>OU342736.1:17020519-18220519 GCA_910589765.1 Avena atlantica
TTTGGAAGAAGTCCAACTAGAAAGTGATCTCACCTATGAGGAAAATCCTGTCAAGATTCTTGAGACCGCAGAAAGAGTCACAAGGACAAAAACTATCAAGTTTTGCAAAGTGCAATGGAATCATCATTCCGAAGAGGAAGCAACATGGGAAAGAGAAGATGATCTTCGGAAAGACCACCCTCACCTATTTGCTAGCCAATCCGAATCTTGAGGGCGAGATTCATCTTAAGGGGGTTAGATTTGTAACATCCCTAAATTCATATTCCAAAACTCATTCATATCATCCTTGCATTCATCATCATTTAGGGATTTTCTCAAACTCACTTCAGAAAAACATAAGCTTTTGGTGTTATAATTTTAGGTGGACAGGTTTAATTCAAAAGATCAACACCATTGGAAACCTGAATGATTAGGAACTTGTTTGCTTGCCTCCATTGTTGGAAAGTTAGGTATAAAGGTTTGACCAAGTTTTCAATTTGGAAATAAATTCAAAACCCTATTTTCTTAAAAACATTTGCAAACCAGAGGCATTGTCTCTGATTGTTTTAAGTCCAAACTGAACCAAACACTTACAGGGTAACCACATGGTTAAATGACTGGTTTTTGAAATCAGAGTACCCTGCAAAAATCCCCAGAATTATTTGAATTCAAAAAGGATTTGAATTCATATCTAAATCTAACCAGAAAATCAAAATAGAAAAAGAAAAAGAAATAAACAAAGGAAAAGGGCCGCGCGCCAGATATCTGGCCCAGCAACGAACCCAGCCCAGCAAGCCCACCCGGGAATTTTCTTTTCTTCTCTCACGCGCGAACGCACTCAGCCAGTCGCTGACAGACGGACCCCACACTCACTTCGCGCGCATCGCTGACGAGCGGGCCCTACCCACGCTGGCATGGTCTTCCTCAAACTGCGCCCGCGACCACGTCGCAGCTGCAGTCACTACCGGTAATGGCGCGTCTTAAATGGGCGTTAATCCGCGGGCGTTTCCTGTCGAGGCACCGGCTATAAGATCCGCACCTCCTCGCAGTCATTTTCCCCCAGCCAATTCTGCATTCACGCCACCAGGCTGCCCACGACTCGCTCAAAACCGCCGCAGACAGAGCTCACTCCGGCGATCGATTCAGGTGAGCCCCGTGCGCCCCTTCCCCTCTGGATTGTTCGAGCCACTTTGTAATCTCCTGGCGCACATCCTGACCCCACTAGCTCATCCTGTATTGCCCCAGGTCGCCGTATTCGCTTGACGCCGTAAGCACCTGACGACCAATCTCAGTAAGTCCCGTGCACCCCTTGCCTTTTCCTTCACACGAGCGTGTTCGCAACTATCTTGCGCACCTCCTAAACCCCCTGGTTCGTGTTAGGGCGACGCGGAACCTCGGCAACGACTCCGACAACATCCACCCGACGCCAGACGCAACTCCGACGAGATCCAGAGCCCATCTCCGAGCGCCCCTCCGCAAACCAGTACCACGTCGAGCTTCAGCACGTCTTGGCGGATCTGGTAAGCACCTTCCTACTTCCTGGAGGGATGTAGAATGCCGGCGCCGCTGTAGTCAGACGCGACGCCGCCAGTTAGCGCCGCTAGCGCCGCCAGATTGTGGCTTGGTAGTTTGGTCTGTTGGATCTGCATCGTAGGGCTAGGATAGACCCTGATCGAAGAGGTACGCGTGTGCCTGAGCCGCCAGATCTCATTTAGATCGTGCGGTGACGCGTGGCTAGGATAAATTCAAAAAACAGAATTTAAACCTGATTTAGATCCAATCTTCAAACTGCTATAACTTTTGAATGCCACGTTAGAATTTTACAAACTTTATACCGTTGGATTCAGTGAAACAAGACCTTTCTGAATATCCAGTTTGTTTAACAAATAGTAACAGTTAAAAATGACTTTATTTGTAGAACATGTTTAGGGCTATTTTAAGTATAGATTTATTTTGGTAAATTGTATTGGTGCCAAATAAGTTTAGTTGGCAAACTTGTGACTTATTAAGTTTCTGTAAACATATGCATGCTTGGTAGTGTTTTCAAAAATCACCACTTAGTAAATTCTTGCATGCATGCATTCATAATATTTTTGATTGAATATAATAGTGTGTAATTGTATGCTATAATTTTGTGTAGATTTTGCTAGTGATTGTGATTGTGAAGAGTGCTACTCTCCCCACTACCAAGGCAAGTGATATTTTCATGAATATTTCTATCCTATGTTTTGTACTAGCATTAGATATTTTGCTAAGCCTTGCATGCTATTTTTGACTAATGCTAAGTTGGGAAATCCTAAGTAGTGTAGAATGGTAGAATTGCTAGGGAATATACCTAAGTTAAGTTATCTTACCATTCTTAGCCTAGCTATTTAACAAACAAGGGTTGGTGGAAATCTATACACACTATGGTGAAAATATCTCTAAGTCATGAGACTTATGCTTTTCTAATAAAACAACTAAGTCAAATGAACCTCCTGGGTGGAATGGATGGATTGGGTTATGTTGAGTGGTTACACAAGGCCATGGACTTGGGTTGTGTATCTCACTTGTGGAATGTCACCCAGGCACAAAGGGATTTGGAGGCCAAGTGTTGAGAAAGCTTACAGTGCAACCACTTGGCAATATGGGCTCTGCCTTGATCATATAGGTTGCTAGAACTTAGTCACTTGGACAGTTGGTGGTAGTTGGGATGATAGGTTGGAACGCGTCCATTTGACTAAGGAAAAGCTTCTGAAAGGTCCTGTCTTGGGAAACCAAGTCTGGTGGGGAAAGTGCACAACCTCTGCAGATGGAAAACCTAAGTACTTAGCCTAGTCCAAGGCAATGGACAATTGAGCATCAAGACATGGAAGCTACAAGAATCTCATCACTCCAACTTCTAATTAAAAATTTGTGGGTGAACAAGGGTGAAGGACCCCAATGTCTATTGGTGGTTTCTTGGGAATGTTTTGACAAAGAAAAACTTAGTGATTTCAACTAATAGGAAAAACTTATTTTCAAGCAAAGAAAGCCAAGCTACACTTAGCCAAAATGCATATAGTAATATAGTCCACTTAAAATATACTAAGGTATCACTTTCCAATACTATTCCAAAGTATTGACCCTCTGTGGCTGTAACTTGTGATGTTGCAGGTTACTCCAATGATGAATAGAAGTCATGAGTCTACACTCAACATGCTTTCCTGTGGCACATGAAGATGAAGACATATGTTTATTTACTTATTCCATAAACTCTTGTATTAGGCCTTTGGCCCTGAGTTGTAAAAGACTATGTTTTATCTCTCGAATGAATGTAATAAACGACCTTTGTATCTGTGTACTTCATCTTAAACTGTGGATGCTAGCATTGATCCAGGGACTAGCATTGCAATCACAGGGATCTTCTCCTTTATAAAGGAGGGGTCTAACAAACAACACCTAGCATGTCATGCTAAAGTCTAAGTCACAGTCAATGCAAGCACCTCTTGCACTTCAAGCAAGAACTTACTACTCCTTTCCAAACACCAAGCAAACTTATTTGCAAAACAACACAGTGAGAACGGGGGTCCAAACTTACTTTATTCAAGCAAACTAAACAACATAAGCAAAGAAAACTAAAACTAAGACGCTCCAAGAACAACACAACTATGCATGAAACAATAAAAGTGAAGTGTCTAGACAGACGTGAGCTTTTTATTGATGAAGAAGAGATGCCTTGGGCATCCCCAAGCTTTGACGCTTGTACCTCTTGGATATTTCTTGGGGTGAAACCATAGTTGCATCCCCAAGCTTGAGCTTTTGTCCATTTTTCATCTCATTGCATCATTCTATCTCTACACCTGAAATTGTTTCCTTCATACAAAACTTCACACAATCTTCATTAGTAACATTAGCTTATTCAAAAGATATTAGACCACTGGCAAAGCTTTGGAACAACAAGGCTTTTCACTAAAAAAGCTAATGAAGTAACTCCTTCAAAGAAACTCAATTTACCTGAAGAGAGCTCAAAAAGGAATCAATAAGAAGCAAATGCAAATAATGGCAGAAATCTGTCAAAACAGACCAGCAGGTAGAAACGAATTTTTTCTAACATCTTATGTTGCTCAAATCAAAAAGTTTTGAACTAACGAAAGTTAGACAACATACTGGGGGATTTATTATTCGTAAATTGTTAGCTCAATCCGAGTTACAGAGACTCCTCGCGAATATTTTTGGTGGAGGACAGAAATCTGTTTTAGGACAGCAACTCCACAAACCTTACTTCCCTCTCGTTAGAGGTCATTCTTGGCACAAAAAGCAAACAAAAAGGATAAGGAGAGGTCATTACAGTAGTAATAACTTCCAATACTCAAGGAAACTCTTGGGTTATCTCCCAACAAGTACTTTTCTTTAACGCCTTTAAGTTAGGCACAAGAAGCAAGAAGAATCAAGTATTTTCAAATGAAGAAGCATTAACATCAAATCTTGCTTTCAAAGGAGGAGCAAAAAGTAACTTCTCTCTCCTCATAGGGAAGTGTTCATTACCTTTCTGGAATGGGAATTGATATTTTATGGTGCCTTCTTTCATATCAATGATGGCACCAACTGTTCTAAGAAAAGGTTTTCCCAAAGTAATAGGACAAGAAGCATTGTATTCAACATCCAAAATATAAAATCCACAGGTACATAAGCATTACTAACCATAATGAGAACATCATTAATACTCCCCATGAGTTTATTTTTAGCATTATCATTGAGTGGGACATTCAAACAAAAATCTTCTATTGGTGGTAAATCAAGCATTTCATAAATCTTCCCAGGCATAATAGAGATACTAGAACCAAGATCACATGAAGCTTTGAGATCAAAGTAATTCACTTGCATATTAATAATGGGTTCCCAACTATCCTCTACTCCTAGGAATAGAAGCTTTGTGTTTTAACTTCTCTTCCTTAATCTTAACAAGAGCATATGTAATGTGTTTGGTAAAGGCAACATGCATATCACTAGCATCAGGACTTCTAGCAAGCTCTTGGAGGAACATAATCACTTCAGAAATATTGCAACCATCAATATCAAAGTCAAACTTAGCATCACTAGTAGTAGAATCAATAGGCTTAGGCATGGAAGGAGGAGGAATATGGGATACTTGTGGTTTATTGGTGATAGTGCATACACAATTGTCTCTATCAATTTCAGCTTCCCTTTCCAACCTAGCATGAAGTTGAGCTATCAGCCTACATTTTCATCAATAGTAACTTGTATGGCATGATCAGTAGCAAAGGTATTTTCCATAGTTTCAGGTTTAGCAGCCATTTTATTAACCAAGGAAGTTTGAGTTTCAGAGAAAGAGGATATATTTTTCTCAACAGTTAAAAGCTTTTCCTCTATAGTCTTATTGAAAGTGGTTTTTTACTAGTAAAGTCCTTGAGCATGACTTCAAGTTCAGAGGGGGCACTTGTAGCATTATTGTAAGAGCTTCCATAGGAATTGCCATTATTAGGAGGATAAGGCCTATAATTGTTGTTGCTACCAAAATTATTCATATAGGCATTGTTGTTGAAATTGTTGTTTCTAATGAAGTTCACATCAACTTGCTCTTCTTGAGAAACCAAAGAGGCTAAGGGAACACTATTAGGATCTAGAGGAGCTTTCCCACTAACAAGCATAGCCATAATAACTCCAATCTTTTCACTCAAAGAGGAAGTTTCCTCAACAGAATTTACCTTCTTACCATGTGGAGCTCTCTCAACATGCCATTTAGAGTAGTTAACCATCATATATTCAAGGAGCCTTGTTGCAGCACCCAAGGTGAGTCCCATAAAAGTACCTCCAGCAGGAGAATCCAACAGGTTTCTTGAGGAGAAGTTTAAACCTGCATAAAAAGTTTTGATAATCATCCTAGCAGTAAGTCCATGAGTAGCACAATTTTTGACAAAAGATTTCATTCTTTTCCAAGAAGGAGAAACATGTTCACTATCAAGCTTTTTAAATTTCATAATATCACTTCTCATAGAAATAATCTTAGCACGAGGGTAGTATTTTCCAATAAAAGCATCTTTGCACTTAGTCCAAGAATCAATACTATTTTTAGGCACAACCATTCTTTAGCTTTTCCCCTCAAGGAGAAAGAAAAAATCCCGAGCTTAATAATTTCTCCATCTACATCCTTATACTTTTGCATTTCGTAGAGTTCAACAAAGTTATTAAGATGGGAAGCAGGATCATCAGAACCAACACTAGAAAATTGCTCTCTCATCACAAGATTCAACAAAGCAGGCTTAATTTCATAAAAGATAGCATCAGGAGCAGGTGGAGCAATATGTGTGCTTAGGAAATCATTGTTGTTGGTTCTAGTGAAGTCACACAACTTGGTGTTCTCAACAGAGTTCATGTTGGCAAAGCTGGGCAAGCCAAAGCAGCAGCAGCTAGAGCAGGAACTAATTTTTTTGTGTTTTTGAATAAGGCAAGCAAACCAAACTAGACTATTTTTTTGGGTTTTTTGAAAAGAGGCAAAAAGAAACCAAGCAAAATAAACAAAGTAAAGAGAAAGGAAGTCAAGGACTCCCATAGTGAAGACATCCTTAGCCTCCCCGGCAACGACGCCAGAAATCTTTGATGCGTGCACCAAGTGTTGATGTGGAGCACTTAGTTGGAACCCCAAGAGAAAGGTGTGATGGAGCACAGTAGCAAGTTTCCCTCAATATAGACCGAGGTTATCGAACCAAATGGAGGAAGGAAACGTCACACAGGTGTTGGAAGCAACGTGGAGACCTGCACAACACAAACTCAAGACTTTGTCTCAACGAATCAGTGAGGTTGTCAAGATCACCGGTTTGCTATAACAAAGGATTAACTGTATGGTGTGGAAGCGTAATGGTTTGCAGCAAGTAAACAAGTAACAGTGGAAGATGTATCAATGGTAAAGATTGGACCGAGGTCCATAGTTTACTAGAGGTGCTCGCCTTAGATAAACAACATGGCATGAAGGGTAAACAAATTACAGTGGGGCAATTGACACGAACTAAGCAAGGCATAACAATGCAATTACTAGCCAGAAAGATCCTATGAGGTTGATTGGGCAATACAAAAATATACATAGACCGTAATCCAACTGCATCTATGACTAGAAGTCCAACTTCAGGTTATCATCCTAACCCCCTCCAGTGTGTAAGGTAAACAGTCCACATGTTCCATGAACAAGAGACAGTTGTTTTCTCCCTAGTAGCAACAACACATCTACAACCTAAGATATTTCTGCCACTTCCCTTGGAAAATAGAGGCATGAACCCACTATCGAGCATAAATACTCCCTCTTGGAGTCAGTAGCAACTACTTGGCCAAGATAACCACTAGAAATGGAGAGCATGCAAGATCACAAACAACACAGACATGATAGAATCATAAAGATAGAACAATTAATCAAACCAACATAATAATCTAAATATCCATCGGATCCCCACAAATAGAACATGCATGATTACAAATAGATTAGATCTTGATCATGAATGGAGCTCATAAGATCTATACATGAAAGCACAAAGGAGGAGATACAACCATCTAGCTACTACATGGACCCATAGTCCAAGGTGGAACTAATCACAAATCATACCGGAGAGAAGGCCTCCGGGATGATCTCCCCTCCGGCAGGGTGCTAGGAAGAGCTTTAGATCTGCCTGATCTAGGGACGATGGTGGCGGCGGCTACAGACGGTTTCGTGGATTTCTGATCGGGTTCTGAGAGTTTCTGCATCGGGGGATTCTTATTGGCGAAGGGGCGAGACCGGGTGGCGGCAAGGGTGCCCAAACCCTCGACAGGCGCGGGGCTGGGCCCACCCGCGCCTAGGGTGGGTCTGGACCCCCTGGCTCCCCTATGGACATCTTGTTCCCCACGGAAAGTTATTGACTTTGTCTTTGGTCCCGTCCAATTCCGAGAATATTTCTTTACTAACTTTTCTGAAACCAAAAACAGCAGAAAACAGGCATCTGGCACTATTGCAACTTGTTAATAGGTTAGTACCAGAAAACATGTAAAAATCACCTCAAAGTGTAGACAAGTAAAGCAAAGTAGATACTAAACAAGCATGGAGCATCAAAAATTATAGATACGTTTCCAACGTATCAGACGCACTTGATCAAGTTTAGCAACCGCGCGTCTAGTGTTAATCCCGTGATCTATGACAACAGTAATCCTGGTTTACGCGGTAGAAAATTTTGATTTGCGCTAGTGTAGCCTACCCGTATCCCTTCAGTGGTATCTGAGCCGATGTTATTCAGTTATAGGTTCGGGATGTTTGCATATGGTGATATGAAGATTGATATGAATGATGTGATCGTTTATATTGCGGTGGTTCGGGATTGATATATGATCTTTCTTTCCGTGATCTGTGAGCATCGGATCATCTACCCCCCTAGACGTTCGTTTGACAAGGGTAGCCCGAGGTAGCACTTTCTTGTTTTTTGTTTTTTTAGGTCATATGATGATGTAAAACCATGTTGGTTCACAAGGGGAGGGCACTATCCTACCCGGTTTCACGGGAACATGGAGTTTCCCCTTTATGTAAGTCAAGAACCTCCGCTTTTGGTTACAGCGCACACATGCTAAGGGGGACACATGCACTCGGGGACTAAGTTTCCATTGTTTCAGCATAACACCACACTTGTATGCATGTTCTAGGGCCACATTCAAGTCCTTGACGTATTCCGACACCCCGGAGGGTGGTCTGCTGTGGAACCCTGATCTGTGGGCATCGAATCATCTACCCCCTAAACGTTCCTCTGACAGGGGTAGCCCGGCGTAGGACGCTCTTCTTTTGTGTTTGATTAGGTCATATGATGATTTAAAACCATATTGGTTCACAAGGGGAGGGAACTATTGTAACAACCCTAGTTTCATTAAATATTAATTAGGGTTTGATTTGTGCATTCATGAGCATCATCTTAAAAATGCATGAAAGAAATAATAGCAAAACCCTAATCCTAACTCCTTTCCTCTTCATTTGAAATGTGTTCAAATGGTTTTGAATATTTTTGAGAAGCGAAAATGTGTGGAGCCCAAACTGTTCTGAGGGCCCCTTACTGTTTTTAGATATTTTTCAAACCCTCTAGTATTCTCAAATAATTCAAATCAGTATTCAAATTGAAAATACAAAGAGAATATAGAGAAAACTAAAAGAAAAAGGTTACAAGAAATAAAACTATCCCTAACCCTAATCTGGACCGCAGCCCAGCCAGCCCATTTCCTTTCCCTCTCCTCCCCGTTGCTCAGCGCAACTCCCTGCAGCCCACCTGTCCCGACTCACGACCCAGACTGGCCTCATACCGCTTCGGCCTCTTTCCATCGTCTTCCTCCTCACAGACGGATGCAGCGAAGTAGCTCGCTGTCGAGCGCTCGTCGCCGGCGTGCGCTGCGATTCGTGCCGCCGCTCGCTGTCGCCTACAAGACCCCTGGCTGCTGCGAGAAACCCTAGTGGTGAACCATTTCGCCTCTTCTTCTTCCTCCCTTGCTTTGTCGCCCGCGTTCCCAAAACCCTAGCTCTGGACTTTGATGACAAAGGAAGGGTGATGAATGCACCTTCCTCCAGCGACCAATCTTGGGCGGCGCCGCCACTAGTTGGTTCAGCGCCGTGCCCCGCGTCAAGTGCGCCCGCTCCCGCCGCCCCGCATCGCCCCTAGCATCGAGCTCGAGCTTCCCCTGGGAGCAACGCCATGGATGACGTCCCTAAGGTCGTGCTGATGTCATTAGTGTATTTATTTTTCTTTTATTAATTTATGTAATTCATTTCAGTAGTTGATAAATGCTGACAGGTGGGTCCACCCTGTGAGTAATAAAAATAATATCAGAAATGTTTTATGTTTAATAAAAATGTAAAAGTATTTTCAAAATGTAAAATTATTTTGTAATATTCTAAAAATGATTTAAAATGAATTAAAATTGAAGAAATTCATAACTAATTCATTTTAAATCAAAAAAATACAAATAATATACCAAAATGTTTAGAAAAATAAGATCTAAACACTAGCATCAAAATCATGCATTGTTAAGCAAATATAATGACAAGTTAATTATAATAACTAAATGTACCTCTCTCATAAGCTTCCGGAGTTTCTCCGAATTAGGGTTCAGACCGCTCGGACCCCGTTTAAAATGACCAAGCATGTTTTAGGGTTACAATTCAACAACTTTTAACTTGTCATATCATCATCCTTGGTTGAGCATTGCATCGATGTCATGTGTTGATTGTTTCCGTTCGTTTCAGGTATTTGGTTCTTCTCTAGTAGAATACAATATCACAATCGAGATCAAGTCCAAGATTGAAGACTGTGAGACCCTGGAAAATGGCTCAATAGGGTTGATAGGAAACCCATACCAACAAGTTGCAACTTCTTTTCCAGAAGCTCATTCTAAAAGAACTCTAAGGTTAAGTGTGCTTGGCCTAGAGCAACTCTAGGATGGGTGACCGACCGGGAAGTGGGTACCGGGTGCGCACGAGTCAGGACAAAGTGCGCAGGAAAGACTAGTGTTGGTCTGTGGGGTTAGTCTAGAGATCCTATTGAGCTGCCAGAAGTGACAGCCGTCGGTCCAGAGTGACCGGGGGTGTTACAAAGACCAAGGTCAACACCATCGAAGCTCGAAGACCAATACTTGACCAAATGCAATCAAGTCAAGTACCCGGTGTTCGAAGATCTGCTTATTGGTTATCAACAGGCAAAGGCAAGCGAAGCCCCACATATGATATAATCCTATGATTTCAAAGTATTTACATTCTTGACATATGCATGCGATTCTAGAGTCTTTTATTGATAAATAGAGTAATCCTATGTGATGCATGTTACATTGGAAGCCTATATTCCCTGATCCACTGCTCCTAGCATAACTAAGGTTTGGCTTGTGAAGAATTGCTAGAGCTATTACATCTGTTGTACTTAGCCATGCTTAGCTGTTACCACTGGTCCATCCGGTTGATGAATCAGAGCTGCGAATGAACCTAGTATGACAGGATGACGTGTATGATCAGAGATGGATAATAAACATGCTAAGGCTTGTTTGGGAGGCCACGTGGGTTGTGGTTTTTGTAGTCCCATACTTCCCACCCTTAGGACCCGATGTTCTTGCCTCTTGAACCAAGACGAGCGTACAGCCACACGGGGGCCTGGAAACCCTCTCGACCAACTAACTTGCCTAGTAGATTCCATGAGTCACATAGTTCAGGCTTTCCATTCGACATACACATCTTGGTTGTTCTTGAATGGAGGTGAAGGAGGTGCATTCATAACAGGTAGGTAAGCGTGGCCGGGAACAAGAGATGCCCAGAATCCGTAATCTTCAACCCTGCGCACATCATTAGGGACCGGCTTTGGGACTTGACCCGTTACGGCGGCATCTCCCTAGTGCGTGACTCATGTTCTCGGCGAAAGCAAGGTAAAGGTCGTGTCTAATCACCCTCTGCCGGCCTTCCAAGGAAGAGGGATTATCTAGTGGCATTAAGAGATGGTTAGTACATGTGGGTAAAGTTGTACACCCCTGCAGGGTTATTAATCTTTTCGAAAAGCCGCGTCCGTAGTTATGGACGAACTTGAGAACGGACGTGAAGATCATAGAGAAATTGAACCTAATCGTAAAACATGGAATGTTAACAATGTGTGCTTAAGGATGCTTCCTCATGGGTACGAGGGGGTGATCCTAGATAGGTTCAACTAATGATGATTCAGTGGATATCGAAAGTTGATCAAAGTTGGAGAAACCGTTCTCTTATCCCCTTTTAAAATATTCTGATAAGTCGAGATTCTTCTCCCTCTTGTTTTACAACACAAAGATGGCTTTATGAAAAACAACTCCATCAGCCATAAGTCTTGCGGAGTACACCTTGTACTCACCCTTGCTTCGTTGATACTTTTACAACTGAGTAAGTGTTGCCATAGAAGATGAGTTCTTCACGGCATCGACATCGACGAGTAGTTTGGAGTTCCCAGTCGGCATTCTGGGATCCGTGGATTGGACGTCATCATTATGCTTCAGGCCTCTTAGGCCATTTGTTAAGTTTTCTATACTTAATAGCATAATTTGCCTTTTATTGTTTGATGTTTGTGGTCAGTGACCAGTGCTTGTAATATTTTGGTTATTCGCTCAGTTATGAGCTTGTTGTAATAAATTTTGTGTCGTAGGGTCACTGTTGTGCTATCGATTCTTTCCCTATACCCTTTCGAGATTAGGTTAGGCATATATTCAGACGAAGGTCTGGGATTTGTCTAGCCTTAATCCCGGGGGTTGTCACAGGTTTTGGTATCAGAGCATTACTAACTTTAGGAAACCTTTATATTGGTCGATGTTGAGAACCTTTATATCAGAGCATTACTAAGTTTTGCTATCTTGTCTCTTCCTTCAAATCTTATGTGCCTTTTCAGGCATGTCGGTTCTCAACCATTTGACCGAATGTTGAGTTCTCTAGAGTCAGTTGTGTGTGCTCGTTGTTCCCTTTGATCCTATACGTTTGAGAGATTTCTTTCTATCATAATCTCTCTATTTTATGGGTCCACAACATTGTATTGATGGTTCCTCAATGTTCTGCTCTAGGCCTAGAAGTTCCCTTTCACCTCGTGTGCCTCCTTTTCATTTGTTTGGGTACTTCACAAGTCGTTTCTTATCTTGGAAGCTACCTCGTAATTACTAGCTTGTAGTCTACGCTTTGTCACTCAAGTAGTAGTTATTCCTTTCTTTGGGTTTTAACCCTTGTACTTGAACCTAAGATCCCCGATTGTGCTGGATTCTAGTGTTGTGAATCTTGTACATGAAGCTGATCTTTAACCCAAGATCCATTTTGTTGATCCCTGTTGTTAATATTCAAACATTACACCAGGATGTCTAGTACCTTCTAGTATAGCCTTCAAGCTTGTGGATATTTTCGCTATTGAACAGTGACTATAAAGAACTTCCTTTACCACATGCTATGGCAAATGTTCTTTAATGGAACCAAATAGATCACAACAAGAGTTCTCATAGTGAGTTTCACTTCTATACTCGTGACTCTGCCACACCTTCTTATCTCTGCATTGGTTTTCAGAAGATTGTTGACTTATGCATCAACATCTCGGGATTCTATCTTGAGCATGTTCCTCCTTGTTGTTTTCTGACCTTTGTCTACCAGTTGGTAGCCAAGTAGTAAATGTGCATCGGTGTCTTCCGATGCAATATACTCTTGTGGTTCGTCATGACAAACCATTTCGGGATGTCAGGAGAAACAAACTCCAGTACCTCTTCATTTCTAATACCTGGTCAAAGTGTTGCAATCCTCAGAATAAAAAGCATTGATTAGCTTATATTCTGTTCTATCTTAAAGTACCACACCCTTTTATACTAAGAGGTCGTGCTGAGTCTCATGGCCCTCTTCATGAAGTGATGCTCTTACACATTTTACCTGTAACATACCAACTTTTCATCTCCTGAATTTCTTAAAATTGAAATCCAAAGTTTAGGGGGAAATAGAACTTTTAAGTAACATAACTCCTAACTGTTATCCACATAGTGATCTGATCCTTAGCCTTGTCTAGTTTAAATCTTTTGCTTACCTTTTTGTGTGTAAACTAGTGGATCTGGTAGTGATATTGACTAAGCTTAAAACCCTATGCCTATTTAATCTTTTGTTATGACCCCTAAACCAGCACACAAGATACAAGGAATCAAATCCCCAACTTAGCCCAAGTATCATGTTGAGGATATGATCGCATGTGACCACTTCATCATATGGTCACCATAATTCTTGCCCACTTTGGATGATCCTTGCAAGTTTATGATATTGATCCAGGAGACAACCAAGGCCTGGACTCACTCACCCCACCTCCCTCTACACCCCGGCCCCATGCCCCTATTCCTGCACTTGGTGGTTTGATCACGACTAGGGCATCGGTCAAAGTCGACCCCGAGCGTGTGCCGACCTAGATCATCTTAAACCCTACCCTACTTTCCAAACCTGATCTTCACACACTCTGACCGCTGTCACATACCCAACTCTGCAACACACCCCTCTCCCTTACCCTGCCCGACCCTGATCACCCACGCGAGAGAGAGAGAGAGGGAGTGGCCGGGCGGCAGATCGGCAAGATCTTGACATGATCAGCCCCAACCCCACTAGCCACTGCCATGTCTTGTCCTTGGGCCCGCGCAACTCGCGTCTTCCCCAGGCATTGCCCCCTTCCTCTCTCACTCACCAAATGCCCCTCTACCCCCAACCCTCACTGGCCACGTCATAGTGGCCACGTCGTGCGCCCCCGCATCACTCAGTTCCACGGTGCAGAAACACGTCGCGTTCGTGCAGAGGGCACCGCCCACTGCAACCTCCCCCACCCCCGTCTACAACCTAGCCACCCCTGGCCCGCTCCTTGCCCGAACAGGACAAGACCGAGCGTCGAACACCTGTCGGGCAAACACGCCGTTAGACCAACCCACGCTGTCCCGAGGCCGTGCACCACCCTCACGCCTCCATGGTCCATACCCCGACCCAGTGACACACTCCCCCTCTCCCCTAGTCTACCCACACTCCCCAAGATCGCCCTAGACGGCCCCTACACGCGGTGCACGGTGAACTGAACCTTCTCAGCTTAAAAACCCTGTCGCCACCTACCAGCCTCGCTCCCTGTTCATTTCCACCCCAAACCCCTCCCGTTCCACCTCTGGCAGGACCCGAGCTCGCTCGGATCCTCTCTCCCTCTCCATCCACCGCACGGTCGCGGTACCTACGTGGGAAGGTGAACGTTGAGTAAGCGCCGGTCTCCCCCTTTCTCTCCCCTTCGTCTCTGCATGCATGCATGAGCCTAACCGCACCCTACCTCCTGTGTCTTCTCTCACAGGAACCCTGGGAGTTTCGCCGGAGAAGAACCGAGGACGTCGACGCCATGTCTTAAACCCTACCCTACTTTCCAAACCCGATCTTCACACACGCTGACCGCTGTCACATACCCAGCTCTGCAACACACCCCTCTCCCTTACCCTGCCCGACCCTGATCACCCACGCGAGAGAGAGATAGGGAGTGGCCGGGCGGCAGATCGGCAAGATCTTGCCATGATCACCCCCAGCCCCACTAGCCACTGCCATGTCTTGTCCTTGGGCCCGCGCAACTCGCGTCTTCCCCAGGCATTGCCCCCTTCCTCTCTCACTCACCAAATGCCCCTCTACCCCCAACCCTCACCGGCCACGTCACAGTGGCCACGTCGTGCGCCCCCGCATCCCTCAGCTCCACGGTGCAGAAACACGGCGCGTTCGTGCAGAGGGCACCGCCCACTGCAACCTCCCCCACCCCGTCTACAACCTAGCCACCCCTGGCCCGCTCCTTTCCCGACCAGGACAAGACCGAGCGTCGAACACCTGTCGGGCAAACACGCCGTTAGACCAAGCCACGCTGTCCCGAGGCCGTGCACCACCCTCACGCCTCCATGGTCCATACCCTGACCCAGTGACACACTCCCCCTCTCCCCTAGTCTACCCAAACTCCCCAAGCTCGCACTAGACGGCCCATGCACGCGGTGCACGGTGAACTGAACCTTCTCAGCTTAAAAACCCTATCGCCACCTACCTGCCTCGCTCCCTGTTCATTTCCACCCCAAACGCCTCCCGCTCCACCTCTGGCAGGACCCGAGCTCGCTCGGCTCCTCTCTCCCTCTCCATCCACCGCACGGTCACGGTACCGACGTTGGAAGGTGAAGGTTGAGTAAGCGCCGGTCTCCCCCTTCTCTCCCCTTCGTCTCTGCATGCATGCAGGAGCCTAACCGCACCCTACCTCCTGTGTCTTCTCTCATAGGAACCCTGGGAGTTTCGCCGGAGAAGAACCGAGGACGTCAACGCCATGAGCACGACCCTGACGTCCCCATATCCCAAGGCTGCTACTGTGGCCCCTCGTTAGAACCAGCACCGTCGTCCGCGTCGAGCCACGCCCTCCCCGACGCCGTCACACACCTAGGTGAGCCTCCCAGAGATTCTCACGTAGCCACTAGGGTTTTCCGCCGGCGACGTCGCCCTCGCAAGGAAGAAAGGCCTGGGGCCATCAGACCTATTTAGATCAGACGACCCACGGCGCTGGGTACCTCTTCGCCAGCCGCTGACGCTGACACGCGGGGCCCCCGCCAGGGATTTGATCCCTAGATCCCGCTCACGCGGCCGCGCTGTTTGGCCGGCCCATCTGCTGCGCAGGACTTAGCCAGGCTCAGATCTGCCCAGCAACTTTCTCTTTTTCCTTTTTCTTATTTAAATCCTAGAAAGTTATCTGTAGATTTAAATCCACCAAAAATCACTAAGACAACTTTTTGACCTGATTCAAGCTCTGTAAGATAGCCTATGTAAATTCGTACCACCCCACACCAGAAGTTTGCCAAACTCATGATTGTAGTTTCCCCAGTAAATTTTGGCATAAGACTAGGTAGTTTTCACTGTCTTAATTTCTGTAATTTTTATGCAAGTCAAAAAAATATAAAACCAACTCCCAGGCCTTCCTTTATGAACAACCTAACCAATAAAAATTTAGTCAATCCTTTTTAGAGTAAATTTGCACCTGTAGTAAATTTTACATGTTGGGAATAGAATATTTTTGCATAAATTCAAGAATCTTCTGTAAAACCCCTTTTTGAGTAATTCCAACTCCTGGAGTTGAGCACCATCTATACCCACCTAACCCTAGAAGATTATATTTTTATGTTGATTATTTCTAAACTGGGAATATATTTAGTGATTCTAGCCTTTGTTGTAGTATTAAAAATGCTATAAATCAACCCTATAAACTAAAATTGCAAATCCAATTGTGTTAGCTTAGTTCTTCTGTCACCTACCTAGTAATATTACTCTTGATCTATGTTTCCTTGCAGAACCATAGTGAGGCACTATTTTGCTTACTAAGTTAAGGCTCACTTTTAGTTTCACCATTATTTCTAGGAGTATCCAAATTAGCTGATTCCAAGGATTTTGGCTTGATCATTTCAGTAGCAACAATTATGTGTTTTGGCTGGCCTAGTTGAGTACTTATTTAGGACTGGTTGAATTGTTGCTCCTTGTTTGATGTATGGTGTATTGGTTGAATCGTTTATCTTTCTTTACGACGTTAGATACGAACGAGGAAGGGTACGAGGAAGGTGATTGGAAGTATCTTGAAGAAGGAGATCAGTGACAAGTTGCCAACGAAGCCAAGCCACCTTATTGCTCATACACCTTGTCCTAGTATTTTATATATGCATGTTTTATCTACTCCACTAGGCAAATGGCATTGGTTTTACCATAGTATGTTTTATATGGGAATTGTTTGGCTCCTCCAAATAATTACCCCTTAGTACCTTTAGGGTACAATCCCTTTGTATAATACCTACTTTCCCTTAGTATGGTAGAGGGTGTTCAACACCATAACCCCTTGGAGACCCTTTTTAGTCTAAGTAAAGGAGTGGGATGGGAAGACCCCCAGGAAAAGATTTTTTAAAATGTTTTATGAGAAAACCTTGGAGAGGCTTGCCCTATAAAGTGGTTTAGAAAATAAGAAAGGTTTTGTGTTACAAAATGATGTAGGACAAATGTCTACGAAAACAGTCGGGCTGGCCAGTTTGAAGCTAGCGCAATTAACCCGTGCAACCACATTACTCTGGAATGGGACGGGGCTGGGCTGGAAGTTTTTATAATCCGGTATATGTGTCTCAAACTACTACTGGGAAGAACAAATTCCCGGAGGCTGGGCCTTCCCCTGTAAAGGCCCATGTGAAACATCGGTCTAGGGTTGGTAAATACCATCTATATGGAGGCCAGACGATACTATGAGCCCCTCATTGAAAGTGCACACCCTGAGGGGTGCAAAACGTGCTCCGGTTGGCTAGTGAACTATATAGGGCGTCCCGGTTTTGAGGGGATTAACCTCATAGGGTAGACACTTGTATCGGAGAGGGCATTCGGAAGGTATTGACCTGTTATTCGCCCCACGATTAGTGTAGATCAGGGACGAGTAATCGGATGGTGTGGGTATAGTGTACAACCTCTGCAGAGTGTAAATCTATTCGAATAGTCGAGTCCTTGGTCATGGACGGTTGTGCTGGCGGCTGTACAGCGGTGATGGTTTTGACTTTCAAAAAGGACTTTGGAAAAGAAATGGCTCGAAATAGGTTTTTAACCATGGGATGGTCGGGGAAAATGGAGGAAGGAGTTTGGTCATGGGATGACCGGAAGGAGAAACAAATGGGTGACCCAATCCTAGGATTTTCTTAAAACTTTTCAAAAAGGTTTCGAAAATATTTTACAAAGTCCTTTAATAAAGATATAGATACCTGCTACATCTACAAGAGAACTAGTTTATAAAAGAACCTCCCTTGGAGCCATCCTACCAATTCCATACTGCATACTCTTTGATTATTGTCTTCTTAAGGTGGTTTGCGAGTACATTCAACGTACTCACCAGCATTGTCCCTGGTTATCTACTTGGCCAGATTATTAGCGGGAAGATGGGAATAACGAAGGTTACGACGGCGACTTTGCGAAATAGGGCGTTGCTCCGAGTCAGGCACCCTATGGTCTATGGCATGACTCGATCCTTCCGTGTTTAAGTGTTTCCGCTGCTACTATCTATTTGTGCCCCAAGCGGCCCCCTTGTAAGACAATCTATGTATGACTTGTTGTTCCGGTAATGTAATGGATGTGTACTTTGATATTATGTCGGTTATGCTCCACGAGTCACTGATCATGGGATCGTGGTGATTAAGCATAATGGGTATCCCTGACCGTAAATCTGGGGTGCCACAGGCTTGGTATCAGAGCCATCCTGACTGTAGGAGACCCTAGATAGCTCGGACGTTAGTTGAGAACCAAAAACTATTTCCATCATAAAATAATGCTTATGTCTTCCCTCCTCTATTTTTCAAAAACTACCTCCCTTATAAAGTTCAGCTGAAATTATCTAAAATTTTGCACACTTGCACTAACCCCAAACATTCTAAATTTTTGTAGATGGTTGTGGTGTTCACCAAGTTCCGCCAAGTGGGACTAGAGCTGCCACTTCAGCTATTCGAGGCCGAGCTGGGAGAGTTGGCATATGCGGTGGGTTGTCCTACCCCAGAGATCAAGGGCGCCCACATCCCCACTCTTGTAGAGGGGGAGCTTTCCTGGATCGTGGTGTGTACCCTTCGAGGCGGAATTGTGCCCCCACTCTTCGACGAATTTGAGGTTAGCGTGATCGAAAAGGAGTGGAGAGATGGCATACTCTGGGTAGCCCAGGAAGCCCTGGAACGTCTGGCATATCATCATCGCCAGCAGCTGGAGGGTTTCCGTTTCCCTTTCTTTGGGAGGCGGCATGAGGAGGGGTATGTGCTTCAGGCACCACCTCATCCTGACTTTCGGGCGTACATAAACATGGATTACACCCTGAAGAAGACTCAGACCCACCTGGACCGAGTCCGAATGGATTTGGATCTCAAGGCTACCCAGTTACTTGCCACCGAGGAGATCTTAGAGGAGGCGAAGAAAGGTCGTGCTCTAGCTCTACTAGAGGCGAAAGCTACGGTCGCTAGAAATAAGCGCCTCATGAAGAAAATCAAAGACCAGAAGGAGCTGCTAGTGACTATGGAAGCCAAGATTGAGGAGCTTGAGGAGTAGTGCGCCGATATCCGTAAGGACAACAATGATCTGCTAGATGAGACCGACAATGATGCTGCCCACAAGGAGGATTTCGACATGGACCCCTAGAGTGAACCCGAGGATGATGACCTCATGGAGGAGGAGGATCCGGAGGAGCTAGTCTTTTAGCCCGATGAGGGCGACGAGGTTATCATCGAGGAGGATACCACCGCACGTAAAACCGAGGAGTAGGTCCTGAGATGAGAGTAATAGAAACTACCCCCGTGTCCCCCTTTTGAGTGGCGATTTTATTGCCTTGGTTTGTGTTGTAATATTGGATCTCTAGAACCCCCATCTAGTGAGGTTATTTGACGCAAAATTATGCTAAAACCTATGATTGTTATTTCATCTATGATGTCTTGATTGTGCGAGAGTTGTCTTGATACTTTTCCTTTGATTTGATTCTTATTAAGAGAACCATCACGTTCCAACCTTACCTAACCCCTAAATAACCTTCAGGATGGTGCGTCCCCGGGGTACGCCACCCCCTCTACCCGAGCCAACCATGGCTCAACTCTTGCGCATGTTCATGGAAGATCGCCAAGCTGCCAACACCGAACTCGAGGCCAACCTAGAAGCACTTCAGCAGGTCATCCAAGCCGCAGCAGGGAATGCCCCTGATAACGAGGGTGAAGGAGGGAATGGAGAACCCTGTTCTTGTCTCAAGGACTTCCAGAGTACCAACCCACCCATGTTCACCAAGTGCACTGACCCATTGGATGCCGACGATTGGCTCCGTACCATCAACAACAATCTAGAGGTAGCCCGAGTGGGCAATGAAGAGAAAGTACTCCTGGCCACCCACTTCCTCGCAGGACAGGCCAGGGAATGGTGGATTAGCATTAAGGAGATCCTGCCAGCCGGGTAAGAGATTACTTGGGAGAAATTCAAGGAAAGGTTTTGCAAGTGCCATATTCCCCCTGGTCTGATCAAGATGATGAGGGATCAGTTCCGAGCCCTAAAGCAAGGAGGAATGTCCTTTGTCAAGTACCAGGAGAAGTACACTGACCTGGCAAGGTATTCCCCACAAGACACCAACACTGAAGAAAAGAAGCTAGATACCTTTCTGAATGGACTACATGATGAGCTGCAATGCCACCTAGTAGTCTAGAGATTCCAGGAACTTGATGCTCTGGTTGATGCTGCTATCATGGTTGAAAGCAAGCGTAAGGGAATGATCTAAAACCGCAAGCGCCAAATGATGCAACAAGGAGGATCTAGTGAAATCAGGTCGCGAAGCATGTCCCCATCTAACCCTGCACCTCCACCACAGAGAGTCCCAACCTATGCTCCACACCCCAACAACCCCACTCGCAACTACAATAATCCTCGCACTGGAGGTGGTTACCCAAAGCCTGCTCTCCGAGGCCCTATCAACCCCAATTACCGCCCCAACAACTCTGGATTCTTCACTTGTGGAGAAGTGGGACACTACTCCCGTGACTACCCCAAGAAGAAAGATGCACCGCGAGCTAATGCGGCCCCCGTGAACACCAGAGGAGCGCCAGCAAAGGGCGTTAAGGGACCAGCTAGAGGACACTTGAACCACATCAGCGCAGAAGAAGCCCAGGCATCTCCTGACATCATTCTGGGTACGTTCCTTGTCAACTCAGTTCCCACTACAATACTCTTTGACTCAGGAGCATCAAATTCCTTTGTTACGCAACTTTTCACTGAGAAAAGCGGTATGGTATCTAGCTGGATGGATAGGCCTAAGTTAGTGCAGATCCCAGGTACGACGGCCAAAACACAAGCCGTCTGCCGAGACGTCCCAATAGTAATACATGGAAAAACCTTCAAGGCTGATCTGATAGTTCTGGGAGCCCACAGTCTAGACGTGATTTTAAGGATGGATTGGATGTCCCGCTATCAGGGTATAATAGATTGCGCCCGAAAGGTCATCTCCCTGAAAAGTACTGAAGGAGATCATGTCCTTTACCAAGCAACAACCCCCTCGTCCCAGTTCCTATGACAAAAAGGTGTTGCAGGACCCACCCTAGAGCAAGTACCCGTGGTATGTGAGTATGCGGATGTTTTTCCTGATGTGTTTCCCGGTATGCCCTCTGACAGGGACATCGAGTTCATCATTGAATTAATCCCTGGAACCGCCCCCATAGCCTAGAGAATTTGCCGTATGAAACCTGAAGAGTTAGTAGAGCTAAAGAAGCAGCTAGATGCCAAGCGCCTTCCCCTGGGGATCGCCCATTCTGTTTGTGGATAAGAGGGATGGGACCACCCGACTACCGCAGGCTCAATGAGGTCACCATTAAGAACAAATACCCCTTACCTAAGATTGACGACTTGTTCGACCAGTTAAATGGAGCTTAGGTATTCTCCAAGACCTCCGCACCAGATACCGCCAGCTAAAAATCCGAGAATCTGACATCCCCAAGACCGCCTTCACCACCCGGTATGGACTATATGAGTACACCGTCATGTCCTTTGGATTAACCAACGCACCTGCCTATTTCATGAATCTTATGCACAAGGTATTCATGCCATATCTGGATAAGTTTGTGGTGGTTTTCATAGATGAAATGTTGATCTATTCCAAAACGGAGGAGGATCATGAGAACCATCTGAGACTATTATTAGAAACCCTCCGGGAACATCAGCTGTATGCCAAGATTAGTAAGTGTGAGTTTTGGCTAAAAGAATTAGGATTTCTTGGCCACGTGTTATCTGTCTAAGGAGTATCAGTAGAACCCGCTAAGATTCAATCAGTATTTGAATGGAAGGCCCCCACCAACCCTTCGGAAATCCGAAGTTTCCTAGGTCTAGCGGGATACTACCGCAAATTTGGTGAGGGATTCTCCAGTATTGCCAAACCAATGACCCAACTACTCAAAAAGGATAAGAAATTAGAGTGGACAGAAAAGTGCGAAGAGAGTTTCCAAGAACTCAAAGAAGATTAGTCTCGACCCCTATTCTGACAATGCCCAACATATCCCAAAGCTTTGACGTCTTCTGCGACGCCTCCAAGCTAGGATTGGGGAGCATGTTAATGCAGGAAGGAAAGGTCATTGCTTACCTATCCCGATAGCTGAAGCCGCATGAAATGAATTACCCTACCAATGACCTGGAGTTGTCCGCCGTTGTGCATTCCCTAAAAACTTGGCGCCACTATCTAATGTGGAACCGCTATGAGATCTATACAGATCACAAGAGTCTAAAGTATATCTTCACTTAGAGGGAGCTAAACATGAGGCAGAGAAGATGGATATAACTGATCAAGGATTATGATCTAGGTATCCACTACCACCTCGGAAAGGCGAACGTAGTAGCCAACGCCCTCAGTCGAGAACCATGCTCCCTAAACCTCATGATTGCACAAGAACAACCGAGTCTAGCCCAAGAGTTCGAAAGGTTTAGGCTAGAGCTAGTCAGCTCAAGATTCCTAGCTCACCTTGAGCTAAAGCCAACAATATTGGACCAGATAAAAGACGCCTAGAAAGGTCACCCCAGCATAGAAGGAATCAAGCGGCGTATGGAGAGAGAGAATGTTCCCGGATTCAAGGTTGATGATAAGGATGTTCTATGGTACAAAGGACGCATCTGCGTGCCTACCCAGCCTTATCTGAAACAGACCATCATGAAGGAAGCTCATGAGACGATCTACTCCATCCATCCGGGGAGTACCAAGATGTATCAAGATCTGAAGGATCAATTCTGGTGGCATGGAATGAAAAGGGAGATCGCCCTATTCGTAGCCAAGTGCAATATCTGCCAGAGAGTTAAGGCAGAGCATCAACGTCCCGCAGGTTACTACAACCCATGAAGATACTGGAATGGAAATGGGATAAGGTCGGAATGGATTTCATCATAGGGTTACCCACATCCAATAAAGGGCGTGACACAATCTGGGTTATAGTTGACTATCTATCCAAGGTGGCCCATTTTATCCCCGTAAGGACTAGTTACAGTCGAAAATAACTAGCCAGCTCTACATAGAAAGAATTTTTAGCCAGCATGGGGTACCCAAGGAAATCGTGACTGATAGAGGACCACAATTTACATCTCGTTTCTGGAGAAGCCTTCACGAAGCCCTAGGGACTCATCTGTCTTTCAGTACCGCCTATCACCCCTCCACGGGAGGACAGACCGAAAGAGTCAATAAGGTACTGGACGATATGCTTTGTTTGTGTTTTCTGGCCTACGGAACCAAGTGGGAGAATTGTTTGTCGTTCGCTGAATTCTCGTATAACAACAGCTATCAATCAAGCCTCAAGATGGCCCCATTCCAGTTCCTCTATGGGAGAAAGTGCAGAACACCCCTTAATTGGGCCGAAACCAGAGAAACCCAAATTTTCGGTCCAGATGTAATCAAGTCTGCCGAAGAACAAGTCGAGATAGCCCGTGACCGTCTAAAGGCCGCACAATCTCGCCGGAAGAGCTACGCCGACACTAAGCGTCGGGAAGTGACCATCAGCAAAGGAGAATTCGCGTACCTTCTCGTCTCTCCACTTAAAGGAATGCAGCGCTTCCATGAGAAGGGAAAACTCACTCCCCGTTATATTGGGCCCTTAAAAATACTGGCCCAACGGGGTCGAATCTCATACCAACTAGAGCTGCCGACTGAACTATGTGACTTCCACGACGTCTTTCACGTATCCCAACTTCGGAAGTAACTCCAAGTGCCCGACAAGCCGTAAGTCTTCAAGAAGATCGATTTCAAGGCGATTGATCTCAACCAAGACCTGACTTATAGAGAGGTCCCTATCAAGATCCTGGAGAAGGCAAACCATTTAACCCGACGTCGTAACATACCCCTCTACAAGGTTCAATGGAGCAACCACTCCGAAGACGAAGACACCTGGGAACGCGAAGACTACCTTCAGAAGCAATATCCTAACCTCTTCACTCATCAACTTGCAAATCTCGGGACGAGACATATTTAAGGGGGGAAGGTCTATAACATCCCAACTTTTCATCTCCTGAATTTCTGAATATTGAAATACAAAGTTTAGGGGGAAATAGAACTTTTAAGTAACATACCTCGTAACTGTTATCCACATATTGATCTAATATTTAGCCTTGTCTAGTTTAAATCTTTTGCTTACCTTTTTGTGTGTGAACTAGTGTATCTGGCAGTGATATTGACTAAGCTTAAAACCCTATGCCTATTTAATCTTTTGTTATGACCCCTAAACCAGCAGACAAGATACAAGGAATCAAATCCCCAACTTAGCCCAATTATCATGTTGAGGATATGATCTCATGTGACCACTTCATCATATGGTCACCATAATTTTTGCCCACTTTGGATGATCCTTGCAAGTTTCTGATATTGATCCAGGAGACAACCAAGGCCTGGACTCACTCACCCCAACTCCCTCTAAACCCCCATGCCCCTATTCCTGCACTTGGTGGTTTGATCACGACTAGGGCATCGATCAAAGTCAACCATGAGCGTGTGCCGCCCTAGATCATCTTAAAGCCTACCCTACTATCCTAACCCGATCTTCACACACGCCGACTCCTTTCACATACCCAGCTCTGCAACACATCCCTCTCCCTCACCCTGCCAGACCCCGATCACCCACGCGAGAGAGAGAGAGAGGGAGTGGCCTGGCGGAAGATCGGCAAGATCTTGCCATGATCACCCCCAGCCCCACTAGCAACTGCCATGTCTTGTCCCTGGGACCGCGCAACTCATGTCTTCCCCAGGCATCGCCCCCCTTCCTCCATCACTCACCAAATGCCCCCTCTACCCCCAACCCTCGCCGGCCATGTCACCGTGGCCACATTGCACGCCCCCGCATCCCTCATCTCCAAGGTGCAGAAACTCGGCGCATTCGCGCAGAGGGCACCGCCCACTGCAACCTCACCCACCCCCGGTCTATAACCTAGCCACACCTGGCCCGCTCCTAGCATTGACCAGGACAAGACCGGGCGTCGAATACCTACCGGGCAAACACGCGGTTAGACCAAGCCGCGTTGTCCCGGGTCCGTGAACCACCCTCATGTTGGGCCACGTAGAGATAAAACAAAACTTTTTCCCTCTAACGTGGTGATCCCAAGACCTAGCTGAGGTAGAAGGCCATGAGGTTTACCACTAGACGTGCAGTTGCGGATTACTGATGAAGCGCATCAGTTGATGCAGTGCAATCCTTTTCCATCCGATCGTTCTGGTGCTGATAAAACAACACCTCTGCTGGTATCCACACGTACAAGGAGGAGCACCAGCGGCGAACTGCTAGGTTCGATACGACGGCAGGACTGCTATGGAGCTAGGGTTTCCAACACATGGAATGACCTAACCAAACAACGATTAACCTTTCTGTGTTACGGTGCTCTAATATATATAGGTAGTAAACGTGGGCTCTACTCGCGTGGCTCATTCACTAAAGCCCATATAATATTAGTCCCTGTGAGTCCGACTCACGGACTCAGTCCAAATCAGGCTCGGGTCCAACCCAACCAGATTTCCAGTTCAGATCCAACCCGAACTTGCTCCCGCTCTTTAGTGTGTGACCCCGTAGGCTCATGGCTACTTGGACACGATTAGAATCCTACTCTCAATCGATCAGTCGGTAGCGGCTCCTAGCAGAATGTGCCGACTCCCAAGAACCAATGAGTCATGAAGACTTGCCTTTCCAGTGCGACTTACGTCCGAGTCCCTTTGCCTCACGATATACCTTGTCAGACTATAGGCGAATAATTGTCATCCTTTAAATAGTCCAACTCTCTTCTCGATCCGAGATAAGTGATTCACCCGACTAACTCTTAGTCGATCGCCTCTGTTAACGCTTAACCGAGTCGTGCATGGCCATGCTTTCTAAATCATATCATCCTAGAGGGCCCAGAGAATATCTCTCCGAGTGGAGGGTCAAAATCCCGTCTTGGTTATTCACATCACGCAGCTTGATTCTCAGTCGACCTGAAATCTGCCTTTATAACTGCCCAGTTACGGATCAGCGTTTGACAGAACCTAAGTCGGTGATACTCAACTCTGACTATGCAATAACCTCAGGTCTAAGGATTACATTGATTGAGATATATAAATGACAACTTGTTTGTTGTACCTCAATATGGGTCAATCCGAATCGCTAAACTCTTTAGACGAATCTGTGTAAGTTGGAATAGCATCTCCATGTCCATGACAAGTGGAACCGAGTCATCAAGCCAACTTTCACATTGGTCTAAGTTGTGTGTCCAACACAACCTCAATGACCATGGATATTTAGTACAAACAACATGAATGTATAGTTCCACAACCGAATCACATATTCAATAATACACATCAGATGTTTATACAATGACAACTAATATCTTTATGAATATAATGGGAAATATCATCATACATGATTGCCTCTAGGGTATATTCCCAACAGTCTCCCAGTTTCACTAGAGTCAATCTTCCGACATCACATGTCTAGGCATCTAATGCCCATAGCTCTTAGGTGCGCCTCATGCTTTGGATGTGGTAACGGCTTTGTCAACGGATTCGCAATATTTGCATCCGTGTGTACCTTACAAAACTTGATATCACCCTGATCCACGAACTGGTGAAACAGGTGGTACCGCATGAGTATGTGCTTGTTCTTCTGTTGTTGTCTAGGTTCCTTGGCTTGTGCAATAGCACCATTGTTGTCACAATACACGTCTAACGGATTGCACGAGCCCTGAACCACACCAAGATCCATGAGGAAATTCCTCATCCAAATAGCTTCCTTTGCTGCCTCCGAGGCGGAAATATAATCAGCCTCTGTTGTAGATGCAGACACAGTCTCTTGCTTGGAACTCTTCTAGCTCATAGCACCTCCATTTATAATAAACATGTATCCAGATTGTGAACGAGAATCATCAGAGTCGGTAAGATAACTCGCATCCGTGTAACCGTTTACACTGAGTTCATCTTCACCACCATAAACCAAGAACATATCGTTAGTACTTCTCAAGTACTTTAGAATATTTTTAGCCGCTGTCCAATGGATTTCTCTAGGATCAGCCTGGTATCTGCTCACAACACTTAGAGCATATGCAACATCCGGCTAGTACAAATCATGGCATACATGATGGATCGGACTGCAGAAGCATACGAATCGCATTCATCCGACTTTGCTCATCAGTTGTCGAAGGACACTGGGTCTTGCTAAGTTTTACACCATGGGACATCAGTAAGAACCCCTTCTTAGATGATTCCATGTTGAACTTCTTCAACACGTTGTCCAAATAAGTACTCTGACTCAATCCAATGAGTCGTCCTGATCTATCTCTATAGATACGGATTCTGAGGATATATGTTGCCTCACCCAAGTCTTTCATTGAGAAACTCCTTTCCAATGATTCCTCGGTTTCTTGCAAGATCTGGACATCATTTCAAATCAGTAATATGTCATCCACATATAAGATTAGAAAGTTTACTTTGCTCCAACTAAACTTCTTATATAAACAAGAATCATGATCACTCTTAATGAAACCAAACGATTTGACTACCTCATCAAAGCGAATATTCCAACTCTGAGATGCTTGCTTCAACCCATAAATGGATTTCTGAAGTTTACGTACCTTTTAAGCATTAGCCATATCGACAAAACCCTCGGGTTGTATCATATACTGTTATCGCCATATTTTGGCCAAAGGAGGAGTTGGGCCGTGATCAAGATGGGCTTAGAAGATACGTATATGCAACGTGTTGTTGCATCGGCCTCGTGCGTTGATTTGGGCTAAATTGCCCGTGTATCTTATATTGTAATAGATTCTGTTTAGATTTAGGTAAGAGATAGAGTTGTAGAGTTATTCCAAAGACAGAAAGTCTCCGGACTATAAATATGTACCTAAGGTTATCGAGAAAAGGAGGACAATCACGTTCACAAAAAACACAATCTCGGCGCATCGCCACCCCTTGTTTCTAGGGTTTTTTTTTCTCGGGTAAGTGCCATGCTGCCTAGATCGCATCTTGCGATCTAGGCAGTATCTACTTATGCGTTATCTGGTGTTACTCGTACTGAAGCCTTGTTGATGGCGAGTAATACTATTATCATAGATTTGTGTAGGCTAGCATCGGTGCCTCTTTGTTATGATTGTTTAGTTATGCTGCCTCTAGTTATCTCGCCGCCTTTGCACCTTTTCCCGGGTACAAGGGTGGCATCTTGCTTGATCTTTATTTAAATCGATTTGATTTGTTATAGTTGTGCCTTGTTCCCCAAGGTTTAGTTTGATATCTACATGATCAGGCCTTGCAAACGGGTTGAACGATCCAGTAATATGTAAGATATGGTTTGCTAATCCAAGAGGAGTTGTTTCGGGAATTGACTTTACGTCGGTTTTTAGGCCTTCTCTAGGGTTAGTTTTCCATCATCTTTCATATCTACCAGGCTCAATTACGTGTAGGATGTTCCAGTCATGTAGTGAAAATGTTAAACTGTCGTAGATCGATTTGATTTGTATTGATGAAGCAAAACCCCATGTTATCATAGATCTAATGCAGAACCATGGGTTGATCGGTTCTAAGAGCCGATTTACAGGGAAACCTGGGAGCCGGTCATGGCTCGAATTTTACGTATACTTGTTTACCATGCAGGAAACCAATCGAAGCAATCCTTCACCTTCCTGACCAGGTATAGGTCAGGTGGAACGCCCTCGAACCAAGCCAGGACATGTGCCGGAGTTTTGCGGGCCGTTGCCCGAGGGACCAGGGCCCACCAGCATTTCTGGGAGCCTCCCGGCTCTTCGTGTTACCCGTCGCTGCTCGCCGGTGGGTTTTGGTAGGCAACACATTCTGGCACGCCCGGTGGGACCTTTAACAACGTCTACATCAACATCCGACGCTGCGATGGACAACAGACCGGTCACGTACGATGAGCTGCCTGAGGAGCACAAGGCGAAGTATGATGACGTCAAAGCTCTCTTCGAAGCCGATCTCATCGGCTCTTTTGAGAGGACTCGTAAGCATGGCATCAGGTGGAAAGGGTTCTCACCCGAGGGTGCTCTTGATGAGGTGGATCTGTCTGTTCCTTTAGAGGAGCGCACCAGAGCTCTGCGCCAGGAAGTCAACTACATGGTGGCTCATTCTCTTCACCGCCATTCTGAGAGCTTGGTAAACGCTTTCGAGCGGATCGCAGTTCGCGTAGTTCAGGAGATCATGAAACATCAGTACTCTCCGTCGGGGCCTACTCTGGGGACTCACCAGGGAGAAAGACCGCTCCAGGCCAGGCCACCGCTGCCATTCACACTTGCAGCTCCGGAGCCACCAGGGGCACCGGCGTACGTCGTCTACAAGGTCGGAGGCGACCCTGGCGATTGTCAATTCCTGTGTGAACCACCTAAAGAAATCCCACATGGATACGTGTGCACCTACGTGCCAGACTGCAACAGCTTGACGCGCATGAACCAGATTGCAACCGCAGGGATTGCTGGGGCAGGAGTTTCTGGAGCAGGGGCTTCGGGAGCAGGTGTTTCTGGAGCAGGAATCTCTGGGATGGACGCCGACAAACAGGCGTGGCTAGCCAAGTATGCCACTGGAACGAGTCATGAGAATCTAGCCCCTGCAGCCCAAACAACGGAACAAATCCGTACCATCTTGAGAGACCAGTTCGGCTTCGTGCCGAAGAGAAGGACAATCGGCTATTCAAAGCCGTACCCCAACGAGTTTGACATGATCCCGCTGCCACCCAAGTATCGGCTCCCTGAGTTCTCGAGATTTAGCGGGTCAGAAGGGTCGAGCTCGATCGAGCACGTGAGCCGATACCTGGCACAGTTAGGCATGATATCAGCATCAGATCAGTTGCGCGTAAGGTTCTTTGCGCAATCTTTGACAGGGCCAGCTTTTGGGTGGTACACCTCGCTGCCACCTGATTCGATCCAGACCTGGAAGCAACTGGAAGAGCAGTTCCACATTCATTACCATTCAGAAGCTACCGAGGCTGGCATTGCAGACCTGGCACAGGTGCGGCAAAAGCGGGGAGAAACGGTAGCCGAGTACATCCAGCGCTTCAGGACTGTCAAGAACCGATGTTACTCAGCTCGGTTAACTGAGAAGGAAGCAGTCGAGCTGGCAGCGTTGGGTCTCGTAGCACCCATCAAAGATCTGGCTTTCCAAGTAGAGTACAACTCGTTGGCGCACATGGCCCAGAAGCTGACGATGTATGAGCAGCGCCACCCTGAGTTGTACCAGGACAAGTTCAAACGTCCGATAGGCTTGGTCGATACAGAAGAAGAAGACCCCATGCAAGACCAGGAGGTGGCCGTGGCTGAATGGGCTCGGGGGGCAGATCCCGTATCCTGCAAATGGGTGAAACAGCAAGGGCCTGCAAAAGGGTTCGACTTCGATGTGAGCAAAGCTGAGCAAATATTCGATTTACTGCTGAAAGAAAAGCAGCTGAAGTTACCCGAAGGCCACAAAATCCCTACGGCTCAAGAGATGAACGGAAGACCATACTGCAAGTGGCATCACTCGTTCACCCACACCACCAATGACTGCAAAGAGCTACGTCTCCAGATCCAAACGGCGATAGAGCAGGGCCGTCTCGTCCTGGGGCAATTCGCCATGAAAGTAGACACCAACCCGTTCCCCGGCGTCAACATGGTAGAACACAGCCACTCCACGAGGCGCCAGTTGGATTTCTCGTTCGATGTCAACATGGCAGGACCAGGGTACCACCATGGCACGTACAGGGAGGAAGGCGGTCGCTCTCGCGGCAGAGTAAGAGAGGAGGCTGGTCCACGCGACCGGCCCAGCTACGACGACAGGCGGTACTTAACTGAGGAACAAGTGAAAAGTGTGCGATATCAGAAACCACATTCCACGCATCTCCTTAACAAGTATGAGCGTCAGTATGACCAACGTCGCCGGCGCGACGGAGAAGATGAAGGATATGGGCACCTCGCTAGGGGACCGTCAAAAGAAAAGGAAGGCGCAGACAAACATTGGGATTGTCCGTTCTTCAAGTATTGCTGGGATGCGGGAATGAGCCGATTGCCTACGATCGATAACTGCCCGGAATGCGGACAGCAGAAGGAGGACATGGAGCCAGTGTCAGTGTTTAAGCGCCTAGGGCCTCTCCCACCTCAGAGCCGACGCAGGGAGTCGTCTCGACCACAAGGTCTCAAGGAGCCAATGGATGACAAAGAGAAAGACAGGTATCACCGTCCAAGGTGGTCTCCCGACGGACTCAGACACACCCAAAAGCGTAGAGTGCAGCGGCTGCGTAACTTGGAGGAAGCCGAAGCGCAGTATCTCCACGCTCTAAAGAAAGCACGGCCCGATCTGGCCGTTAAGATTAGGCAGACCTTAGAAACGGAAGATCACCCGAAAAGGAAAGAGTGGCGCCCCAAACCGGTAAAAGCCGATGCAAAGACATCGGCTGGCACAAACATGGTATTCATACTTCCGTCAGAGTTCTGCGCGCCAAGAACCAACGAGCTACCAGTGGCACAGTTCGACTGCGGCCCATGGCCAGTTATCTTTGAGAAGCCACGTGAGAAGGGTTACAAACATCTGAAAGCCCTGTACCTACGAGGTTACATCAATGGGAAACCTGTCAGCAAGATGTTAGTAGACACCGGAGCGGCAGTCAACATAATGCCATACTCCATGCTACGGCGTTTGGGACGCTCCACTGCAGATCTGATCAAAACCAACGTCACTTTAAGAGACTTCAACGGCCAGGCTTCAGAAACGCAAGGCGTACTGAACGTGGACCTGACCGTGGGCAGAAAAACCATCCCTACGTCATTCTTCGTCCTGGACAGCAAAAGCACCTACGTTGTCTTGTTAGGGAGAGATTGGATTCATGCTAACTGCTGCATCTCATCCACGATGCACCAGTGCCTAATACAGTGGGATGGAGATGAGGTGGAGGTCATTCATGCAGACGATTCTGTCGAGGTCTCCATTGCTGGCATGAACGTCTGGGAAGCAGAAGACCAAGAGACGATCTCTGGAATCAGTCTAGACGGCTGTGAACGCATTGAGGCTACAAAAAACAGGGTGAGGCTGGTCTTATCCACCGGCCTGACGTAGTAGCAAAGTCCACGATGGTACGTGGTACGGCCGATCCCTGCGATCGGCCACAAAAAACAAAAAGCAGCAATCTTACGACGAGCTGATCATGCAGTCGTAGCAGGGAGATTCCCAGCCATTGTAAAACCATAAGGTGTAAACCGTCCTTGACTAATGCAATCAAAAAGGGGGCCGATTCAGGCAATCGGCCCAAATTATTTTTGTTAACCTCACCTACTGTTTGCCCTGTGCTTAGCGTCGATTTGGCAGGTGACGGAAAGCTAGGGTATGGATTTACATCTGCTGATGAACTAGAAGAAATCGACATTGGTCCTGGGGATAAGCAACGACCAACATTTATCAGCAAAAAATTAGATCCGAGTCTACGGGGTCCGATGATAGCCCTGTTGAAAAAATATCCAGATTGCTTCGCCTGGGACTATACAGAGATGCCTGGATTAGACAGGAGCATCATTGAGCATCGACTCCCGCTTAAAAAAGGATTTCGGCCGTTCCAGCAGCGAGCACGTCAGATGAAGGCCGAAATTTTGGCAGAAGTCAAGAAAGAGGTCGAGAAAATGTTGACAGCCAATTTAATCAGGCCATGCCGGTATGCTGAGTGGATTTCTAGTATTGTACCTGTAGAGAAAAAGGATGGCCGTTGGCGTGTCGCCATAGATTTTCGGGACCTCAATAGAGCTACCCCAAAGGATGAGTATCCAATGCCGGTGGCAGAGACGTTAATCAACGCAGCGGCTGGCCATAAGGTCTTGAGCTTCATGGATGGTAATGCCGGTTACAACCAAATTTTTATGGCTCCAGAAGACATACACAAGACTGCGTTCAGAGTACCAGGCTCGGTGGGGTTGTTTGAATACGTTGTCATGACGTTTGGATTGAAGAATGCCGGTGCCACGTACCAAAGAGCCATGAACTACATTTTCCATGATCTGATCGGCAAGCTGGTGGAAATTTATATCGATGACGTAGTGGTCAAGTCTGCCTCAGTAGAAGGACACTTGGGCGATCTACAGCGCGTCCTGGACCGAACAAGAAAATTCGGCCTACGGATGAATCCAAAGAAGTGTGCCTTCGGTGTAACGGCCGGTCAATTCTTGGGTTTCTTGGTCCATGAACGCGGGATTGAGATCGGCCTGAAAAGTCAAGAGGCCGTGCGAACAATGAAGCCACCTACCACAAAGAAAGAGCTACAGTCTCTCATCGGCAAGATCAACTTCGTCAGAAGATTCATCTCCAATTTGTCAGGAAAGATAGAGCCGTTCATGGGACTGGTAAAAATTAAATCTGACGAGGAGTTCCGCTGGGGAACATAACAACAACGAGCCTTCGACGAAATCAAAGAATATTTAACGAAGCCGCCAGTTTTAGTTCCACCTCAGCCGGACAGGCCATTCTACATTTACTTGTCAGTAGCGGACACGTCCATCGCCTCAGTGGTGGTGCAAGTTTATGATGGGCTGGAGCGAGTGGTATTTTACATCAGCAGAAGGATGCTGGATGCAGAGACAAGGTACCCTGAGATCGACAAGTTGTGCCTCTGCCTGTTTTTCACCTACACCAAGCTGCGCCACATTTTGCTATCAGCAGAGATTGTCATCATCTGCAAATCAGACGTCATAAAGCACATGCTGTCGGCTCCTATGTTGAAAGGCCGACTGGGCAAATGGATGTTTGTATTATCGGAGTTTGACATCCGGTATCAACCCGCGAAAGCAGTTAAGGGGCAGGCATTGGCGGACCTTATCGCTGAAAGGATCAACACCAATATAGCAGCACTGTCTATACGAGCGTGGGCTATTTTCTTCGACGGATCGATTTGTGACGATGGGTGCGGCATCGGCATGCTACTCGTGTCACCCCGGGGGGCAACATTTTCCTTCTCTATCAGGTTATCTACCCCTCGCACCAACAACGTCGCTGAGTATGAGGCGATACGCAAGGGAATGGAGTTGCTCATCGAAGCTGGAGCGAAAGCAGTGGAAATTTTTGGAGACTCCAAGCTGGTGATTTCTCAACTCACGGAGGAATACAAGTGTGAGAGCGAGTCGCTCTTCCCATTATGGATGCAATGCCGTGAGATGATGGCACAGTTCCGATACATAAACTTCACCTGGATCCCGCGATCGCAGAATACCGAGGCAAATGATCTTGCACAAATGGCTTCAGGCTACAAGGACGTGGCAGAGGGAGCCGATGTTCAGGTGCAATTCTTGGACGCAGACGACTGGAGAGCCGATATCTTCAATTACTTGAAGGATTCGGCTCGGGGGGCACCTAAACGGATAAGATACAAGGCCATGAAGTATGTGCTCATTGGGGACGACATGTTTTACAGGACCCTAGAGGGGTTATTGCTCAAATGTCTAGGGACAGCCGAGGCCAATCGGCTCCTACACGAGGTACACGAAGGCGTCTGTGGAACTCACCAATCGGCTCACAAGATGAAGTGGTTGATCAGGCGATCAGGGTTTTACTGGCCTACCATGCTTGAGGACTGTTTTGAGTACTACAAAGGGTGTCAAGCATGTCAGAGATTTGGAAAAATTCAGATGGTAACCGCGTCAGCAATGAACCCCATCATCAAGCCTTGGCCATTCCGAGGTTGGGGCATGGATATGATCGGCAAGATCAATCCTCCGTCAAGCAAAGGCCACATGTGGAATTTGGCCATCACGGATTATTTTACCAAGTGGGTGGAAGCCGTCCCTATGAAGTCAGTAAGTTCAAAGGATGTTGTCGATTTTGTGAAAGAACACGTCATTCATAGGTTTGGGATTCCCTAGACTATCACGACCGATGGAGGTTCGGTCTTCACTTCTCACGAGTTCAGAAAGTTCTGTGAGGACATAGGGATTAAGCTAATTCGATCATCTCCATACTATGCTCAAGCAAATGGGCAAGCTGAAGCGTCCAACCAGAGCCTTATCAAGCTGATCAAGAGGAAAATCGATGAGCACCCTAGGCGTTGGCACGAGGTTTTGTCAGAGGCTTTATGGTCTTACCGCATGTCATGTCATGGAGCGATAAAAACCTCGCCGTACCATCTGGTCTATGGACAAGAAGCCGTATTGCCTTGGGAAATTACGGCTGGATCGAGACGTATCACTTTTCAGAACGATCTAACGACTGAAGAATATGCGGCCCTGATGAGTGACAGCGTTGAAGATTTGACTGAGCTTAGGCTGTGGTCGCTTGAGAAAATCAAAGAGAACAAGGCCAAAGTAGCTCGTGCATACAACAAGAAGGTGAGACCTAAGGAGTTCCACGTTGGCGATCTGGTATGGGAAGCGGTGTTGCCATTAGGGACTAAGGATGCAGCATATGGTAAATGGTCTCCGAATTGGCACGGGCCATACAGGGTCGATCAAGTTTTAAGAGGGAACGCGTACATGCTGGAGGAGCTGGATGGCGTGAAATTCCCAGTGGCTGCCAACGGTCAGCATCTCAAGAAATATTTCCCAAGCATGTGGGATGATGGATAGTGAGATATGGGAGCCGATACACGAAATCGGCCAATAAAAAATTTTATTATTATTTCCCAAGCACGTGGGATGATGGAAAGTGAGATATGGGGGCCGATACATGAAATCGGCCAATATAAGTATACAGCCGATGCACAGTCATCGACTTTAGAGGTTCAAAACTGTTACAAGCAGATGCCAGTTTACACAAACGAGCTACTGAAGAAATGCCTCGAAGGCTTGGAGGGCGTCAGCACGGACACGGTCCACCTCGGCGATCTCGGCTTCGTCATCTTCATCCTTGCCCATCACTAACTGCTTGTTCAGGGCACGTATTTCTGCCAGATCGGTCTTCAGTTCAGCTTTGAGGCTCTCTGCTTCATCTTGGGAGCGGGCGATGGAGGCTTCCTTGTCACGGATGAGCTGTTTTGTAGCCCGGACCTTTTCTTCAAGATCTTCTAGCTCCTTTTTCAAAGATGCGAGCTCGGCGGTACTGACAGAGGTGTCAGTTTTGGCATCAAGGGACACCTTTTTCTCATTGAGCTGCTGACATTGGTCGGCAATATTCGCCTTCAGCGGGAGTTGGGCACGGCGCAGGTTGATCCTTTCACGATCTAGCTTCACCCTTGACCCGTAGAAGGACAGAGTTACGACGTGCCAAAGCTTCACCTGGAATGCTACTGGGAGTTGGTCCTTGATTTCGGCAAGAACGCCCTTCACCTCTTCAGAAACCTCGATCAGCTCCTCGATCGGGGAAGACAGTAAGGCTCTAAGTCGTTGGAATTGAGGTATAACAGCCCTGGCTTGTGGTTCATCGGTGGCGACAGAGGGAGTTGGATCGATGGAGTCAGGATCAAAGGCCAGCAAGCCTGAAATGTCACAACCCTGGCAGCCCGAAAAGGCATCAGTGTGCGTCCAACAGGGAGGAATAAGCCGACAGAAGTTAACATACCTCTCCTAATACCGAGGGGATAGCAGACGACGAGGCGATCGGCTTGTGTGTGGTTGCTGGGGGCGTTGCCAAAGTGGTAGCCATTTCATCTGCATTTTTGGGGATTGCCAGGTCTGGTTTGGCTAAAGGCGTCGGCGCGGCCCCTGCCTTCCCACTAGAAGCATCGGTTGTCTGCATAAAGGTGATTAGCCGATGTCAATGATGATGAATCGGCAGACAAAAGGAAGTAAGTGGTAAGAGCATAAAGGATGATGATTTTCGAAACCTCTTGGCTCGATGAAGAAGCTTGCGGTCCTTTACGAGCTCTTTCGGGACCCACAGCTGGCCCCGCCTCGACTGGCTCTCGGGGGGCAGCGGGTTCAGGAACCGACCTTTTTCTGGAAGCCGATGGTGGCACATCTGGCTGGCTCGGTGTGATGGTCCTCTCAGAGTCCGTTGGGCTCGATTCTCCCTCATTGGGCTGTGTGTCCTCATGGGATGTGTCTTCGATGGAAGCCTGCAAAAGAAGGAAGGCTGTTAGGCACGAGCACGTCTGCAAGAATGAAAGAATGAGAAGAATCGACCAAGACATGGATCAGCCTACATGCGAGCTTTCTGGAGAAGGGCTCCGGTGTCTCAAGGTCTTCCTGGCAGCTACATTCCTCGTCATCGTTCTTGTCTTAGTTGGAACTCGAGGGGCAGCTGATGTTGAAGTGCCTTGCTTCTTAGAAGCCGATTGACGTGTTATCGGCTGTTTCTGCATCATGACCTTTTTCAAAGGCGGCGAGTTTTTGCAGAAAAGAACCACATGAGCTGGCGGAAAGAACTCAAAGGGGGAGCCATCACTGTGTGTAGGTTCAGGGCCATCTTGTTGCTGCAAAGGGAGAAATTGGGTTAGTAGAAGAGTCATTTATGAGCTGCATTAGGAAAATTTACAAGTAGTGGTACCTGTTCCGCGGGGATGTCATAATCGGCATCAAGTTGTTTCAGCAACGGTCCCAGAGCTTTCCTGAAAGCGTGGGTTTTCCACATCGACCACCAGTCCTCGAAGCCATCAGTTGATGAAGCGAAGGTGAGGTCATTCGGAATAGGGATGGTCAGAGCATCAAAGAAGGAGTAACACCTCTGACTGGTAAGAGGATCAGGCAGGTCGGCTCTGCACTCCGTAAGATGATGGAGAAAGAGATGGGGAGATACTTGTCCAAGGCCAAATTGCCGGGCCACTATGACCGGCTGGTAGAATTCATACCCAGGTTTGATGATTCTGTTGGATGTACTCATACCAACTGGAAGGAAACAGGGACGGATCACAATGGAAAAGTGTTGCCGAGTGCTGGTGTCATCGGCAAAGTTATCTAGCCTGAAGGAGAGTGGATTTTCGAAATGTTCAGATTCTTCCATGTAAGGGAAGAAGGTAGGATTGTCCAGGCCTTGAAAGAAAGTGCTGAACCACTTGGCTGCTTCCTGAGGGGATAGTTTGCTGCCTGGCAGCCTATACAAAGCTTGGCCATAACTAGTGCATCGGATCTGCTTCCCTTTGACATCTGGAAAGGTACAACTCGCTAGAAGGGGGAAGTTTGGGATGTGATTTTGAAAGTAAAGCTGAGCCCATAGCTGAATGAACCACCAAGGACCACCTGTTTTGACTGCTATGCCTGAGAACAGCTTGACAGACATCAACTGGAGATATCGATAGACCTCTCCAAGGAACAGTTTGCCGATGCCAAGTTGAGTACCTTTGGCCAGTTCATGGGCTAGGGAGAGATAGTTCTTGGTTGGAGCAAGGGAAGGACCACAGAATATGAAATGCTCCAGCCAGAAGTTGAGAAAGGCTGTATGTTCTTTCTCTGAGACAGGGCCCTTTGTTTTCATATGGCGTTGGAGGTAGGCACCCCAGTTTGTGCAGTCTATTTTAGAAGACATTTTGTAGGGGACTTTGGTCAGTTTAAAAGCAGAGGGGCTGGGTGATGTGACATCCAGGCCAGTGATCATCACCACGTCTAACAGGGTTGGTGACATAGGGACATGACCGAACATAAAGCAGTTTAGAGCGTCAGACCAGAAGTAGCCGATGGTTTTCAGAAGGTTCTCATGTTTCTCAAGAGGAGACAATGATAAATGCAAGGCATCGGCTATTCCTTTGGTTTCCCATTGGGATTGGTAAGATCTAGCTACTCTACTGAACCAAGAGACCCAGTGTTCAGGGGGATTAGGCCAGGCTCGTAGACAGTCGGCCCAAGAGTTCAGATCTAGGTCTTGGCTTACGAAGGGGATTCTATTTGCTTCGCAAGAAATCAGATGAGCAGGGCTAGATTCTGTGCGAGGGCCAAGACAGAGAGAGTTTGGGAGAGAAGGATGCGGCAGCAGAATGTCTGAAACCTAGAAAATTTAATGGTGGAATAAGGCATTAATTCAGGTGTTCGCCATTAAGTCTAGCATCATGTTCAGACTGCGAGGAGTAGGCGTACCTTCAGACCGGAGACCTCTAGGTTGGTGTTGGACGATTCCGCCATCTAGTTCGCCGGCGGAGATGGATCTATGTAGTTGGGGATCGAGGGTTCTTGTCGCTGTGAGCTCGATCTGGTCAGTGGGCGATTGAAGATCTAGGTCGCCCTTTTTGAAGAAGGTCGCAGGTTACCGTTTGAAACTGAAAAGCAGCCGCTTAGGTTTGCCTAAATATGCGACCAAGTTTTGACCTTGTCAACGTTTTTGGAAAGCCGATGTCCATCGGCTCTTTGAGCTTTGACTTAGTTAACGGAATGAGTGCAGTATGGTAAAAGCCGATACAGCGTTATCGGCTTCTGGAGAATCGACCTATTTTGGCTATCGGCAAAATTGGGATGAAAAAAGCAATCTTCGAGAAACAGATTTTCATTCATTCAAAAGCTGATTGCTTACAAAAGGCTGATTGACTACAAAAGGGAGCTTACTACTACTACTACTACTACTACTACTACTACTACTACTACTACTGGTTCCTAATCTAGAGGCCGAGGTCGTCGTCGCTGTCGTCGCCGCCGTCCTGTTCGCTGTCCTCAGCACTGCTGTCGGCGTCGTCTTCGCTGCTGCTGATCCAGATGCCCGCGGGGGCCTCCTCGTCCTCGTCATCGTCTTCGGTGTCCTCGCTGGACACGGCGCGGAAGTACTTCACCGGCTGGTACTCCTCGGAGGAGGTGTCCTCCTCTTCCTCCTCCTCGTCGGAGGAGTCGGCGCCGTCCCAGGACATGGCGTCATCGGTGCTGTCCGCCTCCAGTTCCCCATTGGCGAGGAACTGCAGGTCCTCCTCGCCGTCAGTCAAGGACGCGTCGTCCTCCGACCAAGCGGCGAAGTCCCAATCCCTCTCGTCCCACCATTGTGGGGCGAGAGTGTTGTACGCCGCCATCGGCGGGTGTTCTGGCGTCGGCTCTCAGTCGCTCATTGAGTTGGAGGCTTGGGAGGACAGGCCAGATGAAGCGGAGGAAGCCATGGCGGAGAAAGAGGGTTTTTTCGGCGAAGGAGGAAGAAGGGTTTTTTGTGGCTACTGGAGGAAGATGGGGACTGCAAACTGCTTAGGTGAATTTAAATAAGGGGAATAGTATGAAGCGGTTCAATGCTATAGCGGTTTCCCAGAATGCACTGCCGAAGTTGTCAAATCATGCGCTGCGGGGAAGTGGAGAAGACAAGGCATCATGATGAGGGGGTGGCGTGACGATCCTGTTCTGCAACGCATTCTGTCAACGCGCAACCCGATACAAAAAAAGGGGGAGAGGAGAAGGAAATAACAAAGTGGTTTTGGAATTATTATTGCCAAAACCAGGGGGCATGTGTTATCGCCATATTTTGGCCAAAGGAGGAGTTGGGCCGTGATCAAGATGGGCTTAGAAGATACGTATATGCAACGTGTTGTTGCATCGGCCTCGTGCGTTGATTTGGGCTAAATTGCCCGTGTATCTTATATTGTAATAGATTCCGTTTAGATTTAGGTAAGAGATAGAGTTGTAGAGTTATTCCAAAGACAGAAAGTCTCCGGACTATAAATATGTACCTAAGGTTATCGAGAAAAGTAGGACAATCACGTTCACAACAAACACAATCTCGGCGTATCGCCACCCCTTGTTTCTAGGGTTTTTTTTTCTCGGGTAAGTGCCATGCTGCCTAGATCGCATCTTGCGATCTAGGCAGTATCTACTTATGCGTTATCTGGTGTTACTCGTACTGAAGCCTTGTTGATGGCGAGTAATACTATTATCATAGATTTGTGTAGGCTAGCATCGGTGCCTCTTTGTTATGATTGTTTAGTTATGCTGCCTCTAGTTATCTCGCCGCCTTTGCACCTTTTCCCGGGTACAAGGGTGGCATCTTGCTTGATCTTTATTTAAATCGATTTGATTTGTTATAGTTGTGCCTTGTTCCCCAAGGTTTAGTTTGATATCTACATGATCAGGCCTTGCAAACGGGTTGAACGATCCAGTAATATGTAAGATATGGTTTGCTAATCCAAGAGGAGTTGTTCCGGGAATTGACTTTACGTCGGTTTTTAGGCCTTCTCTAGGGTTAGTTTTCCATCATCTTTCGTATCCACCAGGCTCAATTACGTGTAGGATGTTCCAGTCATGTAGTGAAAACGTTAAACTGTCGTAGATCGATTTGATTTGTATTGATGAAGCAAAACCCCATGTTATCATAGATCTAATGCAGAACCATGGGTTGATCGGTTCTAAGAGCCGATTTACAGGGAAACCTGGGAGCCGGTCATGGCTCGAATTTTACGTATACTTGTTTACCATGCAGGAAACCAATCGAAGCAATCCTTCACCTTCCTGACCAGGTATAGGTTAGGTGGCACGCCCTCGAACCAAGCCAGGACGTGTGCCGGAGTTTTGTGGGCCGTTGCCCGAGGGACCAGGGCCCACCAGCAGTTCTGGGAGCCTCCCGGCTCTTCGTGTTGCCCGTCGCTGCTCGCCGGTAGGTTTTGGTAGGCAACATATACACGGTTAAATTTACGTTAAGGAAAGCCGTTTTGACATCCATCTGCCATATCTCATAGTCAAAATAGGCTGCTATCGCTAACATGATCCGAGCTGATTTAAGCATCTCTACGGGCGAGAAAGTCTCATTGTAATCAACTCCTTGAACTTGTCGGAACCCCTTCGCGACAATACGTGCTTTATAGAAAGAAATGTTTCCATCCATATCAGTTTTCTTCTTAAAGACCCATTTGCACTCGACGGGTCTTGCACCGTCTGGCAGATCAACCAAGTTCCAAACTTGATTTTCATACATGGACTTTAACTCGGATCTCATGGCTCCAAGCCATGACTCGGAATCAGATCCCACCATCGCTTCCGAATAATTTGTCGGCTCATCACTGTCTAACAATCTTGTCAATCTTGACAATCTTGCCAATCTTGCCATTACTTTAACACTTCGCAATCTTGCCAATCTTCGTAGTACATGTGTGGTTGCCGGCTCAGCTACCATGATCGGCTCAACCTCCAAGGTTTTTTCCGACTCACTACTGGCCGGTTCCTCTCGAATTTCTTCGAGCTGCACCATGCTCCCACTTACTCCCTGACTAAGAAACTCTTTCTCAAGGAAGACACCGTTCCGAGCGACATACACTTTTCCCTCTTCTCAGTTGTAGAAGTAGCAACCCAAGGTTTCCCTCGAAAACCCCATGAAAAATACACTTATCTGATTTGGCCATAATCTTGTCTGACTGAAGTCGCTTGGCAAATGCTTCACAGCCCCAAATCTTAAGAAAAAACAATCTCGGCTTTTTGCCTGTCCATATCTTATGCGGTGTCTTCTCTACCGATTTTGATGGTACTCTGTTTAGTGTGAACGCCTCTGTTTCTAGACAATAACCCCAAAATGATAAACGCAGATCTGCCAAACTCATCATTGATCGTACCGTGTCCAACAAGGTCCGATTCCGCCTTTCTGAAAAACCATTCCTTTGAGGCGTTCCTGGCGGAGTAAGTTGAGGAACTATTCCACAACTTTTCAGATGGTCATCAAACTCATGTCTCATGTACTCGCCTCGTTGGTCCGATCGAAGAAACTTTATTTTCTTGCCGAGTTGATTATGTGCTTCATTCTGGAATTATTTGAACTTTTGAAAGGCTTTCGACTTACATTTCATCAAGTAGATATATCCATACCTACTCAAATCATCAGTGAAGGTAATGAAGTACTCATAACCACCTCTGGCTGTCGTGCTCATTGGTCCACATACATCACTATGTACTAGTCCCAACAAGTCGGACGCCCTTTCACAACTCTTTGCAAGATTCGCATGACTAGAACGACTCCAAGTCGAATGAAGTTAGGATTCCATCATCATGGATCTTCTTCATGCGTTTCCAACTTATATGACCAAGCCGACAGTGCCAAAAGTAAGTCATATTCAGATCATTTGGTTTCAAACTTCTAACATTTATGTTATAAACTGACTCACCATCAAGATTCAAAATAAATAACCCGTCCTGGACGGGTGCAAAGCCGTGAAATATATCATTCAAATAGAAAGAACAACCATTATTCTTGATATTCGACTCATAGCCTTACCTCATCAAGCATGAAGGAGAATTAATGTTTCGACTGAGAACTGGAACATAATAACAATTATTCAGTTCCATAATGAATCCGGAAGGTAAATGAAGTTGCATCGTGCCGAATTCCAATGCAGCAACTCTTGCTTTGTTGCCGACTCAAATATCAACCTTGCCTCTTGCGACGCTCTTAGTTCTTACCATTCTGTCACATCCCAAGATTTTCCAAATCTTGTAATGTGAAAATAAATGAATAAAATAAAACTTTGTTTGAATTTCAGGGCCAGAAGAAACTTTTGAATTTAAATGGAACCTCAAACCCATTTGAATTAAATAAAATCCTAAAGGAAATTTTATGAGTTAAACATTTAATTAAAAGAAGTTAAAGATGTTTTGAAACTACTATTTTTGGAATCATTTAATAAAAGATTTGGTGTTCAAAAGAAAAGTTGAGTTTATGAATAAAGAATATTTTATAAAAAGCCAAAATAGACCTTGACCAAACTTTGGGATTAAAACATTAAGTTTGAATAAAAATAGCAAAGTTTTATTTAAAAATAATAAAGGATTGCTTAAATAAAATAATAAGGAATTAATATCCAAATTTTATTCGAATAAAAGTTTTTACCAATTTAGTTAAAACATCAAAACCTATTAAATTAATTTAAATAAGTTTTTCTAAATATTTGATTTTCACAAATAAAACCTACTGAATGGTTTTGGCACTATATTAGCTTTTAAAAATAAAGATATTAATAAAACAAATCCTATTTGAATTAATAATGAAAGTCTATTATAATTAATTAATAAATGGAACCTAAAGAGATTTAAAACATTAATTTATTTTGGAAGTTGGTTTATGCTGCTAAACAGAACCAAATTCATAGCTACAAAGTTTGTTGAATGTTTGAATTGAATTGAGTATGATTTGTTTGTTTGGAATTTCAAAACAGAAATCAGAAATGGAAAAAGAAAAGTTACAGAATAAAAAAAAATAATAAGAAATGGACCCAGCCCAACCGGCCAAGCCCAGGAAGCCCACCAACCAGCCCAGCTCCTCATTCCGCAGGAAAACATTTCACACCTCACATCCGACCCACACAGAGACCGACAGTGGGCCTCCTCCTCGTTTTCTTTCCCCACTGACAGGTAGACCCACCTCCACTGTTCTTCCTCCCCACCCACGCGACTCCTTCTTCCTCCCTCGACCACCGTTACCTGTTGTGATTCCGCGTGTTCAATTCGCCATAACGCCGCGACTTTACCTCGCTTTAACCATGCTCGATAAAACGCCAGCGCCTCCTCCTCCTTTTCCCCCAGACCACTCCTCCTCTCTGCCCCTAGGCTGTCGCCAATCTCGTCTGCACCACCGCCGTCTCCGACGAACTTATTCCCCGATTCCGGTGACACGACACCACCCCGAGCCTCCCCGAGCACACTAGCAGACTCCCCACTCCCAGACAATCCTCCCAGTGCTTTTCGTTCGACCGCGGGCGCCCCAGAACACCGTCCTCGACAAACTCCGAGCACCGCCGCGTCTGTCTCCAACTCCGGCGCGTTCCCCAGGTGAAATCCGACCGCCCCTCTACTTCTCGATCACGCGAGCATCTTCGCCTTGGTTTTACGCACCTGACCATACTCCTGTCTTGTCTCCGCGTGACCTACAGCCTCGCCCTCGACCACGGCCACGCGCAACCGACGCCAGCTGGAACTCCGGCGAGCAATCCACTTTGCCCCCGTACGCCCCTCGACGAGATACTGACACGTTAAGCTTCCCCAGGCGTCTACGAGCACGGTGAGCCAGTCCACTCCTCCTCTAGCTCCCTGTATCACCGAAACCGTCGCGATCAGAGCCACGCCGCCGCGCAGCCGCCGTTAGCGCCGCCCGTTCCTGGCAAGCACCTGGTAGCCGTAGGATCTTAATCGCATGGCCACGATAGATTGACTGAACGAAGGGGTACGCGTTGATCTGAGCCGCACCTGCCCCTTTAATCCTGCGGTCCACGTTGTCGATCCGGCTGAACCGGTACCGTCCAGTAGAATACTGCCGCGTGTCACCGATCTGTTTAAAAACTGATTTGAAAAAAGAATATTTTGCAAACTTCAAACCCCTGTAACTTTCAAACCACACGTCCAAAAATTTCAAATTTTATGTCGTTGGATTCAGGAGAGCAAGCCCTAGCCAATCATGGCCTTAGTTTGACAAATAGTATCCGTTAGCTTGTTTGAATTTGCAGAAACATTTGAGTACTTGTTTAGAGTAGAAAAATTGTTTAAAATTTATTTTAGGATTAAAACTTTAGCAAAATAGTTTGTAGTGACCATACTGACCCTAGGAACCAACCCATAGTTTGAAAATGAGATTGGAAAAATTTAGAATGGATTAATTGAATTAGTCTAATTCTAGCCAAATAAAGATAATGGTTTTATTATGAAAAAGGATTTTGGAATAAAACTTTGAGAAAATATGTTGATTCAAAGCTACTAACCCAAAACAACAAATCTTGAAAGTAAGAAACTTTTGGTGAGAAACTTAAAAGATTTTTGATTAATAACACCATTTTTCACCACATAAAATGTTGAATGGATTATAAATGGTTATTGGACAAAACTCTCTAACTAATGACTTTGCCATTTTGGTAAATGACCAATTTGGACCTTACAAAGTTTATAAACCTAGTAGAGACCAACCTTGCAATAAAACCCTCCTTTGCATGACTTAGGTTCCATTGCTTTGTGAGTGTGAAATTGTTTGTTTAACCTTGATATGGAATGTTAGTTGATTCTGTGTTTTGCTTGATTGACTTGTAGTGAATTTAGCAAAGTGTGATACTAGCAAGATCAAGGAGTGAACCACCATTCCATACCAAAAGGCAAGTGACACTATCATCAAAATTCCTACTATTTTCATTATACTTAGTGGATTTTGAAACATGCATGAAAATACTTAAGCTATGCTAATCCTAATAGGATTCCCTATACACTCCTTAGTGAAAATATTGAAGTTGTACATGCTTAGCCATGCTATGTTTTGAAAAGAGATACATGTTGAGATTTTACAAAGGTTGAGGAAAGGACTTGTGTTTTACATAATAAAACAAGGACTCAATGAACCACCTAGGTGGAGGATACTTGAAGTTTGGAGAAGGTGGCAACAAAAGGAACCATGTCTATGGTAATCACTTGGTGTTGTGCTCCAAATGAAAACCACCTAGGAAACTTAGAGATTGAACATGTTTCACTAATTGTGGCTTTCGTGTGCAACCACATGCTATTATGGCTCCGGCTTAGTCAACTACATTAGGAAGACCCATACATTGTCTTTAGTTACCGGACATGGGGATCTGGAATGCTTCATGGGGGCTGAAGACAAGCTAGCAATGATGTATGGGAGGACCTTTTGGAAAGACTTCGTCACATTCTCAGTCTGCCAGTACTCCATCTTGGTGAGCACTAATCCAGTAGGCCACTGGTGGCAACAAGATGGGATTGTGTCATGTGGGTAAAGTGTACTCCTTCTGCAGAAGTTACTAAAAATCTAAGTACTTAGCCGTGTCCCCGGTTATGGACAATACTGAGCAACTAAAGTTTGAACCATGGGAGATCTCGACATTCCAATTTCTAATATAAAAACTTGATGCACTTGGGGGTACCAAGGAATTCAAAGAGATTTTGTTAAAGCTTGATGCATTTGGGGTTACCAAGGTGCTCAAGAGCATGATGTACTTGGGGTTACCAAGGAACTCATGAGATTTGATAAAAACTTGTTGCACTTGGGGTTACCAAGTAGCTCAAGGGATTTTTGACAAGGTCTTGAACACTTGAGTTTCTACCAAGGAGTTCAAGGATCTTGGAAAAGGGATTTGACAAAGGACCAAAACCATTTTGAAAAGATAGGATAAATGTTGCTTTATGCAAATAAGCCGTAAAACTCTACTTAGCCAAATATGCATGTAATGGTAGGATCCACTCATAATATACAAAGTAGTGAAACTTGCCAATACAATTCAAATGTATTGACCCTTGTGGCTGTAACTTGTATGTTGCAGGTTTGATTGTTTTTAGTGAAGATTGTTTGATTAGGAATACAAAGTCTACAACCAACATCTGCCTGTGGCACTTTGAAGATGAAGGACCATGATTATTATTATTCCGCTGCAATGTAATGTAATAGCCAAATGAGCTATGTAAGATGTAATAAAAATTATGTTATTCCTGGTTATAAAGTGATGTTATGACCTTTGTATCTTGATATTACATCTTAACTGTGGATGCTAGCTATTGATCCAGGGACTAGCATTGTAAAACACAGGAGGGATCTACCTTATTAGGTTGAGACCTCTACACATTCCCTGCAACGAGTTGCCGATGTGAATAACTGATCCGATATCATATACCCAAGAACTATTAGGTGCATCAGCAAGATATATGTCTATAACATTACAAACAAGTGTACCTGAGTCGGAAGTCATACCTCCACTCTTGGATTTATCAGCCAAATACTTGCTGTAGTTCCTCTTCCAATAGCCATCCGCCTTGCAATAGAAGCAAGTGGATCCGGCTAAAGGAGATGGCTTAGTCCCTGAGGAAGCGTGTCACATCCCAAGATTTTTCCAAATCTTGTAATGTGAAAATAAATTAATAAAATAAAATAAAACTTTGTTGATTTTCAGAGCCAGAAGAAACTTTCTGAATTCAATTGGAACTTCAAACCCATTTGAATTAAACCTAAAAAGGATTTAAAAAGATAAACAATTAACAAAGGAAATTAAAATATTTTGGAAATACTTTTTTAGATCTTAAAAGGATTTGGTATTCAAAAAGAAAAGATGAAGTTATAAATAAGGATTATTTTATAAAGCCAAATTAAACTTGGCCAAGATTTTGAAACAAAAGAGTTTTCTTTGATTAAAATAATAAAAGGTTTATTTAAAAATAATAAAGGATTGTTTAAATAAAATAATAGGGATTTAATATCCAAATTTTATTAAAGTAAAGACTTTTTCCATTTTTAATAGACATTAAAAACCTATTTATTTATTTCAAATAAGTTTACCAAATAATTTATATTCTCTAATAAAACCTACTAAAGGTGTTTTAGCTTTATTTTAGATATCAAAATAAATATTCTAATAAAACAAATCTTATTTGAAGTAAATGAATAAGGCCCATTTTATTAAATTTGATAATGGACCTAAAATAAAATGTTATTTTATTTTAAAACAAGTATTTCAAGTATCTTATATTTTCAAATAAAACCTACTGATTTTTGTTTTGAAAATATTTGGATTTCAAATGGAGATTTTATTAAAATAAATCAAACCCAATTTGATTAAATAACTTTGGTCTATTTTAGTTAATTATTAAATAAGATCCAAAAAGGAATAAAATATTATTTTATTTTGGATTTTGGTTCATAATAATAAACAGAACTATTTTCAATATCACAAAGTTGGATGTTATTTGAATTGATTTAAACAATGTTTGACTTGATGAGTAATTGATTGGAAATTCAAAACAGAAATCAGAAAAAGAAAAGGAAAAATCTCCTTCACCACCCGCGCCAATACAATTCAAAATGTATTGACCCTTGTGGCTGTAACTTGTAATGTTGCAGGTTGATTGTTTATTTATACGAAGATTGTTTGATTAACTAGGACTACAAAATCTACAACCAACATCTGCCTGTGGCACTTTGAAGATGAAGGACCCATGACTATATTTATTCCGCTGCAATGTATTGTAATAGCCATATGAGCTATGAATGATGTAATAAAATTATGTTATTCCTGGTTATAAAGTTATATTATGACCTTTGTTTCTTGATATTACATCTTAACTGTGGATGCTAGCTATTGATCCAGGGACTAGCATTGTAGAACACAGGAGGGATCTACCTTATCAGTTTGAGGACTCTACAAAGCGCTTGGGACCGGGTCCTAAGCCTACTTTCCTCCTGACTTAGCCTTCTTCTTAGTCCAAGAACTCTTCTTGAACTTAGCCTTATTCTGCACGACCAACACTTGACTAGCGCCCTTCTTGAGATCCTCCTCAGCCTGCTTGAGCATCCCATGTAATTGAGTGAGCTTCTTATCCATACCATGCATGTGGTAGTTCGAAATGAACTGTGCATATGCACTAGGAAGAGAGTTCAGAATTATATCTGTAGCGAACTCTTCGCTAATGGGGTAGCAAAAGCCTCTCCAGAGACTACACGTAACCAACCATCTTGATCACATGCGGACTTAGTGTTTCACCATCGTTAAGTTTGAAACTCAGCAAAGCCTGAGAGACTTGATACCTCTCAGTCTTCGCCTGAGCCTAGAACATACTTTTGAGGCTTTCGATCATATCATAGGCCAAAACATGCTCGAACCACTTTTGCAAGTCCGGTTCCATGTGAGAAAGCATAAGACAGCTAATATCTGTGGACTCATCCTTAGCCCAACGGTAGGCATTGGTGGCAGCGACAGTCGCATTCTCATTCGGCTCATCTGGAAGTGGGTTGTCTAGGACATGGTCCTTCTTTTCTTGTTTGAGAACAATTCTCAGATTTCAATACCAGTTGGTAAAATTAGTGTCATCCAGTTTATCTTTCTCAAGAATAGTTCTCAACACAAAACCGGATATCTGAGATTGATTGCTACTTGGTTCCATGATCTACAACAGAAAATATGCAAATCACTTAAGACATGTATTCATAAAAGAGCAAGCATATTAAACACTTTAATATTTTATGCTCCCACTAGAACCAACACCCCTCTGATGGTTACTTAGTGATTCAGGGCCCTAAATAAGCAAGTCGGCTAGTGAGCTTTAGCATCACTACTAGCCGCCAAGTGATCTAGGTAGACAACACCTTGTCAATCGTATATCATACGACTCCTGTTGGAAGGGTGGCATCACAGGCCCCGGCTCCCATCCGACTTTTTACAGAGCCCCACAAACATTGTGATAGACCCGTCTAGCTTATCGAGTGTTTCCGTAGTAAGAGTTCGACTCAAACCCACCTAGTTGGAAAGAATTGGCAGCACCTCAATTTTATGAGCCCACTACCAAAAATGTCCGACTTGTGATGTAGCAAACACTGGCGGGAAAACCAACTAGACCTTCTTTTAGGGATTAAATTTTACCGACTAACTAATAGAGGTAAAACAGAGACATAACAATAACACAAAATAAAGTAATTATAATGTGTAATGGTATGGCTCCCTTCATGGCGATCTCCATCTCCACAAAGCCTGTAATCCGACTCATGCCAACTCTTGCCACTTGCCGTCTTACTCCATGTCGCCGACATGTACATCACCTTGCATGCCATCCGGGTTCTCCATACAGCTACACTAGCTTAGTAAAGTAAATTACATGGAGAATCCGACACGCAGGTCGATATACAATAAAATGACAGCACCTAGGCTCCAGCCGACTGACAAAACCGTGATTCGCAGATCACGTATGGATTACACACATAGATCACATCCACATGAACCATACCATTCACAACTTCCTGCAAAAACAAGTTATGCATAGATACGCTATCTACCGGCGCTGTGAAACTGGCAACTGTAGGGTTTCGTAGCATGGATAACAAAATTTTCTATCGCATACAAACAAACAAGCCAAGATATATCTACTAGATTGTAGCAACGAGTCGATGGAATAACTTACCCTCGAAGATTCCAAAGTGTTTAACGAGAGCGGATTCTCGTGGGTGATGTAGTCGTACTCTTTCCGATCTCAAGATCGCGTAGACGATCCTTCCGGCGCTGCGTTCCGGCAGCGCTCCCGCAGTTGGTCACACGTTCGGTACTCGACGAAGACCTTCCTCTCCCTTGTTCCAGCAGGCAGCGGAGGATGTAGCACTCTCCTCGCAATTCCGACAGCACAACGGCATGGTACCGGAAGTAGAGGGGAGATCTCGCAGGGCTTCGCCTTAAGCCAGAGCGAGTATGGTGGACTATGAAAGTGCCCTCGACGATCTAGGGTTTAGACACGCCGAGGAGGAGGCAAGGCCGGCAGCTAGGGTTTGACCTAGGCGGCGGCGAGTGCCCTAGAGCCGCCGACGGCTATGGAGGGCGGCGGTGGCTTGGGGCTAGGGTTTAGAGGTAGGAACTTGTGTGTCTAGGAGGGGAGCCCTGCCCCTCCTCTTATAGGTGGAGGGAGGCGCGCCAGGGGAGGGGAGTCCCTCCCCAACTCGGACCCAAGGTGGGCCGGCGGTGGAGGTGGAGGGACTCCTCCCCAACTCGGATTCCAGCTCCCCTCCACTTCCCAAAATTAGGCGTTTTACTTTCAAATTGCCGTTTGACTTTTCAGACAAGGATTTGATTAAATCCTCTATTTTGTTCAGCAATGACACTTAGTACATGATGCAATCATACCAACTTGATATAACACATTCATGTACCCTTCCCTCTGGAGTGCCGGACATTCCGGAACCTTCTAGAACATTCCCGATGAAAACACCGAAACCATTCCCCAACTCCGAAACAGGACTTTCCTTATATGAATCTTATTCTCCGGACCATTCCGGATCTCCTCATGATATCCCGGATCCCATCCGAGACTCCGAACAACATTCGGTTTCTTTCTCATCTTTCCATAACTACTCAAACAACGTCGAATCCTTAAGTGTGTCTCCCTACGGTTCCTGAATTATGCGGACATGATCGAGACACTTCTCCGATCAATAACCAATAGAGGAATTTGGAAATTCATATGGCTCCCACATATTTCTACGATTACTTTGCGATCGAATGAACCACTTACATACGATACCAATTTCCCTTTGTCTCACGATAGTTTACTTATCCGAGGTTTTGATCGTCGGTATCTCTGCATACCTAGTTCAACCTCATTACTGATAAGTACTCTTTTCTCGTTCCCGTGATATGTGATCCCTTGTGAGCCAGTCACATGCTTGCAAGCTAATTGGATGACATTTCACCGAGAGGGCCCAGAGTATATCTATCCGTCATATGGATGGACAAATCCCACTCTTGATCCATGTGTCTCAACCAATACTTTCCGAACACTCAATGCCACCTTTATAGCCACCCAGTTACGGTGTGGTGTTTGATGTCATCAAAGCATCCATCCTGTAAAGGTGATATGCATGATCTCATGGTCGAAGGAATTAGGTTACTATGTATCAGAAAGCATATAGCAATTGAACTATTAAAATGACTTTATCTTTATGCTACGCTCATCTATAGGAGTATGTCCACCATATCATTCTCCTAACAATATGATCTTGTTGTTAATAACATCTCAATGTTCATGATAGGGAAACCACAATCATTTATTAACCAACAAGCTAGTATTATAAAGAGGCTTTACTAGGGACTTCAATTTAAGATTACAAATCACACAAGTATTAATGTTTCCTTGTTAATACTATAATAGCATGAATGTAAACATTTATCATAAACACAAAGACATAATAATAACTAAATTTATTATTGCCTCTAGGGCATATATCCAACAGTCTCCCACTTGCACTAGAGTCATCTAATCTAGATTACATGGTAATATACGAAACACCCATGGCAGTTTGGTGTTGGTCATGTTTTGCCCTCGGGAGAGGTTTAGTCAACGGATCCGCCACATTCAGATCTGTGTGTACTTTGCAAATCTTTATGTCCCCATCTTGGACATGTTCTCGAATAGCGTGAAAAAGTAGCTTGATGTGCTTCAGCTTCTTGTGTGACCTTGGTTCTTGCGCATTGGCTATGGCACCCATGTTATCAGAGTAGATAAACATTGGGTCCAGCGCACTAGGAACCACACCCAGCTCTGTAATGAACTCTTTCATCCATATCGCTTCTTGTGAAGCCTCCGAAGCAGCCATGTATTCCGATTCAGTTGAAGATCTCGCAACAACGCTTTGCTTTGCACTCCTCCAGCTAACTGCTGCACCATTCAAAATAAATACGTATCCAGATTGTGATTTAGAATCATCCGGATCGGTGTTCCAACTAGCATCGGTGTAACCATTAACAACGAGTTGTTCATCACCTCCATAAGAAAGAACCATATCCTTAGTTCTTCTCAAGTACTTAAGGATGTTTTTGACTGCTGTCCAATGATCCACTCCTGGATCACTTTGATATCTGCTAGTTAAACTAACAACATATGCAATGTCGGGTCTAGTACATAGCATGGCATACATTAGAGATCCTATGGCTGAGGCATAGGGAGTCTTACTCATCCTTTCTCTATCTTCTGCCGATGTCGGACTTTGAGTTTTACTCAAGGTCGTATTGGGAAACATGGGCAAGAACCCTTTCTTGCTATCTTCCATTCCAAACCTCTTTAGAACCTTGTCCAAATATGTACTTTGTGACAATGATATTAGGCGTCTCGATCTATCTCAATAAATCTTTATGCCTAATATATAAGCTGCTTCTCCAAGATCCTTCATCGAAAAACTATTATTCAAATATTCCTTGACACTATTAAGAAGGTCTACATCATTCCCAATCAACAATATGTCCTCTACATATAGTATTAAGAATGCTACAGAGCTCCCACTCACTTTCTTGTAAATACAAGCTTCTCCATAAGTTTGCATAAAACAAAAACTTTTTATCACCTTATCAAAACATTGATTCCAACTTCGGGATGCTTGCTTCAATCCATAGATGGACCGTTGAAGTTTGCATACCTTGTTAGCATCTTTAGGATCGACAAAACCTTTGGGTTGCATCATATACAACTCTTCATCAATGTCTCCATTGAGGAATGCTGTTTTGACATCCTTCTTCCATATAATATGAAGCGATTGCTAACATAATCCTCACAGACTTTAGCTTCGCTACTGGTGAGAAAGTCTCATCGTAGTCAACTCCTTGAATTTGTCGAAACCCTTTTGCGACAAGTCGAGCTTTATAGACAGTAACATTACCATCAACATCTGTTTTCTTCTTGAAAATCCATTTGTTCTCGACAGCCTTCCGGCCATCCGGTAAGTCCACCAAAGTCCATACTTGGTTTTCGTACATGGATCCAATCTCGGATTTCATGGCTTCTTGCCATTTGTTGGAATCTGGGCTAATCATCGCTTCCTCATATGTCGCAGGGTCATCGGTGTTGTCTACCAACATGACATTCATAACGGGATCATACCAATCTGGAGTGGTACGAGTTCTCGTTGACCTGCGAGGCTCTGTAGCAACTACAACCGAAGTTTCATGATCATCATCATTAGTTTCCTCTCTTATTGGTGTAGGCACCACAGGAACTTCTTCCGGTGCTGCGCTACTCGCAATTTCGAGAGAAGGTTCGACAACCTCGTCGAGTCCTACTTTCCTTCCAGTCACTTCTTTCGAGAGAAATTCCTTCTCTAGAAAGGATCCATTCTTGGCAACGAAGATTTTGCCTTCGGATCTGTGATAGAAGGTATACCCAATAGTTTCCTTCGGGTATCCTATGAAGACGCATTTTTCCGCTTTGGGTTCAAGCTTGTCCGGCTGTAACTTCTTTACATAGGCTTCGCAACCCCAAACTTTAAGGAAAACAAAATTTTCTATCGCATACAAACAAACATGCCAAGATCTATCTACTAGATTGTAGCAACGAGTTGATGGAATAACTTACCCTCGAAGATTCCAAAGTGTTTAACGAGAGCGGATTCTCGTGGGTGATGTAGTCGTACTCTTTCCGATCTCAAGATCGCGTAGACGATCCTTTCGGCGCTGCGTTCCGGCAGCGCTCCCACAGTCAGTCACACGTTCGGTACTCAACGAAGACCTTCCTCTCCCTTGTTCCAGCAGGCAGCAGAGGTTGTAGCACTCTCCTCGCAATTCCGGCAGCACAACGGCGTGGTACCAGAAGTAGAGGGGAGATCTCGCAGGGCTTCGCCTTAAGCCGGAGCGAGTATGGTGGACTATGAGAGAGCCCTCGATGATCTAGGGTTTAGACACGCCGAGGAGGAGGCAAGGCCGGCAGCTAGGGTTTGACCTAGGCGGCGGCGGGGAGTGCCCTAGGGCCAGCGACGACTATGGAGGGCGGCGGCGGCTTGGGGCTAGGGTTTAGAGGTAGGAACTTGTGTGTCTAGGAGGGGAGCCCTGCCCCTCCTCTTATAGGTGGAGGGAGGCGCGCCAGGGGAGGGGAGTCCCTCCCTAACTCGAACCCAAGGTGGGCCGGCGGTGGAGGTGGAGGGACTCCTCCCCAACTCGGATTCCACCTCCCCTCCACTTCCCAAAATTAGCCGTTTGACTTTCAAATTGGCGTTTGACTTTTCAAAAAAGGATGTGATTAAATCCTCTATTTTGTTCAGCGATGACACTTATTACATGATACAATCATACCAACTTGATATAACACATTCATGTACCCTTCCCTCCGGATTGCCGGACATTCCGGAACCTTCTAGAACATTCCCGATGAAAACATCTGAACCATCCCCCAACTCCGAAACAGGACTTTTCTTATATGAATCCTATTCTCCGGACCATTTCGGATCTCCTCATGATATCCCGGATCCTATCCGAGACTCCGAACAACATTCGGTTTATTTCTCATCTTTCCATAACTACTCAAACAATATCGAATCCTTAAGTGTGTCTCCCTACGGTTCGTGAATTATGCGGACATGATCGAGACACTTCTATGATCAATAACTAATAGAGGAATCTGGAAATTCATATGGCTCCCACATATTTCTACGTTTACTTTGCGATCGAATGAACCACCTACATACGATACCAATTTCCCTTTGTCTCACGATAGATTACTTATCCGAGGTTTTGATCATCGGTATCTCTGCATACCTAGTTCAACCTCGTTACTGATAAGTACTCTTTTCTGGTTCCCATGATATGTGATCCCTTGTGAGCCAGTCACATGCTTGCAAGCTAATTGGATGACATTTCACCGAGAAGGCCCAGAGTATATCTATCCGTTATATGGATGGACAAATCCCACTCTTAATCCATGTGTCTCAACCAATACTTTCCGAACACTCAATGCCACCTTTATAGCCACCCAGTTACGGTGTGGTGTTTGATGTCGTCAAAGCATCCATCCGGTAAAGGTGATATGCATGATCTCATGGTCGAAGGAATTAGGTTACTATGTATCAGAAAGCATATAGCAATTGAACTATTAAAATGACTTTATCTTTATGCTACGCTTATCTATAGGAGTATGTCCACCATATCATTCTCCTAACGATATGATCTTGTTGTTAATAACATCTCAATGTTCATGATAGGGAAACCACAATCATTTATTAACCAACAAGCTAGTATTATAAAGAGGCTTTACTAGGGACTTCAATTTAAGTTTACAAATCACACAAGTATTAATGTTTCCTTGTTAATACTATTATAGCATGAATGTAAACATTTATCATAAACAAAAAGATATAATAATAACTACATTTATTATTGCCTCTAGGGCATATCTCCAATAGCAACGACATCTAAGGCGCTACGACAGGGCGAAGCCGGTGGTCACGTATTCCGACCATTATTCCGATTCAATCAAACTCTTTGATCTTCAATCACCACTACTGGATTTACGTGTCACAGTCTACCCCGATGGCGGAAGCCGACCGGTAGGGGTATGTCGTTCCACGACCTCAGCAGTATGATCACGGAAATCAGATCTACCATTCCCCGAGTACAGTTGATCCAATCAAACTCGTACAAAACCAATCTATCTCATAGATCGACCACCAAACAACACATAGATCTCATCTACAGCCAACCGCATATCACATATGCGAGATCTCGAGCCTAAAACCAGAAGCTATTGCTCTGATACCACTGTTGGGACACGTAGAGATAAAACAAAACTTTTCCCGCTAACGTGGTGATCCCAAGACCTAGCTGAGGTAGAAGGCCATGATGTTTACCACTAGACGCGCAGTTGAGGATTACTGATGAAGCACGTCAGTTGATGCAGTATAGTCCTTTGCGATCCGATCGTCCTGGTGTTGATCGTACAACACCTCTGCTGGTATCCACACGTACAAGTGGGAGCAGCGGCGGCGAACTTCTAGGTTCGATACGACGGTAGGACTGCTGTTGAGCTAGGGTTTCGAACACATGGAATGACCTAACCAAACAACGATTATCCTTTCTGGGTTACGGTTCTCCACTATATATAGGGAGTGAACGTCGGCTCTGCTCATGCGGCCCATTCACTAAATCCCATATAATATTAGTCCATGTGAGTCCGACTCACTGACTCAGTCCAAATCAGGCTTGGGTCCAACCCATCCAGATTTCCAGTTCAGATCCAATCCGAACTTGCTCCCGCTCTTAAGTGTGTGACCCCGCAGGCTCATGGCTACTTGGACACGATTAGAGTCCTACTCTCAATCGATCAGTCGGTAGCGGCTCCTAGCAGAACATGCCGACTCCCAAGTACCAATGAGTCATGACGACTTGCCTTTCCAATGCGACTTACATCCGAGTCCCTTTTGCCTCACGATATACCTTGTTAGACTATAGGCGAATAATTGTCATCCCTTAAATAGTCTAACTATCTTCTCGATCCGAGATAAGTGATTCACCCAACTAACTCTTAGTCGATCGCCTCGGTTAACACTTAGCCGAGTCGTGCATGGCCATGCTTTTTGAATCATATAATCCGAGAGGGCCCAGAGAATATCTCTCCGAGTGGATTGGAAAAATCACGTCTTGGTTATTCACATCACGCAGCTTGATTCTCAATCGACCCGAACTCTTCCTTTATAACTGCCCAGTTACGGATCAGCGTTTGACAAAACATAAGTCGGTGATCCTCAAATCGGACTATGCAATAACCTCAAGTCTAAGGATTACATTGATTGAGATATACATATAACAAATTGTTCGTTGTACCTCAATATGGGTCAATCCGACTCGCTAAACTCTTTAGACGAATCTGTGTAAGTTGGAATAGCATCTCCATGCACATGACAAGTGGAACCAAGTCATCAATCCAACTTTCACATTGGTCTAAGTTGTGTGTCCAACACAACCTCAATGACCAAAGATATTTAGTACAAACAACATGAATGTATAGTTCCATAACTGAATCACATATTCAATAATACACATTAGATGTTTATACAAGGACAACAAATATCTTCATGAATATAATGGGAAATATCATCATACATGATTGCCTCTAGGGCATATTCCTAACACCTCATGCCTCCATGGACCATACCCCGACCCAGTGACACACTCCCCCTCTCTCCTAGTCCACCCACACTCCCCAAGCTCTCCCTAGACGGCCCCTGCATGCGGGTGCACGGTGAACCGAACCTTCTCGGCTTAAAAACCCCGTCGCCACCTACCAGCCTCGCTCCCCGTTCATTTCCACCCCAAACCCCTCCCACTCCACCTCTGGGAGGACCCGAGCTTGATCGGCTCCTCTCTCCCTCTCCATCCACCGCACGGCCGTGGTACCGACGTGGGAAGGTGAAGGTTGAGGAAGCTCCGGTCTCCCCCCTTCTCTCTCCTTCGTCTCTGCATGCATGCAGGAGCCTAACTGCACCCTACCTCCCGTGTCTTCTCTCAGAGGAACCCTGGGAGTTTCACCGGAGAATAACCGAGGACGTCGACGCCACGAGCACGACCCTGACGTCCCCAGAACCCAAGGCAGGTACTGTCGCCCCTCGTTAGAACCAACACCATCATCCGTGTCGAGCCACGCCCTCCCCGACGCCATCACGCACCTAGGTGAGCCTCCCAGAGCTTCTCCCGGAGCCACTAGGGTTTGCCTCCGGCGATGTCGCCCTCGCAAGGAAGAAAGGCCCGGGACCGTCAGATCTACTTAGATTTGACGACCCATGGCGCTCGGTACCCCTTCGCCGGCCGCTGACACTAACACGCGGGGCCCCGCCGGGGATTTGAATCCCCAGCTCCCGCGTACACGGCCGGGCTGTTGGGTCAGCCCAGCTGTTGCGTAGGCCTTAGCTGGGCTCAGATCTGCCAGCAACTTTCTCTTTTTCCTTTTTTATTTAAATCCCAGAAAGTTGTGTGTAGATTTAAATTCACCAAAAATCACTAAGACATTTTTTTACCTGATTTTCAAGCTCTGTAGGATAGATTATGTAAATTCCTACCACCCCACACCAGAAGTTTGCCAAACTCATGCTTGTAGTTTTCCCAGTAAATTTTGGCATAAGACTAGGTAGTTTTCTCTGTTTTAATTTCTGTAATTTTTCTGCAAGTCAAAAAAATATAAAACCAACTCCCAGGCCTTCCTTTATGAGCAACCTAACCAGTAAAAATGAATCAATCCTTTTTAGAGTAAATTTGCACCTGTAGTAAATTTTACAACTTGGGAACATAAGCTTCTTGCATAAATTCTAGAATCTTCTGTGAAACCCCTTTTTGAGTAATTCCAACTCCTGGAGTTGAGAACCATCTATACCCACCTAAACCCAGAAGATTATATTTTTAGGTTGATTATTTCTGAATTGGGAATTTATTTAGTGATTCTAGCCTTTGATGTAGTGTTAAAAATGCTATAAATCAACCCTATAAACTAAAATTGTAAATCCAGTTGAGTTAGCTTAGTTCTCCTGTTACCTACCCAGTAATATTATTCTTGATCTATTTTTCCTTGCAGAACCATAGTGAGGCACTATTTTGCTTACTAGGCTAAGGCTCACTTTTAGTTTCACCATTATTTCTAGGAGTATCCAAATTAGCTGATTCCAAGGATTTTGTCTTGATCATTTCAGTATCTACAATTATGTGTTTTGGCTGGCCTAGTTGAGTAATTATTTAGTACTGCTTGAATTGTTGCTCCTTGTTTGATGTATGGTTTATTGCTTGAATTGTTTATCTTTCTTTACGATGTTAGATACGAACGAGGAAGGGCACGAGGAAGGTGATTGGGAGTATCTTGAAGAAGGAGATCAGGGACAAGTTTCCAACGAAGGCAAGCCACCTTCTTGCTCTTACACCTTGTCCTAGTATTTTATATATGCATGTTTTATCTACTCCATTATGCAAATGGCATTGGTTTTACCATAGTATGTTTTATATGTGAATTGTTTGGCTCCTCCAAATAATTACCCCTTAGTGCCTTTAGGGTACAATACCTTTGTATAATACCTACTTTCCCTTAGTATAGTAGAGGGCTTTCAACACCATAACCTCTTGGAGACCCGTTTTAGCCTAAGTAAAAGAGTAGGATGGGAAGACCCCTGGGAAAATATTTTTAAAAATGTTTTATGAGAAAACCTTGGAGAGGCTTGGCCTATCAGGTGGTTTGGAAAATAAGAAAGGTTTTGTTTTACAAAATGATGGAGGAAAAATGTCTACGAAAATATCCGGGCTGGCCAGTTTTGAAGCTAGCGCAATTAACCCGTGCAACCACATTACACTGGAATGGGACGGGGCTAGGCTGGAAGTTTGTATAATCCGGTATAGGTGTCTCAAACTACTACGGGGAAGAACAAATTCTCGGAGGCTGGGCCTTCCCCTGTAAAGGCCCATGTGAAACATCGGTCTGGGGTTGGTAAATACCGTCTATATGGGGGCCAGACGATACTATGAGCCCCTCATTGAAAGCGCACACCCTGAGGGGTGCAAAACGCGCTCTCGTTGGCTAGTGAACTATATAGGGCGTCCCGGTTTTGAGGGGATTAACCTGATAGGGTAGACACTTGTATCGGAGAGGGCATTTGGAAGGTCTTGACCGGTTATTCGCCCCACGATCAGTGTAGATTAGGGACGGGTAATCGGATGGTGTGGGTATAGTGTACAACCTCTGTAGAGTGTAAATCTATTCGAATAGCCGAGTCCTTGGTTATGGACGGTTGTGCTGGCGGGTTAACAACGGTGATGGTTTTTACTTTCAAAAAGGACTTCGGAAAAGAAATGGCTCGAAAAAGTTTTTTGACCATGGGATGGTCGAGGAAAATAGAGGAAGGAGTTTGGTCAGGGACGGGTAATCAGGGACGGGTAATCGGAAGGAGAAACAAATGGGTTACCCAATCCTAGAGTTTTCTTAAAACTTTTCAAAATGGTTTCCAAATTACAAAGTCCTTTAATAAAGTAATAGATACCTTCTACATCTACAAGAGAACTAGTTTATAAAAGAACCTCCCTTGGAGCCATCCTACCACTTCCATACTGCATACCCTTTGATTATTGTCTTCTTAAGGTGGTTTGCGAGTACATTCAACGTACTCACTGGCATTGTCCCTGGCTATCTACTTGGCCATATTATGAGCAGGAAGATGGGAATAACGAAGCTTACGACGGCGACTTCGCGAACTAGGGAGTTGCTCCGAGTCAGGCACCCTATGGGCTATGGCATGACTCGAGCCTTTTGCGTTTAAGTGTTTCCGCTGCTACTATCTATTTGTGCCCCAAGCGGCCCCCTTGTAAGACAATCTATGTATGACTTGTTCCGGTAATGTAATGGATGTGTACTTTTATATTATGTCGGTTATGCTCCACGAGTCAGTGATCATGGGGTCGTGGTGATCAAGCATAATGGGTATCCCGGACCGTAAATCTGGGGTGCCACATTACCCACCCTTCCTTCGAGTTGTCCGCACTCAGGAATGATGCGTGTGCGTAATAGTGTTGTCATCTGAGATTCTTAGCAATTATTATTGTTCTGAACTCTAAGAACATTTGTGTCATTCTTAGCGTGATTAGTTACCCTATCAGTAAGCAAAGGATGATTGTGCTACCAAGTCCGCTATTCTAGTGCATCCTCTTCGGTTAAAGAGTTAGGCTTGCACCGAACCTCTGCGACTATGTCTCCTTGCCTTACCAAGCAAGTTTCCTCTCAAGCTAAGTGACATATCAGTGGTTCGTTATATTCTAGATGTCTTACTAGAAGTATCACCATGTTGCCACATGACCATGTTGTCAGGTTCTTGAGTAAGCTTTTTCTTTAAACCGTTCCTATCTCCAAGGATCTGTACTGGATAACCCTGAACAATTTGGTTGAGCTTAAACAACAACTTGGAGAGTTGTAAGACAAAAAGTTCTATCTAGTTATGTTCCTCCATAAAAGGGATGTCTAGTTTGTTCGTACTGAAGTAAGATATTATGTCCTTTGTGGATATGTTATCTTCCTTTCTTTGATTTGATTTGGGCGATCATCAAATCAAACTCAGTTCCAAGGACAATCTTGATGGTGTTGCTACTCGTGATGTTTCACTTGAGTGCATCCTCATGTCCTCTGGTCTGACCAATGTATATGCCTTGTTCATACGACACGTGAGTCCATCTTCTTAGAGTGTGTAGATACGTTTGTTATTGAGCCCATCAATGAAATCCTTACCTTCTCCATGTTATATCAGACTCGTATGGAATAGTTGGCATTAATGTTGGAAAATTTTGAGAACCATCTTCGTGTTATCTTGAAGTATGTGTTCTGGATGTTAGAAGCAACCTACTATGATTCATGTGCAAATGTTGAAATATGCCTCCATGGATTCGAGTAGAGTTATCTTTGTTTCCCCAAGAATCATTTCAAGTTAGTCAAGCATGTGCAAAGAATTCTTGATATGGTAGGTTGATACCTTCACATGTCGAGAAGATCCTCCAAGCACACCAAGCCACTGATTGATTCGCCATGGAAGATATGAAGTCCAACAAAACTTCTATATCCTCCTAAATGTTTCCCAACAAGGATTCAATTTTGTTTCATTGCAAACAATTCATGTAGGTGCAATTATCTTTTGATAACTTGCTATCACATGGGTTCCGCAATCTAGCTCATCTTTTGGAGCTTGACATTGAAGTCCATGTCTTGAGAATCTAGTGACTTTACCTCTGTGGTAAATGTTGCACACTTTCTATTCGGATATGTTGAGTCTGAAGTGAAGGGAATATGCCCTGAGAGGCAATAATAAAGTGTTTATTATGTGTATTCCAAGTATAAAATAGATGTTTATTTTGCATGCTATAATTGTATTAATACGGAAACGTTAATACATGTGTGTTTAATAAACAAACAGAAAGTTCCTAGTTATGCCTCTCTCATAAACTAGCTCGTTGATTAACAAGATGATCAAGGTTTCCTGATCATGGACATTGGATGTTGTTAATAACGGGATCACAACATTAGTGTAATGGTGTGATGAACATTCATCCGAAGTATAGCATTACGATCAAAGTCACTGAGTTTATATTGCTATAACAAATTACGAAGTGATCCTAATCATTAGACCATGAGATCATGTCAATCACTAACACCGGAAGAGTTTCTTGATAACATCAAACGTCACACCGTAACAGGGTGATTATAAAGATGGATTCGGAACTAATAAAGTGTTATGTTGAGGCTCATGGATCGAGAGTGGAATTTGTTCATCCCGATGACGGATAGATATACTCTGGGCCATCTCGGTGATATCACATTGATTAGCTTGCAAGCAAGTGATTTGATCACTCGAATGTTATATCACAGGAACGAGAAAAGAGTGCATGTCGGTAACGAGATCAAACTAGGTATGGAGATACCGATGATCGAATATCGGACATGTAATATATCGTGAAACAAAGAGATTAAGATACTAGCGTAAAAGGTTCCAACGATCACAAGAAAGTCATCGTTGAATGTGTGGGAGTCAGTATGGGTATCCAGATCCCGCTTCTGATTATTGATCCGAGAGGGGTCTCGATCATGTCCGCATTATTCACGAACCGTAGGGTGACACACTTAAGAGACACCGACATCCAATTGGAGCAAATGTTTCATGCCGAAAGAATGAACAAGCGCAGGAATTTATTTCACTAGATACCGAAATAGGTTTTCGGGTGAAATTGCATCCAAGTGGTTATGCATGTGAAATAGAATTCTATCAAGGGGTTATTTGTGAATGTTTGTCATTAAAGTAATTGACAAAATTCTGAATAAAATAAAAGAGTTTTATTTAATGAGAGTTTGCATTAAATTTGGTGGAAATTTAATGGGAATTTGAGTGGACTTTTGAGTGGAGGGAATTTAAAGGAGATTTGTGAGTGGAGTGTCCACCCACATGAAGAGGGGAGGGCAAGGGGGAAGCCCCATGCGACGGCCACCCCCTTGGGGTTCCCCCCTCCTCCTATAAAAGGAGCCCCCCTCCTCACTTGTCTCTCACACCTCCTCGTGAAGGATCTCTCTCCCCCTCTAGAATTTATCCCCCATGGTCTCGGACTAGCGAGATACATGTTCCCGGTGGCTATTCGGCAAGAAAGAGTTGTGATTCCGCTGCATCGCTGGAGCGAGGAGGTGGAGGTTGCTCGGTGCCTCGAACGTGTGTGCGAGCACGGATGCGCTGCTGATTTGCGGCGTTAGGACTTCCTCTCGATCTTGTGATCGGCAAGAGATCGTCTACATCAACCACGAGTTGAACTCGTTAAGCTTTGTCGGTCTTCAAGGGTATGTTCTCTACGGATATACATCCGCCCGTTGTTTGTATCTAGTAGATAGATCTTGGTATATAGTTCACATCGTAGGAAATTTTTTGTTTTCTATGCTGCAAACCCTACAGTGGTATTAGAGCCGGATCTATGCGTAGATACTTTACACGGGTAGTACACATATGAGTATGTGGGCGATGATGATCATGTTGTTGCTCCTTTGTTGTAATTTTGGATATTGGTGGCATAGTGGGATGAAGCGGCCCGGACAAACTTTACATGTCCTCGCACATGAGACCTGTTCCACGCTTGACATGCAACTAGTTTGCATAAGTGGCTAGCGGGTGTCTGTCTCTCCTACTATAGTCAATATCTATTTTGCAAGCGAGTTGTCAACAATTTGATTATCCTCGTTGTGGTTCATGTTCGTAGGTAAGAACGGTTCTATCTCGAAAGCCCTAAGCCACGTAAAACTTGCAATGGATAAATTAGAGGCGTCTAGTTTAGATTGTTGCTGGGCTAGTGTTATGATATTGTAGTGTTGTAAGTAGAAGTATGAGATGATACTCTTACAACACACATAGCGTGTAAAATCCATAGACCTTGGATTTACACATATAGGTATGATAGTGATCATACCACAATGCACATGATAGAGATCATCTGCGGGAACCATATAATTTCACTAATAAACATATGATGTTTGATATCATCTTATATTGCTTGTTTAGCGCTTTGTTAGCATAATAAGATGATCCCTCATTTAAATATCAAGATAAGAATGTGGTCTTCCTTTAGTATGCACCGATTATGTTTTCGTCGCTCCAAGACATCACGTGATGATCGGGTGTTCTTGGATCCACGACCATATTTCGGGTGTAAAACAGTTACACACGCGAATACTAAGGTTCTAACTTGGCGAGCCTAGCATGTACAGACATGGCCTCGGAACACGGACCGAAAGGTTAAGCATGAGTCATATAGTTGATATGATGCCCATTTGATGCTCGCCTTTGAAGCTATACTGACTCACGTGATGATCGGACTTGGTTCATGTAATCACCAAAAAGGCACGAGGGATGTCATTTTTGAGTGGGAGTTCATTCGTAATATAGATTAGTTGAACTCAATCTATCATACACTTAGTCTAAACTTTACAAATTCTGTTGTAGATGGCACCACCTGCTTTTAATTTCAATGTGTTCATGGAGAAAGAGAAACTAGGAACGAACGGTAGCAACATTACCGAATGGGCCATGAATTTGAGGATTCTCCTCTCTGCCGCACAAAAGCAATATGTGCTAGAAGCGCCGTTAGGCCCCCCACCTTTTGATGATGCCCCTGACGAGGAGAAGAATGTCTATCAGACTCGTCAGGAGGACCACAACTTAGTTCATTGCGGCATATTGTATGGGCTAGAGCCGGAACTTCGAAAGCGTTTCGAAAACGACAATGCATTTGATACAATGGGTGAGTTGAAAATGATTTTCGACACACATGCTACAGTAGAGAGCTACAACGCTTCAGAAAAGTTCTTTAGCTGCATGATGGAAGAGCACAGCTCCGTTAGTGAGCATCTACTCAAGATGTCGGGTTACGCCGATAAGCTTGTGTCCTTGGGAATATCGATTCCCATTGACTTATGCATCCATCGTGTTCTACAGTCTCTGCCACCTAGCTATAAGAGCTTCGTGATGAACTATAATATGCAAGGCATGAAGAAGTCTCTCCCCGAGCTTCTGTCAATGCTTAAAACTGCAGAAGTGGAGATCAAAAAGGAACATCAAGTGTTGATGATCAATAGGAACACTGGTTTCAAGAAAGACAAGAAGGGAAAACGGAAGGGAAGTAAGGGCGGCAAGCCTGTTGCCGCGCCTGAAAAGAAACCCCGAGTTGGACCTAAGTCTGATTCCGAGTGCTACAATTGTAAGGGGACTGGCCACTGGAAGCGCAACTGCCCCAAGTATCTGGCAGACAAGAAGGCCGGCAAGGCAAACAAAGGTATATATGATATACATGTTATTGATGTGTACTTGACTAGTGCTCGCAGTAGCACCTGGGTATTTGATACCGGTTCAGTTGCTAATATTTGTAACTCGAATCAGGGGCTGCGGAACAAGCGACCGCTAGCAAGGGGTGAGGTCAAGATGCGTGTCGGCAATGGATCAAGAATTGATGTGATCGCCGTTGGAACGCTGCCTCTCCACTTACCGTCGGGATTAGTTATAAACTTGAATAAATGTTATCTGGTGCCTGCACTAAGCATGAACATTGTATCTGGATCGTGTTTGATGCGAAGTGGTTATTCATTTAAATCCGAGAACAATGGTTGTTCCATTTATATGAATGAAACCTTTTATGGTCATGCACCGATGATGAATGGTTTATTTCTATTAGATCTCGATGATAATGTTACACATATTCATAATGTTGATGCTAAAAGGATTAAACTTAATGATGATATATCCGCATATATGTGGCACTGCCGTCTAGGTCATATTGGCGTTAAACGCATGAAGAAGCTCCATTCGGATGGACTTTTGGAATCACTTGATTATGAATCATTTGATACATGTGAGCCATGCCTTATGGGCAAGATGACTAGAACGCCGTTTTCCGGTTCAATGGAACGGGCGACAGATTTATTGGAAATCATACATTCTGATGTATGTGGTCCAATGAGTGTGTCGGCGCGAGGTGGATATCGTTATTTTGTTACTTTCACGGATGATTTGAGTAGATACGGTTATATCTACTTGATGAAACACAAGTCTGAAACCTTTGAAAAGTTCAAGGAATATCAGAATGAAGTGGAAAATCATCGTAATAGAAAGATCAAATTTCTACGGTCCGACCGTGGAGGTGAGTATCTAAGTTACGAGTTTAGCACTCACATGAAAGAGTCTGGAATTGTTTCACAACTCACACCTGCCGGAACACCACATCTAAATGGTGTGTCAGAATGTCATAATCGCACTTTATTAGATATGGTTCGATCTATGATGTCTCAGACGGACTTGCCGTTGTCATTTTGGGGTTATGCACTAGAAACTGCTGCATTCACTTTAAGTCGGGCACCATCTAAATCCGTTGAAAAGACACCATATGAATTGTGGTTTGGAAAAAAATCTAAGCTGTCATTTCTTAAAGTTTGGGGATGCGATGTTTATGTGAAGAAACTTCAACCGGATAAACTCGAACCCAAGCGGAAAAATGCGTCTTCATAGGATACCCTAAAGAAACTATTGGGTATTCCTTCTATCACAGATCCGAGGGCAAGGTTTTTGTTGCCAAGAATGGATCCTTTCTAGAGAAAGAGTTTCTCGCGAAAGGTGTGAGTAGTCGGAAGGTAGAACTCGAAGAGGTTGTGGAACCTTCTCTTCAAAGTATGGCGAGTAGCGCAGCGCCGGAAGTTGTTTCGGAGTTGGCTCCACCTGTTGAAGAGGGAACTAATGATAATGATCATGAAACTCCGAAAGAGAGTACTACCGAACCTCGCAGGTCAAACAGGACGCGTGCAGCTCCCGAGCTGTACGGAAATCCTGTCATGAATTTCATGGTTGATGAAAATGATGACCCTGCGACGTATGAAGAAGCGATGATGAGCCCGGGTTCCAACAAATGGTTAGAAGCCATGAAATCCGAGATGGAATCCATGTATGAAAATCAAGTTTGGAACTTGGTGGAATTACCTCACGACCGAAAGGTCGTGGAGAACAAATGGATTTTCAAAAGGAAAACTGATGCTGCTGGTAATGTGACCGTCTATAAAGATCGACTTGTCGCCAAGGGGTTTCGACAAATTCAAGGAGTTGACTACCATGAGACTTTCTCTCCCATAGCGATGCTAAAGTCAGTTAGGATTATGTTAGCAATTGCTGCATATTTCGATTATGAGATATGGCAGATGGATGTCAAAACCGCGTTTCTCAATGGTAATATTGAAGAAGAGTTGTATATGATACAACCAAAGGGTTTTGTCGATCCTAAGGATGCTAACAAGGTGTGCAAGCTTCAGCGATCCATCTATGGATTGAACCAAGCATCACGAAGTTGGAGTCTCCGCTTTGATGAGGTGATCAAAGAGTTTGGATTTGTCCAAACTTATGGAGAAGCTTGTGAAACAAACCCCTAAGGCATGCTTGACAAATTAATCGGGGTCCTAAGAGTACAAAACACTAATTCGGGAAAACCTCGGAGGCATATGAGAGGGTTCATTTAGTTCTTCTAACTAACTTGTCATTGAAGTTGTTTAACAATGCATGATGATAGCATAAATAGAGCTCATTTTTCTAAACATTTTGATATATTATTTGTATTTTTCTGATTTAAAATGAATTATTTATGTTTTTTACCAATTTTAATCCATTTTAAATCATTTTAGCAAATTATAAAACAATTTATATTTTGGAATTACTTTAACATTTTATTTAATCAGAAAACATTTCTGAAAATGTTTATCTCACTTACATATGGACCGCACCTGTCAGGTATTTGTTATTTACTAAAAACAATTACAGAAATCATTTACAAAATAAAACAAAAGGGAATATATGATGCCATGCTGACATCATGCTGACGTCAGCAATGGTGCTCTCTCAGATCGTGAATCGATCGGCCGATTGGGAGCACGCCGGGATGTGGGAGCGGTCACGTCGAAAGCGTGCTTGCACGCTGAGCCATAAAGTGGCGGCGCAGTGATCAAATGGTCACCGGAGCATCGTCCCTAACGAGCTCTCGTGGCGGCAGATAGCGCCGGTCGTCGGCAGCGTGATAGAAAGTAAGAGGGAGATAGAGGAGGGGTCTGGCATGACCAGACGCTCACCACGAGCACGATGAAGGGGTCGGCGAGGCTCAGGGAGACTGGGCGGTGCCGAAATCGATGATGAACATGACGGCCGGAGTGGGGGAAGGTGCGGTTGTTGGCGACGTTTCGTAGCGCCCCTGCTCGATTCCTTCGAGGGGAAGCATCAGCATGATGAGGCGAAGCCGACTATGGTCTCAGATGGCGAAGAGGTGGTCGGAGATGGCGGGGCTCGCCGGCATCTATGAGCTCTAGGTTTAGGGTTTGCGCACGGGAGAGCGAGGCGAAGGGTAATTGAGGGCTAGGGTTCATCCGACGGCGGCTCTGGGGATCATATAGATGCTCGGGGGTGGCGACGTTCATCGCGGCGCACCGTGGAGCATTGGGTGGCCGGCAGCGAGCCACCGAGCTGCTTCGGCAGCAGGAGGAAGACGATCCATGCTGGGCCGAGCTGGGCTGCGGCTGGGCTGGCTGCAAGCGCGCTGAGCAGCAGGAAGGAGAGAAAGAGAATTGGGCTGCGGCCCAGGAAGAGAGAGAGAGATGTATTTTTCTTTCTGAAATCTTTTCTAATTCTTTTTTTTACTTTCTCTTTGTATTTTCATTTGTAATCTGTTTTGATTATTTTCAAAATACAAAAACTTTTAGAAAAATTTTAAAATATTGCAGGGACCATTTATAACCATTTGGGTTCCATAAGTTTTGCACTTTTCAAAATTTCAACACCATTTGAAAAGTTTCAAATAGAGAGGGGAAGCTAGGGTTAGGGTTTTGTGATTATTTTATATTTCATGCATACATTTTAATATGATGATGCTCATGAATGCGCATTAAAATCCTAATTAGCATTTAATAAACTTTGGTTGTTACAATTCTATCCCCGTTAAAAGAAACTCGACCCGAGATTCCTAGGTAGGAAGATAAAAGGAACAAGGCACACTAAACTTTGACGATCTTCTCGGAGAGATTGATCCATGACACCATGACAAATTGAATAAGAACTTCATAATATTCAAGGTGGCTACTCACACTAAGGAAGAGAGGGAATGACATGGAACCACAACCTAAGTATCTCATGGTCAACTCATGGATAGATATTTTGCGAACATCTCTAAAGCCAACAAACATGAAACACTTCAAGGTAACGGAGGAAACAAAAGGAGAAGGTTTCAAGGTGACGCTTAGATGATCTTCATAAGGATGGAGACCATGGAGCTGGCAGAAGAGTTTTGACTTCTGAGGGAAGGAGAATTCCAACAGATGGAAAACGAACACAGACTTCGAGAAGTGAACCTCTACTAGACAGATTAAGTAGAGCTTCACAGATGGAAAAGATAGATACCAACAAAACCAAGCTGTTGAACTACTTTTGAAACAGAAGGGTCACTCTTTCATTCAACAGAAGGCCAAGACAGAATGGTGTTTTGGTGGAGAGGACTCGTAAGAGTCACAAGAAACATGTAACAACAGAAACTTCTGATTACCAGAATCATATTCACTTTTGTAACATAACTGCAGATGGTAGAAGGAACTCTTTATTCATCTAGGACTATCAAAATCCTTGACAAAGATCGTGATATCACTTTACACCACCAAGATGAATAGTTTAGAAGATTCCTGTTGACACGAGAAGAAAGAAACTTCGTTATCAGACTCCAAGTACTTGGCATAACAAGACGCTTGCCAGCATAAAAGTGTCTGGAGGATCGACAGAGAGACATTTAGCAACTCTACTTTAAATGTTCTCTTTGATGTTCGAGATACTGATATCAAAATTTTAACAAGCCTTCAATCAGTCATCAAGTAAAGGTCAGACTTCGGATACAAAGGAAACCATAAGCTCAACTCCTATAATAAGTTATAGAAGGAGCCTCATGGAGAGTGGTTGTTATTCCTTATTCAAGAGAGTATGCAATAGGTCTTCCGACTGATTATGCCAACCATTACATCAATCTTGCCAGAATTACAATAGACCTACGTCCTAACCTTGAGTAACACCAATCATTATTGTTTCTTGAGATTCAACTTTGATTATGTGGAGAGATACTTCAGACTCAGCATGTCCGAATAGAAAGTGTAACATCCCAAAAATATTAAACTAGAATCATCAAACTCTAATCATCAAATTTAGGGTTAACAAAAGAAATTCTAATTAAAAATGAGAAAGCATTCATATGAGTGTGCATTAGAATTTGGATTCTTTTGAATTGCCATGATTATGTGTTTCTTTGCTTGTAAAATGATTCTTAGGTGAAATAAACATCATCAAAACAATCCCCACACTTTTCCCAAAGACAAATAAATCAAAACAAACAAAATAAGGGAATGGTCACTTTGGCCAATTTAACTCCCATGCCTACTTTGGCTATCTCTAACTTTCAGAATTTAATAGAAACTTGTTTGGATCTTTACACCCCTTGATAGTACTCATAACAAAGTATCAAGGCCCACTTTGTGATCATCCAAAAACATTTAAATGCATAGTTTAAATGACAGTTTAAAATTGAATCTATTTCATATGGGAAGATCCCACTTTTTCAAAAACCACTCAAACAAGCGCAACTTTCAAAACCCAAGCATCCACAGACTCACCAGCACCTACCTACCACACCCACTGTAAGGGTCCCAACCCTTAATAAGGTAGAGTCCCCTGTGTTTACAATGCTAGTCCCTGGATCAATAGCTAGCATCCACAGTTAAGATGTAATATCAAGAAACAAAGGTCATAATATAACTTTATAACCAGGAATAACATAATTTATTACATCTTACATAGCTCATTTGGCTATTACAATACATTGCAGCAGAATATCTATAAGCATGGGGTCCTTCATCTTCAAAGTGCCACAGGCAGACATGTTGGTTGTAGACTTTGTAATCCTAATCAACACACTTCACTAAATCAATCAAACCTGCAACATAACAAGTTACAGCCACAAGGGGCAATACATTTGAATTGTATTGGCAAGTGATACTATGGTAGTATGGTGGAGTCTATCATCTATATGCATTTAGCTAAGTGGAGTTGAGGCTTGCATTGCTCAAAATAGATTTTTCCTTAACATTTGAAAACACTAATTTTTGCTTGACAAAATCATTTTCTCAATCAAAGATTGAAGATCCTTTAACCCTTGTTCAACCACAAGTTTTTTACTTAGAAATTTGGATGATGAGATTCTTGATTGCTTCCATGTCTTGATGCTCAAATTGTCCTTTACCAGGGACATGGCTAAGTACTTAGATTTTTACACTCTGCAGAGGTGGTGCACTTTCCCCACAAGACTTGGTTTCACCAAGACAAGATCTTTCAGAAGCCTTCCCTTAGACCAAAATGGACGCGTTCCAACCTATCAAACTCTACCACCAACTGTCCATATGGCTAAGTTCTTGCAACCTATATGATCCAGGCAGAGCCCATAATGCCAAGTGGTTGCACTTGAAGCTTCTCAACTTTTGACATCTCAAATCCCTTTGTTCCTGGGTGGCAATCCACAAGTGATATACACAAGGTAAACCATAAACATGGGCCTTGTGAACCACTCAACCAAAACCACCATTCAAGTCCCATTCCACCCAGGTGATTCATTAACTTAGTTGTTTTAATAAACCAAAACTCAAGTCCTCAGACTTAATTTTTTTTCCATAGTATGAATTGTATATTCCACCCTTGTTTTCTATTTAGCTAAGCTAAGCATGATAGTAGTAGTAATCTTAAATTAGGAAAATTTCTACTAAGGTTTCATCTACTACGTTTTCATATAGCAAGGTTTATACTTAGCAAAAATTCCATGCAAGTTTTACTTAGAAAAATCACTAATGCATAGTGAAAGTAATGGGACAAAAGTATGTAGCATCACTTGCCTTTTTGGTAGAGTATAGGTTCACTCCTTGTCCTTGCAACAATCACACTCTTCAAGTCTCTACAATTCGATCAAGCAAGGCACAATCTCAATCTACCAATCAAGCTAAACAAACACATAAAATCATAGAACCAAGATAATGCATGCAAGCATGCCAAGTATTGTTTTATTTGTAAAAGTGGTTCCTAATGGGTCATAAACATTTTGAAAACACCTATTGGTCATTTTGTAAAGTGGCAAAGTTATTTGCAAAAGGTTTCACTTCACAAACCATTTTCAAAACAAGGCATCATTTTATGGGGGTAAAAATGTTTTTACTAAGGCATTAATCTCTAGTGTTCACAAAATATGTTTTCAAACCATAAAACTTTTTGTTTAGGGTCAGAGAGTTTAAAACAAAACATTTTCCCAAAATGTTTCTTCCAAAACCATTTTTAATAAATAAACTATATTTTTATTTGACTAGAAATGGTTTTAAATCAAAGAATCATTCTTTTGCATCTCCAAATATATTTTTGAAACCACAAAGTGTTTCCTATGGTCAGTAGGTTCAAATCACACCATTTTCCAAAGATTTTATCCCCAAAATCATTTTTGAACAATTTTTATAATCTAATCAAGCATACAAATGTTTTTGCAAAAAAAAACATTTTTCCAGAAGCTTTTTACTAAACAAATGGCATGGTTGGCTAGGGCTTGTTCCACTGATTCCATTGATATAAAGTTTGTAAATTTTGGAAGTGTGGATCAAAAGTTACAAGGGTTTCAAATCTGCATTTAAATCAGATTTCAAACTTTGTTTAAATCACAGACTGGCCATGCGTCGCGTTTCTACTGGTCGATACCGGTTCGGGTGGATCGTGCTCTGCGGGGCGTTGGATTTAAACAAATTGCACGGTTGTGCTCTTACCGCTTCGCTCTGTTCTAATTACAACCATAGGATCAAAATCTAACGGTGACAATCTAATCGACCTTACTCGGGCGGCGCTGACGGCGGCTGGCGGCGGCGCATGGTCAGGCGGTGGAGCTACGGCAGCAAAAGGAAGCAAGGAGAGAGGGGGAGATGCTCACAGTGTTCCCGAGGTCGAGGTGGTGCTCAATGTGGTTGCGAGGAGGCGAGGGGCGCTCTGGTTCTAGCAGGATTGCTCGCCGGAGTGAAGGACGACGTCAGAAGGTTCTGTTCGTGGTCGGGGTTGACGCTACAGATCACGAGGGGGCAAACAGAGAGCATGGTTAGATGAGCAAGACCAAGGCGAAGCTGTGTGCGTGAAGGAGAGGGCACGGGGAGGTCTGGCTTACCAGGGGGAGGTCGTCGGAGAAGTACCAGACGGTGGCGGCGGCGGTTGTTGTCGTTGCTGACGCTCAGGGGCGCGCACGGGTGAATGGGAGGTACTGAAAGGTGCGCCTGGGGTGGGGGGTCACGTCGGTGTGCTTAGGAAGGCAAGGGCGGCGAGGTTCAGCCGGAATCGTCGCCGGAGCTTGTCGGGGACAGTGGCGGTGTCGAGCGAAATTTGGCAGCCTGGGGGCGCACTTGGGGGAGGAGACAGAGGGGAAATGGAGGGGAGACGCTGGCGTTTAAATGGGCATGATCACTGCGAGTAATGGTGGCCGCATTAAGGTGAATTTAAGCCGCGGAATCACAGCCAGAAATGGCGACGAGGGGAGGGAGAAGCGGTCGTCGCGGGGGTTGAAGACGGTGAGCTGGCGGTGGGGCTCAGCAGTCAGCGAGAGAGAGAGGGGAAAGGTGGGGTCCTGCTGTCTGCGACTGCGCGGGTTGTTTCGCGAGTGAGGAAAACGTTTCAGGGGCGAGGGGATAGGTGGGCTGGACTGGGATGTTTGGGCTGGCCGGCTGGGCTGGCTTGTTTCTCTTTTTTTTATTCAGTATTCTTTTTCTTTTTCTAATTGATTTTCTGTTTTGGATTTCAATTAAACCAATCAATCAACAAATCAAATCAAATCATTCACCAAACTTGTATTGAGTTTTGGTTCTGTTTATTCAACACAAACAAAAGTCCCAAAATAAAATAATATTTTTATTTTAGGATCTATTTAATAATTAATTAAAATAGACCTTAGTTCATAATTCAAATAGGTTTTGATTTATTTAATAAAATCTCCATTTGAAAACTAAATATTATCAAAACCAAATCAGTAGGTTTTATTTGAAAATATAAGATACTTGGAAAACTTGTTTAAAATGAAATAACATTTTTATTTTAGGGTCCATTAATATTTAAATAAGATGGACCTTAGTTATTAAATCAAATAGGATTTGTTTTATTAAAATCTTTATTTTGAAATCTAAAATAAAACCAAAAACACTTCAGTAGGTTTTAATTGGGAATATAAAATACATGGAAAACTTATTTAAAATAAAATAATAAGTTTTAATGTTTTATTTAAAAGGGAAAGTCTTTATTTTAACAAAATTGGGTAATAATAAATCCCTATTATTTTCTTTAAATAAATCTTTATTCTTTTGATCAAAACAAAAATTTTTATTTCAAAATCTTGGCCAAGGTTTAATTTGGCTCAAAAAATAATCCTTATTTATATTTCTTCCTCTTTATTTGAAAACCAAATCTTTTTATTAAAAGATCCAAAATAGTAATTTCAAAATATTTTTAGCTTTATTGTTTATTTAAATTTTTAAATCCCTTTAGGATTTTATTTGATCCAAATAGGTTTTGAAAGTTCCCAATTGGATTCAAAAAGTTTCTTCTCACCCTGAAAATCAACAAAGTTTTATTTTATTCATTTATTTTCACATTACAAGATTTGGAAAATCATGGGATGTGACACCCACCAAAAATCTTTTCAAAATTCAAAACTTGAATTCATGCGGCCATTTCATCAAACACCTTGCAGATGCAAATCAAACAAAATAAAAACACTATTTTGAGCAGTGATTCTGGCCTAACTTGTTCCCTCTCTGGACACCACTAGCCTTAGTAGATCATATAACAACCTTAACTAATCTCTAGCACCACTGTAAGTCGGCCATTGTCATCAATGGTGAGCAGGCCGAGTGCACCCTTGCCACCCACAGGTCGACAGCGAGGTAGGAGAAGCACCAAGCCTAGCCAACATGTCTGGGAGCAAGCTAACACCCCACCCGCCACTCCCTGTCCCAGCCGCAAGCGATGCCAGCCCCTGGACCACACGCACAGACCATGCCAACCCTCTCTGCAACCATGCCGAGAGCGCGCCCCATGCGCCACGCTCGACCGACGCCCACAGACCGCGCGCCGCCCTCGCCGTGTGCATACGTGATCACCATCGTCCAAGCAACCCCGCAGACACGCCCGTTCGCCGTCGCGCGGACCACGCGCGATGTGCGCCATAAAAACTTCCGTCGGGCATGCGCAGAGCACCGCCGCGTTCCGACCAATCCGCACCGCCCCACGCCTCGCCACCACGCCGTTGAGCTTCGCCAGGGAGCACAACACCGCCCCTACCATCGCCCACGCTGATAACCCTTTGTGTCGTCGACCACGACGAGCTCACCTTGCGCCCGTCGGTCCCTTCTCGCCACTATAAATAGAGGCCTCCCCCGCTCGAATCCTTCACACCATTCCACTCCCCTCTCACCCAGAACCACCCCGCCTTAGTCCCGGAGCAAGGTGAGAAGCGCATCGCCGGAATTTGGCCGGAGCTCGCCGCTGTTGGAGAAGAAGGAAGCCATCGATGGGAGCCGCCCCAGGAGGATCTGCCGGTGCCAGGAGGTTCGCCGTCATCGACTTCGTCATTCGCCCGCCTCGCCGACCTTCGCCTGAGCCCCGGTAAGCCTCCCACGACCCCCACCTGCCGCGTTAGGGTTCTGTCTCGCCGGCGCTGCCCGACATGGACGATGAACCAGAGCCGTTGGATTAGAACTAGATCGAACGCACACCACATCGCCCCGTACCATTTCGCGTTTAAAGAGTCACTGACCAGTAGACCCGCACTATTAGTTGCGCCGGCGGCGCCGCGGAGTGACACTGGGCCGGGCCCGTTAACAGTTCCCGCGCGGCCCCACTCGTTTGAATTTGGATTTTTCCATTTTCATTCAAACACAGTTCTGTACATAGTTTCAAAAATCAACCCAGGTCGATTCAGTGAACCAAATTGAATGAAACCAATTTTGTTAGAAAGGTATGGAAATGCTTAATCCAAGCCTGTTGGATTCAAATCATTTGGATCTATGGATCAACCTTGGTAAAAATAACAAGGCAGAAGCTTTTCTGCATTCAAACATATTTCAAATTTAAACCATAATAGCTTTTGAGTTGATTCCAACTCTCAAAAATCGCATTTGATCATACCTTTCAGAATATATAAAAACATATGGGTTTACTTACAGAAAAATTCAAGTGATAAAAGAATGCCACATAGACATTTCTAGTCACTTTATTTAAATGAATAAAAGGTTAAATCTTATTAATTGTGACACCACTTTAATCATATCCCATGTTCTGTAATATTTGAAATGTGAAATGATCCATGTTTGTTAAATCTTTAATATTAAGTACCACTCCCCTTGTCTGAGAATGATGTGTCAACACTTGTTGGAGAAATCTTAAGTAGTTTTTCAATGAGTAGAAATTACTTTTCTCAAAAAAAGAAATTAAACCAAACTTTAATTTTGTAATGTTAGTGATAATGATAGATCATCTATGGACCCTTGTGTGTGATGAATGCAAGTAGTTAAGTATTGTTTGGTGATTTTGTACCTCGTATTTATTTATAGACGCTAGTACCAACCAAGGATACGAGGAGAGGAGGATACTACGAAGAAGAAGCCGAGGAGAACTTCAACCACTGCTCTGCACAAGGCAAGCCAATACTTGCAAGCTATTAACTTGGTAATCTTATACTGATACTGATGCAAGCCAATACTTCCAAGCTATTAACTTAGCAAGCTTATACTGATACTGATGCAAGCCAATACTTGCAAGCTATTAACTTAGCAAGCCTAATACTACTAGTTGAATGTGCAAGCTAACACTTGCAATTATCAAAGCTAGATAACCTGTGCAATGCCCTAAGCATGCTTGGTTAGACACATATGATGATACCCATTCCTAGTTTTACTTGCAAGCTTTATACTTTATTTCTTTATCAAATCTCTTGCTTAGAGTTTACTTGAGTAAATGATAGATACTAGAAAGATAATTGAGGTTGCTTAACGAGCATAAAATTTGCCAAGCTAGATAATCTGATGTCACCCTAAGGCCTGAGAATGTACTTAGTTGAAACTCCACTAGTTTACCACCCCTCATTAGTACTTATCCCCACTTGTAGATGCTAGTGCTAAGCATAAAACTTGATCAACTTTAGATGGGAATACTTGGTGGAAAAATGGTTATGAAAACCTTGGAATGATGGATCATTATATTGAGATGTTTTGACATGTGTTTCCGAAAACCAGATGATTTGGATGATGAAAATGTTGAGGCATGAGCCTTAGCCCTTTATAAAACTGATGGTTGTCTAGATGCGATACCATTCCAATTTTACCGTACAACCACAATACCCGGAATTGGGTAGGGCTTGACTGGAAACTTATACCTTAGTATTGGTTCCCTCACGGCCAAGCTCTGAGCTGAGGCTACCTTGTGAAGATTGTCCACCTATGCAGTACCCAAGATGACAATTGGTCATGGTTGGGAGGCCAAACTCACAGGAGAGGTGCTTATACTAGTGCGTGTAATTGAAAGGCTAGGATTGATTATCCGCATACTGAGTATGGTGAATTCAGGATTTGTTCCTGACGGATGTATCGAATGTTGTGGTGAAAGTGTACAATCTTTGCAGAGTGTCAAACTATTCAATAGCCGTGTCCGTGGTTATGGACAGTGGAGTGGCCATACTGTTCCCCCGTCAGATGTTTTCAAATGACTTGTGAAATGAATTGAGACTCTGACTTGACCACAACAGAGTTGTGATATGAAATACAAGTTCCCACTTAGGTGTTGTAAAACTTCAATTAGCTTTCTTCATTTCCGAACTTAGTAGATGTAAATTTGGATTTTTGCAAAACAACCCTAGAGCCTGTGTCCTATTACAAAAACCCCTTCCATTGTTAGTATTAGTTTGCGAGTACTTAAAGAGTACTCATGGCTTTGTCCCTGGCTATTCACATGGCCAGACTATGAAGACGAAAAACCAGGAGGATGGACCCCAGGGAAGGTTACAACAACTAGGATCATCTCCCATCATCAGCATTGCCTGTGACCCCGAAGATGGAGCTTCGCCTACGCTACCGTTATTATTACGTATTCCGCTGCTTGAATTGTATTAAGAACTAGATCATGAGATCCTTATTTGTGTAAGACCTTATGTATGGTTTGTAATGGATGATGTACTGTGGTATCCAATTCTGTTATGTCTCGCAAAAATGGTAATCCTGGGATTGCGATGTATGGCATAACAGGCAACTGGGTTAAAAATCCGGGTGTTGACAAGTTGGTATCAGAGCCATCCTCACCATAGGAGACCCTAGTTAGACTGGACGTTTGAATCAAAAACTTAGTTTCGAAACCAAAGGAAGCAAATATTACAAAAAAATTATTCCCTTCTTATCCCTTTGATTCTTTCATAAAAATTCATGTTCCTCAAAAACTCTTGCAAAATAAATAAAATTTGACACACTTGATCACTCTACTAACTTACTCATCCTATATTCTTATAGATGGACGTGAAGTACAGAAAGTTTTACCAGTTGGGGAATGGAGGAGACCTTATCTTTGAGAGGGATTTGGACCAGCTTTGGAACTTCTGGAGCGTCCGCCCCGAGTTCTTCGGAGCTCAGCTCAATGATCAAGGAGGAGAAGATCTGCAGTGGCTAATTGTTGCAAGTTTCCGAGGAAATATTGAACCTCCCACTGCAGAGGGAATTAAGTTTACCTTAAGAGAGAACAACTGGCTCGATGGACTTTCCAGGGCCATGCAGGAGCTCTTGCCCGTCTGTGTGGGCAGAGTATCAATGAGATCAAGGATACCTGCTTTGAGTTTTGTCCAAGGTGTGATGCTATGGGGACAGCCACTGGAAGCCCCATATCACCCCGAGATGAAGACCCAATTGGACCACCTTAGATTCGTGATGTACAATCGTCAGCAGGAGTTGGACAATTGCCATGACTACTGCAACCACAAGTCGCCATCATCAAGACGAAGGATCAGACCATCGCCATGCTCGCGAAGGATCGCAAGTCTCGCCGCCGTCAGCTGGACAAGAAGGAGCGCATCATTGCTCGTCTTCGCCACCATATCTTGTCTTTGGAGGAGACCATCCATGAGAGGGACATGCAGTTGGAGGAAAGGGAGAATGCCGGAGAGGATCTTCGTGGAGACCCCTACTCCTATCTCAGCGATGATGATTATTTTCTGGAGGATCAGGCTATGTATTTCTTCACCGATGAGGATGATTTCTCCTTCATCGATGACGATGAGGAGGACGACTACACCGACTCCGAGGAGTAGTAGCACTTGAGCACTAGCGTAGTGAGTTGTATTCGATCCCACTATACCGTAGTTTCCAGAATGGTTCTTAAAACCATCTGCTTTTCTTGCTTTGTGGTGTGTGTTTGTATCGTGTGCTATGAATGAACGAATGAAAAGCAAGTTGCTAAAAAAATCTGAGTCAAACTTTAAAAACTTTTCAAAGTGCCTGAACCTTAGAAATTTCCCTCGTTTCTCATGATCTATCTCAATCTTCAGATGACACGCGGAGGAAGTGGTTCATCCCGGACCCGATGTTGCAGATCCTACAAATGTTGGTTTTTTACCGCAAAGCTGAGAGAGCCGAACGTCAAGCCATTTAGCCACCCTTCAACAGATAGCCCAGCTAGCCCACAACAATCAAGGCCACGGAAATTAGGACAACCATGGATCTAAGCTCAAGAATTTACAGAACACCAACCCACCTGTTTTCACTAAGTCAGAAGAGCCCCTAGATGCCGATGATTGGCTGCAAACCATGGAAAACAACCTGGAAGTCGCCGGAGTGGAAGCTAACGAGAAAGTTCTGTTCGCCACCCACTATCTAGCTGGAGACGCCGGAGCATGGTGGGAACAACGTTCGTGCAATAACCGGAGGACAGATGATACCTGGGAGGAATTCAAGGTCATGTTCAGTAAAACCCATGTACCACCGGGTTTGATCAAGAGAATGAGAGATGAGTTCAGGAACTGAAGCAAGGACGGATGACCGTAGTGGAATACATACGTGACAAATTTTTGTCATTAGCTAGGTATGCCCCGGATGAGATCGACACCGAAGCCAAGAAGAATGAGAGATTCTTGAATGGACTGCACGATGAGATGTAGACTGTGTGGTCAATATCCCCTTTGCGGATATCGAAGCCTTGTCAACTCTGCTATCCAGATGGTAGGAAAGATCAACCAAGCCAATGATGACCACAAGCGTCGTATGATGCACCAGCCAGGAACCCATCAGACCCGAAAGTATCGCCCTAACCCATCTCCATGATTTGCCCCAAGAACCAACAGACCCCGATCATCCCTTTAAACAGGAACAGAGTTGGATAGAACTTCCGTCTTACAACTCTCCAAGTTGTTGTTTAAGTTCAACCAACTTGTTTAGGGGTATCCAATACGGATCCTTGGAGAAAGGAGCAGTTCAGAGAACTTGCTTTCTCTATAAATTGACAAAACGGTCATGTGGCAACATGACGATACTTCTAGAAGACATCCAGAATATCATGTACAACCGATATGTCACTTAGTTCGAGTGGAAACTTCCCTGGTAAGGCAAGAAGACATAGTCGCAGAGGTTCGGCACAAGCCTAACTCTTTGACCGAAGAGAGTGCACTAGAACAGCGGACTTGGTAGCACAATCATACTTTGCTTAGTGATTAGATAACTAGTCACGCTAGGAATGACACAAATGTCCTTGGAGTTCAAAGCAATAAAAATTGCTAATAATCTCAGATGACCACATCGATACGCACACGCAACATTTCTGAGCGCGAACAACTCAGGGGAGGTGAGTAAAAATATGTAGAGAATCACTTCATTAAGAGGTGATGGAACTCATCACGACCTCTTAGTATAAAAGAGTGTGATACTTTAAGGTAGAACAGATCAAAAGCTAATCAACGCTTATTGATTTGCGGATTACAACACTCTGACCTGGTCTTAGAAATGACGAGATACTGGAGTTTGTTTCTCCTGACATCCCAAACTGGTTTGTCATGACGAACCACATGAGTAGCTTGCATCGGAATACACCAATGCACATCTACTACTTGGCTAACAACTGGTAGACAAAGGTCGGAAAACAACAAGGAAGGAGGGACATGCTCAGAATAGAACCCCGAGATGTGGACGCATAAGTCAACAATCTTGCGAAGACCAATGCAGAAATGGGAAAGGTGTGGCAAAGTCACGAGTATAGATGCCAAAATAACTAGGAGAACTCTTGTTGTGACCCATTTGGTTCCATTAAAGAACATCTGCCATAGCTAGTGGTAGGGAAAGTCCTTTATCGTCATTGTTCAATAGCGACAATATCCACAAGCTTGAAGGCTATACTAGAAGGTAATAGCCATCCTGAGGTAATGTGTCAATATTAACCACAGGGTTCAACAAAATGGATCTTGGGTTAAAGGTCAGCGTCATGTACAAGATTCACAAAACCAGAATCCGGCACAATCGGGGATCTTTGGTTCAAGTCCGAGGGTTAAAACCCGAAGAAAGGAATAACTACAACTTGAGTGACAAAGCGTACACTACAAGATAGTAATCACGAGGTAACTTCCAAGAGAAGAAACAACTTCGGAAGTACCCAAACAAATTAAAAGAAGGCACACGAGGCAAAATGAAACCTCGAGACCTAGAACAGAACATTGAGGAATCATAAACATGATGTTGTGGACCTATAAAACAGAGAGATCATGATGGAAAGGAATCTCTCATATGATCAAGAGCAAAGGGAAACAAGGAACACACACAACTGACTCTAGAGAACTCAACACTAGGTCAAATGGTTGAGAACCGACATGCCTAAAAAGCCACCTAAGCTTTGAAAGACCGGACGAGATAGCAAAAATTTTCCAAATCAACACAAGATAAGATGACCCAAAATTAGAGCGAAACTGGATAAGGAGAAAAAGAAGCATACTATAGTTTTCGCACATAATTTTCATGTTTTAAAATAGTTTTCACAAGTACTAGACTCAACATCGACCAATAGAAAGGGTTTCCTACAGTCGGTACTGCTCTGATACCAAAGCCTGTGACACCCCCGGGATCAAGTCTAGACAAATCCCAGACCATCGTCTGAACATAAGCCTAACCTAATCTCGAAAGCATACAGAGAGAAAATCGGTAACACAACAGTGACCCTACGACACAAAAATTATTACAACGAGCTCATAACTGAGCAGAGAACAAAATTATTACAAGTAGAGGTCACTGACCATAAACATCAAACAACGGAAGGCAAATTATGCTATTAAGTATAGCAAACTTAAAAAATGGTCTAAGAGGCCTAAAGCATAACGATGACGTCCAATCCATAGATCCTAGACTGCCGACTGGGAACTCCAAACTACTTGTCGATGTCGATTCCATGAAGAACTCTTCTTCTATGGTAACACTTACCCTACTGCAAAAGTATCAACGAAGCAAGCGTGAGTACAGGGTGTACTCCGCAAGACTTATGGCTGGTGGAGTTATTTTGCATAAAGCCATCTTTGTTTTGAAAACAAGAAGGAGAAGAATCTCGACTAATTAGAATATTTTAAAAGGGAATAAGAGTGCGACATCACTAGCTTTGATCATCTTTTGATATCCACTGAATCATCATCAGCTGAACCTACCTAGGATCACCCCCCCATACCCATGAGGAAGCATCCTTAAGCACACATTGATCTGCCAAGTTTTACGATTAGGTTCAAGTTCTTTATGATCTTCACGTCCGTTCCCAAGTTCGTCCATAACCGCGGACGCGTCTTTTCAAAAAGATTAATAACCCTGCAGGGGTGTACAACTTTACCCACACCTACTTACCTTCTCATAATGTCGGTTCATTAGCCCTCTTCCTTGGAAGGCCGGCAGAGGGTGGTTAGACACGACCTTTACCTTGCTTTCGCCGAGACCATGAGTCACGCACTAGGGAGATGCCGCCGTAATGGGTCGAGTCCCGAAGCCAGTCCCTAATGATGTGTGCAGGGTTCAAGATTACGGATGCCGGGCATCTCTTGTTCCATGCCATGCTTACCTACCTGTTATGAATGCACCTCCTTAACCTCCATTCAAGAACATCCAAGATGCGTATGTCGAATGGAAATCCCGAACTATGTGACTCATGGAATCTACTCGGCAATTTAGTTGGTCGAGGGGGTTTCCAGGTCCCCGTGTGGCGTTACGGTCGTCTTGGTTCAAGAGGCAAGAACATTGGGTCCTAAGGGTGGCAAGTATGGGACTACAAAAACCACAACCCACCGTGGCCTCTCATAAAAGCCTTAGCATCTTTGTTATACATCTCTAATCATACCATGTTATCCTATCATACTAGTTTCATTCGCAGCTCTGATTCATCAACCAAATGGACCAGTAGTAACTGCTAAGCATGGCTAAAGGTAACAGATGTAATAGCTCTAGCAACGCTTCACAAGCCAAACACTAGTTATGCTAGGAGCAGTGGATCAGGGAATATAGGCTTCAAAGGTCACATGCTAAGATAGGATTACCCTATCTATCGATAAAAGACTTTAGAATCGTATGCACATGGCAAGAATATAAATACTTTGAAAGCATAGGATTATATCATGTGTGGGGCTTTGCTTTCCTTCGCCAGTTGATATCCAGAAAACAGAGCTTCGGACATATGGTACTTGACTTGATTACAGTTGATCAAGTATTGGTCTTCGAGCTTCGACAGTGTTGATCTCGGTCTTCAATCTCGATCTCGATTCCAATATCGTATTCTACCGAGGAAGAACCAAATACCAGAAAGAAGGGAAACAATCAACACATGTCATCAATGCAATGCTCAAGCAAGGATGATGATATGACAAGTTAAATTTCATTGAAACAAACCCCTAAGGCATGCTTGACAAATTTACTAGGGTCCTGAGAGTACAAAACTCTAATGCGGGAAAACCTCGGAGGCATATGAGAGGGTTCATTTATTTCTTCTAACTAAATTGTCATTGAAGTTTTTTAACAATTCATGATGATAGCTTAAATAGATAAAGCTCATTTCTCTGAACATTTTGATATATTATTTGTATTTTTCTGATTTAAAATGAATTATTTATGATTATTCCCAATTTTAATCCATTTTAAATCATTTTATAAAATTATAAAACAATTTATATTTTGGAATTACTTTAACATTTTACTTAATTAAAAAACATTTTTGAAAATGTTTATCTACCTTACATCTGGACCCCACCTGTCAGGTATTTGTTATTTACTGAAAAACAATTACAGAAATCATTTACAAAATAAAACAAAAGGGAATATATGATGTCATGCTGATGTCAGCAATGGTGCTCTCTTGGATCATGAATGGATCGGCCGATTGGGGGCACGCCATGATGCGGGAACGGTCGCGCTAGAAGCATGCTTGCATGCTGAGCCATAAAGTGGCGGCGCAGTGACCAAATGGTCACCGGAGCATCGTCCCCGACGAGCTCTCGCGGCGGCAGACAGCGGCAGTCGTCGACAGCATGATAGAAAGCAAGAGGGAGACAAAGGAGGGGTCTGGCGTGAGAAGAGGCTCACCATGAGCGTGATGGAGGGGTCGGGAGGATCGGGGAGACTGGTCGGTGCCGGAATCGACGATGAACACGACGGCTAAAGTCGGGGAAGGCGCGGTTTTTGGCGACGTTTCGTAGCGCCCCTGGTCGATTCCTTCGAGGGGAAGTATCAGCGTGACGAGACGAAGCCGATAGTGGTCTCAGATGGCGAAGAGGTGGTCGGACACTAGTGGAAAACAGGCCTCTAGTCCCAGGCCGCAACGGGCTCTAGTCCCGGTTTTGGGCCCGGGACTTCAAAAACTAGACTAGAGGCCCCCCTCTAGTCCCGGCTCGCTACGGCCCGCGACTGATAACAGCCACGTGGTTGTTTCAGCGCCGCGGGGGGGGGGGGGGCAGAAACCCTCTAGTCCCGGGCCGTAACACCACCCGAGACTAAGGTTTCCTGCCGCGGCCGAGATTGTGTATTTCCTTTTTTTTGCCATTTTGTTCCTTTTTTGTTTTGTGTTTCACTATAATTTCAAACATATATTTAAGTACACATATTTTACGCTACTACATACACAGTACATGTTGATGCATCTATATAATTAATTGATCCCTTGCAAGCATACATTGATGATATATATATCAAAAGGAAGAAATGTTTTGAAATTACTTGGTCATTGATGAATATATATATCATATCATCTACATGGAGATCACTAAGGCAAATCGAGTTCCACGTCATCCGCATAATGCTCTCCATGTACATCAAGGACTTCCTTCATCATAAATCCCGCCAGCTCCTCTTGAATTGCTCTTATGCGCTGGTTTGGCTCTAGTTTCTCCCGCAAATCATAAATATAATGTGAGTCAACTTTCCGCTCACTGGTCAACTCTCGGATGTACTCGCAGACGTAGTTTCCACATAAATGAGTTCCCGGTGGCTGCTGTAAACTCTTCACATTTTTATAAGTTAGCTCCTCTTTGAATGGACCTGGTATTTTCTGTCTGAACCATGTCCAACACCTGCTCGGCAAAAATGAACAAAGGAGTTATTAGTTACTTGATATCAGGAAATGAATGAAAGAGGACGATATAATGCAATAATGATTGAAATTAGTTATGGAGCATTTCTTTCATGTCGCTCCACTGCTCTTGGTCCCAACTTAATGAGTCGTGGACTTCAACTAGGGAGTTGTCAACTTGAATGTTTAGCAAGATCCAGTGGAATGTGTGGACGTTTACATAAGCATACATGCATAGCTCATCGAGTAAGCAAAAAATAAAATGTGTACAAGATGTAAACACTCACTTGAAGTTGTAAGGAAATAGTATTTCCTTAACAAAATTATTCTCGGTTAAGAACCTGCACAGGTCTTCCTCCACATCCTTGGGGTGATTCTTTAACGTATATTCATTAACGATATCACTACTAGAGAAAAGGCCATAGGATACATGCTTATAGGAGGAATATTTAGACTGTATGTGCCTCCTATAAAATAGGCGAGGCGCACTCCTTCTCCATGCGCCTCTAGTATAAAAAATAGGCGAGGAGCATATGATAAGACTGCGCCTCCTATAATCCCTGTACGAACGAAATCAAGTAACCCCAGATTATGCGAGGCGCATTCTAGCATATGAGCCGCTTATATATAAGATACGCGAGGCACATATGGACAGAATGCGCCTTGCATAATCTGTGTGGGCCCGCATGTTGGTAGGTTATCGAATATGCGAGGCACATATGGTCATATGCGCCTCCTATATTTGATAATATGCGAGGCGCATATGGTCATATGTGCCTCAAGTAACTCCTGCGGGCCCGGGTGGAGGTAGGTGGCCGCATAGGCGAGGCGCATATTGCTATATGCGCCTCCTATAGTTTGAATTATAGGAGGCACATATTGTGCAATATGCGCCTCCTATAACCTGGCACCACCTTTTTTAAGATTTTTGCACATGGAGCCAACTAAGACCCCACTCACTTGTCTCAATTCTTCCTCCTCCACCAAGACAAATCTTGTCGCCCGCCTCCTCCTCCCCACCTCATTTCCCCCATTGATTCACCATAGAAGTTCGCTCAACCTCCATTGGTTGACACTCATATGTAAGTGAAGTCTCTTGCTCCTCTAGAGTGCGTCTCAAGTAACTCATGCGGGCCCGGTGGAGGTAGGTGGCCGCATAGGCGAGGCGCATATGGTCATATGTGCCTCCTATAGTTCTAAGTATATGAGGCACATATGGAGCAATATGTGCCTCTTATAGTTTGAAGTATAGGAGGCACATATCGAGCAATATGCGCCTCCTATAACCAGTCCGGATTCAAATTCAAAACAGCCACCTACCACACCTATATAACACCTACCACCTCTCCTCCTTCTCCTCCACCTCTCCTCCTTCTCCACTCTCCTCATCCACTCTCCTCCTCCTCGTCCTCCTCTTCCTCCGGAGACCTTCGCCTCTGGCGACCTCCTCCTCCTCCTCCTCCGACGACCACTCCGGCCATGGCGTCCACAACCACAGCGACCATCTCCTCCTCCACCTCCGGCGACGACCTCCGGTGGCCTCATCCTCCTCCACCTCCGGCGACGACCTCCAGTAGCCTCATCCTCCTCCAGCATCTCTAGTGATCCCCATGGAAATGGCCTCCCGCACATGCCTGCGGTGGTAGGTTGTGGCCACGGGCATGGTCTCCAACGAGCTCCAACGAAATTATGGCCAGGTCTAGATCTAGATCTAGCCGCCTTTTTTTGAAATTCAAAAATAATATATGAGGCGCATTCGAATCAATATGCTCCTCGCAGATGCAGAGTATAGGAGGCGCATATCAATATGTGCCTCGCATATGCAGAATATAGGAGGCACATATCGATATGCATCTCGCATATGTGAAGTATAGGAGGCGCATATCATATGCGCCTCACATAAAAATAGGCGAGGCTCAAAGCTAGAGGCGCATACGATATGCGCCTCGCATATACTTTTAGGTGCGCCTCACATAAGGTTTTCTCTAGTAGTGTATATGGGTCAATGAACCCAACGTCGTATCTTCTAGATCTTTTGCATTCAAGCATCTTCATTCTGCAGAATATAATTCATACAAAAGGATATATAGTTAGGATAATATATTAAATGCAATGAACGAGCTGAGCTACAAACTTAATTATAGAAATAAATCACTTGCAGACAGTAGCAACCAATGATAGATTTGTCGAGGGCACGCTGGTTGTATAACTGAAACTGTTCGGTCATTTGAACCTGTATCGAGTATGGTTTGAAGTGATGCTCCTTTCTAACGTCCATCGGAAACCAATCTTTCTGATTCTTTTTTTCTGCTTGCGACATGTACCATTCGTGAAGATTTCACATATGTGTGGATAGACGCGTGAGCTCCTCATTACTGACTAGAGGCTCCCCTTGGAAATACTTCCATACTGTCTGACCCACTGGCGTATCTTCATAGCCTAAATATTGACCAAGAGACATTTTTGCTTCGGTAGTAATTGCTTTGGCCTGCGATACAGTGATTCCCATTAGTGCAGCATTATTACGGGCTCTGGGGTCCTTTATTTGCATGTCCATATCCATTTCAGCTCTGGAGGACTTGTCGAGGTCTGAAATGACTTTGAGCGGGGCGACCGATTGATTCTTTTGTGCTCCGAGCTAGGCAACTTTCTTCCTCCTTTTTGCACCTGTGATTTTTTTATTCTGTGCTTGCTTAATAATCTCCGGGTCATAGTCTGATTCCAGATTCATCGATATCTGGGATGGTTGCTCAAGAAAGGACTTAGCCCACTTTTTTGTTTTTTCATCATATACCGGCTTTGGCTTAGGATTTTTGTGTGCAAAATGCGCCTTAACTTGGGCAGCCACATGGAGGCGGCGGGATGTCGACTATCTTCGCTGTTTGACCTTTCTTCGATGTGGGGAGCGGGGGAGCGTCAAACTTCCATTTCTTTGACGAGGTAGTAGTATTGCATGGAGGCGGAGGTGGAGATCGAGTATTGTGCGGAGGTGGAGATAGAGTTGATGTAGTCCTGCTGCGGCGATCATCAGTGGGAGGGGTAGACTTGGAGGTTGGCGATAATTGGGTTGGGGTGGACTTGGAGGTTGACGATATTCGATGCGGGGTGGACTTGGATTCCTCGGAGTCGGTGGCCTTGGCGCCGAGCCTGGAAACTTGATGTACTTCTTATTCCATAGAATGATGTTGCGATTGACATCTTCTAGTTTCGTAAGGCCTTCAGGCGTAGCGATTTCAATCTCTAGGTCCGAAAAATCCTCCACTATGTCATCCACCGTGACACGAGCATAGCCTGGTGGAATCGGAAGTGAATGGTGCAGTGCTCCATGTAGACAAGGTAAAGCAGTGCCGATCGCCACCTTGAAGGACGGGTTGTTCATTGGCTGATTGGGCTCACATTGTGCCATCTCTCTGACATCATCCATGGGGTAGTGAGGAGCCGGTGCATCATCCAGCAGTGCTTGATCATCAGCCCGGACCTCCGTGGAAGCCACGCTGCTTCTCCGCTAGCTAAGATCCAATGCAGGATCATCAGCCCACGGGTGAGTTGACGACGGCGGACTTTGGCTAATTTCATGCATGAGGTTCTTCAGATCAGCTAGGTCCTGCTCTACCCTGGAGATCTGGTCTGCCTCCCGGTCCTTCTTTCTCTGACGGCTTCTGTAACTGGCATCGTACCGAGGAAACCCTTTCTTCCACGAGACACCGGCGCCTTTGCCTCGTTTTCGTCCTCCCTTTTCAGGATTCCCTAGGGCGCGTGCCATCTCTTCGTTCTCTCTCTCGGGACGGAACAATCCCAATTGAGCATCGTTCATTGCTTGAATAAGGTCTTGGTAGGGTTTTAGAATTTTTTCATGAAATAATGTCTTCCCTGTTTCTGGGTCCAACGATCCCCTGTGCACGTACCACCAATGCTTTGACCTCTCGGACCATCCATATGTACCAGTGACGCCTCTAGCCCTCATTTTCTTCTCCATAGTTTCCCACTTAGGGACGGCACTCTTGTAGCCACATGTCCCCATTTTATGATGGTATTTCTTTTGGGCAGCATTTAATGCGTTCTTTGCCGACTTTTCCTTTGCTTTATCAGATTGCTTGTACTGTACAAAATCGGGCACTATTCTCTCAACTTCTCGTTTACTCCTTTAAAGTATGGAGTTTTCTTTTTCGTGACATATTTCGCGTATAAACTTTTCTTGTGGTTCCGGTACAGTTCAGCCATCTTGCTCAGAGCCCACTCCTTGACTTTCTATCTATTTTCAAGCCCACCCGGCCTTGGGGTAATACCATCTACCTCAAATTCTTCATACTCTGGAGGTAGTATGAAATGCGCTATGAGCTTCTGCCAAAGGTCATCTTTGGCATCATCGGTGACATAGCTGTTGGATTATTCACCGGGTTTCTTTGACTGATTCCATTCTTGGATGGTGATCGGCAGGTTGTCCCTAACAAGCACCCTGCATTGATTTATAAACATCCTCCGGTGCTTCTCTGGAGCAATCGGTTCACCATCATCATCTATTTCTCCGATGGTGAACCTTTGATTACCATCCAACTTTTTGTTTGGCCCTCATTTCGTTCGAGCTATCGATTGCTTCGATCCGGTGGGCTAAAAGAAGAAGAGATAGTGATTAATATATATCTAGATCAGATAATGAATAGAGGTAACACGAGGCTTTATATAATGTACCTCGCCGGATCCTATCGAGGGGCCATCATTATTGTTGTTATTTGTTTGCCCTTCGTCCATCCGGTCTTCCCCTTGATACATTAGGTTTTCCTCTAGTCCATCACCGGATGGATTCAGATATGAGGATATCTCTTCCTCGAGCAAAATATCTTCATCGGTAGTAATATTAAGAGGAATTTCACCTCTTATCATGCCCTGAAGATAACCTTCACCGATGCGACCAGGATCTTCGGATGGATCCATGACTTAATTATCTATAATAAAAAGAGAGTTAAACAGGTTAGAAAAAACAATAACCCTAATAACTAAAACAAAAAAACAATAACCCTAATATTATTTGCGGTAAAACAATAATCTTACTGACTAAAAAAAACAATAACCCTAATTAATAAACCTAATATTACATATGTTAAAACAATAATCCTAAGAACTAAAACAAAAAAAACCCTGATATTACTTATGGTAAAAAAATAATCCTAATAACTAAAAAAAAAAAACCTAATATTATTTGTGGTAAAACAATAATCCTAATAACTAAAAAAAAACCTTAATATAAAAAACTATAAAAAAACTATAGAAAAAAACTATAACAAAAAACCCTAATAAAACTGGATGGTTTTAATGGCCTTTTCGTTAAGAGGTGCTGGCCTATCATTCAATCTGATTTCTACCAAATAGCCAAGGATTTTCATAAGGGAACTCTAAAACTTGAGAATATTAATGTTCATATATTACTCTGATTCCTAAAAAGCATGTTCCTATTGAGGTTAATGACTTTAGGCCAATATCTCTAACCAATGTGTGTCTCAAGTTCTTAACTAAACTGGTTGCCAATAGGCTCCATGATAATATTTTGTCCTGTATTCACAAAAATCAATATGGGTTTCTAAGGAATAGGTTAATTCAAGATTGTCTGGCTTGGTCTTTTGAGTATTTTTTTCTCTGTCATACCTCTAAGAAGCCTATCATTATTTTAAAACTAGATTTTGCTAAGGCTTTTGATACAATTGAGCATGAGGCTATCCTGGAAATTATGAAGCACAAAGGTTTTAACTCAGTCTGGATTGGCTGGATGAAAGCAATCCTGTCATCGGGTAACTCTTCTATACCGCTCAATGGGATCCCTGGTAAGCAGTTTAAATGCAAGAGGGGTGTTCGACAGGGAGTCCCTTTGTCTCCTATTATATATACCCTGGGATCTGATTTGCTACAATCTGCAGTGAATGAGCTCTTATGCTCGAGTGGTATCAGCTTGCCTATTGTTACCAATGAGAATGATTACCCAATAATACAGTATGCAGATGACACTTTGATGATTATGCCTGCTGATATGATTCAACTTAGGGCACTGAAGGTTTTATTGCATAATTTTGCACTTTCTACTGGTCTTAAAATTAATTATAGAAAATCAATGATGGTTCCCATCAATGTTCCTGATGACCAGGTGAAGGAGCTGGCTGAAGAGTTTGGTTGTCTGGTGGGGTCTATGCCTTTTACCTACTTGGGGCTACCTTTGGGTACTACTAGACCCACTATAGCTGAAATGAAACCTTTGGTGTGTAGACTTGAAAGGAAAGTCACTTCTAGCTCTAGTTTTTATCTCAGGGGGCTAGACTACAGCTCATCAACTCTGCCTTGTCTTCCATGCCACTACACTTCCTATGTTCCTTGCAATTGGCTAAAGGATTAAGTAAGTAGTTAGATCTAATACTCAAGAAATGTCTTTGGAGGAAGAAACATGATGAGCCAAAGCCTGCTTTGGCAGCATGGGACATTATCTGTTTGCCGAAAGAAAAAAGGAGGACTTGGTGTTATTGATTTTCAGAAGAAGAATGCTTCTCTGCTCATTAAATTTCTGGATAAATTTTATAATAGTAAAGATATACCTTGGGTCAAATTAGTGAAACATGCCTATTACACAGATAGGGTGCCTCATGCTGAAAACTTATGTGGTTCTTTTTGGTGGAAAGATGTTTTGAAACAAGTGGATAATTTTCGAGGGGTGGCAGCAGTGCACCAGGGTAGTGGGGACTCTTTTCTGTTTTGGTCAGATAATTGGGAACAAAATGGATCTACCAGGCCTTTAAAAGAAAGACACCCAAAACTTTTCTCATTTGTGCTCAATGAGAATTTATCAGCTGCCCAGGTTTATTCTACTGATGATATCCATGATCTATTCTATTTGCCTCTATCTGTTGAGCCTTTTTAGGAACTGAGAGAGATCCAGAATGTGATGGTGGCTAACCCACTTTCTACACAAAAGGATGTCTGGACTTATAGATGGGGGGACAGTTATGCCCCAAGTAAACTATATAAGTGCATTTTTTACAATATATTGGCCCCTAAGGTTTATGTTTGGTTATGGAAATCTTGTTGTACCATGAAAACTAAGGTGTTTGCTTGGCTACTTCTGAAGGACAGATTGAACACCAGAGATTTATTACAGAGGAGATATTGGAACGTTATTGATGATATACATTGTGAACTGTGCCCTTCCAGAGCATATGAGGATAGATTCCATCTATTCTTTGAGTGCAATTTTAGTGGTTGTTATTCCTTATTCAAGAGAGTATGCAATAGGTCTTCCGACTGATTATGCCAACCATTACATCAATCTTGCCAGAATTACAATAGACCTACGTCCTAACCTTGAGTAACACCAATCATTATTGTTTCTTGAGATTCAACTTTGATTAGGTGGAGAGATACTTCAGACTCAGCATGTCCGAATAGAAAGTGTAACATCCCAAAAATATTAAACTAGAATCATCAAACTCTAATCATCAAATTTAGGGTTAACAAAAAAAATTCTAATTAAAAATGAGAAAGCATTCATATGAGTGTGCATTAGAATTTGGATTCTTTTGAATTGCCATGATTATGTGTTTCTTTGCTTGTAAAATGATTCTTAGGTGAAATAAACATCATCAAAACAATCCCCACACTTTTCCCAAAGACAAATAAATCAAAACAAACAAAATAAGGGAATGGTCACTTTGGCCAATTTAACTCCCATGCCTACTTTGGCTATCTCTAACTTTCAGAATTTAATAGAAACTTGTTTGGATCTTTACACCCCTTGATAGTACTCATAACAAAGTATCAAGGCCCACTTTGTGATCATCCAAAAACATTTAAATGCATAGTTTAAATGACAGTTTAAAATTGAATCTATTTCATATGGGAAGATCCCACTTTTTCAAAAACCACTCAAACAAGCGCAACTTTCAAAACCCAAGCATCCACAGACTCACCAGCACCTACCTACCACACCCACTGTAAGGGTCCCAACCCTTAATAAGGTAGAGTCCCCTGTGTTTACAATGCTAGTCCCTGGATCAATAGCTAGCATCCACAGTTAAGATGTAATATCAAGAAACAAAGGTCATAATATAACTTTATAACCAGGAATAACATAATTTATTACATCTTACATAGCTCATTTGGCTATTACAATACATTGCAGCAGAATATCTATAAGCATGGGGTCCTTCATCTTCAAAGTGCCACAGGCAGACATGTTGGTTGTAGACTTTGTAATCCTAATCAACACACTTCACTAAATCAATCAAACCTGCAACATAACAAGTTACAGCCACAAGGGGCAATACATTTGAATTGTATTGGCAAGTGATACTATGGTAGTATGGTGGAGTCTATCATCTATATGCATTTAGCTAAGTGGAGTTGAGGCTTGCATTGCTCAAAATAGATTTTTCCTTAACATTTGAAAACACTAATTTTTTGCTTGACAAAATCATTTTCTCAATCAAAGATTGAAGATCCTTTAACCCTTGTTCAACCACAAGTTTTTTACTTAGAAATTTGGATGATGAGATTCTTGATTGCTTCCATGTCTTGATGCTCAAATTGTCCTTTACCAGGGACATGGCTAAGTACTTAGATTTTTACACTCTGCAGAGGTGGTGCACTTTCCCCACAAGACTTGGTTTCACCAAGACAAGATCTTTCAGAAGCCTTCCCTTAGACCAAAATGGACGCGTTCCAACCTATCAAACTCTACCACCAACTGTCCATATGGCTAAGTTCTTGCAACCTATATGATCCAGGCAGAGCCCATAATGCCAAGTGGTTGCACTTGAAGCTTCTCAACTTTTGACATCTCAAATCCCTTTGTTCCTGGGTGGCAATCCACAAGTGATATACACAAGGTAAACCATAAACATGGGCCTTGTGAACCACTCAACCAAAACCACCATTCAAGTCCCATTCCACCCAGGTGATTCATTAACTTAGTTGTTTTATTAAACCAAAACTCAAGTCCTCAGACTTAATTTTTTTTCCATAGTATGAATTGTATATTCCACCCTTGTTTTCTATTTAGCTAAGCTAAGCATGATAGTAGTAGTAATCTTAAATTAGGAAAATTTCTACTAAGGTTTCATCTACTACGTTTTCATATAGCAAGGTTTATACTTAGCAAAAATTCCATGCAAGTTTTACTTAGAAAAATCACTAATGCATAGTGAAAGTAATGGGACAAAAGTATGTAGCATCACTTGCCTTTTTGGTAGAGTATAGGTTCACTCCTTGTCCTTGCAACAATCACACTCTTCAAGTCTCTACAATTCGATCAAGCAAGGCACAATCTCAATCTACCAATCAAGCAAAACAACACATAAAATCATAGAACCAAGATAATGCATGCAAGCATGCCAAGTATTGTTTTATTTGTAAAAGTGGTTCCTAATGGGTCATAAACATTTTGAAAACACCTATTGGTCATTTTGTAAAGTGGCAAAGTTATTTGCAAAAGGTTTCACTTCACAAACCATTTTCAAAACAAGGCATCATTTTATGTGGGGTAAAAATGTTTTTACTAAGGCATTAATCTCTAGTGTTCACAAAATATGTTTTCAAACCATAAAACTTTTTGTTTAGGGTCAGAGAGTTTAAAACAAAACATTTTCCCAAAATGTTTCTTCCAAAACCATTTTTAATAAATAAACTATATTTTTATTTGACTAGAAATGGTTTTAAATCAAAGAATCATTCTTTTGCATCTCCAAATATATTTTTGAAACCACAAAGTGTTTCCTATGGTCAGTAGGTTCAAATCACACCATTTTCCAAAGATTTTATCCCCAAAATCATTTTTGAACAATTTTTATAATCTAATCAAGCATACAAATGTTTCTGCAAAAAAAACATTTTTCCAGAAGCTTTTTACTAAACAAATGGCATGGTTGGCTAGGGCTTGTTCCACTGATTCCATTGATATAAAGTTTGTAAATTTTGGAAGTGTGGATCAAAAGTTACAAGGGTTTCAAATCTGCATTTAAATCAGATTTCAAACTTTGTTTAAATCACAGACTGGCCATGCGTCGCGTTTCTACTGGTCGATACCGGTTCGGGTGGATCGTGCTCTGCGGGGCGTTGGATTTAAACAAATTGCACGGTTGTGCTCTTACCGCTTCGCTCTGTTCTAATTACAACCATAGGATCAAAATCTAACGGTGACAATCTAATCGACCTTACTCGGGCGGCGCTGACGGCGGCTGGCGGCGGCGCATGGTCAGGCGGTGGAGCTACGGCAGCAAAAGGAAGCAAGGAGAGAGGGGGAGATGCTCACAGTGTTCCCGAGGTCGAGGTGGTGCTCAATGTGGTTGCGAGGAGGCGAGGGGCGCTCTGGTTCTAGCAGGATTGCTCGCCGGAGTGAAGGACGACGTCAGAAGGTTCTGTTCGTGGTCGGGGTTGACGCTACAGATCACGAGGGGGCAAACAGAGAGCATGGTTAGATGAGCAAGACCAAGGCGAAGCTGTGTGCGTGAAGGAGAGGGCACGGGGAGGTCTGGCTTACCAGGGGGAGGTCGTCGGAGAAGTACCAGACGGTGGCGGCGGCGGTTGTTGTCGTTGCTGACGCTCAGGGGCGCGCACGGGTGAATGGGAGGTACTGAAAGGTGCGCCTGGGAGTGGGGGTCACGTCGGTGTGCTTAGGAAGGCAAGGGGCGGCGAGGTTCAGCCGGAATCGTCGCCGGAGCTTGTCGGGGACAGTGGCGGTGTCGAGCGAAATTCGGCAGCCTGGGGGCGCACTTGGGGGAGGAGACAGAGGGGAAATGGAGGGGAGACGCTGGCGTTTAAATGGGCATGATCACTGCGAGTAATGGTGGTCGCATTAAGGTGAATTTAAGCCGCGGAATCACAGCCAGAAATGGCGACGAGGGGAGGGAGAAGCGGTCGTCGCGGGGTTGAAGACGGTGAGCTGGCGGTGGGGCTCAGCAGTCAGCGAGAGAGAGAGGGGAAAGGTGGGGTCCTGCTGTCTGCGACTGCGCGGGTTGTTTCGCGAGTGAGGAAAACGTTTCAGGGGCGAGGGGATAGGTGGGCTGGACTGGGATGTTTGGGCTGGCCGGCTGGGCTGGCTTGTTTCTCTTTTTTTTATTCAGTATTCTTTTTCTTTTTCTAATTGATTTTCTGTTTTGGATTTCAATTAAACCAATCAATCAACAAATCAAATCAAATCATTCACCAAACTTGTATTGAGTTTTGGTTCTGTTTATTCAACACAAACAAAAGTCCCAAAATAAAATAATATTTTTATTTTAGGATCTATTTAATAATTAATTAAAATAGACCTTAGTTCATAATTCAAATAGGTTTTGATTTATTTAATAAAATCTCCATTTGAAAACTAAATATTATCAAAACCAAATCAGTAGGTTTTATTTGAAAATATAAGATACTTGGAAAACTTGTTTAAAATGAAATAACATTTTTATTTTAGGGTCCATTAATATTTAAATAAGATGGACCTTAGTTATTAAATCAAATAGGATTTGTTTTATTAAAATCTTTATTTTGAAATCTAAAATAAAACCAAAAACACTTCAGTAGGTTTTAATTGGGAATATAAAATACATGGAAAACTTATTTAAAATAAAATAATAAGTTTTAATGTTTTATTTAAAAGGGAAAGTCTTTATTTTAACAAAATTGGGTAATAATAAATCCCTATTATTTTCTTTAAATAAATCTTTATTCTTTTGATCAAAACAAAATTTTTTATTTCAAAATCTTGGCCAAGGTTTAATTTGGCTCAAAAAATAATCCTTATTTATATTTCTTCCTCTTTATTTGAAAACCAAATCTTTTTATTAAAAGATCCAAAATAGTAATTTCAAAATATTTTTAGCTTTATTATTTATTTAAATTTTTAAATCCCTTTAGGATTTTATTTGATCCAAATAGGTTTTGAAAGTTCCCAATTGGATTCAAAAAGTTTCTTCTCACCCTGAAAATCAACAAAGTTTTATTTTATTCATTTATTTTTCACATTACAAGATTTGGAAAATCATGGGATGTGACACCCACCAAAAATCTTTTCAAAATTCAAAACTTGAATTCATGCGGCCATTTCATCAAACACCTTGCAGATGCAAATCAAACAAAATAAAAACACTATTTTGAGCAGTGATTCTGGCCTAACTTGTTCCCTCTCTGGACACCACTAGCCTTAGTAGATCATATAACAACCTTAACTAATCTCTAGCACCACTGTAAGTCGGCCATTGTCATCAATGGTGAGCAGGCCGAGTGCACCCTTGCCACCCACAGGTCGACAGCGAGGTAGGAGAAGCACCAAGCCTAGCCAACATGTCTGGGAGCAAGCTAACACCCCACCGCCACTCCCTGTCCCAGCCGCAAGCGATGCCAGCCCCTGGACCACACGCACAGACCATGCCAACCCTCTCTGCAACCATGCCGAGAGCGCGCCCCATGCGCCACGCTCGACCGACGCCCACAGACCGTGCGCCGCCCTCGCCGTGTGCATACGTGATCACCATCGTCCAAGCAACCCCGCAGACACGCCCGTTCGCCGTCGCGCGGACCACGCGCGATGTGCGCCATAAAAACTTCCGTCGGGCATGCGCAGAGCACCGCCGCGTTCCGACCAATCCGCACCGCCCCACGCCTCGCCACCACGCCGTTGAGCTTCGCCAGGGAGCACAACACCGCCCCTACCATCGCCCACGCTGATAACCCTTTGTGTCGTCGACCACGACGAGCTCACCTTGCGCCCGTCGGTCCCTTCTCGCCACTATAAATAGAGGCCTCCCCCGCTCGAATCCTTCACACCATTCCACTCCCCTCTCACCCAGAACCACCCCGCCTTAGTCCCGGAGCAAGGTGAGAAGCGCATCGCCGGAATTTGGCCGGAGCTCGCCGCTGTTGGAGAAGAAGGAAGCCATCGATGGGAGCCGCCCCAGGAGGATCTGCCGGTGCCAGGAGGTTCGCCGTCATCGACTTCGTCATTCGCCCGCCTCGCCGACCTTCGCCTGAGCCCCGGTAAGCCTCCCACGACCCCCACCTGCCGCGTTAGGGTTCTGTCTCGCCGGCGCTGCCCGACATGGACGATGAACCAGAGCCGTTGGATTAGAACTAGATCGAACGCACCACATCGCCCCGTACCATTTCGCGTTTAAAGAGTCACTGACCAGTAGACCCGCACTGTTAGTTGCGCCCGGCGCCGCGGAGTGACACTGGGCCGGCCCGTTAACAGTTCCCGCGCGGCCCACTCGTTTGAATTTGGATTTTTCCATTTTCATTCAAACACAGTTCTGTACATAGTTTCAAAAATCAACCCAGCTCGATTCAGTGAACCAAATTGAATGAAACCAATTTTGTTAGAAAGGTATGGAAATGCTTAATCCAAGCCTGTTGGATTCAAATCATTTGGATCTATGGATCAACCTTGGTAAAAATAACAAGGCAGAAGCTTTTCTGCATTCAAACATATTTCAAATTTAAACCATAATAGCTTTTGAGTTGATTCCAACTCTCAAAAATCGCATTTGATCATACCTTTCAGAATATATAAAAACATATGGGTTTACTTACAGAAATAATGTTAAAGTGATAAAAGAATGCCACATAGACATTTCTAGTCACTTTATTTAAATGAAATAAAAGGTTAAATCTTATTAAATTGTGACACCACTTTAAATCATATCCCCATGTTCTGTAATATGTGGTGATGACATGTGTCAACATGATCCCATGTTTGTTTTGGAGAATATTAAATCTTAAGTAGTTTTTCAATGAGTAGAAATTACTTTTCTCAAAAAAAGAAATTAAACCAAACTTTAATTTTGTAATGTTAGTGATAATGATAGATCATCTATAGGACCCTTGTGTGTGATGAATGCAAGTAGTTAAGTATTGTTTGGTGATTGTGTACCTCATATTTATTTATAGACGCTAGTACCAACCAAGGATACGAGGAGAGGAGGATACTACGAAGAAGAAGCCGAGGAGAACTTCAACCACTGCTCTGCACAAGGCAAGCCAATACTTGCAAGCTATTAACTTGGTAATCTTATACTGATACTGATGCAAGCCAATACTTCCAAGCTATTAACTTAGCAAGCTTATACTGATACTGATGCAAGCCAATACTTGCAAGCTATTAACTTAGCACCCTAATACCACTAGTTGAATGTGCAATCTAACACTTGCAATTATGAAAGCTAGATAACCTATGCAATGGCCTAAGCATGCTTGGTTAGACACATATGATGATACCCATTCCTAGTTTTACTTGCAAGATTTATACTTTATTTCTTTATCAAAGCTCTTGCTTAGAATTTAATTGAGTAAATGATAGATACTAGAAAGATAATTGAAGGTTGCTTAAAGAGCATAAAATTTGGCCTAAGCTAGATAATCTCGATGTCACCCTAAGTCCTGAGAATGTACTTAGTTGAAACTCCACTAGTTTACCACCCCTCATTAGTACTTATACCCACTTGTAGATGCTAGTGCTAAGCATAAAACTTGATCAACTTTAGATGGGAATATTGGTGGAAATATGGTTATGAAAAAGTTGGAATGATGGATCATTCTATTGAGATGTTTTGACATGTGTTTCCGAACACCAGATGATTTGGATGATGAAAATGTTGAGGCATGAGCCTTAGCCCTTTATAAAACTGATGGTTGTCTAGATGCGATACCATTCCAATTTTACCGTACAACCACAATACCCGAGAATTGGGTAGGGCTTGACTGGAAACTTATATACCTTAGTATTGGTTCCCTCACGGCCAAGCTCTGAGCTGAGGCTACCTTGTGAAGATTGTCCACCTATGCAGTACCCGAGATGACAATTGGTCATGGTTGGGAGGCCAAACTCACAGGAGAGGTGCTTATACTAGTGCGTGTAATTGAAAGGCTAGGATTGATTATCCGCATACTGAGTATGGTGAATTCAGGATTTGTTCCTGACGGATGTATCGAATGTTGTGGTGAAAGTGTACAATCTTTGCAGAGTGTCAAACTATTCAAATAGCCGTGTCCGTGGTTATGGACAGTTGGAGTGGCCATACTGTTCCCCCGTCAGATGTTTTCAAAATGACTTGTGAAATGAATTGAGACTCTGACTTGACCACAACAGAGTTGTGATATGAAATACAAGTTCCCACTTAGGTGTTGTAAAACTTCAATTAGCTTTCTTCATTTCCGAACTTAGTAGATGTAAATTTGGATTTTTGCAAAACAACCCTAGAGCCTTGTGTCCTATTACAAAAACCCCTTCCATTGTTAGTATTAGTTTGCGAGTACTTAAAGAGTACTCATGGCTTTGTCCCTGGCTATTCACATGGCCAGACTATGAAGACGAAAACCAGGAGGATGGACCCCAGGAAGGTTACAACAACTAGGATCATCTCCCATCATCAGCATTGCCTGTGACCCCGAAGATGGAGCTTCGCCTACGCTACCGTTATTATTACGTATTCCGCTGCTTGAATTGTATTAAGAACTAGATCATGAGATCCTTATTTGTGTAAGACCTTATGTATGGTTTGTAATGGATGATGTACTGTGGTATCCAATTCTGTTATGTCTCGCAAAAATGGTAATCCTGGGATTGCGATGTATGGCATAACAGGCAACTGGGATTAAAAATCCGGGTGTTGACAAGTTGGTATCAGAGCCATCCTCACCATAGGAGACCCTAGTTAGACTGGACGTTTGAATCAAAAACTTAGTTTCGAAACCAAAGGAAGCAAATATTTACAAAAAACTTATTCCCCTTCTTATCCCTTTGATTCTTTCATAAAAATTCATGTTCCTCAAAAACTCTTGCAAAATACATAAAATTTGACACACTTGATCACTCTACTAACTTACTCATCCTATATTCTTATAGATGGACGTGAAGTACAGAAAGTTTTACCAGTTGGGGAATGGAGGAGACCTTATCTTTGAGAGGGATTTGGACCAGCTTTGGAACTTCTGGAGCGTCCGCACCCCGAGTTCTTCGGAGCTCAGCTCAATGATCAAGGAGGAGAAGATCTGCAGTGGCTAATTGTTGCAAGTTTCCGAGGAAATATTGAACCTCCCACTGCAGAGGGAATTAAGTTTACCTTAAGAGAGAACAACTGGCTCGATGGACTTTCCAGGGCCATGCAGGAAGCTCTTGCCCGTCTGTGTGGGCAGAGTATCAATGAGATCAAGGATACCTGCTTTGAGTTTTGTCCAAGGTGTGATGCTATGGGACAGCCACTGGAAGCCCCATATCACCCCGAGCTGAAGACCCAATTGGACCACCTTAGATTCGTGATGTACAATCGTCAGCAGGAGTTGGACAATTGCCATGACTACTGCAACCACAAGTCCGCCATCATCAAGACGAAGGATCAGACCATCGCCATGCTCGCGAAGGATCGCAAGTCTCGCCGCCGTCAGCTGGACAAGAAGGAGCGCATCATTGCTCGTCTTCGCCACCATATCTTGTCTTTGGAGGAGACCATCCATGAGAGGGACATGCAGTTGGAGGAAAGGGAGAATGCCGGAGAGGATCTTCGTGGAGACCCCTACTCCTATCTCAGCGATGATGATTATTTTCTGGAGGATCAGGCTATGTATTTCTTCACCGATGAGGATGATTTCTCCTTCATCGATGACGATGAGGAGGACGACTACACCGACTCCGAGGAGTAGTAGCACTTGAGCACTAGCGTAGTGAGTTGTATTCGATCCCACTATACCGTAGTTTCCAGAATGGTTCTTAAAACCATCTGCTTTTCTTGCTTTGTGGTGTGTGTTTGTATCGTGTGCTATGAATGAACGAATGAAAAGCAAGTTGCTAAAAAATCTGAGTCAAACTTTAAAAACTTTTCAAAGTGCCTGAACCTTAGAAATTTCCCTCGTTTCTCATGATCTATCTCAATCTTCAGATGACACGCGGAGGAAGTGGTTCATCCCCGGACCCGATGTTGCAGATCCTACAAATGTTGGTTTTTTACCGCAAAGCTGAGAGAGCCGAACGTCAAGCCAATTTAGCCACCCTTCAACAGATAGCCCAGCTAGCCCACAACAATCAAGGCCACGGAAATTAGGACAACCATGGATCTAAGCTCAAGAATTTACAGAACACCAACCCACCTGTTTTCACTAAGTCAGAAGAGCCCCTAGATGCCGATGATTGGCTGCAAACCATGGAAAACAACCTGGAAGTCGCCGGAGTGGAAGCTAACGAGAAAGTTCTGTTCGCCACCCACTATCTAGCTGGAGACGCCGGAGCATGGTGGAACAACGTTCGTGCAATAACCGGAGGACAGATGATGACCTGGGAGGAATTCAAGGTCATGTTCAGTAGAACCCATGTACCACCGGGTTTGATCAAGAGAATGAGAGATGAGTTCAGAGAACTGAAGCAAGGACGGATGACCGTAGTGGAATACCGTGACAAATTTTTGTCATTAGCTAGGTATGCCCCGGATGAGATCGACACCGAAGCCAAGAAGAATGAGAGATTCTTGAATGGACTGCACGATGAGATGTAGACTGTGCTGGTCAATATCCCCTTTGCGGATATCGAAGCCCTTGTCAACTCTGCTATCCAGATGGTAGGAAAGATCAACCAATCCAATGATGACCACAAGCGTCGTATGATGCACCAGCCAGGAACCCATCAGACCCGAAAGTATCGCCCTAACCCATCTCCATGATTTGCCCCAAGAACCAACAGACCCCCGATGAACCGTCCGACCTATCCCAACCGTGGAAACCCAAGGCCCGGAGGAAATCACAACAATCTCGGCAACTCTAACAATTTCAACAGTGCGCCACCCAAGTTCAACAACAACAATGCTGCCACCAACACCAACACTGCCCCGAGGACTGGAAGCAATGTTGTGCCTGTTTCAGCAAATGACAAGTCGCAAGTGACTTGTAATGACTGTGGAAATAAAGGACACTACTCCAACGATTTCCCCAACAAGAAGAATGTCGCAACCCCCAATGAAAATGCCCCAGCTCAGCAGCAGCGTCGTGTTTATCCTGGAAGAAGGTTGGCCCCAGGGAATTCGCTCAACCGCAACGGCCGTCTTTTTCTCATGCATGCTGAAGAAGCTAAGGAAGCGCCGTGCTGGGTATGTTTTCTGTTAGTTCAGTACTTGCTCGAGTGTTGTTTGATTCTTGTGCAACGCACTCATTTGTCACCGAAGAATTTGCATGCACTAGTAAAATTCAACCAACCAAACTGAAGCATGTTATGATTGTTCAAATTCCCGGTTCAACCAGCAAAGACAGACAAATTTGCAAAGTCGTCCCTATCCAAATCCATGGAATAGATTTTTATGCTAATCTGATAGTACTCGGAACTAAAGGTTTGGAAGTAGTACTAGGAATGTATTGGATGTACAAACATAAAGGATTGATTGACTGTGCCAAGAAAGCAATAACCATGACCATTACAGCCGGAATATCAGTTCAGCATATATCTGAAACCTTACCTCATCAATTCAAGTGTAACAAGAGTATAGCCCAACCTACCATTGACCAAGTCCGGATAGTCTATGAATACCCCGATGTATTTCCAGATGTTTTGCCCGGTATGACCCCAGATCGGGATATCGAATTTATCATTGAACTAATCCCCAGAACAGGACCCAGAGACCATATAGTATGAACTCGTCTGAACTAGCAGAACTGAAGAAGCAACTCGATTCCATGTTGGAAATTGGATTGATTCAACCAAGTGCGTCACCTTGGACATCACATGTCTTATTTGTGGACAAGAAAGATGGAGGTAACCGTTTGTGTACGGATTATCGGAAGTTGAATGATGTCACCATCAAGAACAAGTACCCATTTCCCAAGATAGAAGATTTGTTGATCAGTTGACCGATGCCAAAGTGTTTTATAAGATTGATCTTAGGACTAGCTATCATCAACTCAAGATTCGCGCAGAGGATATTCCAAAGACTGCCTTTACCACCAGATATGGATTATACGAGTATAATGTCATGTCTTTTGGATTAACCAATGCCCCCGCTTATTTCATGAATCTCATGAATAAGATTTTTATGGACTTCCTGGATAAGTTTGTCGTTGTTTTCATCGATGACATTCTGATTTATTCCAAATCGGAAGAATAACATGAGCTACACCTAAGGACCATTCTTGGAACCCTTAGAGAGCATCAGTTGTATGCCAAGTTTAGCAAATGTGAATTCTGGTTACAGGAGGTAGGATTCCTCAGCCACATTATCTCGGCTGGAGGAATTGCCATTGACCCTACAAAGGTGAAAGATGTCGAAGATTGGAAAGCCCAAACCACTCAAACCCAAGTTCGTGCATTTCTCGTATTGGCGGGATATTATCGCAAGTTCGTAGAAGGATTCTCGAGTATAGCCAGACCCATGACCCAATTGCTGAAGAAGGACAAGAAGTTTGAATGGACGAACAAATGTGAAGCGAGTTTTCAAGAACATTAGAGAAGATTGATTTCAGCCCCAATCCTAATCATGCCGGATATCACGAAGCCCTTCGACGTGTATTGTGATGCATCCAAGATCGGTCTCGGATGTGTGCTAATGCAAGAAGGCAAAGTTATATCTTATATATCCCGACAACTGAAACAACATGAGCAGAATTATCCAACCCATGACCTTGAACTTGCAGCTGTAGTTCTAGCCCTGAAGACATGGAGGCACTACCTAATGGGAAATTGTTGTGAGATTTATTCAGATCACAAGAGGCTGAAGTCTATATTCACTCAGAAGGAGCTGAATATGAGGCAGAGAAGATGGATTGAGCTAATCAAGGATTACGACCTGGACATTCACTATCACCCTGGTAAAGCCAACGTGGTAGCAGATACCCTTAGCAGATTGTCGTGCCGCTTGAACTCCATGATGTTGAAGGAGCAACCAAGTTTGCACAAAGAGATGGAAGATTTTCGAATGGAATTGGTAAGTGAAGGATTTTTGGCTAGCATAGAACTTCAACCCACTTTGATCATCCAGATCAAAGAGATGCAGAAAGGAAATGCTAGTATCGACGGAATCAAGCGTCGTATCGGTACAGGCAAAGTACCCGAATTTACCGAAGACGAAGAAGGAGTTTTGTGGTACAAAGGACGCCTTTTTGTACCAGCAGATTCTGAGTTGAAAGAAATTATTTTGAAGGAAGCTCATGATACTCTTTATTCTATCCATCCCGGAGGAACTAAGATGTATCAAGATTTGAAAGAGCAATTTTGGTGGCATAAGATGAAGAGAGAAATCGGAAGCTATATCTCCAAGTGTGATATATGTCAGCGAGTCAAGGCAGGACATCAAAGACCCGCTGGATTGTTGCAACCATTGCAGATTCCGGAATGGAAATGGGATTCCGTTGGAATGGACTTTATTACCGGCTTACCTACTTCTATTAGGGGAAATGACTCTATCTGGGTCATAGTGGACAGACTGTCCAAAGTCGCCCATTTCTTACCCGTCAAGACCACGTATCAGAGTTCGAAGCTAGCGGAGTTATACATCGCTAGAATCGTCAGTTTGCATGGAGTCCCTAAGAACATCGTATCGGATCGAGGAACTTAGTTTACCTCGAGATTATGGAAGAAAGTCCAAGAAGGTTTAGGAACTCGCCTAGATTTCAGCAGCGCGTATCACCCTTAGACCGACGGACAAACGGAGCGAGTAAATCAAATACTCGAAGACATGCTGAGAGCATCTGTGTTAGAATATGGATCTAAGTGGGAAAACTGTCTGCCGTTCGTAGAATTTTCTTACAACAACAGTTATCAAGCTAGTTTGCAAATGGCCCCATTTGAATTCATGTACGGAATAAAGTGTCGCACCCCTTTGAACTGGTCGGAAGTAGGAGAGAGTCAGATTTTTGTACCCGATATCCTATGGGAAGCAGAAGAGAAGGTTCACAAGATTCGTGAGCACCTCAAGACCGCCCAGTCCAGACAGAAGAGTTACGCCGACAAGAGACATGGAGACCTCGACTTTAACATCGGAGATTTTGTGTATTCTGAAAGTGTCGCCATTGAAGGGAATGCAGCGTTTCCAACTCAAAGGAAAATTAGCCCCCAGATATATCAGACCTTTCAAGATTCTGAACCATCGAGGAGAAGTGTCGTATCAATTGGAACTACCCGAAGAGATGTCAGCCGTGCACAATGTGTTCCATATCTCATTACTTCGCAAGTGTCTCGAAGTCCCGGAGAAGACCGAAGTGTTCAAGAATATCGATCACCGGACCATAGAGATCAACGATGACCTAACCTATCCCGAAGTACCTATCCGTATTTTGGAAGAAGCTTTCAGAACTACCAGAACCCGAAGCATCAAGTTTCTCAAGATTCAGTGGAGCAACCACACAGAAGAGGAAGCTACCTGGGAGCGCGAAGATCACATCAGGACGGAGTTTCCCGATCTCTTCAAATCCTACGTAATCTTTTCATACTTTTTCAAATTTTCAAATCTCCGGACGAGATTTTGTTTGAGGGGGGAAGGTTTGTAACATCCCAAAAATATTAAACTAGAATCATCAAACTCTAATCATCAAATTTAGGGTTAACAAAAACTTTTCTAATTAATAATGAGAAAGCATTCATATGAGTGTGCATTAAAATTTGGATTCTTTTGAATTCCCATGATTATGTGTTTCCTTGCTTGTAAAATGATTCTTAGGTGAAATAAAAATCATCTAAACAATCCCCACACTTTTCCCAAAGACAAATAAATCGAAACAAACAAAATAAGGGAATGGTCACTTTGGCCAATTTAACTCCCATGCCTACTTTCGCTATCTCTAACTTTCAGAACATAACAGAAACTTGTTTGGATATTTACACCCCTTGATAGTACTCATAACAAAGTATCAAGGCCCACTTTGTGATCATCCAAAAACATTTAAATGCATAGTTTAAATGACAGTTTAAAATCGAATCTATTTCATATGGGAAGATTTCACTTTTTCAAAAACCACTCAAACAAGCTCAACTTTCAAAACCCAAGCATCCACAGACTCACCAGCACCTACCTATCACACCCAGCAAAAATCTTTTCAAAATTCAAAACTTGAATTCATGCGGCCATTTCCTCAAACACCTTGCAGATGCAAATCAAACAAAATCAAACCACTATTTTGAGCAGTGATTCTGGCCAAACTTGTTCCCTCTCTGGACACCCTTAGTAGATCATCTAACAACCTTAACTAATCTCTAGCACCACTGTAAGCCGGCCATTGTCATCAATGGTGAGAAGGCCGAGTGCACCCTTGGCACCCACATGTCGACAGCGAGCTAGGAGAAGCACCAAGCCTAGCCAACATGTCTGGGAGCAAGCTAACACCCCACCGCCACTCCTAGTCCCAGCCGCGCGTGATGCCAGCCCCTGGACCACACGCACCAACCATGCCAACCCTCTCTGCAACCATGCCGAGAGCGCACCCCGTGAGCCACGCTCGACCGACACACACAGACCGTGCGCCGCCCTCGCCGCGTGCATACGTGATCACCACCGTCCCAGCAACCCCGCAGACACGCCTGTACGCCGCCGCGCGGACCACGCTCGCTGTGCGTCATAAAAACTTCCGTCGGGCACGCGCAGAGCACCGCCGCATTCCGACCAATCCGCACCGCCCCACGCGTCGCCACCACGCTATTGAGCTTCGCTAGGGAGCACAGCACCGCCCCTACCGTCGCCCACGCTGATAGCCCTCTGTGCTGTTGACCACGACGAGCTCACCTTGCGCCCGTCGGTCCCCTCTCGCCACTATAAATAGAGGCCTCCCCCGATCGAATCCTTCACACCATTCCACTCCCCTCTCACCCAGAACCACCCCGCCTCAGTCCCGGAGCAAGGAGAGAAGCGCATCGCCGGAATTTTGCTGGAGCTCGCCGCTGCTGGAGAAGAAGGAAGCCATCGATTGGAGCCGCCCCAGGAGGAGCTGCCGGTGCCAGGAGGTTCGCCGTCGTCGACTTCGTCGTTCGCCCGCCTCGACGACCTTCGCCTGTGCCCCAGTGAAGCTCCCACGACCCCCACCTGCCGCGTTAGGGTTCTGTCTCACCGGCGCTGCCCGACGTGGACGATGAACCAGAGCCGTTGGACTAGAACTAGATCGAACGCACCACATCGCCCCGTACCGCTTCGCGTTTAAAGAGTCACTAACCAGTAGACCCGCCCTTTCAGTTGCGCCACGCGCCGTGCAGAGACACTAGGCCGGGCCGTTAACAGTTCCCGCGCAGCCCACTCGTTTGAATTTGGATTTTTCCATTTTCATTCAAACACAGTTCTGTACCTAGTTTCAAAAATCAACCCAGGTCGATTCAGTGAACCAAATTGAATGAAACCAATTTTTTTAGAAAGGTCTGGAAATGCTTAATCCAAGTCCATTGGATTCAAATCATTTGGATCTATGGATCAACCTTGGTAAAAATAACAAGGCATAAGCTTTTCTGCATTCAAACATTTTTCAAATTTAAACCATAATGGCTTTTGAGTTGATTCCAACTCTCAAAAATCACATTTGATCATACCTTTCAGAATATATAAAAACATATGGGTTTACATACAGAAACAATGTTCAAGTAATAAAAGAATGCCACATAGATATTTGTAGTCACTTTATTCAAATGAAATAAAAGGTTAAATCTTATTAAATAGAATGAAACCAATTTTGTTAGAAAGGTCTGGAAATTCTTAATCCAAGTCCATTGGATTCAAATCATTTGGACCTATGGATCAACCTTGGTAAAAATAACAAGGAAGAAGCTTTTCTGCATTCAAACATTTTTCAAATGTAAACCATAATGGCTTTTGAGTTGATTCCAACTCTCAAAAATCACATTTGATCATACCTTTCAGAATTATAAAAAACATGGTGTTTTACTTATAGAAACAATGTTCAAGTAATAAAAGAATGCCACATAGACATTTCTAGTCACTTTATTTAAATGAAATAAAAGGTTAAATCTTATTAAATTGTGACACCACTTTAAATCACATCCCCATGTACTGAAATATGTGGTGATGACATGTGTCAACATGATCCCATGTTTGGTTTGGAGAATATTATATCTTAAGTAATTTTTCAATGAGTAGAAATTACTTTTCTAAAAATAAAAGAAATTAAACCAAACTTTAATCTTGTAATGTTAGTGATGATGCTAGATCATCTATAGGACCCTTGTGTGTGATGAATGTAAGTAGTTAAGTATTGTTTGGTGATTGTGTACCTCGTATTTATTTATAGACGCTAGTACCGACCAACGATATGAGGAGGAAGGAGGATACTACGAAGAAGAAGCCGAGGAGAACTTCAACCACTTCTCTGCACAAGGCAAGCCAATACTTGCAAGCTATTAACTTAGCAAGCTTATACTGATACTGATGCAAGCCAATACTTGCAAGCTATTAACTTAGCAAGCTTATACTGATACTGATGCAAGCCAATACTTGCAAGCTATTAACTTAGCAAGCCTAATACCACTAGTTGAATGTGCAATCTAACACTTGCAATTATGAAAGCTAGATAACCTATGCAATGGCCTAAGCATGCTTGGTTAGACACATATGATGATACCCATTCCTAGTTTTACTTGCAAGATTTATACTTTATTTCTTTTATCAAAGCTTGCTTAGAATTTAATTGAGTAAAATGATAGATACTAGAAGATAATTGAAGGTTGCTTAAAGAGCATAAAATTTGGCCTAAGCTAGATAATCTCGATGTCACCCTAAGTCCTGAGAATGTACTTAGTTGAAACTCCACTAGTTTACCACCCTCATTAGTACTTATACCCAACACGCGGGCCTACACAGATTATGCGAGGCGCATTCTGCCCATATGCGCCTCGCCTATCTGATATATAGGAGGCGCATATGCTAGAATGCGCCTCGCATAATCTGGGCTGCTTGATTTAGTTCGTACAGGGATTATACGAGGCGCATTCTTATCATATGCGCCTCGCCTATTTTTATACTAGAGGCGCATGAAGAAGGAGTGCACCTCGCCTATTTTATAGGAGGCACATATGGTATAAATGTGCCTCCTATAAGCATGTCTCCTATAGCCTTTTCGCTAGTAGTGTCTGTTCCATAGCCCTTGGAGATTCTTCCTTCTGGCCTAGCACGTTTACGAACATATTTCTTTAAGATTCCCATGAACCTCTCAAAGGGAAACATATTGTGTAGAAATACAGGACCGAGAATGGAAATCTCTTCGACTAGGTGAACCATCAGGTGTGTCATAATATTGAAGAAGGATGGTAGGAACACCAAGTCAAAACTGACAAGACATTGGACCACATCATTCTATAACCATGGTAGAAGCCCCCTCATTGCAATCGGAAGCATTTGCGTCATAATCACGTGGCAGTCATGAGACTTTAGGTTTTGGAAAAAAAATCTGCCATATTTATTATTCCCTTTATATTCGACGAGATGCCAGACGGGACCTTAATAATGCTTAGGCATTCAAAAATTATTTCCTTCTCTTGTTTGGTAAGAGAGTAGCTGGCATGACCTTGAAACCATTATGGATGTAGGCCATCTGGGTCTTTCATGCGTTGATGGTCCTTTCGTGCTTCCGGTGTATCTTTTGTCTTCCCATACACGCCCAAGAAGCCTAGAAGGTTCACGCAAAGATTCTTCGTAACATGCATCACATCGATTGCAGAGCGGAACTCTAAGAATTTCCAATATGGTAGCTCCCAAAATATAGATTTCTTCTTCCACATGGGTGCGTGTACTTCAGCGTCCTTTGGAACAGATTTTCCGCCAGGACCCTTTCCAAAGGTTACCATTTGATCCAAATCTTTGACCATATCAAATATATCAGCACCAGTACGCTCCTTAGGCTTCGTCTGGTGACATGCCAGACTGTTGAAATGCTTGCCTTTCTTTCTTAAGGGATGATTGGCCAATAAAAATTGATGATGCTCATTGTATACATTCTTCTTACATTGTTCCAAATATATACTTTCAGTCTCATCTAAACAGTGTGTGCATGCATTGTATCCCTTGTAGGACTGTCCCCAAAGGTTACTAAGAGCAGACCAATCATTGATTGTTACGAAAAGCAATGCTTGGAGGTTAAATTCTTCCTGCTTGTGCTCATCCCACACGCGTATGCCGGGTTCATGCCACAACTGTAAAAGTTCTTCCACTAATGGACTTAGGTACACATCAATGTCGTTGTCGGGTTGCTTCGGACCTTGGATCAACACTGGCATCATAATGAACTTCTGCTTCATGCACAACCAAGGAGGAAGGTTATATATGCATAGAGTCACGGGCCAGGTGCTGCGACTGGAGCTCTGCTCCCCAAAGGGATTCATGCCATCTATACTTAGACCAAACCTTAAACTCCTTGCGTCATCTGCAAAGTTCGGGTACTTTCTATAGATTTTTCTCCATTGCGACCCATCAACGGGGTGTCTCAACATCCCGTCTGACTTACGTTACTCTTTATTCCATCGCAACAACTTGGCATGCTCTTTGTTTATGAATAAGCGTTTCAACTGTGGTATTATAGGCTCGCCCTCAACGTCACCAGGGTCATCTCGTCTAATATTATACCGAAGTGAAGTGCATACCGGGCATGCATCCAAATTCTCGTACTCCTCACCGCGGTAGAGGATGTAGTCATTAGGGCATGCATGTATCTTCTGAACCTCTAAACCTAGAGTGCAGACAACCTTCTTTGCTTCGTACGTACTGGCGGGCAATACGTTATCTTTTGGAAGCATATTCTTCATCATTTTCAGCAACTTTTCAAATGAGGAGTCAGTTATAGCACACTCAGCCTTCCATCGCAGCAATTCCAGTGTGTTTCCCAGCTTTTTCAGACCATTTTTGCAATTTGTGTACAACTACTTTTTGTGATCCTCTAACATGTGATTGAACTTCTCCCTATCCTTTTCAGTTTCACAATCTCTTCGTGCATCGGCAATGGTCCGACAAGATCATCAGCGGGTTCATCATGTGTCTCTTCTTCATCCTCCCCTTCAGCATCCCCCATGGAAGTATCTCCGTACTTAGGGAAACCATGATAGTTGTCATCCTCCTCCTCTTCTTCATCGTCTTCCATTATAACCCCTCTCTCTCCGTGCTTGGTCCAACAATTATAACTGGGCATGAAGTCGGACTTCAACAGGTGGTTGTGAAGGGTTTTTGAGTCAGAGTAATCTTTCTGATTCCTACATCCACTACATGGACAGAATACAAACCATTGCGCTTGTTTGCATCAGCAACACGGATGAATTCATGCACGCCATTAATGAACTCGCCAGAGCATCGGTCAATACCATACATCCATTCCTGAACCATCTGCATTGTAGTAAAAGTATCAAAAACCGTTACACAACATGATAAAATTATTACAAGTTATATTGAGAGCTTATATAGCATTAATTTTGAATTTTGAAAAATTTACATGCACCAATTTGTGAATTTGAGAAATCAATCAACATGATAAATGTGGAGTTTTTTATTATTGTTCTATCAGTGAAAAACACATACCATTCTAAGCTCTGAAACTCTAAAATTACACATTTCAATTTTCATTAACTATGTGCCTAATCAAAATTTGTTACACATATATATCGAAATCCTTCTACCTTGCATTGATCCATATCTCTATACTTCTAGAGCATTATAGAGCTAAAGTAGCAATAAAAGATGAAAGAATGAAGTTCTAACCTTTTAAAGCTTTGGATTGAGGGGTTGCAAACTAAATCTTGACAAATCTTGAGAAAAAAAATGGCATGAACTCTTTTGCTTCTTTGAGAAAAATGGCCACCATATGCTTTACGGCAGCAGGACATGAAGCAGAATATATAGTGGTGGAAAACTAGTCCCGGGCTGGGATACGACCCGGGACTAATATTCCACGAAAAGACCAGCTGGCCTGCTCCAGGTCATTAGTCCCGGTCCGTATTACGGACCGGGACTAAAGATCTGGTCCGGCCTGGGACTAGTGACTACGGCCGTTTCTAGCCGTTAGAGGCCTCACGGCCCGGGACTAGTGCTCCCACTAGTCGCGGGCTGTGACAGGCCAGGACTGTTGGCGCTGTTCACGTCGAACCGAAGCTGGTTTTTCCAGTAGTGGGAGATGGCGGGGCTCGCCGGCGTTTGTGAGCTATAGGTTTAGGGTTTGCGCACGGGAGAGAGAGGCAAAGGGGAATTGAGGTCAAGGGTTCATCCGGCGGCGGCTCTAGGGATCATACAGATGCTCAGGGGCGGCGTCGTTCATCGCGGCGTACGGTGGAGCATCGGGTGGCCGGCGGCGAGCCACCGAGCTGCTTCGGCACCAGGAGGAAGACGACAGGGCGGGGTGAAGCGGTACCGGGCCGAGCTGAGCAGCAGCAAGGAGAGGAAGAGAATTGGGCTACGACCCAGGGAGAGAGAGATGTATTTTTCTTTCTTAAATCTTTTCAAATTCTGTTTTTGACTTTCTCTTTGTATTTCCATTTGTAATCTGTTTTGATTATTTTCAAAATACAAAAATTTTATAAACATTTTAAAATATTGTAGGGACCCTTTATAACCATTTGGGTTCCATACGTTTTGCACTTTTCGAAATTTCAACACCATTTGAAAAGTTTCAAATAGAGAGGGGAAGCTATGGTTAGAGTTTTGTGATTATTTCTATTTCATGCATACATTTTAATATGATGATGCTCATGAATGCACATTCAAATCCTAATTAACATTTAATAAACTAGGGTTGTTACAGGAATTCCTTCCCGGAGAGGGGAGACCGTCGCCATCAACACCATAATCAAGTTATGCTTCATCGGGATCATCATCCACACCATCATCTCCACCAACACCATCATCACCACTCCGTCTCGCTGTAACAATTGTGTTGGATATTGCTTTAGTTCTTAGGGGAAACTTTCCCGGTGTTAATTACTATTGTAGTTGATGCTTGTGAGTGGAACCATTGGATTATTGTTTATGTTCAGATTGTTATCCATTACCATATCATCTTTGATCTTAATCCATATGATGTCTTGTGAGTAGTTCATTGTGCTCTTGAGGACATGTGAGAAGTCATGTTGTTAGTAGTGAATCTGTGATGAGTCATTATTCAATGGTTTACTATTTAATTTGTGGTGCTATTCTTCTAGTGGTGTCATGAGAACGTCGACTACATGACACTTCACCATTTATGGGCCTAGGGGCATGCATTGTGTATTTGGATACTAATCGTGGGGTTGCCAGAGTGATAGAAACCTGAAACCCCGTTAGGACACCTTTGCACAAGGGAGTGTAGGATCTCAGAGTTTAAGGTTGTGGTTAGTTTTATATCTTAAATACTTTTTTGTAGTTATGGATGTTTGCAGGGGGTTTAATCACAAGTATGTACTAGTCCTAGGAAGGGCGGTATGTTAGCACAGGTTCAGCCACACAACACTTACAAACACCAAAGAAGAGTACTCAGCTTTGTGCAGTGAAAGCACTTGACAGAATTCCCATGTGTCCTCGAGAACGTTTGGTACTTATAAGTATTTCCACCGGCTTGACCTTTGCTAAGAAAGGATTGGGCCACTTTCTCCGTTTGTTTACTTCTTTTATTACTCGCTCTTTGTTTTGTTTCCTTATCAAAAACCACTAAAAATCCTTTTGCTAAGTATTTACAAGGATTTCCTGCTCTATACCACTGTTCAGCACCTTCTGCTCCTCGTTGGGATCGACACTCCTATTTATCAAAAGTACTACGATGCACCACCTATATTTATCATAGGGCAGTATCCTACCCAGTTTCCCCGGAACGGGGAGTTTCCCCCTTATATAAGTCTAGAACCTTCGCTTTGGGTTACAGCGCACGCATGCGAAGGGGGACACATGCACTCGGGGACTAGGTTTTGCATTTTTCAACATAACACCACACTTCCATGGATGTGCTAGGGCCACATTCAACTCCTTCAGGTATTTCGACGCCCCGGAGCATGGTCTGCTATAGAACCCTCATATGTGGGCATCAGATCTTCTACCCTCCTAGACGTTCCTCTAACAGGGGTAGCCCAGCATAGCACTCTCTTGTTTTATATTTGTTTAGGTCATATGATGATGTAAAACAATGTTGGTTCACAAGGGGAGGGCACTATCCTACCCGGTTTCACCGGAACGAGGAGTTTCCCCCTTATATAAGTCCAGAACCTTCGCTTTAGGTTACAGCGCACGCATGCGAAGGGGGACACATGCACCCGGGGAATAGTTTTTGCATGTATCAACATAACACCACACTTCCATGCATGTGCTAGGGCCACATTCAAGTCCTTGAGGTATTCCGACACCCCGAAGCGTGTTCTGCTCCGGAACCCTAATCTTAGGGCATCGGATCGTCTACCCCCCCTAGACGTTCCTCTGACAGGGGTAGACCGGCATAGAACTCTCTTGTTTTGTGTTTGTTTAGTTCATATGATGATGTAAAACCCTGTTGGTTCACAAGGGGAGGGCAGTATCCTACCCGGTTTCACCGGAACAGTGAGTTTCCCCCTTATATAAGTCTAGAAAACCTTCGCTTTAGGTTATAGCGCACGCATGCGAAGGGGGACACACGCATCCGGGGACTGGGTTTTGCATGTTTCAACATACACCACACTTCCATGCATGTGCTAGCGCCACATGAGGTCCTTGAGGTATTCCGACACCTCGGAGCGAGGTCTGCTGTGGAACCCTGATTTGTGGGCATCGGATCGTCTACCCCCTAGTCGTTCCTCTGACAGGGTTAGCCCGGCATAGCACTCTCTTGTTTTTTGTTTGTTTAGGTCATATGATGATGTAAAACCTTGTTGGTTCACAATGGGAGGGCACTATCCTACCCAGTTTCATCGGAACAGGGAGTTTCCCCCTTATATATGTCCAGAACTTCGCATTAGGGTACAACGCACGCATGCGAAGTGGGACACATGCACCCGAGGACTATGTTTTGCATGTTTCAACATAAGACCACACTTACATGCATGTGCTAGGGCCCATGCAAGTCCTTGAGGTATTCCGACGCCCCGAAGCATGGTCTGCTGTGGAACCCTGATCTGTGGGCATCGGATCGTCTACCCCCCTAGACGTTCCTCTGACAGGGGTAGCCCGGCGTAGCACTCTTTTTTTGTTGTTTTAGGTTATATGATGATGTCAAACCATGTTGGTTCACAAGGGAAGGGCACTATCCTACCCGGTTTCACCGGAATAGGGAGTTCCCCCTTATATAAGACCAGAACCATCGCTTTAGGTTACAGCGCACGCATGCGAAAGGGGACACATGCACCCAGGGACTAGGTTTTGCATGTTTGAACATAACACCACACTTTCATGCATGTGATAGGGCCACATTCAAGTCTTTGAGGTATTCCGACTCCCCGGAGCATGGTCTGCTGTGGAACCCTGATCTATGGGCATCGGATCGTCTACCCCTCTAGACGTTCCTCTGACAGGGGTAGCCCGGCATAGCGCTCTCTTATTTTGTGTTTGTTTAGGTCATATGATGATGTAAAACCATGTTGGTTCACAAGGGGGGCACTATCCTACCCGGTTTCACCGGAACGGGGAGTGTCCCCCTTATATAAGTCCAGAACCTTCCCTTTAGGTTACAGCACACGCATGCGAAGAGGGACACATGCACCCGGGGACTAGATTTTGCATGTTTCACCATAACACCACACTTCCATGCATGTTATAGGGCCACATTCAAGTCCTTGAGGTATTCCGATGCCCCGGAGCGTGGCCTATTGCGGAACCCTGATCTGTAAACATCGGATCGTCTACCCCCCTAGACGTTCCTCTGACAGGGGTAGACCGGTGTAGCAATCTCTTGTTTTGTGTTTGTTTAGGTCATATGATGATGTAAAACCATGTTGGTTCACAAGGGGAGAGCACTATCCTACTCGGTTTCACCGGAACAGGGAGTTTCCCCCTTATATAAGTCCAGAACCTTCGCTTTAGGTTACAGTGCATGATTGCGAAGGGGGAAACATGTACCCCGGGGACTAGGTTTTGCATGTTTCAACATAACACCACACTTCCATGCATGTGCTAGGGCCACATTCAAGTCCTCTTGAGGTATTCCGACGCCCGAAAGCGTGGTCTGCTGCGGAACCCTGATCTGTGGGCATTGGATCGTCTACACCCCTAGACTTTCCTCTGATAGCGGTAGCCCGGTGTAGAACTCGCTTGTATTGTATTTGTTTAGGTCATATGATGATGTAAAACCATATTGGTTCACAAGGGGAGGGCACTATCCTACCCGGTTTCACCGGAACAGGGAGTTTCCCCCTTATATAAGTCCAGAACCTTCGCTTTAGGTTACAGCGCACGCATGTGAAGGGGGCACATGCACCCGGGGACTAGGTTTTGCATGTTTCAACATAACACCACACTTCCATGCATGTGATAGGACCACATTCAAGTCCTTGAGGTATTCCGATGCCCCGGATCCTGGTCTGCTGCGGAACCCTGATCTGTGGACATCAGATCGTCTACCCCCCTAGACGTTCCTCTGACAGCGGTAGCCCGACGTAGCACTCTCTTGTTTTTTGTTTGTTTAGGTCATATGATGATGTAAAACCATGTTGGTCCACAAGGGGAGGACACTATCCTACTCGGTTTCACTATAACGGGGAGTTTCCCCCTTATATAAGTCCAGAACCTTCGCTTTAGGTTACAGCGCACGCATGTGAAGGGGGACACATGCACCCGAGCGAAGATAATCGCGACGATGGAGACTGCTATCCGAACGTCACAAACGGCTACAATCGGAATACAATATATATCAACATTAAATTATTAGGAGTAATTAATTAATTAGTATAAAATATATGGTAAAATTAAATGGAAAAAATAATCTAAAGGGATATGCCCAAGCAAACCCTGTAGTATACAAATAATCTGAATAGCAGTAAAAAATCTGAAGGGCTAGGCCGACGGCTAAGCCATCGACACAGCCCAACCAATTCAGGCGTGTGGAGGAGCACGTGGCGCATAGGGGCTAGGCCGACGGTCCGGCCGTCGGCACAGCTTAGCCACCAAACGGCGTTTGCGGCGCCGTGTCCGAGCCGGGATACGCCGACGGCCAGGTTTGCGCCAAGGGTCACCGTAGGCATGGCTGTATCCACTACGCCGGCGGCTGAGCTGTGCCGAGGGCCACCGTCGGCACAGTATACTACGCCGATGGCCCTTTCTACGCCAACAGCCTGGCTTCGGGGCTGGCCTGGGGAGACAGCTACGCCGACGGCCCCAACATTTGGTCGTCGGCGCCTTCAAGATTTCATGTAGTGAGGGGTTGGTGTTGCGCTACCTCCGGTGCGCGCTTCTTCTGCTACTACTGCTAAACCGACCTCTATGCAGGGGGTAGTACACCGTTCAGGCAGAGCACTCGCCACGGAGGTTGATGCCTCGGGTGACGTCAATGACATATGAAGATTCTTTGGTTAAGGCGATCCATGGTAAGACAAGAAGAATTTAGATTCGCCTGGTATAGTGAGTTCTTTTAAATTCTTTATTTTTTTACCCCTGTTATTACTTCTAAGTTAGGAAAAAAATTCTTTCTTTTCAATTAGCTTGGGTAAGGGTTTTTTTCTAATGTTTTGCGACACGTGGAGGTTGACTGTCTAACAGTTACTCCTAATATCGTTATTGTTTCTGATTCTTCACCAGTGGAGGAGAAGGAGTTGCATGTCACAGTAGATGGTCAACTCCTTTCTTATTTAGTTGGCAAAATGTCGAAAGTATACTTTGATGACACTGGTCTTGGCCCTTTGTATGAGCTTAAAGCATCTGGTCGTAGATCAAGTGTATCCAAAATATTTATAGTTTCTTAATAAATAACATGTTTTTAAATAGTAGAGGTTAGCTGCACCCATTCTCTCCGAATCAGCTTTCATTTCCTGTCTCTTGCGGATGCCAACTCGGAGACGCCAAGCATTAAGGGCCACATCTGGTAGAAGAGAGGCGAAGAAACACTGGATCGCGTGGCGCCAGTAGGGGACACATTTTGCCTCATAACCTATGCAGTGAACACCAGCTTTGGCATACTCTTCCGGCGATGGTACGAACAACGAATCACTCTCAACTCGGGACATCTTGGTGGCGACGTACAGCGGTATCTGCACACCAGAACTAATAGTAAGATCAAAGTTGCGCGTGTTAAGAGTTGCTAAAATAGAGGATGCTTTCAGCAGGTGAAGCCGAATAGAAGGGTTTCATACAATTTCGCATCCACCCTATAAATTTTGTAATGTTATATTACACATGACGACAAGTTTATACGAGTATATATCTTTCTACTTGGACGAATGGTTACGTGCTAATCTTATAATTTATATGATATTTTCCCCACGTGTAAAAATAATTGGGCAAGATATGTAAACAGTTAGAAAAGCATGCATAAAGATTAGGATAACTACTATTTTTAGCACGACCTACACATGCCTCTCTTTTCTCAAAATTCAAAAATAACATTTGAAATTTCCATGAAATTGTAGATAAATCCTAATGCAGATAATCGCGTGTCTCATCAACTCCAAATATCCTAGCTCTGCAAAAATAAAAAAAATCTGACAGATTTTGGTGTTTTGAATTTTGCACCGTAAACACTTCCCGATGATATTTTCACACGTAGATGGAACCCTTATTTATCTACATCTAGGATTTTTTGTTTGGTTATTTTATGCAACTTTAAAATGACTTTATAAATTAAAAACACGAGCTTTGGGTAGACATGTGGTTTGTGAAGTTGAATTACAATAAAGTACTACCTCCGAAACAAAACTTTCGGTTTGCTTGCAAGGAGGTAATCTCGTACGATAGAGGAAAGTGGTGGTACCATATTGTTTTGGAGTACCTGACACTGCAGATCCACTTCATATTGTTTGTATTCAATGCTAAGGCTTCGAGAAAATTTATCAATATACCTGACAGGTTGGCGAATAAAAGTTAGAAGTCCTATAACACGTAGGGCTTTATAAATTTATCAATTCAGCCAAGACGTACGTACGTACAACTACAATATGGATTACTTACGCTTTACTCGCTGCGTACACAGCGTACAACGGGAATGCGGGTAGCACGGCTGACGATCCGGACCCCATGTTGATAACGGCTCCCCTCCGCCTCCTCGCCATTGCCGGCAGGACAGCACGCGTGATCCGCGTCCATGTTCACCCGCACCACCGCCTCCCAGACCTGAGCATCCACCTCGTGGAAGTAGGCGGCGCCAGGATATGTCGCGCCCGCGTTGTTCACCAGGATCCCTACATCCAGCCCATCCAAGGCTGCAGCCACCCTCTTCACGCCCCGAGACATATCGTGATTGTCCCCGGCGAGGTCGAACACCACGGTCATAACCTTGCAGGATGGCGCGGCCATCTGGACCTCCTTGCTGACATGGAAGAGCTTCGCGGCGTTCCGCCCGATCAGGACGAGGTGCAGGCCCTGCCGAGCTAACTCCAGGGCCATCGCCCGGCCGATTCCATCAGTGGCGCCGGTGACCACCGCCCACGAGCCATAGCGCTGGGAAAGATCCTTTCCCGGCCTGATAAAAGCGCGGTATAGCCATGTGATTAAGGTAGCCACGGAAAAAACGACGACATGGAGGCCGGCCGCGACAAGGGCAATGAACCACACGGGCGGCTCTCCCTTAGTTGAGATCATCTCTTCTAACCGCGCGACTGAATCAGCGAGGGTGCAACATCTATAAATGAGCGAGTAGAGGTAAGTTAGTTGCACCACTTTAATTGTACATAAAGCAAACTGCCAAGCTATCCGGGCTAGTAGTTACAGGCGGCAGGCTGTAAAGGGTTTACGCTGGATCACGATTGTCAGTTAGCAAACCCAATATAAATGCGCTCAACATTAAATACAGATTTGACAACTGGCGGTGGAAAATATTGTCAGGTTTCAGAACTGGTTTAGCGATGGGTCTCTCTTTTCCCCTCTCTCCTATCTCCTCGAAGACCGCCATCCACTAGTATACACTAGTGGAAAACGGTCCATCAGTTTCGGTTCATTAAGACCTTTACTTCCGGGTTCCGTACCGAGACTACGGAATAGGAACTAAAGCCTCCCTCCTCTTCCTTAGTTCCGGATCTGCCACAAACCGAGATAAATATCACTCCATGCGGCGGCGGTGTAGAACAGGGGATGAAAGACCTTTAGTCCCGGTTTGTAACACGAATCGGAACTACGTGAGCTCTACTACGACAGCTTCTTAAGGGTTTCGGCTGTCGCGTGGCAGCGGGTGGCTGTGCGGCGCACCATAACCGGGATCATACAAGGCCTTGGGCTGGTCTTTGCACCCCACGTTTTTGTTATAGGCCATCAATTCCTACTTGGTTTTAGATCGTGGTAAACTACCTATTGGAATTTAGTGAATTTTGGGCCGCTGGCTCATTAGACAAATTTTAAAATTCTTTTGGACCTACTTGTGTATGTTAGCATATGGCTGTGCTAGTGGTGCTAAAGTTTAGTCCCACATTGCTAGTAAAAGGGGAGTTGGACTACCTTGTATAATAGAGTGTTGCACCACTCACTAAGGTGTGAGAATGAGAGAAGCCCCCAAACACTCCTCTTCCGACGCCGTTCGCCTCGCCTCGCCGCGTCTCGCCTCGTCACGAAGCGCACGTGCCTCGGGTTGCATGAATCTCGCCGCGCCGATTTTTATTTTGCTGTTTGGAAAATTTAATTATGAGTCATTAACGGACGCGTTAATTACAGCTGTTTCCAGTTTTTATGGATCGTGGGCTGTTACCGACTCGAACTGGGCTGTGCACCACGATCTCCCTGCCCTGCACTATATAAGCTTATGCGTTAAACCTAATCAGTAATCAATCCATACACGCACCTGCCTCCAAAACCTTACGCCGCCGGAACCCCGCCTCTTATGAACCTATACGGGTGTGGGGCGATCGGGTTTTTGGGCAGCGCTCAGGGGCGACTACTGGCAAACACGACGTTGTCCGATGACGAGTTTCCGAACGACAACTTCTTCTCGGACGTCAGTGACCTCTTCGGCAACCTCAACATGCACTAGTAGAAAACAGACCTTTGGTACAGAGCATTAGTCCCGGTTCTGGTACAAACCGGGACTAATGCCCTGGTCCCAACGGCTAGAAACGGCAGCAGGGCCCAGAAGACATTAGCCCCGGTTCGTATGGAAACTTTATTCCCGGTTCGTTTAACAAACCGGGGCTAAAGGGTCTGGCGCTGGAAAAGAGCCGATGCATGCACCCTTAGCCCCGGTTTGTTTCTCAAACCGGGACTAAAGTCCCCGACTATATCTTCTTCCCCTTCCCAGCCCGAGCCATTTTAAGCTCGCGCAAGCATCTCTCTCAAATTTCTCCCCTCAAGCTCGAGTTCTTCCCAATTTTTCTTAAGATTTGTGAAGATTTTGTAGCTCCACATCTATCAAGGGTCCTAAGAGGTTAGCAACTTCATCATTTCATCTCTCATTGCTTGTTTTAGCTCATTTCATGCTCTAGAAATGGATAGATTTTGTGTGGATTCTATCTCTATATATCTGGTTAATTTGGCACATATAGTTCTGTAATTCATTTAATTCATCGAAGCACATAGATACATGAGTTCACCTATCTACATATCATGGTTTGACACGCTGTCTTGAAATCCAGACGGTTCACACTGCATATCATGTCACCGTCTCGAGCAACAAAATATTCTTCTTTCTTCTACCTGTCGTCACAAAATCCATTGGAACAAAAATAAGTACCAAAACTATGAAGGAACACATTTTAGTTAATCATCGGCCAGTTAAGAACGAAACAACAAAAACATGAACATGCCAAGGAGGTACCAAATTAAATTAGGGAGTGCCTCAATGAGCTCCTCGAAGAAGTCTGAGGACGAGGCATCCTAAGATATCTTCGAGAAGCTCTGCCATAATGGTGTCCCTTCTCTCGCACACCATCTTTCAGTTCATATCTTTTCTAGCTAAATCAGTATGCTGGTGGAGCTAACTAATTTCACATATTAGGGAGTGCCTCTACGGCGAGCTCCTCGAAGATGTCTGAGGACGAGGTCCTAAGACATCTTCGAGAAGCTCCGCCGTAGTGGTGTCCCTGGTCTCGCACACGATCTTCCTTGTAGTTGATAATTCACAAGGAAGCCTATATATAGATTAAGAAGCACAACATAGTGTCGACACTAACGACATAATGTCGACACTCACCCCTGTCATAGTGTCGCCACCCACTGAAACAGTGTCGCCACTCACTGGCATAGTGTCTCCACTCATGACATATAGTGTCGTCACCCACTTTTAGTCCGACTGGAATGTCCTTTAGTCCCGGTTGGAGACACCATTCGGGACTAAACGGGCTCAGGTCGGCCCCAGCCTGCCGCAACCCCTTTAGTTCCGGTTGGTGTGTCCAACCGGGACTAAAGATATAGTAGAAAGTTATTAAATCAGTGCTTGTTTGATGTATATGATGTGTTCTTTTATTTTTAGACTAGTACTACTCTTAGCATCGTGATTTTGTTTGATGAACTTATAAAATGCAGATGAGACGGCAATGGATGTACGCTGACCGAATCTCTGACAAGTTCATTAAAGGCGTGCGTTCTTTTCTCGTTATGGCAGAGGCAAACAAGCGGAATGGTTTTATGTGTTGTCCATGTGGTGAGTGTCGGAATCAGAAGGAATCCTCTTCCTCAAGAGTCCTTCATGGCCATTTGTTTCGGTCCGGTTTCATGTCTGGCTATAACTGTTGGACCAGGAACAGAGAAAGAGGGGTTATGATGGAAGACAACGAAGATGAAGAGAATGATGAAAGCTATCCTATGTCCCCTGAATACGGATGTACTACAATGGAAGACAATGATGAAGAAGAAGCAGAAGAACGTGCATCATATGAGCCAGATGATGATCTTGGTCGGTCCATTGCTGATGCAAAGGGAGAATGTGATAGCAAAAGGGAGAGGTTAAAATTTGAGCAAATGTTAGAGGATCACAACAAATTATTTTACCCGAATTGCGAAGATGGCCACAAAAATCTAGGCAGCACACTAGAATTGCTGCAATGGAAGGCAGAGGTCGGTGTGCCTGGCAAGGGATTTGAAAAGTTGTTGAAGATAATGAAGAAGCTGCTTCCAAAGGATAACGAACTACCCGCCAGTACTCACGAAGCAAAGAACGTTGTCTGCCCTCTAGGATTAGAGGTACAGAAGATACATGCATGCATTAATGACTGCATCCTCTACCGCGGTGAGCAGTAAGAGAATTTGGATGCATGCCCGTTATTCACTGCATTGCGGTATAAGATACAACGAGATGACCCTGGTGATGTTGAGGGGGAGCGCCCGAGGAAGAGGGTTCCCACCAAGGTGATGTGGTATGCTCCTATAATACCATGGCTGAAACGTTTTTTTAGAAACGAAGACCATGCAAAATTGTTGCGATGGCACAAATAAGACCGTAAGAAAGACGAGATGTTAAGACGCCCCGCTGATGGGTCGCAGTGGAGAAAAATTGAGAGAAAGTACCCGGACTTTGCAGGTGACACGAGAAACTTATGGTTTGGTCTATGTAAGGATGGCATGAATCCCTTTGGGGAGCAGAGCTGTAGTCATAGCACATGGCCTGTGACTTTGTGTATCTATAACCTTCCTCCTTGGTTGTGCATGAAGCGGAAGTTCATTATGATTCCAATGCTCATCCAAGGCCCGAAGCAACCCGGCAACAACATTGATGTGTACCTAAGGCCATTAGTTGAAGAACTTTTACAGCTATGGCATGGACAAGGTGTACGTGTGTGGGATGAGCACAAACGTGAGGAATTTAACCTACGAGCATTGTTGTTCGTAACCATTAATGATTGGCCTGCTCTTAGTAACATTTTAGGACAGATAAACAAGGGATACAATGCATGCACACAATGTTTAGATGACACTGAAAGAATTTATTTGGATAAGTGCAAGAAGAATGTGTACCTAGGGAATCGTCGTTTTCTTCCGCCCACACATTCCCTAGGAAGGAAAGGCAAGCATTTCAATGGTGAAGCAGATCACCGGAGTAAGCATGTCCGTCGTACCGGTGATGTTGTATTTGATATGGTGAAGGATTTAGAAGTAATCTTTGGAAAGGGTCCTGGCGGACAGTCCATTCCAAAGGACGCTGGCGGACACGCACCCATGCGGAAGAAGAAATCTATATTTTGGGAGCTACCCTATTGGAAAGTCTTAGAGGTTCGCTCTGCAATAGACGTGATGCACCTGACGAAGAATGTTTGCGTGATACTGCTAGGCTTCCCTGGCGTGTATGGAAAGAATAAAGATACACCATAAGCACGGCAGGACCAACAACGTATGAAAGTCCGAGAAGGAAGGCATCCAGAGTTGTTTCAAGGTACTGCCAGCTACGCTCTTACCAAGGAAGAGAAGGAAATCTTTTTTGAATTCCTAAGTAGTATCAAGGTCCATTCTGGCTTCTCGTCCAATATAAAGGGAATAATAAATATGGCAGAGAAAAAATTCCATAACCTGAAGTCTCATGACTGCCACGTGCTTATGACACAGTTGCTTCCGGTTGCTTTGAAGGGACTTCTGCTGGAAAATGTTAGAGTACCCATTGTGAAGCTATATTCGTTCCTCAATGCAAGTTCTCAGAAGGTAATCGATCCAGAAAGTCTACCAGGGTTACAGAAAGATGTGGTCCAGTGTCTTGCCAGCCTTGAGTTGGTGTTTCCACCATCCTTCTTCAACATAATGATGCACCTTCTAGTTCACCTAGTCGAAGAGATTACCATTCTCGGTCCTGTATTTATACACAATATGTTCCCCTTTGAGAGATTCATGGGAGTCTTAAAGAAATATGTCCATAACCGTGCGAGGCCAGAAGGAAGCATCTCCAAGGGCTATGGAATAGAGGAGGTCATTGAGTTTTGTGTTGACTTTATTGTAGGGGTTCGTAGCATGGAAAACAAAAAAATTCTACCGCATGCACACAAACAAGCCAAGATCTATCTACTAGATTGTAGCAACGAGTCGATAGAAGAACTCACCCTCGAAGATTCCAAAGCGGTTAACGAGAGCAGATTCTCGTGGGTGATGTAGTCGTACACTTGCCGATCTCAAGATCGCATAGACGATCCTTCCGGTGCTGCGTTCCGGCAGCACTTCCGCAGTCGGTCACACGTTCAGTACTCGATGAAGACCTTCCTCTCCCTTGTTACAGTAGGCAGCGGAGGTTGTAGTTCTCTCCTTGCGATTCCGGCAGCACGACGGCGTGGTGTCGAAAGTAGAGGAAAGATCCCGCAGGGCTTCGCCTAAGCCGTATGCGAGTTATGGTGGATTAGGGTTTCCCGGAAATCTAGGGTTTAGATATCCGGGAGGAGGAGGAGGTGTCGGCAGAGGCTAGGGCGGCGGCGACGGACCGACGGCGGCGCGAGGCGGAGGCGACACAGCGGCGGGTCGACGGCGGCGAGCTCGGGTGGGGAGGGCTTGGAACTTGTGTGTTGTGTTGGGGCAGCCCTCCCCTCTATTTATGAGAGGGGAGGCAGCCTTGGGAGGGGTGGGTTTGAATCCAAACCCAACCCCAAGTTGGATTGAGAGAAGGACTTGTTTCTTCTCCCACTAGGAAACCATTGTTCCAGTTTGACTTTTCAAACTTCCAGTCTGACTTGTTTCTTCTCCCAACACCAAGTGACCTTGGATATGATCCAGTCGTCCCATATACCCATGGCACATTCATGGACCATTCTCCTTTCGGACCGGTGAACCTTCTACACCCTTCTAGAACCTCTCCGATGAAATCATCGGAAACTTTCCCGAACTCCAAAATAGGACTTTCCTTATATGAATCTTATTCTCCGGACCATTCCGGATCTCCTCGTGATATCCCGGATCCCATCCCAGACTCCGAACAACATTCGGTATCCCTACTATTATTCCATATCTACTAAACAACATCGAATCCTTAAGTGTGTCTCCCTACGGTTCGTGAATTACGCGGACATGACCGAGACACTTCTCCGATCAATAACCAATAGAGGAATATGGAAATTCATATGGCTCTCACACATTTAAACGATTACTTTGCGACCGAATGAACCACTTACATACGATACCAATTTCCTTTTGTCTCACGATAGTTTACTTATCCAAGGTTTTGATCGTCGGTATCTCTGCATACCTAGTTCAACCTTGTTACTGATAAGTACTCTTTTCTCGTTCCCGTGGTATGTGATCCCTTGTGAGACAGTCACATGCTTGCAAGATAATTGGATGACATTCCACCGAGAGGGCCCAGAGTATATATATCTGTCATATGGATGGACAAATCCCACTCTTTATCCATGTGCCTCAACCCATACTTTCCGAACACTCAATGCCACCTTTATAGACACCCAGTGTTGGTGTGGTGTTTGATGTCATCAAAGCATCCTTCCGGTGATGATGATTAGCATGACCTCATGGTCGAATGAATTAGGTTACTATGTATCAGAAAGCTTATAGCAAACAAACTATTAAAATGACTTGATCTTTATGCTACGCTTATCTATAGGAGTATGTCCATCATACCATTCTCCTAATGATATGATCTTGTTATTAACAACATCTCAATGTTCATCATCAAGAAACCACGATCATCTATTAGTCAACAAGCTAGTATTATAAAGAGGCTTTACCAGGGACTCTAATTTAGTTTACAAATCACACAAGTATTAATGTTTCCGGTTAATACTATTATAGCATGAATGTAAAAATTTATCATAAACACAAAGATATATTAATAACTGCTTTTATTATTGCCTCTAGGGCATATCTCCAACAGTCTCCCACTTGCACTAGAGTCAACTAATCTAGATTACATGGTAATATACCGAACACCCATGGCGGTTTGGTGCTGGTCATGTTTTGCCCTCGGGAGAGGTTTAGTCAACGGATCCGCCACATTCAGATCTTTGTGTACTTTGCAAATCTTTATGTCACCATTTTGGACATGTTCTCGAATAGCGTGAAAACATAGCTTGATGTGCTTCAGCTTCTTGTGTGACCTTGGTTCTTGCGCATTGGCTATGGCGCCCATGTTATCACAGTAGATAGACATTGGGTCTAGCGCACTTGGAACCACACCGAGCTCTGTAATGAACTCCTTCATCCATATCGCCTCATGTGAAGCCTCCGAAGCAGCTATGTATTCCGATTTAGTTGAAGATCTCGCCACAACGCTTTGCTTTGCACTACCATTCTAAGTAAATACGTATCCAGATTTAGATTTAGAATCATCTGGATCGGTGTTCCAACTAGCATCGGTGTAACCATTAACAACGAGTTGTTAATCACCTCCATAAGAAAGAACCATATCCTTAGTTCTACTCAAGTACTTAAGGATGTTTTTGACCGCTATCCAATGATCCACTCCTGTATCACTTTGATATCTGCTAGTCAAACTAACAGCATATGCAATGTCGGGTCTAGTACATAGCATGGCATACATTAGAGATCCTATGGCTGAAGCATAGGGAGTCTTACTCATCCTTTCTCTATCTTCTGTCGTTGCTGGACTTTGAGTTTTACTCAAGGTCGTATTGGGCAACATGGGAAAGAACCCTTTCTTGCTATCTTCCATTCCAAACCTCTTTAGAACTTTGTCCAAGTATGTACTTTGTGACAATGATATTTGGCGTTTCGATCTATCTCTATAAATCTTTATGCCTAATATGTAAGCTGCTTCGCCAAGATCCTTCATTGAAAAACTATTATTCAAATATTCCTTGACACTATTAAGAAGGTCTACCTCATTCCCAATCAACAATATGTCATCTACATATAGTATTAAGAATGCTACAGAGCTCCCACTCACTTTCTTGTAAATACAAGCTTCTCCATAAGTTTGTATAAAACCAAAACTTTTGATTACCTTATCAAAACGTTGATTCCAACTTCGGGATGCTTGCTTCAATACATAGATGGACCGTTGAAGTTTGCATACCTTGTTAGCATCTTTAGGATCGACAAAACCTTTGGGTTGCGTCATATACAACTCTTCATGAATGTCTCCATTGAGGAACGCTGTTTTGACATACATGTGCCATATCTCATAATCATAATATGCAGCGATTGCTAACATAATCCTCACAGAATTTAGCTTCGCTACTGGTGAGAAAGTCTCATCGTAGTCAACTCCTTGAATTTGTCGAAACCCTTTTGCGACAAGTCGAGCTTTATAGACAGTAACATTACCATCAGCATCTGTTTTCTTCTTGAAAATCCATTTGTTCTCAACAGCCTTCCGGCCATCCGGTAAGTCCACCGAAGTCCATACTTGGTTTTCGTACATGGATCCAATCTCGGATTTCATGGATTCTTTCCATTTATTGGAATCTGGACTCATCATCGCTTCCTCATATGTCGCAGGGTCATTGGTGTTGTCCACCAACATGATACTCATAACAGGATCATACCAATCAGGAGTGGTACGAGTTCTCGTTGACCTGCGAGGTTCCTTAGTAACTTCAACCGAAGTTTCATGATCAACATCATTAGCTTCCTCTCTTATTGGTGTAGGTGACACAGGAACTACTTCCAGTGCTGCGCTACTTGCAAGTTCGAGAGAAGGTTCAACAACCTCGTCGAGTTCTACTTTCCTTCCAGTCACTTCTTTCGAGAGAAATTCCTTCTCTAGAAAGGATCCATTCTTGGCAACGAAGATTTTGCCCTCGGATCTATGATAGAAGGTATACCAAATAGTTTCCTTCGGGTATCCTATGAAGACGCATTTTTCCGCTTTGGGTTCAAGCTGTCCGGCTGTAACTTCTTTACATGGGCTTCGCAACCCCAAACTTTAAGGAACGACAATTTAGGTTTCTTCCCAAACCATAATTCATACGGTGTCGTTTCAACGGATTTAGATGGTGCCCTATTTAAAGTGAATGCGATTGTTTATAATGCATAACCCCAAAATGATAGCGGTAAATCTGTAAGTGACATCATAGAACGAACCATATCTAAGAGAGTTTGATTACGATGTTCGGACACACCATTACGCTGTGGTGTTCCCTGTGGTGTCAATTGTGAAAATATTCCGCATTTCTTCAAATGCTCGCCAAACTCGTAACTTAGATATTCACCTCCATGATCAGATCGCGGAAATTTAATCTTCCTGTTACGTTGATTCTCCACCTCACTTTGAAATTCCTTCAACTTCTCGAAAGTTTTGGACTTATGTTTCATGAAATAGATATACCCATATCTAGTCAAGTAATCCGTGAAGGTAAGAACATAACAATAACCACTGCGCGATGCTACACTCATTGGACCACACACATCGGTATGTATGATTTCCATTAAGTCCGTAGCTCTCTCCATCATACCAGAAAATGGAGTCTTAGTCATTTTACCCATCAGACATGCTTTGCATCTTTCAAGTGATTCTAAATCAAGTGATTCAAGAAGTCCATCGGAATGGAGTTTCTTCATACGCTTCACTCTAATATAACCAAGACGACAGTGCCACATATAGATCGAGTTATCGCTCAATTTCAAACGTTTATCTTCAATGTTATTAATGTGTGTGTTTCCACAATCGAGATTCAATAAGAATAGACCATCTATCAAAGGTGCATGTGCATAAAACATATTACTCATATAAATCGAACAACCATTATTCTCAGACTTAAACAAGTAATCGTCTCGCAATAAACATGATCCAGATATAATCTGCATGCTCAATGCAGGCACCAAATAACAATTATTTAATTATAAAACTAATCCCGATGGTAGATGAAGAGGTAGCGTGCCGACCGCGATCACATCATCCTTTGATCCATTTCCAACGCGCATCGTCACCTTGTTCTTCGCTAGCTTCCGTTTATTCTGTAGTACCTGTTTCGAGTTACTAATATGAACAACCGAACCAGTATCAATTACCCAGGCACTACTACGAGTACTAGTGAGATACACATCAATAACATGTATATCGGATATACCTTTCTTCTTGATGTTGCCGTTCTTCAAATCCGCCAAGTACTTTGGGCAATTCCGCTTCCAGTGACCTTCTCCCTTGCAGTAAAAGCACTCAGTATCAGGCTTAGGCCCAACCTTGGTCTTCTTCGCCGGCACGGCAACTTTCTTACCGCCCTTCTTGAAGTTTCCCTTTTTCTTAGACTTGGCTTGCTTCTTGAATTTTGTGGTCTTTTTGACCAACAACACTTGGTGCTCTTTCTTGATCTCCACTTCTACAGATTTGAACATGGAGAAGAGTTCTGGCAACGTCTTGTCCATGTTTTGCATATTGTAGTTCATCAAAAAGTTCTTGTAACTTGGTGGCAGTGACTGGAGGACACGGTGAATCCCCAAAGAATTAGGAATCACTATACCCAAACTTTGGAGTTTATTTGCGTGCCCAGACATCTTAAGCACATGATCACTGACGGAGCTACCCTCTTCCATCTTGTAGTTAAAGAACTTTTTAGAAGCCTCATAACTCTCAACTGCCGCATGAGCCTCAAATATCATTTTGAGTTCACGGACAATATCATGTGGGTCATGGTTCTCAAACCTTTTCTGAAGCTCTGATTCCAAACCATACAAGATAGCATACTGATCTGTGGAGTATTGATTCTTCCCAGTGAGGTAAACATTCTTTACTTCATCGGTAGCAGCAGTTGCAGGCGGGTCACCCAGCGGTGCATCCAGCACATAGGTCAAATTACCAGCATTGAGGACAATCCTCAAATTGCGGAACCAATCCGCGAAGTTGCTTACATTTTTTTTCAATTTTTTTTTCTCTAGGAACACATTAAAATTGATGGTAGGGGCCGCCATTGATCTACAACATATTTTCAATAGTTTAGACTAAGTTTATGACAAATTGAGTTCTAATTAATAGTTAAATTAATCTAGGTGAACTCCCACTCAAAACAATATCCCTCAAATTGTTTTAGTGATCACACGAGCCAAATCCACCACATCAAAACCGATCATCACGAGAGTTGATGTAGCTTCAATGGCGAACAATCAACATGTTCATAATATCTAGTATATGACTCATGCTTTACCTTTCGGTGATTCTTGTTCCGAGACCATGTCTGTACTTGCTAGGCTCGTCAAGATCAAACCTTAGCTTCCGCATGAGCAAATCTGGCTTGCTCACGTTGTATACACTCGCAGAATCTAACACACCCGATCATCACGTGGTGCTTCGAAACAACGAGCTTTAGCAACGGTGCTTACTAAGGATGAACACTTTAAAACTTGAAATTGTGTGCTTGAGGGATCATCTTATAATGCTACCGCCACAAACTAAGCAATACAAGATGCATAAAGGATTAACATCACATGCAATTCATAATATGTGATATGATATGGCCTTTCTTCTTGTGCTTCCGATCTCCATCTTCAAGCACGAACATGATCTCCATCATCACCGGTATGGCGTCAAGGTCAATGGAGCCATTTCATGGTCATCGTCCACCAGTTTCAACTATTACAACTACTTTGAATAGACACACAGGCCTTAACAAAATTTAAAAGACAACCATATGGCTCCTGCAGGTTGCCAACTTATAATAAGGAACATTGCATGCATCATATATAATCACAATCATGGCCATATCACATCACAGCACACCTCTGCAAAACAAAGTTAGACGCCTCTAATTTTCTTTGCATATTTTACGTGGTTTGGGGCTTTCAATAAGTGTCGTTCTAAATTACGAACAAGAACCACAACGTTGATGCTTGAACTATCAAGTGCCCGTTGTAAATTGAATCTATACTATGATAGGAGAGACAGACACCTGCAAAGACACTTATGCAAGACAAGTTGCATGTTGAGCGTGGAGCAAGTCTCATGAACGATATCATGTAAGGTTAGCCCGGGCCGCTTCATCCCATCATACCGCAAGATGCAAAGTACAAAAAAAGCAATTGATAATAAAAGCACCACCGCCCACAATGACCATTGTGTTCTACTCGTGCAACAGATATACATATAGACACGGCTCTGATACCACTATAGGGGTTCGTAGCATGGAAAACAAAAAATTTCTACCGCATGCACACAAAAAAGCCAAGATCTATCTACTAGATTGTAGCAACGAGTCGATAAAATCACTCACCCTCGAAGATTCCAAAGCGGTTAACGAGAGCAGATTCTCATGGGTGATGTAGTCGTACACTTGCCGATCTCAAGATCGCGTAGACGATCCTTTCGGCACTGCGTTCCAGCATCACTTCCGCAGTCGGTCACACGTTCGGTACTCGATGAAGACCTTCCTCTCCCTTGTTCCAGCAGGCAGCGGAGGTTGTAGTTCTCTCCTCGCGATTCTGGCAGCACGACGGCGTGGTGTCGGAAGTAGAGGAAAGATCCCGCAGGGCTTCGCCCAAGCCGGATGCGATTTATGGTGGATTAGGGTTTCCCGGATATCTAGGGTTTAGAGATTCGGGAGGAGGAGGAGGTGTCGGCGGCGGCGACAGACCGGCGGCGGGTCAGCGGCGGCGGGCTCGAGTGGAGAGGGCTTGGAACTTGTGTGTTGTGTTAAGGCATCCCTCCCCCTCTATTTATGAGAGGGGAGGCAGCCTTGGGAGGGGTGGGTTTGAATCCAAACCCAAACCCAAGTTGGAAGGACTTGTTTCTTCTCCCACTAGGAAACCATTGTTCCAGTTTGATTTTTCAAACTTCCCGTTTGACTTTCAGTTTAGAGCTTTATTTCTCTCTTGCATATGCCAACACCAAGTGACCTTGGATATGATCCAATTATTCCATGTACCCATGACACATTCATGGACCATTCTCCTTCCGGACCGGTGAACCTTCTAGACCCTTCTAGAACCTCTCCGATGAAATCATCGGAAACTTTCCCGAACTCCAAAATAGGACTTTCCTTATATGAATCTTATTCTCCGGACCATTCCGGATCTCCTCGTGATATCGCGGATACCATCCGAGACTCTGAACAACATTCGGTATCCCTACTATTATTCCATATCTACTAAACAACATCGAATCCTTAAGTGTGTCTCCCTATGGTTCGTGAATTACGCGGACATGAGCGAGACACTTCTCCGATCAATAACCAATAGAGGAATCTAGAAATTCATATGGCTCCCACACATTTCAACGTTTACTTTGCGATCGAATGAACCACTTACATACGATACCAATTTCCTTTTGTCTCATGATAGTTTACTTATCCAAGGTTTTGATCGTCGGTATCTCTGCATACCTAGTTCAACCTTGTTACTGATAAGTACTCTTTTCTCGTTCACGTGGTATGTGATCCCTTGTGAGCCAGTCACATGCTTGCAAGCTAATTGGATGACATTCCACCGATAGGGCCCAGAGTATATCTATCCGTCATATGGATGGACAAATCCCACTCTTGATCCATGTGCCTCAACCCATACTTTCCGAACACTCAATGCCACCTTTATAGCCACCCAGTTACGGTGTGGTGTTTGATGTCATCAAAGCATCCTTCCGGTGATGGTGATTAGCATGATATCATGGCTGAAGGAATTATGTTACTATGTATCAGAAAGCTTATAGAAAACGAACTATTAAAATGACTTGATCTTTATGCTACGCTTATCTATAGGAGTATCTCCATCATACCATTCTCCTAATGATATGATCTTGTTATTAACAACATCTCAATGTTCATCATCGAGAAACCACGATCATCTATTAATCAACAAGCTAGTATTATAAAGAGGCTTTACCAGGGACTCTAATTTAGTTTACAAATCACACAAGTATTAATGTTTCTGGTTAATACTATTATACCATGAATGTAAACATTTATCATAAACACAAACATATAATAATAACTGCTTTTATTATTGCCTCTAGGGAATATATCCAACATTTATTCCTGACCTTAAGACGATCGGTGTACCTGAATCACGACATGAGGGGAGACTTAGTGGAAAAGGCAGGCTAGGAAAGAAAGCAAAGATATGTATGGACGGACATTCTTTCACTAAAGCACACTATACAATTCTGCAAAGTTCCACCTTGGTGGCTCCGTATATCGAGGTACACAAGAATATTGTACGCTCGAACTACCCGGGGAAGTCTGACAGGTTGATTAGATATGAATACATGAAGACTTTCAGCGGTTGGTTGTAGACACATCTCGTGAATGACACCACTGTTGGAGATCAGTTGTACTTGTTGGCCAGGTCTCCATCTTCAACTATATTGACTTTCCAAGGGTACGAGATCAATTGGAATATATTTTACACGCACGGCCAAGATAAAAAGATACCTAACCAAAACAGTGTTGTCCGATTTGATGCAACGGACGAGAATGGGAAAAAGGACCACATAGTTCTTTTAGGAAAAAGAAACACGGTGGGAGTTGAGGACAGGACAGACATGTCAGAAGATTATGACAAATTTCATGAAATTCCGCCATTCAATGTGAAAACTGACCCAAGCATACCGCTAAATAAGGAAGATGCTCCATGGTTACGGACAAGAAGAGAACCAGAACACTAGATGTGGATGTTGGTGATGTAATGTATTAAACCTTTTGTGAATTAATCCTATTTTTCATCGTCATTTATTAATATTAAAAACTGGGATAAACATGAATTTCTGAGATTGCTGTAGGCAGATACCAAAACACTATACTAGGTAACACTTAGACATTTATTAATATTAAAAACCGGGACAAACCGGGACTAGCTAACACTGAGGACTAAAGCCACCACCTTTAGTCATAATCATGCCTAGTACTATAGTACGCAGCTTCAGGGTCTTCTTCGTCGTCATCATCATCATCCTGATCATCACTTGCCACTTCGAAGATCCTCAGCCTAGCCATGGCATATACCGGGGGAACCTGCCACTCCGGCCTTGGATTTACAGCGGGCGGGGGAGGAGTCTCCTGGAAGACGATGCCGCTACCACCGGGCGGGGGAGGGGCCTTCTTGTGGCTCTGTGGCGGGTGGACTTGTGGTCACCGCAGGCGAGGATGGTCTCCCTCGGCAAACAGCGTCTCGGTCTCCTCGAGGGTCAGAATGGCCCAGTAGGCACTGTCCATTGTTGTGAGAGAGGAAGGTGTGGATGTATGGATAGCCATGGCATGGTCGGCCTATATATAGATGGAAAGGGCGGAAAAACATGGTGGGAAACGGTGGGAAATAGCGGGAAATATATTTAGTCCCGGTTAGTGGCTACAACCGGGACTAAAAGCACCGTGCAGAAGGAAAGGGCGGGAAAACATGGCGGGAAGCGGTGGGATATGGCGGGAAATATCTTTAGTCCCGGTTAGTGGCTACAACCGGGACTAAAAGCACCGTTCAGAGGGAAAGGGCGGGAAAACGGGCATTCTTGGGTGTTGAATCACGGCATAGTTTGTGAAACGGTGCCCATATTGTGCATGCACGTGTATATTGGGATGAAGAACAATGTTGCAGGAGGAAGTTTTCCTTTTCGTCTCTCGGAAAAGACATTTTCCATTTTCTGAGCGCAAAAAGACGGGTCGTTTTGTGAACCAGCCACCAAAATGCAGTTACAGAATGCTACCATGGCATTTTTCTAAAATACTAGACCACCTTACATGAACTATATCCCAATCAGGGGATCTCAAACCTTTCTATCCTTCCCGGGTGAAAAAGACAAATGTCTGCCGAAGTGGTAGGAAGTGGGTCCGGTTTGAACTACAGGTATATGATCTAACGTCCGTGATTTTTTGAAAAAATCATTTCTAGACTCACAATATGTTGTTTCTTCAGAGATCCAATGCAAGTTCTAACTTTCTCATGCCCTATCTTCACGCACGCCATTTTGACCTATGTTTGAAACGACAAAAAATTCAAAACGGGCATATAAAATTCAAAAAAGGTCCGAACAATGTAAATCCTTCGCGTGGTGTGATATTATGTAAATAGTTGCAAGGAAAAATATCAAACTTGGTATACTGATTATGTCTCGAAAAAACCATCACAAAATGACCTATCATGTTCGAGGTTTCATGGCTTTTGGTCCAAGAGACGGATGTTATGTGTTGAATCGCGGCATAGTTTGTGATGCGGTGCACATATTATTCATGCATGTGTATATTGGGATGGAGAAAAATGTTGCGGGAGGAAGTTTTCCTTTTGGTCGCTCGGATAAGCCATTTTCCATTTTCTGAGCGCAAAAGACGGGTCGTTTTGTGAAGCAGCCACCAAAATGCAGTTACAGAATGCTACCATGGCTTTTTTAGAAAATACTAGACCACCTTACATGAACTATATCCCAACCGGGGGATCTCAAACCTTTCTGTCCTTCCCGGGTGAAAAACACAAATGTTTGCCGAAGCGGTCGGAAGTGGGTCCAGTTCACTACAGGTACATGATCTAACGTCCGTGATTTTTTGAGAAAATCATTTATATACTAACAATATGTTGTTTCTTCAGATATCCAATGCAAGTTCTAACATTCTCATCCCCTATCTTCACGCACGCCGTTTTGACCTATGTTCGAAACGACAAAACATTCAAAACAGGCATAAAAATTGAAAAAAGGTCCGAACAATTTAAATCCTTCGCGTGGTGTGATATTATGTGACATAGTTGCAAGGAAAAATATCAAACTTGGTATACTGATTATGTCTCGAAAAAACCTTCACAAATTGACATATCATGTTCGAGGTTTCATGTCTTTCGGTCCAAGAGACGGATGTTATGTGTTGAATCGTTACATAGTTTGTGATACAGTGCCCATATTGTACATGTATGTGTATATTGGGATGGAGAACAATGTTGCAGGAGGAAGATTTCCTTTTCGTCGATCGGAAAAGCCATTTTCTATTTTCCAAACGCAAGAAGACATGTCATTTTGTGAAGCAGCCACCAAAATGCAGGTACAAAATGCCACCATTGCATTTTTCTAAAATAATAGACCACCTTACATAAAAAATATCCCAACCGGGGAATCTCAAACCTTTCTATCCTTCCCGGGTGAAAAACACAAATGTCTGCCGAAGCGGTAGGAAGTGGGTCTGGTTTGAACTACACGTACATGACGTAACATCCGTAATTATTGAAAAAATCATTTCTAGACTCACAATATGTTGTTTCTTCAGAGATCCAATAAAAGTTCTAACATTCTCATCCCATATATTCACGCACGCCGTTCTGAACTAAGTTCGAAATGGCAAAAAATTCAAAACGGGCATAAAAAATTCAAAAAAGGTCCGAACAATGTAAATCCTTCGCGTGGTGTGATATTATGTGACATATTTGCAAGGAAAAATATCAAACTTGGTATACTGATTATGTCTCAAAAAAACCTTCACAAAATGACCTATCATGTTCGAGGTTTCATGGCTTTCGGCCCAAGAGACAGATGTTATATGTTGAATCGCGGCATAGTTTGTGATACAGTGCCCATATTGTGCATGCATGTGTATATTGGGATGGAGAACAATGTTGTAGTAGGAAGTTTTCCTTTTCGCCGCTCGGAAAAGCTATTTTCCATTTTCTAGGCGCAAATAGACGGGTCGTTTTGTGAAACAGCCACCAAAGTAAAGTTACAGAATGCTACCATCGCATTTTTCTAAAATAATAGACCATCTTACATGAACTATATCCCAACCGGGGGATCTCAAACCTTCCTTTCCTTCCCGGGTGAAAAATACAAATGTTTGCCGAAGTAGTAGGAAGTGGGTCCGGTTTGAACTACATGTACATGATCTAACGTCCGTAATTTTTTGAAAAAATCATTTCTAGACTCACAGTATGTTGTTTCTTCAGAGATCCAATGCAAGTTCTAACATTCTCATGCCCGATCTTCACGCACGCCGTTTTGACCTACGTTTTAAACGGCAAAAAAATTAAAAACAGGCATAAAAAATTCAAAAAAGGTACGAACAATGTAAATCCTTCGCGTGGTGTGATATTATGCGACATAGTTGCAAGGAAAAATAGTAAACTTGGTATACTGATTTTGTCTCAAAAAACCTTCACAAAATGACCTATCATGTTCGAGGTTTCATGGTTTTCGGTCCAAGAGACGGATGTTATGTGTTGAATCGCGACATAGTTTGTGATACGGTGCCCATATTGTGCATGCATGTGTATATTGGGATGGAGCACAATGTTGCAGGAGGAATTTTTCCTTTTCGTCGCTCGGAAATGCCATTTTCCATTTTCCGAGCGCAAAAAGACGGGTCGTTTTGTGAAGCAGCCACCAAAATGCAGTTACAGTATGGTACCATTGGATTTTTTTAAAATACTAGACCATATTACACGAACTATATCCCAACCAGGGGATCTCAAACCTTTCTGTCCTTCCCGGGTGAAAAACACAAATGTCTGTCGAAGCGGTAGGAAGTGGGTCCGGTTTGAACTACAGGTACATGATCTAACATCCGTGATTTTTTGAAAAATTCATTTCTAGACTCACAATACGTTGTTTCTTCAGAGATCCGATGCAAGTTCTAACATTCTCATCCCCTATCTTCACGTACGCCGTTTTGACCTAAGTTCGCGTGGTGTAATATTATGTGACATAGTTGCAAGGAAAAATATCAAACTTGGTATACTGATTATGCCTCAAAAAACCTTCACAAAATGACCTATCATGTTCGAGGTTTCATGGCTTTCTGTCCAAGAGACGGATGTTATGTGTTGAATCGCGGCATAGTTTGTGATACGGTGCCCATACTATGCATGCATGTGTATATTGAGATGGAGAATAATGTTGCAGGAGGAAGTTCTCCTTTTCGTCGCTCGGAAAAGCCATTTTCCATTTTCCGGGCGCAAAAAGACGGGTCGTTTTGTGACGCAGCCACAAAAATGCAGTTACAGAATGCTACCATCGCATTTTTATAAAATACTAGACCACCTTACATGAACTATATCCCAACCTGGGGATCTCAAACCTTTATGTCCTTCCCAGGTGAAAAAGACAAATGTCTGCCGAAGCGGTAGGAAGTGGGTCCGGTTTCAACTACATGTACATGATCTAACGTCCATGATTTTTTGAAAAAAATCATTTCTAGACTCACAATTTGTTGTTTCTTCAGAGATCCAATGCAAGTTCTAACATTCTCATCCCCTATCTTCACGCACGCCGTTTTGACCTAAGTTTGAAACGGCGAAAAATTCGAAACAAGCATAAAAATTCAAAAAAGGTCCGAACAATGTAAATCCTTCGCGTGGTGTGATATTATGTGAAATAGTTTCAAGGAAAAATATCAAACTTGGTATACCGATTATGTCTTAAAAAAGCTTCACAAAATGACCTATCATGTTCGAAGTTTCATCGCTTTCGGTCCAAGAGACGGATGTTATGTGTTGAATCGTGGCATAGTTTGTGATACGGTGCCCATACTGTGGATGCATGTGTATATTGGGATCGAGAACAATGTTGCAGGAGGAAGTTTTCCTTTTCGATGCTCGGAAAAGCCATTTTCCATTTTCCGAGCGCAAAAAGACGGGTCGTTTTGTGAAGCAGCCACAAAAATGCAGTTATAGAATGCTACCATCGCATTTTTCTAAAATACTAGACCACCTTACATGAACTATATCCCAACCGGGGGATCTCAAACCTTCCTGTCCTTCCCGGGTGAAAAAGACAAATGTCTGCCAAAGCAGTAGGAAGTGGGTCTGGTTTGAACTATAGGTACGTGATCTAACATCCGTGATTTTTTGAAAAAATCATTTCTAGACTCATAGTATTTTGTTTCTTCAGAGATCCAATGCAAGTTCTAACATTCTCATCCCCTATCTTCACGCACGTCGTTTTGACCTAAGTTCGAAACAGCGAAAAATTCAAAACGGGCATAAAAATTCAAAAAAGTTCCGAACAATGTAAATCCTTCGCGTGGTGTGCTATTATGTGACATAGTTGCAAGGAAAAATATCAAACTTGGTATACTGATTATGTCTCAAAAAAACCTTCACAAAATGACCTATCATGTTCGAGGTTTCATGGCTTTTGGCCCAAGACACAAATGTTATATGTTGAATCGCGGCATAGTTTGTGATACGGTGCCCATATTGTGCATGCATGTGTATATTGGGATGGAGAACAATGTTGCAGGAGGAAATTTTCCTTTTCGTCGCTCGGAAAAGCTATTTTCCATTTTCTAGGCGCAAATAGACGGGTCGTTTTGTGAAACAGCCACCAAAGTACAGTTACAGAATGCTACCATCGCATTTTTCTAAAATAATAAACCAACTTACATGAACTATATCTCAACCGGGGGATCTCAAACCTTCCTTTCCTTCCTGGGTGAAAAATACAAATGTTTGCCGAAGTAGTAGGAAGTGGGTCCGGTTTGAACTACATGTTCATGATCTAACGTCAGTAATTTTTTGAAAAAATCATTTCTAGACTCACAGTATGTTGTTTCTTCAGAGATCCAATGCAAGTACTAACATTCTCATGCCCGATCTTCATGCACGCCGTTTTGACCTAAGTTTTAAACGGCAAAAAAATTCAAAACAGGCATAAAAAATTCAAAAAAGGTACGAACAATGTAAATCCTTCGCGTGGTGTGATATTATGCGACATAGTTGCAAGGAAAAATAGTAAACTTGGTATACTGATTTTGTCTCAAAAAACCTTCACAAAATGACCTATCATGTTCGAGGTTTCATGTTTTTCGGTCCAAGAGACGGATGTGATGTGTTGAATCGCGACATAGTTTGTGATACGGTGCCCATATTGTGCATGCATGTGTATATTGGGATGGAGCACAATGTTGCCGGAGGAATTTTTCCTTTTCGTCGCTCGGAAATGCCATTTTCCATTTTCCGAGCGCAAAAAGACGGGTCGTTTTGTGAAGCAGCCACCAAAATGCAGTTACAGTATGGTACCATTGGATTTTTTTAAAATACTAGACCATATTACACGAACTATATCCCAACCAGGGGATCTCAAACCTTTCTGTCCTTCCCGGGTGAAAAACACAAATGTCTGTCGAAGCGGTAGGAAGTGGGTCCGGTTTGAACTACAGGTACGTGATCTAACATCCGTGATTTTTTGAAAAATTCATTTCTAGACTCACAATACGTTGTTTCTTCAGAGATCCGATGCAAGTTCTAACATTCTCATCCCCTATCTTCACGCACGCCGTTTTGACCTAAGTTCGCATGGTGTAATATTATGTGACATAGTTGCAAGGAAAAATATCAAACTTGGTATACTGATGATGCCGCAAAAAACCTTCACAAAATGACCTATCATGTTCGAGGTTTCATGGCTTCTGTCCAAGAGACGGATGTTATGTGTTGAATCGCGGCATAGTTTGTGATACGGTGCCCATACTGTGCATGCATGTGTATATTGGGATGGAGAACAATGTTGCAGGAGGAAGTACTCCTTTTCGTCGCTTGGAAAAGCCATTTTCCATTTTCCGGGCGCAAAAAGACGGGTCGTTTTGTGAAGCAGCCACAAAAATGCAGTTACAGAATGCTACCATCGCATTTTTCTAAAATACTAGACCACCTTACATGAACTATATCCCAACCGGGGGATCTCAAACCTTCTTGTCCTTCCCGGGTGAAAAAGACAAATATCTGCCGAAGCAGGAGGAAGTGGGTCTGGTTTGAACTATTGGTACGTGATCTAGCATCCGTGATTTTTTGAAAAAATCATTTCTAGACTCACAGTATTTTGTTTCTTCAGTGATCCAATGCAAGTTCTAACATTCTCATCCCCTATCTTCACGCACGTCGTTTTGACCTAAGTTCGAAACAGCGAAAAATTCAAAACGGGCATAAAAAATTCAAAAAAGGTCCGAACAATGTAAATCCTTCGCGTGGTGTGATATTATGTGACATAGTTTCAAGTTAAAATATCAAACTTGGTATACTGATTATGTCTCAAAAAAACCTTCACAAAATGACCTATCATGTTCGAGGTTTCATGGCTTTCGGCCCAAGAGACAGATGTTATATGTTGAATCGCGGTATAGTTTGTGATACGGTGCCCATATTGTGCATACATGTGTATATTGGGATGGAGAACAATGTTGTAGGAGGAAGTTTTCCTTTTCGCCGCTCGGAAAAGCTATTTTCCATTTTCTAGGCGCAAATAGACGGGTCGTTTTGTGAAACAGCCACCAAAGTACAGTTACAGAATGCTACCATCGCATTTTTCTAAAATAATAGACCACCTTACATGAACTATATCCCAACCGGAGGATCTCAAACCTTCCTTTCCTTCCCGGGTGAAAAAGACAAATGTTTGCCGAAGTAGTAGGAAGTGGGTCCGGTTTGAACTACATGTACATGATCTAACGTCCGTAATTTTTTGAAAAAAATCATTTCTAGACTCACAGTATGTTGTTTCTTCAGAGATACAATGCAAGTTCTAACATTCTCATGCCCGATCTTCACGCACGTCGTTTTGACCTAAGTTTTAAACGGCGAAAAAAATCAAAACAGGCATAAAAAATTCAAAAAAGGTACGAACAATGTAAATCCTTAGCGTGGTGTGATATTATGCGACATAGTTGCAAGGAAAAATAGTAAACTTGGTATACTGATTTTGTCTCGAAAAAACCTTCACAAAATGACCTATCATGTTCGAGGTTTCATGGTTTTCGGTCCAAGAGACGGATGTTATGTGTTGAATCGCCACATAGTTTGGGATACGGTGCCCATATTGTGCATGCATGTGTATATTGGGATGGAGCACAATGTTGCAGGAGGAATTTTTCCTTTTCGTCGCTCGGAAATGCCATTTTCCATTTTCCGAGCGCAAAAAGACGGGTCGTTTTGTGAAGCAGCCACCAAAATGCAGTTACAGTATGGTACCATTGGATTTTTTTAAAATACTAGACCATATGACACGAACTATATCCCAACCAGGGGATCTCAAACCTTTCTGTCCTTCCCGGGTGAAAAACACAAATGTATGTCGAAGCGGTAGGAATTGGGTCCGGTTTAAACTACAGGTACATGATCTAACATTCGTGATTTTTTGAAAAATTCATTTCTAGAATCACAATACGTTGTTTCTTCAGAGATCCGATGCAAGTTCTAACATTCTCATTCCCTATCTTCACGCACGCCGTTTTGACCTAAGTTCGCGTGGTGTAATATTATGTGACATAGTTGCAAGGAAAAATATCAAACTTGGTATACTGATTATGCCTCAAAAAACCTTCACAAAATGACCTATCATGTTCGAGGTTTCATGGCTTTCTGTCCAAGAGACGGAGTTTATGTGTTGAATCGCGGCATAGTTTGTGATACGGTGCCCATACTGTGCATGCATGTGTATATTGGGATGGAGAACAATGTTGCAGGAGGAAGTTCTCCTTTTCGTCGCTCGGAAAAGCCATTTTCCATTTTCCGGGCGCAAAAAGACGGGTCGTTTTTTGACGCAGCCACAAAAATGCAGTTACAGAATGCTACCATCGCATTTTTCTAAAATACTAGACCACCTTACATGAACTATATCCCAACCGGGGGATCTCAAACCTTCCTGTCCTTCCCGGGTGAAAAAGACAAATATCTGCCGAAGCAGTAGGAAGTGGGTCTGGTTTGAACTATAGGTACGTGATCTAACATCCGTGATTTTTTGAAAAAATCATTTCTAGACTCACAGTATTTTGTTTCTTCAGTGATCTAATGCAAGTTCTAACATTCTCATCCCCTATCTTCACGCACGTCGTTTTGACCTAAGTTCGAAACAGCGAAAAATTCAAAACGGGCATAAAAATTCAAAAAATGTCCGAACAATGTAAATCCTTCGCTTGGTGTGATATTATGTGACATAGTTGCAAGGAAAAATATCAAACTTGGTATACTGATTATGTCTCAAAAAAACCTTCACAAAATGACCTATCATGTTCGAGGTTTCATGGCTTTCGGTCCAAGAGACGGATGTTATGTGTCGAATCGCGGCATAGTTTGTGATACGGTGCCCATATTGTGCATGCATGTGTATATTGGGATGGAGAACAATGTTGCAGGAGGAAGTTTTCCTTTTTGTCGCTCAGAAAATCTATTTTCCATTTTCTAGGCGCAAATAGACGGGTGGTTTTGTGAAACAGCCATCAAAGTACAGTTACAGAATGCTACCATCGCATTTTTCTAAAATACTAGACCACCTTACATGAACTATATCCCAACCAGGGGATCTCAAACCTTTCTGTCCTTCCCGGGTGAAAAAGACAAATGTTTGCCGAAGTAGTAGGAAGTGGGTCCGGTTTGAACTACATGTACATGATCTAACGTCCGTAATTTTTTGAAAAAATCATTTCTAGACTCACAGTATGTTGTTTCTTCAGAGATCCAATGCAAGTTCTAACATTCTCATGCCCGATCTTCACGCACGCCGTTTTGACCTAAGTTTTAAACGGCAAAAAAATTCAAAACAGGCATAAAAAATTCAAAAAAGGTACGAACAATGTAAATCCTTCGCTTGGTGGGATATTATTCGACATAGTTGCAAGGAAAAATAGTAAACTTGGTATACTGATTTTGTCTCAAAAAAACTTCACAAAATGACCTATCATGTTCGAGGTTTCATGGTTTTTGGTCCAAGAGACGGATGTTATGTGTTGAATCGCGACATAGTTTGTGATATGGTGCCCATATTGTGCATGCATGTGTATATTGGGATGGAGCACAATGTTGCAGGAGGAATTTTTCCTTTTCGTCGCTCGGAAATGCCATTTTCCATTTTCCGAGCGCAAAAAGACGGGTCGTTTTGTGAAGCAGCCACCAAAATGCAATTACAGAATGGTACCATTGGATTTTTTTAAAATTCTAGACCATCTTACATGAACTATAAACCAACCACGGGATCTCAAACCTTTCTGTCCTTCCCGGGTGAAAAACACAAATGTCTGTCGAAGCGGTAGGAAGTGGGTCCGGTTTGAACTACAGGTACATGATCTAACATCCGTGATTTTTTGAAAATTCATTTCTAGACTCACAATACGTTGTTTCTTCAGAGATCCGATGCAAGTTCTAATATTCTCATTCCCTATCTTCACGCACGCTGTTTTGACCTAAGTTCGCGTGGTGTAATATTATGTGACATAGTTGCAAGGAAAAATATCAAACTTGGTATACTGATTATGCCTCAAAAAGCCTTCACAAAATGACCTATCATGTTCGAGGTTTCATGGCTTTCGGTCCAAGAGACGGATGTTATGTGTTGAATCGCGGCATAGTTTGTGATACGGTGCCCATACTGTGCATGCATGTGTATATTGAGATGGAGAACAATGTTGCAGGAGGAAGTTCTCCTTTTCGTCGCTCGGAAAAGCCATTTTCCATTTTCCGGGCGCAAAAAGACGAGTCGTTTTGTGACGCAGCCACAAAAATGCAGTTACAGAATGCTACCATCGCATTTTTCTAAAATACTAGACCACCTTACATGAACTATATCCCAACCGGGGGATCTCAAACCTTCCTGTCCTTCCCGGGTGAAAAAGACAAATGTCTGCCGAAGCAGTAGAAAGTGGGTCTGGTTTGAACTATAGGTACGTGATTTTTTGAAAAAATCATTTCTAGACTCACAGTATTTTGTTTCTTCAGAGATCCAATGCAAGTTCTAACATTCTCATCCCCTATCTTCACGCACGTCGTTTTGACCTAAGTTCGAAACAGCGAAAAATTCAAAACAGGCATAAAAAATTCAAAAAAGGTCCGAACAATGTAAATCCTTCGCGTGGTGTGATATTATGTGACATAGTTGCAAGGAAAAATATAAAACTTGGTATACTGATTATGTCTCAAAAAAACTTCACAAAATGACCTATCATGTTCGAGGTTTCATGGCTTTCGGCCCAAGAGACAGATGTTATATGTTGAATCGCGGCATAATTTGTGATACGGTGCCCATATTGTGCATGCATGTGTATATTGGGACGGAGAACAATGTTGCAGGAGGAAGTTTTCCTTTTCGTCGCTCGGAAAAGCTATTTTCCATTTTCTAAGCGCAAAAAGACGGGTCGTTTTGTGAAACATCCACCAAAGTACATTTACAGAATGCTACCATCGCATTTTTCTAAAATAATAGACCACCTTACATGAACTATATCCCAACCGGGGGATCTCAAACCTTCCTTTCCTTCCCGGGTGAAAAAGACAAATGTTTGCCGAAGCAGTAGGAAGTGGGTCCGGTTTGAACTACATGTACATGATCTAACGTCCGTAATATTTTGAAAAAATCATTTCGAGACTCAAAGTATGTTGTTTCTTCAGAGATCCAATGCAAGTTCTAACATTCTTATGCCCGATCTTCACGCACGCCGTTTTGACCTAAGTTTGAAATGGCAAAAAAATTCAAAACAGGCATAAAAAATTCAAAAAAGGTACGAACAATGTAAATCCTTCGCGTGGTGTGATATTATGCGACATAGTTGCAAGGAAAAATAGTAAACTTGGTATACTGATTTTGTCTCGAAAAAACCTTCACAAAATGACCTATCATGTTCGAGGTTTCATGGTTTTCGGTCCAAGAGAGGGATGTTATGTGTTGAATCGCGACATAGTTTGTGATACGGTGCCCATATTGTGCATGCATGTGTATATTGGGATGGAGCACAATGTTGCAGGAGGAATTTTTCCTTTTCGTCGCTCGGAAATGCCATTTTCCATTTTCCGAGCTTAAAAAGACGGGTCGTTTTGTGAAGCAGCCACCAAAATGCAGTTACAGAATGGTACCATTGGATTTTTTTAAAATACTAGACCATCTTACATAAACTATATCCCAACCAGGTGATCTCAAATCTTTCTTTCCTTCCCGGGTGAAAAACACAAATGTCTGTCGAAGCGGTAGGAAGTGGGTCCGGTTTGAACTACAGGTACATGATCTAACATCCGTGATTTTTTGAAAAAATCATTTCTAGACTCACAATACGTTGTTTCTTCAGAGATCCGATGCAAGTTCTAACATTCTCATCCCCTATCTTCACGCACGCCGTTTTGACCTATGTTCGAAACGGCAAAAAATTTAAAACGGGCATAAAAAATTTAAAAAAGGTCCAAACAATGTAAATCCTTCGCTTGGTGTGATATTCTGTGACAAAGTTGCAAGGAAAAATATCTAACTTGGTATATTGATCATGTCTCGAAAAAACCTTCACAAAATGACCTATAATGTTCGAGGTTTCATGGCTTTCGGTCCAAGAGACGGATGTTATGTGTCGAATCGCGGCATAGTTTGTGATACGGTGCCCATATTGTGCATGCATGTGTATATTGGGATGGAGAACAATGTTGCAGGAGGAAGTTCTCCTTTTCGTCGCTCGGAAAAGCCATTTTCCATTTTCCGGGCGCAAAAAGACGGGTCGTTTTGTGACGCAGCCACCAAAATGCAGTTACAGACTGCTACCATCGAATTTTTCTAAAATACTAGACCACCTTACATGAACTATATCCCAACCAGGGGATCTCAAACCTTTCTGTCCTTCCCGGGTGAAAAAGACAAATGTCTGCTAAAGCGGGAGGAAGTGGGTCCGGTTTGAACTACAGGTACATGATCTAACGTTCGTGATTTTTTGAAAAAATCATTTCTAGACTCAAAGTATGTTGTTTCTTCAGAGATCCAATGCAAGTTCTAACATTCTCATCCCCTATCTTCACGCATGCCGTTTTGACCTATGTTCGAAACGGCAAAAAATTTAAAACGGGCATAAAAAATTTAAAAAAGGTCCGAACAATGTAAATCCTTCGCTTGGTGTGATATTCTGTGACAAAGTTGCAAGAAAAAATATTTAACTTGGTATACTGATCATGTCTCGAAAAAACCTTCACAAAATGACCTATAATGTTCGAGGTTTCATGGCTTTCGGTCCAAGAGACGGATGTTATGTGTTGAATCGCGGCATAGTTTGTGATACGGTGCCCATATTGTGCATGCATGTGTATATTGGGATGGAGAAAAATATTGCATGAGGAAGTTCTCCTTTTCGTCGCTCGGAAAAGCCATTTTCCATTTTCCGGGCGCAAAAAGACAGGTCGTTTTGTGACGCAGCCACCAAAATGCAGTTATAGAATGCTACCATCGCATTTTTCTAAAATACTAGACCACCTTACATGAACTATATCCCAACCGGGGGATCTCAAACCTTCCTCTCCTTCCCGGGTGAAAAAGACAAATGTCTGCCGAAGAAATAGGAAGTGGGTCTGGTTTGAACTACAGGTACATGATCTAACGTCCGTAGTTTTTTGAAAAAAATCATTTATAGAGTCACAGTATTTTGTTTCTTCAGAGATCCAATGCAAGTTCTAACATTCTCATCCCCTATCTTCACGCACGCCATTTTGACCTAACTTCGAAACGGCGAAAAATTCAAAACGGGCATAAAAAATTCAAAAAAGGTCCGAACAATGTAAATCCTTCGTGTGGTGTGATATTATGTGACATAGTTGCAAGGAAAAATATTAAACTTGGTAAACTGATTTTGTCTCGAAAAAACCTTCACAAAATGACCTATCATGTTCGAGGTTTCATGACTTTCGGTCCAAGAGACGGATGTTATGTGTTGAATCACGGCATAGTTTGTGATATAGTGCCCATATTGTGCATGCATGTGTATATTGGGATGGAGAAAAATGTTGCATGAGGAAGTTCTCCTTTTCGTCGCTCGGAAAAGCCATTTTCTATTTTCCGAGCGCAAAAAGATGGGTCGTTTTGTGAAACAGCCACCAAAATGCAGTTACAGAATGCTAATGTTGCATTTTTATAAAATACTAGACCACCTTACATGAACTATATCCCAACCAGAGGATCTCAAACCTTTATGTCCTTCCCGGGTGAAAAAGACAAATGTCTACCGAAGCAGCAGGAAGTGGGTCCGGTTTCAACTAGATGTACACGATCTAACGTCCGTGATTTTTTGAAAAAATCATTTCTATACTCACAATATGTTGTTTCTTCAGAGATACAATGGAAGTTCTAACATTCTCATGCCCGATCTTCACGCATGCCGTTTTGACCTAAGTTCGAAACGGCAAAAAATTCAAAGCGGGCATAAAAAATTCAAAAATGGTCCGAACAATGTATATCCTTCGCGTGGTGTGATATTATGTGACATAGTTGCAAGGAAAAATGTCAAACTTGGTATACTGATTATGTGTCAAAAAAACTTCACAAAATGACCTATAATGTTCGAGGTTTCATGGCTTTCGGTCCAAGAGACGGATGTTATGTGTTGAATCACGGCATAGTTTGTGATACGATGCCCATATTGTGCATGTATGTGTATATTGGGATGGAGAACTATGTTGCAGGAGGAAGTTATCCTTTTCGTCGCTCGGAAAAGCTATTTTCTATTTTCCAAGCGCAAAAAGACGGGTTGTTTTGTGAAACAGCCACAAAAATGCATTTACAGAATGCTACCAGCGCATTTTTCTAAAATACTAGACTACCTTACATGAACTATATCCCAACTAGGGGATCTCAAACCTTCCTATCCTTTCCGGGTGAAAATGACAAATGTCTGCCGAAGCAGTAGGAAGTGGGTCTGGTTTGAACTATAGGTACGTGATCTAACATCCGTGATTTTTTGAAAAAATCATTTCTAGACTCACAGTATTTTGTTTCTTCAGAGATCCAATGCAAGTTCTAACATTCTCATCCCCTATCTTCACGCATGTCGTTTTGACCTAAGTTCGAAATAGCGAAAAATTCAAAACGGGCATAAAAAATTCAAAAAAGGTCCGAACAATGTAAATCCTTCGCGTGGTGTGATATTATGTGACATAGTTGCAAGGAAAAATATAAAACTTGGTATACTGATTATGTCTCAAAAAAACTTCACAAAATGACCTATCATGTTCGAGGTTTCATGGCTTTCGGCCCAAGAGACAGATGTTATATGTTGAATCGGGGCATAATTTATGATACGGTGCCCATATTGTGCATGCATGTGTATATTGGGACGGAGAACAATGTTGCAGGAGGAAGTTTTCCTTTTCGTCGCTCGGAAAAGCTATTTTCCATTTTCTAAGTGCAAAAAGACGGGTTGTTTTGTGAAACATCCACCAAAGTACAGTTACAGAATGCTACCATCGCATTTTTCTAAAATAATAGACCACCTTACATGAACTATATCCCAACCGGGGGATCTCAAACCTTCCTTTCCTTCCCGGGTGAAAAAGACAAATGTTTGCCGAAGCAGTAGGAAGTGGGTCCGGTTTGAACTACATGTACATGATCTAACGTCCGTAATATTTTGAAAAAATCATTTCTAGACTCACAGTATGTTGTTTCTTCAGAGATCCAATGCAAGTTCTAACATTCTCATGCCCGATCTTCACGCACGCCGTTTTGACCTAAGTTTGAAATGGCAAAAAAATTCAAAACAGGCATAAAAAATTCAAAAAAGGTACGAACAATGTAAATCCTTCGCGTGGTCTGATATTATGCGACATAGTTGCAAGGAAAAATAGTAAACTTGGTATACTGATTTTGTCTCGAAAAAACCTTCACAAAATGACCTATCATGTTCGAGGTTTCATGGTTTTCGGTCCAAGAGAGGGATGTTATGTGTTGAATCGCGACATAGTTTGTGATACGGTGCCCATATTGTGCATGCATGTGTATATTGGGATGGAGCACAATGTTGCAGGAGGAATTTTTCCTTTTCGTCGCTCGGAAATGCCATTTTCCATTTTCCGAGCGCAAAAAGACGGGTCGTTTTGTGAAGCAGCCACCAAAATGCAGTTACAGAATGGTACCATTGGATTTTTTTAAAATACTAGACCATCTTACATAAACTATATCCCAACCAGGGGATCTCAGACCTTTCTGTCCTTCCCGGGTGAAAAACACAAATGTCTGTCGAAGCGGTAGGAAGTGGGTCCGGTTTGAACTACAGGTACATGATCTAACATCCGTGATTTTTTGAAAAAATCATTTCTAGACTCACAATACGTTGTTTCTTCAGAGATCCGATGCAAGTTCTAACATTCTCACCCCCTATCTTTACGCACGCCGTTTTGACTTAAGTTCAAAACGACAAAAAATTCAAAATGGGCAAAAAAAATTTAAAAAAGGTCCAAACAATGTAAATCGTTTGCCGTTCGCGTGGTGTGATATTATGTGACATAGTTGCAAGGAAAAATATCAAACTTGGTATACTGATTATGCCTAAAAAAACTTCACAAAATGACCTATCATGTTCGAGGTTTCATGGCTTTCTGTCCAAGAGACGGATGTTATGTGTTGAATCGCGGCATAGTTTGTGATACGGTGCCCATATTGTGCATGCATGTGTATATTGGGATAGAGAACAATATTGCAGGGGAAGTTTTCCTTTTCGTCGCTCGGAAAAGCCATTTTCTATTTTCCGAGCGCAAAAAGAGAGGTCGTTTTATGAAGCAGCCACCAAAATGCAGTTACAGAATGCTACCATCGCATTTTTCTAAAATACTATACCACCTTACATGAACTATATCCCAACCAGGGGATCTCAAACCTTTCTGTCCTTCCCGGGTGAAAAAGATAAATGTCTGCTGAAGCGCAGGAAGTGGGTCCGGTTTGAACTACAGGTACATGATCCGTGATTTTTTGAAAAAATCATTTCTAGACTCATAGTATGTTGTTTCTTCAGAGATCCAATGCAAGTTCTAACATTCTCATCCCTTATCTTCACGCACGCCGTTTTGACCTATATTCGAAACGGCAAAAAATTTAAAACGGGCATAAAAAATTTAAAAAAGGTCCAAACAATGTAAATCCTTCGCTTGGTGTGATATTCTGTGACAAAGTTGCAAGGAAAAATATCTAACTTGGTATATTGATCATGTCTCGAAAAAACCTTCACAAAATGACCTATAATGTTCGAGGTTTCATGGCTTTCGGTCCAAGAGACGGATGTTATGTGTCGAATCGTGGCATAGTTTGTGATACGGTGCCCATATTGTGCATGCATATGTATATTGGGATGGAGAACAATGTTGCAGGAGGAAGTTCTCCTTTTCATCGCTCGGAAAAGCCATTTTCCATTTTCCGGGCGCAAAAAGACGGGTCGTTTTGTGACGCAGCCACCAAAATGCAGTTACAGAATGCTACCATCGAATTTTTCTAAAATACTAGACCACCTTACATGAACTATATCCCAACCAGGGGATCTCAAACCTTTCTGTCCTTCCCGGGTGAAAAAGACAAATGTCTGCTAAAGCGGCAGGAAGTGGGTCCGGTTTGAACTACAGGTACATGATCTAACGTTCGTGATTTTTTGAAAAAATCATTTCTAGACTCAAAGTATGTTGTTTCTTCAGAGATCCAATGCAAGTTCTAACATTCTCATCCCCTATCTTCACGCACGCCGTTTTGACCTATGTTTGAAACGGCAAAAAATTTAAAACGGGCATAAAAAATTTAAAAAAGGTCCGAACAATGTAAATCCTTCGCTTGGTGTGATATTCTGTGACAAAGTTGCAAGAAAAAATATTTAACTTGGTATACTGATCATGTCTCGAAAAAACCTTCACAAAATGACCTATAATGTTCGAGGTTTCATGGCTTTCGGTCCAAGAGACGGATGTTATGTGTTGAATCGCGGCATAGTTTGTGATACGGTGCCCATATTGTGCATGCATGTGTATATTGGGATGGAGAACAATATTGCAGGAGGAAGTTCTCCTTTTCGTCGCTCGGAAAAGCCATTTTCCATTTTCCGGGCGCAAAAAGACAGGTCGTTTTGTGACGCAGCCACCAAAATGCAGTTATAGAATGCTACCATCGCATTTTTCTTAAATACTAGACCACCTTACATGAACTATATCCCAACCGGGGGATCTCAAATCTTCCTGTCCTTCCCGGGTGAAAAAGACAAATGTCTGCCGAAGAAATAGGAAGTGGGTCTGGTTTGAACTACATAAACATGATCTAACGTCCGTGGTTTTTTGAAAAAAATCATTTATAGAGTCACAGTATTTTGTTTCTTCAGAGATCCAATGCAAGTTCTAACATTCTCATCCTCTATCTTCACGCACGCCATTTTGACCTAACTTCGAAACGGCGAAAAATTCAAAACGGGCATAAAAAATTCAAAAAAGGTCCGAACAATGTAAATCCTTCGTGTGGTGTGATATTATGTGACATAGTTGCAAGGAAAAATATTAAACTTGGTAAACTGATTTTGTCTCGAAAAAACCTTCACAAAATGACCTATCATGTTCGAGGTTTCATGACTTTCGGTCCAAGAGACGGATGTTATGTGTTGAATCACGGCATAGTTTGTGATATAGTGCCCATATTGTGCATGCATGTGTATATTGGGATGGAGAAAAATGTTGCATGAGGAAGTTCTCCTTTTCGTCGCTCGGAAAAGCCATTTTCTATTTTCCGAGCGCAAAAAGATGGGTCGTTTTGTGAAACAGCCACCAAAATGCAGTTACAGAATGCTAATGTTGCATTTTTATAAAATACTAGACCACCTTACATGAACTATATCCCAACCAGAGGATCTCAAACCTTTATGTCCTTCCCGGGTGAAAAAGACAAATGTCTACCGAAGCAGCAGGAAGTGGGTCCGGTTTCAACTACATGTACACGATCTAACGTCCATGATTTTTTGAAAAAATCATTTCTATACTCACAATATGTTGTTTCTTCAGAGATCCAATGGAAGTTCTAACATTCTCATGCCCGATCTTCACGCATGCCGTTTTGACCTAAGTTCGAAACGGCAAAAAATTCAAAGCGGGCATAAAAAATTCAAAAATGGTCCGAACAATGTATATCATTCGCGTGGTGTGATATTATGTGACATAGTTGCAAGGAAAAATATCAAACTTGGTATACTGATTATGTGTCAAAAAAACTTCACAAAATGACCTATAATGTTCGAGGTTTCATGGCTTTCGGTCCAAGAGACGGATGTTATGTGTTGAATCACGGCATAGTTTGTGATACGATGCCCATATTGTGCATGTATGTGTATATTGGGATGGAGAACTATGTTGCAGGAGGAAGTTATCCTTTTCGTCGCTCGGAAAAGCCATTTTCTATTTTCCAAGCGCAAAAAGACGGGTTGTTTTGTGAAACAGCCACAAAAATGCATTTACAGAATGCTACCAGCGCATTTTTCTAAAATACTAGACTACCTTACATGAACTATATCCCAACTAGGGGATCTCAAACCTTCCTGTCCTTCCCGGGTGAAAATGACAAATGTCTGCCGAAGCAGTAGGAAGTGGGTCTGGTTTGAACTATAGGTACGTGATCTAACATCCGTGATTTTTTGAAAAAATCATTTCTAGACTCACAGTATTTTGTTTCTTCAGAGATCCAATGCAAGTTCTAACATTCTCATCCCCTATCTTCACGCACGTCGTTTTGACCTAAGTTCGAAATAGCGAAAAATTCAAAACGGGCATAAAAAATTCAAAAAAGGTCCGAACAATGTAAATCCTTCGCGTGGAGTGATATTATGTGACATAGTTGCAAGGAAAAATATAAAACTTGGTATACTGATTATGTCTCAAAAAAACTTCACAAAATGACCTATCATGTTCGAGGTTTCATGGCTTTCGGCCCAAGAGACAGATGTTATATGTTGAATCGGGGCATAATTTGTGATACGGTGCCCATATTGTGCATGCATGTGTATATTGGGACGGAGAATAATGTTGCAGGAGGAAGTTTTCCTTTTCGTCGCTCGGAAAAGCTATTTTCCATTTTCTAAGCGCAAAAAGACGGGTCGTTTTGTGAAACATCCACCAAAGTACAGTTACAGAATGCTACCATCGCATTTTTCTAAAATAATAGACCACCTTACATGAACTATATCCCAACCGGGGGATCTCAAACCTTCCTTTCCTTCCTGGGTGAAAAAGACAAATGTTTGCCGAAGCAGTAGGAAGTGGGTCCGGTTTGAACTACATGTACATGATCTAACGTCCGTAATATTTTGAAAAAATCATTTCTAGACTCACAGTATGTTGTTTCTTCAGAGATCCAATGCAAGTTCTAACATTCTCATGCCCGATCTTCACGCACGCCGTTTTGACCTAAGTTTGAAATGGCAAAAAAATTCGAAACAGGCATAAAAAATTCAAAAAAGGTACGAACAATGTAAATCCTTCGCGTGGTGTGATATTATGCGACATAGTTGCAAGGAAAAATAGTAAACTTGGTATACTGATTTTGTCTCGAAAAAACCTTCACAAAATGACCTATCATGTTCGAGGTTTCATGGTTTTCGGTCCAAGAGAGGGATGTTATGTGTTGAATCGCGACATAGTTTGTGATACAGTGCCCATATTGTGCATGCATGTGTATATTGGGATGGAGCACAATGTTGCAGGAGGAATTTTTCCTTTTCGTCGCTCGGAAATGCCATTTTCCATTTTCCGAGCGCAAAAAGACGGGTCGTTTTGTGAAGCAGCCACCAAAATGCAGTTACAGAATGGTACCATTGGATTTTTTTAAAATACTAGACCATCTTACATAAACTATATCCCAACCAGGGGATCTCAAACCTTTCTGTCCTTCCCAGGTGAAAAACACAAATGTCTGTCGAAGCGGTAGGAAGTGGGTCCGGTTTGAACTACAGGTACATGATCTAACATCCGTGATTTTTTGAAAAAATCATTTCTAGACTCACAATACGTTGTTTCTTCAGAGATCCGATGCAAGTTCTAACATTCTCACCCCCTATCTTTACGCACGCCGTTTTGACTTAAGTTCAAAACGACAAAAAATTCAAAATGGGCAAAAAAAATTTAAAAAAGGTCCGAACAATGTAAATCGTTTGCCGTTCGCGTGGTGTGATATTATGTGACATAGTTGCAAGGAAAAATATCAAACTTGGTATACTGATTATGCCTAAAAAAACTTCACAAAATGACCTATCATGTTCGAGGTTTCATGGCTTTCTGTCCAAGAGACGGATGTTATGTGTTGAATCGCGGCATAGTTTGTGATACGGTGCCCATATTGTGCATGCATGTGTATATTGGGATAGAGAACAATATTGCAGGGGGAAGTTTTCCTTTTCGTCGCCCGGAAAAGCCATTTTCTATTTTCCGAGCGCAAAAAGAGAGGTCGTTTTATGAAGCAGCCACCAAAATGCAGTTACAGAATGCTACCATCGCATTTTTCTAAAATACTAGACCACCTTACATGAACTATATCCCAACCAGGGGATCTCAAACCTTTCTGTCCTTCCCGGGTGAAAAAGATAAATGTCTGCTGAAGCGCAGGAAGTGGGTCCGGTTTGAACTACAGGTACATGATCCGTGATTTTTTGAAAACATCATTTCTAGACTCATAGTATGTTGTTTCTTCAGAGATCCAATGCAAGTTCTAACATTCTCATCCCCTATCTTCACGCACGCCGTTTTGACCTATGTTCGAAACGGCAAAAAATTTAAAACGGGCATAAAAAATTTAAAAAAGGTCCAAACAATGTAAATCCTTCGCTTGGTGTGATATTATGTGACAAAGTTGCAAGGAAAAATATCTAACTTGGTATATTGATCATGTCTCGAAAAAACCTTCACAAAATGACCTATAATGTTCGAGGTTTCATGGCTTTCGGTCCAAGAGACGGATGTTATGTGTCGAATCGCGGCATAGTTTGTGATACGGTGCCCATATTGTGCATGCATGTGTATATTGGGATGGAGAACAATGTTGCAGGAGGAAGTTCTCCTTTTCGTGCTCGGAAAAGCCATTTTCCATTTTCCGGACGCAAAAAGACGGGTCGTTTTGTGACGCAGCCACCAAAATGCAGTTACAGAATGCTACCATCGAATTTTTCTAAAATACTAGACCACCTTACATGAACTATATCCCAACCAGGGGATCTCAAACCTTTCTGTCCTTCCCGGGTGAAAAAGACAAATGTCTGCTAAAGCGGCAGGAAGTGGGTCCGGTTTGAACTACAGGTACATGATCTAACGTTCGTGATTTTTTGAAAAAATCATTTCTAGACTCAAAGTATGTTGTTTCTTCAGAGATCCAATGCAAGTTCTAACATTCTCATCCCCTATCTTCACGCACGCCGTTTTGACCTATGTTCGAAACGGCAAAAAATTTAAAACGGGCATAAAAAATTTAAAAAAGGTCCGAACAATGTAAATCCTTCGTTGGTGTGATATTCTGTGACAAAGTTGCAAGAAAAAATATTTAACTTGGTATACTGATCATGTCTCGAAAAAACCTTCACAAAATGACCTATAATGTTCGAGGTTTCATGGCTTTCGGTCCAAGAGACGGATGTTATGTGTTGAATCGCGGCATAGTTTGTGATACGGTGCCCATATTGTGCATGCATGTGTATATTGGGATGGAGAACAATATTGCAGGAGGAAGTTCTCCTTTTCGTCGCTCGGAAAAGCCATTTTCCATTTTCCGGGCGCAAAAAGACAGGTCGTTTTGTGACGCAGCCACCAAAATGCAGTTATAGAATGCTACCATCGCATTTTTCTAAAATACTAGACCACCTTACATGAACTATATCCCAACCGGGGGATCTCAAACCTTCCTGTCCTTCCCGGGTGAAAAAGACAAATGTCTGCCGAAGAAATAGGAAGTGGGTCTGGTTTGAACTACATGTACATGATCTAACGTCCGTGGTTTTTTGAAAAAAAACATTTATAGAGTCACAGTATTTTGTTTCTTCAGAGATCCAATGCAAGTTCTAACATTCTCATCCCCTATCTTCACGCACGCCATTTTGACCTAACTTCGAAACGGCGAAAAATTCAAAACGGGCATAAAAAATTCAAAAAAGGTCCGAACAATGTAAATCCTTCGTGTGGTGTGATATTATGTGACATAGTTGCAAGGAAAAATATTAAACTTGGTAAACTGATTTTGTCTCGAAAAAACCTTCACAAAATGACCTATCATGTTCGAGGTTTCATGACTTTCGGTCCAAGAGACGGATGTTATGTGTTGAATCACGGCATAGTTTGTGATATAGTGCCCATATTGTGCATGCATGTGTATATGGGGATGGAGAAAAATGTTGCATGAGGAAGTTCTCCTTTTCGTCGCTCGGAAAAGCCATTTTCTATTTTCCGAGCGCAAAAAGATGGGTCGTTTTGTGAAACAGCCACCAAAATGCAGTTACAGAATGCTAATGTTGCATTTTTATAAAATACTAGACCACCTTACATGAACTATATCCCAACCAGAGGATCTCAAACCTTTATGTCCTTCCCGGGTGAAAAAGACAAATGTCTACCGAAGCAGCAGGAAGTGGGTCCGGTTTCAACTACATGTACACGATCTAACGTCCGTGATTTTTTGAAAAAATCATTTCTATACTCACAATATGTTGTTTCTTCAGAGATCCAATGGAAGTTCTAACATTCTCATGCCCGATCTTCACGCATGCCGTTTTGACCTAAGTTCGAAACGGCAAAAAATTCAAAGCGGGCATAAAAAATTCAAAAATGGTCCGAACAATGTATATCCTTCGCGTGGTGTGATATTATGTGACATAGTTGCAAGGAAAAATATCAAACTTGGTATACTGATTATGTGTCAAAAAAACTTCACAAAATGACCTATAATGTTCGAGGTTTCATGGCTTTCGGTCCAAGAGACGGATGTTATGTGTTGAATCACGGCATAGTTTGTGATACGATGCCCATATTGTGCATGTATGTGTATATTGGGATGGAGAACTATGTTGCAGGAGGAAGTTATCCTTTTCGTCGCTCGGAAAAGCCATTTTCTATTTTCCAAGCGCAAAAAGACGGGTTGTTTTGTGAAACAGCCACAAAAATGCATTTACAGAATGCTACCAGCGCATTTTTCTAAAATACTAGACTACCTTACATGAACTATATCCCAACTAGGGGATCTCAAACCTTCCTGTCCGTCCCGGGTGAAAATGACAAATGTCTGCCGAAGCAGTAGGAAGTGGGTCTGGTTTGAACTATAGGTACGTGATCTAACATCCGTGATTTTTTGAAAAAATCATTTCTAGACTCACAGTATTTTGTTTCTTCAGAGATCCAATGCAAGTTCTAACATTCTCATCCCCTATCTTCACGCACGTCGTTTTGACCTAAGTTCGAAATAGCGAAAAATTCAAAACGGGCATAAAAAATTCAAAAAAGGTCCGAACAATGTAAATCCTTCGCGTGGTGTGATATTATGTGACATAGTTGCAAGGAAAAATATAAAACTTGGTATACTGATTATGTCTCAAAAAAACTTCACAAAATGACCTATCATGTTCGAGGTTTCATGGCTTTCGGCCCAAGAGACAGATGTTATATGTTGAATCGGGGCATAATTTGTGATACGGTGCCCATATTGTGCATGCATGTGTATATTGGGACGGAGAACAATGTTGCAGGAGGAAGTTTTCCTTTTCGTCGCTCGGAAAAGCTATTTTCCATTTTCTAAGCGCAAAAAGACGGGTCGTTTTGTGAAACATCCACCAAAGTACAGTTACAGAATGCTACCATCGCATTTTTCTAAAATAATAGACCACCTTACATGAACTATATCCCAACCGGGGGATCTCAAACCTTCCTTTCCTTCCCGGGTGAAAAAGACAAATGTTTGCCGAAGCAGTAGGAAGTGGGTCCGGTTTGAACTACATGTACATGAGCTAACGTCCGTAATATTTTGAAAAAATCATTTCTAGACTCACAGTATGTTGTTTCTTCAGAGATCCAATGCAAGTTCTAACATTCTCATGCCCGATCTTCACGCACGCCGTTTTGACCTAAGTTTGAAATGGCAAAAAAATTCGAAACAGGCATAAAAAATTCAAAAAAGGTACGAACAATGTAAATCCTTCGCGTGGTGTGATATTATGCGACATAGTTGCAAGGAAAAATAGTAAACTTGGTATACTGATTTTGTCTCGAAAAAACCTTCACAAAATGACCTATCATGTTCGAGGTTTCATGGTTTTCGGTCCAAGAGAGGGATGTTATGTGTTGAATCGCGACATAGTTTGTGATACGGTGCCCATATTGTGCATGCATGTGTATATTGGGATGGAGCACAATGTTGCAGGAGGAATTTTTCCTTTTCGTCGCTCGGAAATGCCATTTTCCATTTTCCGAGCGCAAAAAGACGGGTCGTTTTGTGAAGCAGCCACCAAAATGCAGTTACAGAATGGTACCATTGGATTTTTTTAAAATACTAGACCATCTTACATAAACTATATCCCAGCCAGGGGATCTCAAACCTTTCTGTCCTTCCCAGGTGAAAAACACAAATGTCTGTCGAAGCGGTAGGAAGTGGGTCCGGTTTGAACTACAGGTACATGATCTAACATCCGTGATTTTTTGAAAAAATCATTTCTAGACTCACAATACGTTGTTTCTTCAGAGATCCGATGCAAGTTCTAACATTCTCACCCCCTATCTTTACGCACGCCGTTTTGACTTAAGTTCAAAACGACAAAAAATTCAAAATGGGCAAAAAAATTTAAAAAAGGTCCGAACAATGTAAATCGTTTGCCGTTCGCGTGGTGTGATATTATGTGACATAGTTGCAAGGAAAAATATCAAACTTGGTATACTGATTATGCCTAAAAAAACTTCACAAAATGACCTATCATGTTCGAGGTTTCATGGCTTTCTGTCCAAGAGACGGATGTTATGTGTTGAATCGCGGCATAGTTTGTGATACGGTGCCCATATTGTGCATGCATGTGTATATTGGGATAGAGAACAATATTGCAGGGGGAAGTTTTCCTTTTCGTCGCCCGGAAAAGCCATTTTCTATTTTCCGAGCGCAAAAAGAGAGGTCGTTTTATGAAGCAGCCACCAAAATGCAGTTACAGAATGCTACCATCGCATTTTTCTAAAATACTAGACCACCTTACATGAACTATATCCCAACCAGGGGATCTCAAACCTTTCTGTCCTTCCCGGGTGAAAAAGATAAATGTCTGCTGAAGCGCAGGAAGTGGGTCCGGTTTGAACTACAGGTACATGATCTAACGTTCGTGATTTTTCGAAAAAATCATTTCTAGACTCACAGTATGTTGTTTCTTCAGAGATCCAATGCAAGTTCTAACATTCTCATCCCCTATCTTCACGCATGCCGTTTTGACCTATGTTCGAAACGGCAAAAAAATTAAAACGGGCATAAAAAATTTAAAAAAGGTCCAAACAATGTAAATCCTTCGCTTGGTGTGATATTCTGTGACAAAGTTGCAAGGAAAAATATCTAACTTGGTATATTGATCATGTCTCAAAAAACCTTCACAAAATGACCTATAATGTTCGAGGTTTCATGGCTTTCGGTCCAAGAGACGGATATTATGTGTCGAATCGCGGCATAGTTTGTGATACGGTGCCCATATTGTGCATGCATGTGTATATTGGGATGGAGAACAATGTTGCAGGAGGAAGTTCTCCTTTTCGTCGCTCGGAAAAGCCATTTTCCATTTTCCGGGCGCAAAAAGACGGGTCGTTTTGTGACGCAGCCACCAAAATGCAGTTACAGAATGCTACCATCGATTTTTTCTAAAATACTAGACCACCTTACATGAACTATATCCCAACCAGGGGATCTCAAACCTTTCTGTCCTTCCCGGGTGAAAAAGACAAATGTCTGCTAAAGCGGCAGGAAGTGGGTCCGGTTTGAACTACAGGTACATGATCTAACGTTCGTGATTTTTTGAAAAAATCATTTCTAGACTCAAAGTATGTTGTTTCTTCAGAGATCCAATGCAAGTTCTAACATTCTCATCCCCTATCTTCACGCACGCCGTTTTGACCTATGTTCGAAACGGCAAAAAATTTAAAACGGGCATAAAAAATTTAAAAAAGGTCCGAACAATGTAAATCCTTCGCTTGGTGTGATATTCTGTGACAAAGTTGCAAGAAAAAATATTTAACTTGGTATACTGATCATGTCTCAAAAAAACCTTCACAAAATGACCTATAATGTTCTAGGTTTCATGGCTTTCGGTCCAAGAGACGGATGTTATGTGTTGAATCGCGGCATAGTTTGTGATACGGTGCCCATATTGTGCATGCATGTGTATATTGGGATGGAGAACAATGTTGCAGGAGGAAGTTCTCCTTTTCGTCGCTCGGAAAAGACATTTTCCATTTCCGGGCGCAAAAAGACAGGTCGTTTTGTGACGCAGCCACCAAAATGCAGTTATAAAATGCTACCATCGCATTTTTCTAAAATACTAGACCACCTTACATGAACTATATCCCAACCGGGGGATCTCAAACCTTCCTGTCCTTCCCGGGTTTTTTGAAAAAAATCATTTATAGAGTCACAGTATTTTGTTTCTTCAGAGATCCAATGCAAGTTCTAACATTCTCATCCCCTATCTTCACGCACGCCATTTTGACCTAACTTCGAAACGGCGAAAAATTCAAAACGGGCATAAAAAATTCAAAAAGGTCTGAACAATGTAAATCCTTCGTGTGGTGTGATATTATGTGACATAGTTGCAAGGAAAAATATTAAACTTGGTAAACTGATTTTGTCTCGAAAAAACCTTCACAAAATGACCTATCATGTTCGAGGTTTCATGACTTTCGGTGCAAGAGACGGATGTTATGTGTTGAATCACGGCATAGTTTGTGATATAGTGCCCATATTGTGCATGCATGTGTATATTGGGATGGAGAAAAATGTTGCATGAGGAAGTTCTCCTTTTCGTCGCTCGGAAAAGCCATTTTCTATTTTCCGAGCGCAAAAAGATGGGTCGTTTTGTGAAACAGCCACCAAAATGCAGTTACAGAATGCTAATGTTGCATTTTTATAAAATACTAGACCACCTTACATGAACTATATCCCAACCAGAGGATCTCAAACCTTTATGTCCTTCCCGGGTGAAAAAGACAAATGTCTACCGAAGCAGCAGGAAGTGGGTCCGGTTTCAACTACATGTACACGATCTAACGTCCGTGATTTTTTGAAAAAATCATTTCTATACTCACAATATGTTGTTTCTTCAGAGATCCAATGGAAGTTCTAACATTCTCATGCCCGATCTTCACGCATGCCGTTTTGACCTAAGTTCGAAACGGCAAAAAATTCAAAGCGGGCATAAAAAATTCAAAAATGGTCCGAACAATGTATATCCTTCGCGTGGTGTGATATTATGTGACATAGTTGCAAGGAAAAATATCAAACTTGGTATACTGATTATGTGTCAAAAAAACTTCACAAAATGACCTATAATGTTCGAGGTTTCATGGCTTTCGGTCCAAGAGACGGATGTTATGTGTTGAATCACGGCATAGTTTGTGATACGATGCCCATATTGTGCATGTATGTGTATATTGGGATGGAGAACTATGTTGCAGGAGGAAGTTATCCTTTTCGTCGCTCGGAAAAGCCATTTTCTAATTTCCAAGCGCAAAAAGACGGGTTGTTTTGTGAAACAGCCACAAAAATGCATTTACAGAATGCTACCAGCGCATTTTTCTAAAATACTAGACTACCTTACATGAACTATATCCCAACTAGGGGATCTCAAACCTTCCTGTCCTTCCCGGGTGAAAATGACAAATGTCTGCCGAAGCGGTAGGAACTGGGTCCAGTTTAAACTACAGGAACATGATCTAACGTCCGTGATTTTTAGAAAAGATCATTTCTAGACTCACAATATGTTGTTTCTTCAGAGATCCAATGCAAGTTCTAACATTCTCATCCTCTATCTTCACGCACGCCGTTTTGACCTAAGTTCAAAACAGCAAAAAATTCAAAACGGGCATAAACAATTCAGAAAAGGTCCCAACAATGTAAATCCTTTGCGTGGTGTGATATTATGTGACATAGTTTCAAGGAAAAATATTAAACTTGGCAAAAAAACCTTCACAAAATGACCTATCATGTTCGAGGTTACATGGCTTCGGTCCAAGAGACGGACGTTATGTGTTGATTCGCGACATAGTTTGTGATACGGTGCCCATATTGTTCATGCATGTATATATTGGGATGGAGAACAATGTTGCACGAGGAATTTTTCCTTTTCGGCGCTTGGAAAAGCCATTTTCCATTTTCTGAGCACAAAAAGACAGGTCATTTTGTGAAGCAGCCACAAAAATGCAGTTACAGAATGCTACCATCGGAAAGTTTCTAAAATACTAGAACACCTTACATGAACTATATCCCAACCGGGAGATCTCAAACCTTTATGTCCTTCCCGGGTGAAAAAGACAAATGTCTGCCGAAGCGGTAGGAAGTGGGTCCGGTTTAAACTACATGTACATGATCTAACGTCCGTGATTTTTTGGAAAAATCATTTCTAGACTGACAGTATTTTATTTGTTCAGAGATCCAATGCAAGTTCTAACATACTCATCCCCTATCTTCACGCACGCCGTTTTGACCTAAGTTCGAAACGACAAAAAATTCCAAACGGGCATAAAAAATTCAAAAAAGGTCCCAACAGTGTAAATCCTTCGCGTGGTGTGATATTATGTGACATAGTTGCAAGGAAAAATAGTAAACTTGGTATACTGATTTTGTCTCGAAAAAACCTTCACACAATGACCTATCATGTTCGAGGTTTCATGGCTTTCGGTCCAAGCGACGGATGTTATGTGTTGAATCGCGGTATAGTTTGTGATACAATGCCCATATTGTGCATGCATGTGTATATTGAGATGGAAAACAATGTTGTAGGAGGAAGTTTTCCTTTTTTCGCTCGGAAAAGCCATTTTCCATTTTCCGGGCGCAAAAAGACGGGTCGTTTTGTGAAGCAGCCATCAAAATGCAGTTACAGAATGATACCATCACATTTTTCTAAAATACTAGACCACCTTACTTGCACTATATACCAACCGGGAGATCTCATACCTTTCTGTCCTTCTCGGGTGAAAACGACAAATGTCTGCCTAAGCGGTAGAAAGTGGGTCCTGGTTGAACTACAGGTACATGATCTAACGTCCGTGATTTTTTGAAAAAATCATTTCTAGACTCACAATATGTTGTTTCTTCAGAGATCCAATGCAAGTTCTAACATTCTCATCCCCTACCTTCACGCACGATGTTTTGACCTAAGTGCGAAAAGGCAAAAAATTCGAAACGTGCATAAAAAATTCAAAAAAGGTCCGAACAATGTAAATCCTTCGCGTGGTGTGATATTATGTGACATAGTTGCAAGGAAAATTATCAAACTTGGTATACTGATTATGTCTCGAAAAAACCTTCACAAAATGACCTATCATGTTCGAGGTTTCATGGATTTCGATCCAAGAGACGGATGTTATGTGTTGAATCGCGGTATAGTTTTGTGATACGGTGCCCATATTGTGCATGCATGTGTATATTGGGATGGAGAACAATGTTGCAGGAGGAAGTTTTCCTTTTCGTCGCTCGGAAAAGCCATTTTCCATTTTCTAAGCGCAAAAAGACGGTTCGTTTTGTGAAGCAGCCACCAAAATGCAGTTACAGAATGCTACCATAACATTTTCTTAAAATACTAGACCACCTTACTTGAACTATATCCCAACCGGGGGATCTCAAACCTTTCTGTCCTTCCCAGGTGAAAAAGACAAATGTCTGCCGAAGCGGTAGGAAGTGTGTCCGGTCACGTACATGATGTAACATCCGTAATTTTTTGAAAAAATCATTTCTAGACTCACAATATGTTGTTTCTTCAGAGATCCAATGCATGTTCTAACATTCTCATCCCCTATATTCACGCACGCCTTTTTGAACTAAGTTCGAAACGCCAAAAAATTCAAAACAGGCATAAAAAATTCAAAAAGGTCCGAACAATGTAAATCCTTCGCGTAGTGTGAGTTTATGTGACATAGTTGCAAGGAAAAATATCAAACTTGGTATACTGATTATGGTCTCAAAAAAACCTACACAAAATGACCTATCATGTTCCAGGTTTCATGGCTTTCGGTTCAAGAGACGGATGTTATATGTTGAATCGCGGCATAGTTTGTGATACAGTGCCCATATTGTGCATGCATGTGTATATTGGGATGGAGAACAATGTTGTAGGAGGAATTTTTCCTTTTCGTCGCTCGGAAAAGCTATTTTCCATTTTTCGAGCGCAAAAGACGGGTCGTTTTGTGACGCAGCCACCAAAATGCAGTTACAGAATGCTACCATCGCATTTTTCTAAAATACTAGACCACCTTACATGAACTATATCCCAACAGGGGGATCTCAAACCTTCCGGTTCTACCCAGGTGAAAAAGACAAATGTTTGCCGAAGCAGTAGGAAGTGGGTCATGTTTGAACTACAGGTACATGATCTAACGTCCGTAATTTTTTGAAAAAATCATTTCTAGACTCACAATATGTTGTTTCTTCAGACATCCAATGCAAGTTCTAACATTCTCATCCCCTATCTTCACGCACGCCGTTTTGACTTAAGTTCGAAACGGCAAAAAATTCAAAACGGGCAAAAAAATTTAAAAAAGATCCGAACAATGTAAATCCTTCGCGTGGTGTGATATTATGTGACATAGTTGCAAGGAAAAATATCAAACTTAGTATACTGATTATATCTCGAAAAAACCTTCACAAAATGACCTATCATGTTCGAGGTTTCATGGCTTTCGGTCCAAGAGACGGATGTTATGTGTTGAATCGCAGCATAGTTTGTGATAAGGTTCCCATATTGTGCATGCATGTGTATATTGGGATGGAGAACAATGTTGCAGGAGGAAGTTTTCCTTTTCGTCTCTCGGAAAAGCCATTTTCCATTTTCAGAGCGCAAAAAGAAGGGTCGTTTTGTGAAGCTGCCACCAAAATGGAGTTACAGAATGCTACCATAGCATTTTTCTAAAATACTAGACCACCTTACTTGAACTATATCCCAACCGGGGGATCTCAAACCTTTCTGACCTTGCCAGGTGAAAAAGACAAATGTCTGCCGAAGCGGTAGGAAGTGGGTCCGGTTTGAACTACAGGTACATGATCTAACATCCGTGATTTTTTGAAAAAATCATTTCTAGACTCACAATATGTTGTTTCTTCAGAGATCAAATGCAATTTCTAACATTCTCATCTCCTATCTCCACGCAAGTCGTTTTAACCTAAGTTCGAAACGGCAAAAAAATCAAAACGGGCATAAAAATTCAAAAAAGGTCCAAACAATGTAAATCCTTCGCGTGGTGTGATATTATGTGACATAGTTGCAAGGAAAATATCAGACTTGGTATACTGATTATGTCTCGAAAAAACGTTCACACGATGACCTATCATGTTCGAGGTTTCATGGCTTTCGGTTCAAGAGGCGGATGTTATGTGTTGAATCGCGGTATAGTTTGTGATACGGTGCCCATATTATGCATGCATGTGTATATTGGGATGGAAAATAATGTTGTAGGAGGAAGTTTTCCCTTTTGTCGCTCGGAAAAGCCATTTTCCATTTTCTGAGCGCAAAAAGACGGGTCGTTTTGTGAAGAAGCCACCAAAATGCAGTTACAGAATGCTACCATCACATTTTTCTAAAATACTAGACCACCTGACTTGAACTATATACCAACCGGGAGGTCTCAAACCTTTCTGTCCTTCTCGGGTGAAAAAGACAAATGTCTGCCGAAGCGGTAGAAAGTGGGTCCGGTTTGAACTACAGGTACATGATCTAACGTCCGTGATTTTTTGAAAAAATCATTTCTAGACTCACAATATGTTGTTTCTTTAGAGATCCAATGCAAGTTCTAACATTCTCATCCCCTATCTTCACGCAGGACGTTTTGACCTAAGTTTGAAAAGGCAAAAAATTCAAAATATGCATAAAAAAATCAAAAAAGGTCCGAACAATGTAAATCCTTCGCGTGGTGTGATATTATGTGACATAGTTGCAAGGAAAAATATCAAACTTGGTATACTGATTATGTCTCGAAAAAACCTTCCCAAAATGACCTATCATGTTCGAGGTTTCATGGATTTCGATCCAAGAGACGGATGTTATGTGTTGAATCGCGGTTTAGTTTTGTGACATGGTGCCCCCATATTGTGCATGCATGTGTATATTTGGATGGAGAACAGTGTTGTAGGAGGAAGTTTTCCTTTTTGTCGCTCAGAAAAGCCATTTTCCATTTTCTGAGCGTAAAAAGACGGGTCGTTTTGTGAAGCAGCCACCAAAATACAGTTACAGAATGCTACCATCACATTTTTTAAAAATACTAGACCACCTTACTTGAACTATATCCCAACCGGGGGATCTCAAACCTTTCTGTCCTTACCAGGTGAAAAAGACAAATGTCTGCCGAAGCGGTAGGAAGTGGGTCCGGTTTGAACTACAGGTACATGATCTAACGTCCGTGATTTTTTGAAAAAATCATTTCTAGACTCACAATATGTTGTTTCTTCAAAGATCCAATGCAAGTTCTAACATTCTCATCCCCTATCTTCACGCACGCCGTTTTGACCTAAGTTCGAAACGGCAAAAAATTCAAAACGGGCATAAAAATTCAAAAAAGCTCCGAACAATGTAAATTTTTCGCGTGGTGCGATATTATGTGACATAGTTGCAAGGAAAAATATCAAACTTGGTATACTGATTATGTCTCGAAAAAACCTTCACAAAATGACCTATCATGTTCGAGGTTTCATGGCTTTTGGTCCAAGAGACGGATGTTAGGTGTTGAATTGCGGCATAGTTTGTGATACGGTGCCCATATTGTGCATGCATGTGTATATTGGGATGGAGAACAATGTTGTAGGAGGAAGTTTTCCTTTTCGTCAATCGGAAAAGCCATTTTCTATTTTCCAAGCGCAACAAGACAGGTCATTTTGTGAAGCAACCACCAAAATGCAGGTACAGAATGCTACCATCACATTTTTCTAAAATAATAGACCACCTTACATAAATAATATCCCAACCAGGGAATGTCAAACCTTTCTGTCCTTCCCGGGTGAAAAAGACAAATGTCTGCCGAAGCGGTAGGAAGTGGGTCCGGTTTGAACTACAGGTAAATGATCTAACGTCCGTGATTTTTTGAAAAAAAATCATTTCTAGACTCATAATATGTTGTTTCTTCAGAGATCAAATGCAAGTTCTAACATTCTCATCCCCTATCTTCACGCAAGCCGTTTTGACCTAAGTTCGAAACGGCAAAAAATTCAAAACAGGCATAAAAAATTCAAAAAAGGTCCGAACAATATAAATCCTTCGCGTGGTGTGATATTATGTGATATGGTTGCAAGGAAAAATATCAAACTTGGTATACTGATTATGTCTCAAAAAAACCTACAAAAATGACCTATCATGTTCGAGGTTTCATGGCTTTCGGTCCAAGAGACGGATGTTATATGTTGAATCGTGGCATAGTTTGTGATACGGTGCCCATATTGTGCATGCATATGTATATTGGGATGGAGAACAATGTTGAAGGAGGAAGTTTTCCTTTTTGTCGTTCGGAAAAGCTATTTTCCATTTTCCAAGCGCAAAAGACGGGTCGTTTTGTGACGCAGCCACCAAAATGCAGTTACAGAATGCTACCATCGCATTTTTCTAAAATACTAGACCACATTACATGAACTATATTCCAACCGGGGGATCTCAAACCTTTCTGTTCTTCCCGGGTGAAAAAGACAAATGTTTGCTGAAGCAGTAGGAAGTGGGTCAGGTTCGAACTACAGGTACATGATCTAACGTCCGTGATTTTTTGAAAAAATCATTTCTAGACTCACAATATGTTGTTTCTTCAGAGGCCCAATGTAAGTTCTAACATTATCATCCCCTATCTTCACGCACGCCGTTTTGACCTAAGTTCGAAACGGCAAAAAAATTCAAAACGGGCATAAAAAATTCAAAAAAGGTACGAACAATGTAAATCCTTCGCGTGGTGTGATATTATTTGACATAGTTGCAAGGAAAAATAATAAACTTGGTATATTGATTTTGTCTCAAAAAACCTTCACAAAATGACTTATCATGTTCAAGGTTTCATGGCTTTCGGTCCAAGAGACGGATTTTATGTGTTGAATCGCGACATAGTTTGTGATACAGTGCCCATATTGTGCATGCATGTGTATATTGGGATGGAGAACAATGTTGTAGGAGGAAGTTTTCCTTTTCGTCAATCGGAAAGCCATTTTCTATTTTCCAAGCGCAACAAGACAGGTCGTTTTGTGAAGCAGCCACCAAAATGTAGGTACAGAATGCTACCATCACATTTTTCTAAAATAATAGACCACCTTACATAAATAATATTCCAACCGGGAAATGTCAAACCTTTCTGTCCTCCCCGGGTGAAAATGACAAATGTCTGCCGAAGCGGTAGGAAGTGGGTCCGGTTTCAACTACACGTTCATGATGTAACATCCGTAATTCTTTGAAAATATCATTTCTAGACTCACAATATGTTGTTTCTTTAGAGATCCAATGCATGTTATAACATTGTCATCCCCTATATTCACGCACGCCTTTTTGAACTAAGTTCGAAACGGCAAACAATTCAAAACAGGCATAAAAAATTCAAAAAAGGTCCGAACAATGTAAATCCTTCGCGTGGTTTGATATTATGTGACATAGTTGCAAGAAAAAATATCAAACTTGGTATACTGATTATGTCTCAAAAAAACCTACACAAAATGACCTATCATGTTCGAGGTTTCATGGCTTTCGGTCCAAGAGACGGATGTTATATGTTGAATCGCGGCATAGTTTGTGATACGGTGCCCATATTGTGCATGCATGTGTATATTGGGATGGAGAACAATGTTGTAGGAGGAAGTTTTCCTTTTCGTCAATCGGAAAGCCATTTTCTATTTTCCAAGCGCAACAAGACAGGTCGTTTTGTGAAGCAGACACCAAAATGCAGGTACAGAATGCTACCATCACATTTTTCTAAAATAATAGACCACCTTACATAAATAATATCTCAACCGGGAAATGTCAAACCTTTCTGTCCTCCCCGGGTGAAAATGACAAATGTCTGCCGAAGCGGTAGGAAGTGGGTCCGGTTTCAACTACACGTTCATGATGTAACATCCGTAATTCTTTGAAAAAATCATTTCTAGACTCACAATATGTTGTTTCTTTAGAGATCCAATGCATGTTATAACATTGTCATCCCCTATATTCACGCACGCCTTTTTGAACTAAGTTCGAAACGGCATACAATTCAAAACAGGCATAAAAAATTCAAAAAAGGTCCGAACAATGTAAATCCTTCGCGTGGTTTGATATTATGTGACATAGTTGCAAGGAAAAATATCAAACTTGGTATACTGATTATGTCTCAAAAAACCTACACAAAATGACCTATCATGTTCGAGGTTTCATGGCTTTCGGTCCAAGAGACGGATGTTATATGTTGAATCGCGGCATAGTTTGTGATACGGTGCCCATATTGTGCATGCATGTGTATATTGGGATGGAGAACAATGTTGCAGGAGGAAGTTTTCCTTTTCGTCGCTCGGAAAAGCTATTTTCCATTTTCCGAGCGCAAAAGACGGGTCGTTTTGTGACGCAGCCACCAAAATGCAGTTACAGAATGCTACCATCGCATTTTTCTAAAATACTAGACCACCTTACATGAACTATATCCCAACCCGGGGATCTCAAACCTTCCTGTTCTTCCCGGGTGAAAAAGACAAATGTTTGCCGAAGCAGTAGGAAGTGGGTCCGGTTTGAACTACAGGTACATGATCTAACGTTCGTTATTTTTTGAAAAAATCATTTCTAGACTCACAATATTTTGTTTCTTCAGAGTCCCAATGCAAGTTCTAACATTCTCATCCCCTATCTTCACGCACGCCGTTTTGACCTAAGTTCGAAACGGCAAAAAAATTCAAAACGGGCATAAAAAATTCAAAAATTGTACGAACAATGTAAATCCTTCGCGTGGTGTGATATTATGTGACATAGTTGCAAGGAATAATATCAAACTTGGTATACTGATTATGTCTTGAAAAAACCTTCACAGAATGACCTATCATGTTCGAGGTTTCATGGCTTTCGGTCCAAGAGACGGATGTTATGTGTTGAATCGCGGCATAGTTTGTGATAAGGTGCCCATATTGTGCATGCATGTGTATATTTGGATGGAGAACAATGTTGCAGGAGTAATTTTTCCTTTTCGTCGCTCGGAAAAGCCATTTTCCATTTTCCGAGCGCAAAAAGACAGGTCGTTTTGTGAAGCAGCCACCAAAATGCAGTTACAGAATGCTACCATCGCAATTTTTCTAAAATACTAGACCATCTTCCATGAACTATATCCCAATCGGGGGATCTCAAACCTTTATGTCCTTCCCGGGTGAAAAAGACAAATGTCTGCCGAAGTGGTAGGATGTGGGTCCGGTTTCAACTACATGTACATGATCTAACGTCCATGATTTTTTTGAAAAAATCATTTCTAGACTCACAATCTGTTGTTTCTTCAGAGATCCAATGCAAGTTCAAACATTCTCATCCCCTATCTTCACGCATGCGGTTTTGACCTAAGTTCGAAACGACAAAAAATTCAAAACGGTCATAAAAAATCAAAAAAGGTCCGAACAATGTAAATCCTTCGCATGGTGTGATATTATGTGACATAGTTGCAAGGAATAATATCAAACTTGGTATACTGATTATGTCTTGAAAAAACCTTCACAGAATGACCTATCATGTTCGAGGTTTCATGGCTTTCGGTCCAAGAGACGGATGTTATGTGTTGAATCGCGGCATAGTTTGTGATAAGGTTCCCATATTGTGCATGCATGTGTATATTTGGATGGAGAACAATGTTGAAGGAGGAAGTTTTCCTTTTCGTCGCTCGGAAAAGCCATTTTCCATTTTCCAAGCGCAAAAAGACGGGTCGTTTTGTGAAGCAGCCACCAAAATGCAGTTACATAATGCTACCATCGCATTTTTCTAAAATACTAGACCACCTTACTTGAACTATATCCCAACTAGGGGATCTTAAACCTTTATTTCCTTCCCAGGTGAAAAATACAAGTGTCTGCCGAAGCGGTAGGAAGTGGGTCCGGTTTGAACTACAGGTACATGATCTAACGTCCGTGATTTTTTGAAAAAAATCATTTCTAGACTCACAATATGTTGTTTCTTCAGAGATCAAATGCAAGTTATAACATTCTCATCCCCTATCTTCACGCAAGCCGTTTTGACCTAAGTTCGAAACGGCAAAAAATTCAAAACGGGCATAAAGATTCAAAAAAAGTTCCAAACAATGTAAATCCTTCGCGTGGTGTGATATTATGTGACATAGTTGCAAGAAAAAATATCAAACTTGGTATACTGATTATGTCTCGAAAAATCCTTCACACAATGACCTATCATGTTCGAGGTTTCATGGCTTTCGGTCAAAGAGACGGATTTTATTGTTGGAGATATGCCCTAGAGGCAATAATAAATGTAGTTATTATTATATCTTTGTGTTTATGATAAATGTTTACATTCATGCTATAATAGTATTAACAAGGAAACATTAATACTTGTGTGATTTGTAAACTTAAATTGAAGTCCCTAGTAAAGCCTCTATACATCACTAGCTTGTTGGTTAATAAATGATTGTGGTTTCCCTATCATGAACATTGAGATGTTATTAACAACAAGATCATATCGTTAGGAGAATGATATGGTGGACATACTCCTATAGATAAGCGTAGCATAAAGATCAAGTCATTTTAATAGTTCAATTGCTATATGCTTTCTGATACATAGTAACCTAATTCCTTCGACCATGAGATGATGCATATCACATTCACCGGAAGGATGCTTTGATGACATCAAACACCACTCCGTAACTGGGTGGCTATAAAGGTGGCATTGAGTGTTCGGAAAGTATTGGTTGAGGCACATGGATCAAGAGTGGGATTTGTCCATCCATATGACGGATAGATATACTCTGGGCCCTCTCGGTGAAATGTCATCCAATTAGCTTGCAAGCATGTGACTAGCTCACAAGGGATCACATATCACGGGAACGAGAAAAGAGTACTTATCAGTAACGAGGTTGAACTAGGTATGCAGAGATACCGACGATCATAACCTCAGATAAGTAAACTATCGTGAGACAAAGGGAAATTGTTATCGTATGTAAGTGGTTCATTTGATCGCAAAGTAATCGTAGAAATATGTGGGAGCCATATGAATTTCCAGATTCATCTATTGGTTATTGTTTGGAGAAGTGTCTCGATCATGTCCACATAATTCACGAACCGTAGGGAGACACACTTAAGGATTCGACGTTGTTTGACTAGTTATGGAATGATGAGTAAGAGACCGAATGTTGCTCGGAGTGTCGGATGGGATCCGGGATATCACGAGGAGATCCGGAATGGTCCGGAGAATAAGATTCATATAAGGAAAGTCCTGTTTCGGGGTTGGAGAATGGTTCCGGTGTTTTCATCGGGAATGTTCTAGAAGGTTCCACAATGTCCGGCACTCCGAAGGGGAAGGGTACATGAATCTGTCATACCAAGTTGGAATGATTGCATCATGTACTAGGTGTCATCGCTGAACAAAATAAAGGGTTTAATCAAATCCTAGTTTGAAAAGTCAAACGCCAATTTGAAAAGTGAAACGGCTATTTTGGGAAGTGGAGGGGAAGGTGGAAACCGAGTTGGGGAGGAGTTCCTCCCCTCCACCGCCGGCCCCCTTGGGAAACCGAGTTGGGGAGGGACACCCCTCCCCTGGCGCGGCCCCTCCACCTATATAAGGAGGGGCAGGGCTGACCCTCCTAGCGCCCAACACCTCCACCCGCAAACCCTAGCCCTAAGCCGCCGGCCCTCCTGCAGCCGCCGCCGCCCTAGGGAAAGCCGCCGCCGCTAGCTAACCCTAGCCGCCGGCCAAGCCTCCTCCTCGGTGCGTCTAAACCCTAGATCATCGGGGATCTCTCTCATAGTCCACCATACTCGCTTCGGCTTAAGGCGAAGCCCTGCGAGATCTCCCCTCTACTTCCGGTACCACGCCGTTGTACTGTCGGAATCGCGAGGAGAGTGCTACAATCTCCGCTGCCTGCTGGAACAAGGGAGAGGAAGGCCTTCGTCGAGTACCGAACGTGTGACCGACTGCGGGAGCGCTGCCGGAACGCAGCGCCGGAAGGATCGTCTACGCGATCTTGAGATCGGGAAGAGTACGACTACATCACCCACGAGAATCCGCTATCGTTAAACACTTTGGAATCTTCGAGGGTGAGTTATTCCATCGACTCGTTGCTACAATATAGTAGATAGATCTTGGCTTGTTTGTTTGTATGCGATAGAAATTTTTTATTTTCCATGCTACGAAACCCTACAGTGGTATCAGAGCCGTGTCTATATGTAGATCTATTGCACGAGTAGAACACAATGGTCATTGTGGGCGTTTATGCTTTTATTGTCGATTTCTTCTTGTGTACTTTGCATCTTGCGGGATGTTGGGATGAAGTGTCCCGGGATAACCTTACATGACATCGTTCATGAGACTTTCTCCACGCTTTACATGCAACTTGTATTGCATAAGTGGCTTTGCGAGTGCCTGTTTCTCCCAACATAGGTAAGATTCAATTTACAACGGGTGATTGTCAATACTAGTATCAATGTTGTGGTTCATGTTCGTAAGTTAGAACGACACTTATTGAAAGCCCCAAACCACGTAAAACATGCAAATAAAGTAGAGGCGTCTAACTTTGTTTTGCAGGGGTGTGCTATGATGGGATATGGCCATGATTGTGATTATATTTGATGTATGCAATGTTCCTTATTGTAAGTTGGCAACCGGCAGGAGTCATATCCCCAAACCACGTAAAACATGCAAATAAAGTAGAGGCGTCTAACTTTGTTTTGCAGGGGTGTGCTATGATGGGATATGGCCATGATTGTGATTATATTTGATGTATGCAATGTTCCTTATTGTAAGTTGGCAACCGGCAGGAGTCATATGGTTGTCTTTAATTTTTGTTTAGACCCGTGTGTCTATTCAAAGTAGTTGTAATAGTTGAAGCCGGTGGACAACAACCATGGAGAAGCGTCATTGACCTTGATGCAATGCCGGTGATGATGGAGATCATGTTCGTGCTTGAAGATGGAGATCGGAAGCACAAAGAAGAAAGGCCATATCATATCACATATTATGAATTGCATGTGATGTTAATCCTTTATGCATCTTGTATTGCTTAGTTAACGACGGTAGCATTATAAGATGATCCCTCATGCACATGAATTTCAAGTTCTAAAGTGTTCACCCTTAGTTAGCACCGTTGCTAAAGCTTGTTGTTTCGAAGCACCACGTGATGATCGGGTGTGTTAGATTCCACAAGTGTATACAATGTGAGCAAGCCAGATTTGCTCATGCGGAAGCTAAAGTTTGATCTTGACGAGACTAGCATGTACAGACATGGTCTCGGAACACGGATCACTGAAAGGTAAAGCATGAATCATATAGTAGATATGATGAACATGTCGATTGTTCGCCATTGAAACTATATCAACTCTCGTGATGATCGGTGTTGATGTGGTGGATTAGGTTCGTGTGATCACTAAAACAATGTGAGGGATATTGTTTTGAGTGGGAGTTCACCTAGATTAATTTAACTATTAATTAGAACTCAATTTGTCATAACCTTAGTCTAAACCATTGCAAATATGTTGTAGATCAATGGCGGCCCCTATCATCAATTTTAATGCGTTCCTAGAGAAAGAAAAGTTGAAAAACAATGGAAGCAACTTCGCGGATTGGTTCCGCAATTTGAGGATTGTCCTCAATGCTGGTAATTTGACCTATGTGCTGGATGCACCGTTGGGTGACCCACCTGCAGCTACTGCTACCGATGAAGTAAAGAATGTTTACCTCGCTCGGAAGACTCAGTACTCCACAGTTCAGTGTGCTATCTTGTATGGTTTAGAATCGGAGCTTCAGAAAAGGTTTGAGAATTCAGACCCACATGATATTGTCCGTGATCTCAAATTGATCTTTGAGACACACGCGGCAATTAACAGCTATGAGGCTTCTGAAAAGTTATTTAACTGCAAGATGGAAGAGGGAAGCTCCGTCAGTGAGCATGTGCTTAAGATGTCTGGGCACGCAAAAAAACTTCAAAGCTTGGGTATAGTGATTACTAATGCTTTGGGGATTAACCGTGTCCTCCAATCACTACCACCAAGTTACAAGAATTTTGTGATGAACTACAATATGCAAAACATGAACAAGCAGTTGCCAGAACTCTTTGCCATGTTGAAATCTGCAGAAGTGGAGATCAAGAAAGAGCACCAAGTGTTGATGGTCAATAAGACCACCAAATTCAAGAAAGGCAAGTCTAAGCAAAAGGGACACTTCAAGAAGGGTGGTAAGAAAGTTACCGCGCCGACGAAGAAGACCAAGGCTGGACCTAAGCCTGATACTGAGTGCTTTTACTGCAAGGGAGAAGGTCACTGGAAGCGGAATTGCCCAAAGTACTTGGCAGATTTGAAGAACGGCAACATCAAGAAGAAAGGTATATCCGATATACATGTTATTGATGTGTATCTCACTAGTACTCGTACTAGTGCCTAGGTATTTGATACTGGTTCAGTTTCTCATATTTGTAACTCGAAACAGGTGCTGCAGAATAAACGGAAGCTAGCGAAGAACGAGGTGACGATGCGCGTGGGAAACAGATCAAAGGTTGATGTGATCGCGCTCAGCACGATACCCCTTCATCTATCATCGGGATTAGTTTTATACTTAAATAATTATTATTTGGTGCCTGCGTTAAGCATGAACATTATATCGGGATCTTATTTATTGCGAGACGGTTACTTGTTTAAGTCCGAGAATAATGGTTGTTCGATTTATATGAGTAATATGTTTTATGCACATGCACCTTTGATAGATGGTCTATTCTTATTGAATCTCGATAGTGGAAATACACATATTAATAACATTGAGGCTAAACGTTTGAAATCGAGCGATAACTCGATCTATATGTGGCACTGTCGTCTTGGTCACATTGGAGTGAAGCGTATGAAGAAACTCCATTCCAATGGACTTCTTGAATCACTTGATTTCGAATCACTTGAAAGATGCGAAGCATGTCTAATGGGTAAAATGACTAAGACTCCATTCTCTGGTATGATGGAGCGAGATACGGACTTATTGGAAATCATACATACCGATGTGTGTGGTCCAATGAGTGTAGCATCGCGCGGTGGTTATCGTTATGTTCTTAACTTCACGGATGACTTGAGTAGATATGGGTATATCTATTTCATGAAACATAAGTCCGAAACTTTTGAGAAGTTTAAGGAATTTCAAAGTGAGGTGGAGAATCAACATAACAAGAAGATTAAATTTCTACGTTCTAATCGTGGAGGTGAATATCTAAGTTACGAGTTTGGCGAGCATTCGAAGAAATGCGGAATACTTTCACAATTGACACCGCCGGGAACACCACGGCGTAATGGTGTGTCCGAACGTCGTAATCGAACTCTCTTAGATATGGTTTCGTTCTATGATGTCACTTACAAATTTACCGCTATCATTTTGGGGTTATGCATTAGAAACAGCCGCATTAACTTTAAATAGGGCACCATATAAATCCGTTGAAACGACACCGTATGAATTATGGTTTGGGAAGAAACCTAAATTGTCGTTCCTTAAAGTTTGGGGTTGCGAAGCCTATGTAAAGAAGTTACAGCCGGACAAGCTTGAACCCAAAGCGGAAAAATGCGTCTTCATAGGATACCCGAAGGAAACTATTGGGTATACCTTCTATCATAGATCCGAGGGAAAAATCTTCGTTGCCAAGAATGGATCCTTTCTAGAGAAGGAATTTCTCTCGAAAGAAGTGACTGGAAGGAAAGTAGAACTCGACGAGGTTGTCGAACCTTCTCACAAAATTGCGAGTAGCGCAGCACCAGAAGAAGTTCCTGTGGTGCCTGCACCAATAAGAGAGGAAGCTAATGATGATGATCATGAAAATTCGGTTGTAGTTTCTACAGAGCCTCGCAGGTCAACAAGAACTCGTACCACTCCAGATTGATATGATCCCGTTATGAGTGTCATGTTGGTGGACAACACCGATGACCCTGCGACATATGAGGAAGCGATGATAAGCCCAACCTCCAATAAATGGCAAGAAGCCATGAAATCCGATATTGGATCCATGTACGAAAACCATGTATGTACTTTGGTGGACTTACCGGATGGCCGGAAGGCTGTCGAGAACAAATGGATTTTCAAGAACAAAACAGATGCTGATGGTAATGTTACTGTCTATAAAGCTCGACTTGTCGCAAAAGGGTTTCGACAAATTCAAGGAGTTGACTACGATGAGACTTTCTCACCAGTAGCGAAGCTAAAGTCTGTGAGGATTATGTTAGCAATCGCTGCATATTATGATTATGAGATATGGCATATGGATGTCAAAACGGCATTCCTCAATGGAGACATTGATGAAGAGTTGTATATGATGCAACCCAAAGGTTTTGTCGATCCTAAAGATGCTAACAAGGTATGCAAACTTCAACGGTCCATCTATGGATTGAAGCAAGCATCCCGAAGTTGGAATCAATGTTTTGATAAGGTGATCAAAAGTTTTGGTTTTATACAAACTTATGGAGAAGCTTTTATTTACAAGAAAGTGAGTAGGAGCTCTGTAGCATTCTTAATACTATATGTAGATGACATATTGTTGATTGGGAATGATGTAGACCTTCTTAATAGTGTCAAGGAATATTTGAATAATAGTTTTTCAATGAAGGATCTTGGCGAAGCAGCTTATATATGAGGCATAAAGATTTATAGATATAGATCAAGACGCCTAATATCATTGTCACAAAGTACATATTTGGACAAAGTTCTAAAGAGGTTTGTAATGGAAGATAGCAAGAAAGGGTTCTTGCCCATGTTGCCCAATACGACCTTGAGTAAAACTCAAAGTCCGACAATGGCAGAAGATAGAGAAAGGATGAGTAAGACTCCCTATGCCTCAGCCTTAGGATCTCTAATGTATGCCATGCTATGTACTAGACCCGACATTGCATATGCTGTTAGTTTAACTAGCAGATATCAAAGTGATCCAGGAGTGGATCATTGGACAGCGGTCAAAAACTTCCTTAAGTACTTGAGAAGAACTAAGGATATGGTTCTTTCTTATGGAGGTGATGAACAGCTCGTTGTTAATGGTTACACCGATTCTAGTTGGAACACCGATCCGGATGATTCTAAATCACAATCTGGATATGTATTTACTTTGAATGGTGCAGCAGTTATCTAGAGGAGTGCAAAGCAAAGTGTTGTGGCGAGATCTTCAACTGAATCGGAATACATGGCTGCTTCGGAGGCTTCACAAGAAGCGATATGGATGAAAGAGTTCATTACAGAGCTGGGTGTGGTTCCTAGTGCGCCAAACCCAATGTCTATCTACTGTGATAACATGGGCTCCATAGCCAAGGCGCAAGAACCAAGGTCACACAAGAAGCTGAAGCACATCAAGCTACGTTTTCACGCTATTCGAGAACATGTCCAAGATGTGGACATAAAGATTTGCAAAGTACACACATATCTGAATGTGGCGGATCCGTTGACTAAACCTCTCCCGAGGGCAAAACATGACCAACACCAAACTGCCATGGGTGTTCGGTATATTACTATGTAATCTAGATTAGATGACTCTAGTGCAAGTGGGAGACTGTTGGAGATATGCCCTAGAGGCAATAATAAATGTAGTTATTATTATATCTTTGTGTTTATGATAAATGTTTACATTCATGCTATAATAGTATTAACAAGGAAACATTAATACTTGTGTGATTTGTAAACTTAAATTGAAGTCCCTAGTAAAGCCTCTATACATCACTAGCTTGTTGGTTAATAAATGATTGTGGTTTCCCTATCATGAACATTGAGATGTTATTAACAACAAGATCATATCGTTAGGAGAATGATATGGTGGACATACTCCTATAGATAAGCGTAGCATAAAGAACAAGTCATTTTAATAGATCAATTGCTATATGCTTTCTGATACATAGTAACCTAATTCCTTCGACCATGAGATCATGCATATCACCTTCACTGGAAGGATGCTTTGATGACATCAAACACCACTCCGTAACTGGGTGGCTATAAAGGTGGCATTGAGTGTTCGGAAAGTATTGGTTGAGACACATGGATCAAGAGTGGGATTTGTCCATCCATATGACGGATAGATATACTCTGGGACCTCTTGGTGAAATGACATCCAATTATCTTGCAAGCATGTGACTAGATCACAAGGGATCACATATCACGGGAACGAGAAAAGAGTACTTATCAGTAACGAGGTTGAACTAGGTATGCAGAGATACCAACAATCATAACCTCGGATAAGTAAACTATCGTGAGACAAAGGGAAATTGGTATCGTATGTAAGTGGTTCATTCGATCGCAAAGTAATCGTAGAAATATGTGGGAGCCATATGAATTTCCAGATTCCTCTATTGGTTATTGTTTGTAGAAGTGTCTCGATCATGTCCGCATAATTCACGAACCGTAGGGAGACACACTTAAGGATTCGACGTTGTTTGAGTAGTTATGGAATGATGAGTAAGAGACCGAATGTTGTTCGGAGTCTCGGATGGGACCCGGGATATCACGAGGAGATCCGGAATGGTCCGGAGAATAAGATTCATATAAGGAAAGTCCTGTTTCGGGGTTGGAGAATGGTTCCGGTGTTTTCATCGGGAATATTCTAGAAGGTTCCAGAATGTCCGGCACTCCGAAGGGGAAGGGTACATGAATGTGTCATACCAAGTTGGAATGATTGCATCATGTACTATGTGTCATCGCTGAACAAAATAAAGGGTTTAATCAAATCCTAGTTTGAAAAGTCAAACGCCAATTTGAAAAGTCAAACAGCTATTTTGGGAAGTGGAGGGGAAGGTGGAAACCGAGTTGGGCAGGAGTTCCTCCCCTCCACCGCCGGCCCCCTTGGGAAACCGAGTTGGGGAGGGACTCCCCTCCCCTGGCGCGGCCCCTCCACCTATATAAGGAGGGGCAGGGCTGCCCCTCCTAGCACCCAACACCTCCACCCGCAAACCCTAGCCCTAATCCGCCGGCCCTCCTGTAGCCGCCGCCGCCTAGCTAACCCTAGCCGCCAGCCAAGCCTCCTCTTCGGTGCGTCTAAACCCTAGATCGCCGGGGATCTCTCTCATAGTCCACCATACTCGCTTCGGGTTAAGGCGAAGCCCTGCGAGATCTCCCCTCTACTTCCGGTACCACGCCGTTGTGCTGCCGGAATCGCAAGGAGAGTGCTACAACCTCCGCTGCCTGCTGGAACAAGGGAGAGGAAGGTCTTCGTCGAGTACCGAACGTGTGACCGACTGCGGGAGCACTGCCGGAACGCAGCGCCGGAAGGATCGTCTACGCGATCTTGAGATCGGGAAGAGTACGACTACATCACCCACGAGAATCCGCTCTCGTTAAACACTTAGGAATCTTCGAGGGTGAGTTATTCCATCGACTCGTTGCTACGATCTAGTAGATAGTTCTTGGCTTGTTTGTTTGTATGCGATAGAAATTTTTTGTTTTCCATGCTACGAAACCCTATAGTGGTATCAGAGCCGTGTCTATATGTTGATCTGTTGCACGAGTAGAACACGAAGCGGCCCGGGCTAACCTTACATGACATCATTCATGAGACTTGCTCCACGCTTGACATGTAACTTGTATTGCATAAGTTGCTTTGTGGGTGCCTGTTTCTCCCAACATAGTTAAGATTCAATTTACTACGGGTGATTGTCAATACTAGTATCAATGTTGTGGTTCATGTTCGTAAGTTAGAACGACACTTATTGAAAGCCCAAAACCACGTAAAACATGCAAAGAAAGTAGAGGCGTCTAACTTTGTTTTGCAGGGGTGTGCTATGATGTGATATGGCAATGATTGTGATTATATTTGATGTATGGAATGTTCCTTATTGTAAGTTGGCAACCGGCAGGAGCCATATGGTTGTCTTTAATTTTTGTTTAGACCCGCGTGTCTATTCAAAGTAGTTGTAATAGTTGAAGCCGGTGGACAACTTCAACCATGGAGAAGCTTCATTGACCTTGATGCAATGCCGGTGATGATGGAGATCATGTTCGTGCTTGAAGATGGAGATCGGAAGCACAAAGAAGAAAGGCCATATCATATCACATATTATGAATTGCATGTGATGTTAATCCTTTATGCATCTTGTATTGCTTAGTTAACGACGGTAGAATTATAATATGATCCCTCATGCACATGAATTTCAAGTTCTAAAGTGTTCACCCTTAGTTAGCACAGTTGCTAAAGCTTGTTGTTTCGAAGCACCACGTGATGATCGGGTGTGTTAGATTCCGCAGGTGTATACAACGTGAGCAAGCCAGATTTGCTCATGCGGAAGCTAAGGTTTGATCTTGACGAGCCTAGCATGTACAGACATGGTCTCGGAACACGGATCACCGAAAGGTAAAGCATGAATCATATAGTAGATATGATGAACATGTCGATTGTTCGCCATTGAAACTATATCAACTCTCGTGATGATCGGTGTTGATGTGGTGGAACAAGGGAGAGGAAGGTCTTCGTCGAGTACTGAACGTGTGACCGACTTCGGGAGCGCTGCTGGAACACAGCGCCGGAAGGATCGTCTTCGCGATCTTGAGATTGGGAAGAGTACGACTACATCACCCACGAGAATCCGCTCTTGTTAAACACTTTGGAATCTTCGAGGGTGAGTTATTCCATCGACTCGTTTCTACAATCTAGTAGAAAGATCTCGTCAAATTTTTTGTGATACAGTGTTGAATTGCGGTATAGTTTGTGATACAGTGCCCATATTGTGCATGCATGTGTATATTGGGATGGAAAACAATGTTGTAGGAGGAAGTTTTCCTTTTTGTCACTCGGAAAAGCCATTTTCCATTTTCCGAGGGCAAAAAGACGGGTCGTTTTGTGAAGCAGCCACCAAAATGCAGGTACAGAATGCTACCATCACATTTTTCTAAAATACTAGACCACCTTACTTGAACTATATACCAACCGGGAGATCTCAAACCTTTCTGTCCTTCTCGAGTGAAAAAGACAAATGTCTGCCGAAGCGGTAGAAAGTGGGTCCGGTTTGAACTACATGTACATGATCTAACGTCCATGATTTTTTGAAAAAATCATTTCCAGACTCATAGTATGTTGTTTCTTCAGAGATCCAATGCAAGTTCTAACATTCTCATCCCCTATCTTCACGAACGCCGTTTTGACCTAAGTTCGAAAAGGCAAAAAATTCAAAACGGGCATAAAAAATTCAAAAAAGGTCCGAACAATGTAAATCATTCGCGTGGTGTGATATTATGTGACATAGTTGCAAGGAAAAATATGAAACTTGGTATACTGATTATGTCTCGAAAAAACCTTCACAAAATGACCTATCATGTTCGAGGTTTCATGGATTTCGATCCAAGAGACGGATGTTATGTGTTGAATCGAGGTATAGTTTTGTGATACGGTGCCCATATTGTGCATGCATGTGTATATTGGGATGAAGAACAGTTTTGTAGGAGGAAGGTTTCCTTTTTGTCGCTCGGAAAAGCCATTTTCCATTTTCTGAGCGCAAAAAGACGGGTCGTTTCGTGAAGCAGCCACCAAAATGCAGTTACAGAATGCTACCGTCGCATTTTTATAAAATACTAGACTACCTTACCTGAACTATATCCCAACCGGGGGATCTCAAACCTTTTTGTCCTTCCCGGGTAAAAAGACAAATGTCTACCGAAGCGGTAGGAAGTGGGTCCGTTTTAAACTACAGGTACATGATCTAACGTCCGTGATTTTTTGAAAAAATCATTTCTAGATTCACAATATGTTGTTTCTTCAAAGATCCAATGCATCTTATAACATTCTCATCCATTATCTTCACGCACGCCATTTTGTCCTAAGTTCGAAACGGTAAAAAATTGAAAACGGGCATAAAAAATTCAAAAAGGTCCAAACAATGTAAATCATTCGCGTGGTGTGATATTATGTGACATAGTTTCAAGGAAAAATATTAAACTTGGTATACTGATTATGTCTCGAAAAAACCTTCACAAAACGACCTATCATGTTCGAGGTTTCATGGCTTTCGGTCCAAGAGACGGATGTTATGTGTTGAATCGCGGCATAGTTTGTGATATGGTGCCCATATTGTGCATGCATGTGTATATTGGGATGGAGAACAATGTTGCAGGAGGAAGTTTTCTTTTTGTCTCTCGGAAAAGCCATTTTCTATTTTCCGAGCGCAAAAAGACGGGTCGTTTTGTGAAACAGCCACCAAAATGCAGTTACAGAATGCTACCATGGCATTTTTCTAAAATACTAGACCACCTTACATGAACTATATTCCAACCAGGAGATCTCAAACCTTTATGTCCTTCCTGGGTGAAAAATAAAAATGTCTGCCGAAGCAGGAGGAAGTGGGTCCGCTTTCAACTACATGTACATGATCTAACGTCTGTGATTTTTTGAAAAAATCATTTCTAGACTCACAATATGTTGTTTCTTCAGAGATCAAATGCAAGTTCTAACATTCTCATCCCCTATCTTCACGCAAGCCGTTTTGACCTAAGTTCCAAACGGCAAAAAATTCAAAACGGGCATAAAAATTCAAAAAAGTTCCAACCAATGTAAATCCTTCGCGTGGTGTGATATTATGTGACATAGTTGCAAGAAAAAATATCAAACTTGGTATATTGATTATATGTCTCGAAAAAACCTTCACACAATGACCTATCTTGTTCGAGGTTTTATGGCTTTCGTTCCAAGAGACGGATGTTATGTGTTGAATTGCGGTATAGTTTGTGATACGGTGCCCATATTGTGCATGAATTTTTTTATTGGGATGGAAAACAATGTTGTAGGAGGAAGTTTTCCTTTTTCTCGCTCGGAAAATCCATTTTCCATTTTCTAAGCGCAAAAGACCGGTCGTTTTGTGAAGCAGCCACCAAAATGCAGTTACAGAATGCTACGATCACATTTTTCTAAAATACTAGTCCACCTTACTTGAACTATATACCAGCCGGGAGATCTCAAACCTTTCTGTCCTTCTCGGGTGAAAAAGACAAATGTCTGCCGAAGCGGTAGAAAGTGGGTCTGGTTTGAACTACATGTACATGATCTAACGTCCGAGATTTTTTGAAAAAATAATTTCTAGACTCATAGTATGTTGTTTCTTCAGAGATCCAATGCAAGTTCTAACATTCTCATCCCCTATCTTCACGAACGCCGTTTTGACCTAAGTTCGAAAAGGCAAAAAATTCAAAACGGGCATAAAAAAATAAAAAAGGTCCGAACAATGTAAATCCTTCGCGTGGTGTGATATTATGTGACATAGTTGCAAGGAAAAATATAAAACTTGGTATACTGATTACGTCTCGAAAAAACGTTCACAAAATGACCTATCATGTTCGAGGTTTCATGGATTTCGATCCAAGAGACGGATGTTATGTGTTGAATCGAGGTATAGTTTTGTGATACGGTGCCCATATTGTGCATGCATGTGTATATTGGGATGAAGAACAGTTTTGTAGGAGGAAGGTTTCCTTTTTGTCGCTCGGAAAAGCCATTTTTCATTTTCTGAGCGCAAAAAGACGGGTCGTTTCGTGAAGCAGCCGCCAAAATGCAGTTACAGAATGCTACCGTCGCATTTTTATAAAATACTAGACTACCTTACCTGAACTATATCCCAACCGGGGGATCTCAAACCTTTTTGTCCTTCCCGGGTAAAAAGACAAATGTCTACCGAAGCGGTAGGAAGTGGGTCCGTTTTGAACTACAGGTACATGATCTAACGTCCGTGATTTTTTGAAAAAATCATTTCTAGACTCACAATATGTTGTTTCTTCAAAGATCCAATGCATCTTATAACATTCTCATCCATTATCTTCACGCATGCCGTTTTGACCTAAGTTTGAAACGGTAAAAAATTGAAAACGGGCATAAAAAATTCAAAAAAGGTCCAAACAATGTAAATCATTCGCGTGGTGTGATATTATGTGACATAGTTTCAAGGAAAAATATTAAACTTGGTATACTGATTATGTGTCGAAAAAACCTTCACAAAATGACTTATCATGTTCAAGGTTTCATGGCTCTCGGTCCAAGAGACGGATGTTACGTGTTGAATCCCAGCATAGTTTGTGATACGGTGCCCATATTGTGCATGCATGTGTATATTGGGATGGAGAACAATGTTGCAGGAGGAAGTTTTCCTTTTTCTCGCTCGGAAAAGCCATTTTCCCAGTGCAAAAAGACGGGTCGTTTTGTGAAGCAGCCATCAAAATGCATTTACAGAATGCTACCATCACATTTTACTAAAATATTAGACCACCTTACTTGACCTATATCCCAACCGGGGGATCCCAAACCTTTCTGTCCTTCTCGGGTGAAAAAGACAAATGTCTGCCGAAACGGTAGAAAGTGGGTCCGGTTTGAACTACAGGTACATGATCTAACATCCGTAATTTTTTGTAAAAATCATTTCTAGACTCACAATATGTTGTTTCTTCAAAGATCCAATGCATGTTCTAACATTCGCATCCCCTATCTTCACGCACGCCGTTTTGACCTAAGTTCGAAACAGTAAAAAATTGAAAACGGGTATAAAAAATTCAAAAAAGGTCCGAACAATGTAAATTCTTCGCGTGGTGTGATATTATGTGACATAGTTGCAAGGAAAAATATCAAACTTGGTATACTGATTATGTCTCGAAAAAACCTTCACAAAATGACCTATCATGTTCGAGGTTTCATGGCTTTCGGGCCAAGAGACGGATGTTATTTGTTGAATGGCGGCATAGTTTGTGATTTGGTGCCCATATTGTGCATGCATGTGTATATTGGCATGGAGAACAATGTTGCAAGAGGAAGTTCTCCTTTTCGTCGCTCGGAAAAGCCATTTTCTATTTTCCGAGCGCAAAAAGACGGGTCGTTTTGTGAAACAGCCACCAAAATGCAGTTACAGAATGCTACCATCGCATATTTCTAAAATAATAGACCACCTTACATGAACTATATCCTAACCGGGGATCTCAAACCTTTCTGTCCTTCCCGGGTGAAAAAGACAAATGTCTACCGAAGCGGAAGGAAGTGGGTCCGGTTTGAACTACAGGTACATGATCTAACGTCCGTGATTTTTAGAAAAAATCATTTCTAGACTCACAATATGTTGTTTCTTCAGAGATACAATGCAAGTTCTAACATTATCATCCTCTATCTTCACGCACGCCGTTTTCACCTAAGTTCGAAACAACAAAAAATTCAAAACGGACATAAAAAATTCAAAAAAGGTCCGAACAATGTAAATCCTTCGCGTGGTGTGATATTATGTGACATAGTGGCAAGGAAAAATATTAAACTTGGTATACTGATTATGTCTCGAAAAAACCTTCACAAAATGACCAATCATGTTTGAGGTTTCATGGGTTTTGGTCCAAGAGACGGATGTTATTTGTTGAATCACGGCATAGTTTGTGATACGGTGCCCATATTATGCATGCATGTGTATATTGGGATGGAGAACAATGCTGCAGGATGAAGTTCTCCTTTTCGTCGCTCGGAAAAGCCATTTTCTATTTCCCGAGCGCAAAAAGACGATTCGTTTTTTGAAACAGCCACCAAAATGCAGTTACAGAATGCTACCATCGCATATTTCTAAAATAATAGACCACCTTACATGAACTATATCCTAACCGGGGATCTCAAACCTTTTTGTCCTTCCCGGGTGAAAAAGACAAATGTCTACCGAAGCGGAAGGAAGTGGGTCCGGTTTGAACTAAAGGTACATGATCTAACGTCCGTGATTTTTAGAAAAAATCATTTCTAGACTCACAATATGTTGTTTCTTCAGAGATCCAATGCAAGTTCTAACATTTTCATCCTCTATCTTCACGCACGCCGTTTTGACCTATGTTCAGAACAACAAAAAATTCAAAACGGACATAAAAAATTCAAAAAAGGTCCGAACAATGTAAATCCTTTGCATGGTGTGATATTATGTGACATAGTTTCAAGTAAAAATATTAAACTTGGTATACTGATTATGTCTCGAAAAAACCTTCACAAAATGACCTATCATGTTCGAAGTTTCGTGGCTTCGGTCCAAGAGACGGATGTTATGTGTTGAATCGCGACATAGATTGTGATACGGTGCCCATATTATGCATGCATGTGTATATTGGGATGGGGAACAATGTTGCAGGAGGAAGTTTTCTTTTTCGTCGCTCGGAAAAACCATTTTCCATTTTCCGAGCGCAAAAAGATGGGTCGTTTTGTGAAGCAGCCACCAAAATGCAGTTACAGAATGCTACCGTCACATTTTTCTAAAATACTAGACCACCTTACATGAACTATATCCCAACCAGGGGATCTCGAACCTTTATGTCCTTCCCGGGTGAAAAATAAAAATGTATGCCGAAGCAGGAGGAAGTGGGTCCGGTTTCAACTACATGTACATGATCTAACGTCCGGGATTTTTAGAAAATATCATTTCTAGACTCACAATATGTTGTTTCTTCAGAGATCCAATGCAAGTTCTTACGTTCTCATCCCCTATCTTCACGCACACTGTTTTGACCTAAGTTCGAAACAGCAAAAAATTCAAAACGGGCATCAAAAATTCAAGAAAGGTCCGAACAATGTAAATACTTCGCGTGGTGTGGTATTATGTGACATAGTTTCAAGGAAAAATATTAAACTTGGTATACTGATTATGTCTCGAAATTTTTTTCACAAAATGACCTATCATGTTCGAGGTTTCATGGCTTTCGGTCCAAGAGAAGGATGTTATGTGTTGAATCGCAGCATAGTTTGTGATAAGGTGCCCATATTGTGCATGGATGTGTATATTGGGATGGAGAACAATGTTGCAGGAGGAAGTTCTCCTTTTTGTCGCTCGGAAAAGCCATTTTCCATTTTCCAAGCGCAAAAAGACTGGTCGTTTTGTTAAGCAGCCACCAAAATGCAGTTATAGAATGCTACCATCACATTTTTATAAAATACTAGACCACCTTACCTGAACTATATCCCAACCCGGGGATCTCAAACCTTTCTGTCCTTCCCGGGTGAAAAAGACAAATGTCTGCCGAAGCGGTAGGAAGTGGGTCCGGTTTGAACTACAGGTACATGATCTAACATCCATGATTTTTTGAAAAAATCATTTCTAGACTCACAATATGTTGTTTCTTCAAAGATCCAATGCAAGCAATAACATTCTCATCCCCTATCTTCACGAACACCGTTTTGACCTAAGTTCGAAATGGCAAAAAATTCAAAACGGGCATAAAAAATTCAAAAAAGGTCCGAACAATGTAAATCATTCGCGTTGTGTGATATTATGTGACATAGTTTCAAGGAAAAATATTAAACTTGGTATACTGATTATGTCTCGAAAAAACCTTCACAAAATGACCTATCATGTTCGAGGTTTCATGGCTTTCTGTCTAAGAGATGGATGTTATGTGTTGAATCGCGGCATAGTTTGTGATACGGTGCCCATATTATGCATTCATGTGTATATTGGGATGGAGAACAATGTTGCAAAAGGAAGTTTTCCTTTTCGTCGCTCGGAAAAGCCATGTTTTGTGAAGCAGACACCAAAATGCAGTTATAGAATGCTACCATCGCATTTTTATACTAGACCACCTTACCTGAACTATATCCCAACCCGGGGATCTCAAACCATTCTGTCCTTCCCGGGTGAAAAAGACAAATGTCTGCCGAAGCGGTAGGAAGTGCGTCCGGTTTGAACTACAGGTACATGATCTAACATCCATGATTTTTTGAAAAAATCATTTCTAGACTGACAATATGTTGTTTCTTCAAAGATCCAATGCAAGCAATAACATTCTCATCCCCTATCTTCACGAACACCGTTTTGACCTAAGTTCAAAATGGAAAAAAATTCAAACGGGCATAAAAAATTCAAAAAAGGTCCGAACAATGTAAATCATTCGCGTTGTGTGATATTATGTGACATAGTTTGAAGGAAAAATATTAAACTTGGTATACTGATTATGTCTCGAAAAAATCTTCACAAAATGACCTATCATGTTCGAGGTTTCATGGCTTTCTGTCCAAGAGACGGATGTTATGTGTTGAATCGCGGCATAGTTTGTGATACGGTGCCCATATTATGCATTCATGTGTATATTGGGATGGAGAACAATGTTGCAAAAGGAAGTTTTCCTTTTCGTCGCTCGGAAAAGCCATGTTTTGTGAAGCAGACACCAAAACGCAGTTACAGAATGCTACCATCGCATATTTCTTAAAATAATAGACCACCTTACATGAACTATATCCTAACCGGGGGATCTCAAACCTTTCTGTCCTTCCCGGGAGAAAAAGACAAATGTCTGCCGAAGCGGAAGGAAGTGGGTCCGGTTTGAACTACAGGTACATGATCTAACGTCCGTGATTTTTAGAAAAAATCATTTCTAGACTCACAATGTGTTGTTTCTTCAGAGATCCAATGCAGGTTCTAACATTCTCATCCTCTATCTTCACGCATGCCGTTTTCACCTAAGTTCGAAACAACAAAAAATTCAAAACGGACATAAAAAAATTCAAAAAAGGTCCGAACAATGTAAATCCTTCGCGTTGTGTGATATTATGTGACATAGTTGCAAGGAAAAATATGAAAATTGGTATACTAATTATGTCTCGAAAAAACCTTGACAAAATGACCAATCATGTTTGAGGTTTCATGGCTTTCGGTCCAAGAGACGGATGTTATTTGTTGAATCGTGGCATAGTTTGTGATACAGTGCCCATATTGTGCATGCATGTGCATATTGGGATGGAGAACAATGTTGCAGGAGGAAGTTCTCCTTTTCGTCGCTCGGAAAAGCCATTTTCTATTTTCCGAGCGCAAAAAGATGGGTCGTTTTGTAAAGCAGCCACCAAAATGCAGTTACAGAATGCTACCATCGCATATTTCTAAAATAATAGACCACCTTACATGAACTATATCGTAACTGGGGATCTCAAAACTTTCTGTCCTTCCCGGGTGAAAAAGACAAATGTCTACCGAAGCGGAAGGAAGTGGGTCCGGTTTGAACTACAGGTACATGATCTAACGTCCGTGATTTTTAGAAAAAATCATTTCTAGACTCACAATATGTTGTTTCTTCAGAGATCCAATGCAAGTTCTAACATTCTCATCCTCTATCTTCACGCACGCTGTTTTGACCTAAGTTCGAAACAGCAAAGAATTCAAAACGGACATAAAAAATTCAAAAAGGTCCGAACAATGTAAATCCTTTGCGTGGTTTGATATTATGTGACATAGTTTCAAGGAAAAATATTAAACTTTGTATACTGATTATGTGTCGAAAAACCTTCACAAAATGACCTATCATGTTCGAGGTTTCATGGCTTCGGTCCAAGAGACGGATGTTATGTATTGAATCGCGGCATAGTTTGTGATACGGTGCCCATATTGTGCATGCATGTGTATATTGGGATGGGGAACAATGTTGCAGGAGGAAGTTTTCCTTTTTGTCGCTCGGAAAAGCCATTTTCCATTTTCCGAGCGCAAAAAGATGGGTCATTTTGTGAAGCAGCCACCAAAATGCAGTTACAGAATGCTACCATCGCATTTTTCTAAAATACTAGACCACCTTTCTTGAACTATATTCCAACTAGGGGATCTCAAACCTTTATGTCCTTCCCGGGTGAAAAAAAATGTCTGCCGAAGCAGGAGGAAGTGGGTCCGGTTTCAACTACATGTACATGATCTAACGTCCGGGATTTTTTGAAAAAATCATTTCTAGACTCACAATATGTTGTTTCTTCAGAGATCCAATGGAAGTTCTAACATTCTCATCCCCTATCTTCACGCACGCCATTTTGACCTAAGTTCGAAACGGCAAAAACCTTCACAAAATGACCTATCATGTTCGAGGTTTCATGGCTTTCGGTCCAATAGACGGATGTTATGTGTTGAATCGCAGCATAGTTTGTGATACGGTGCCCATATTGTGCATGCATGTGTATATTGGGATGGAAAACAATATTGCAGGAGGAAGTTTTCCTTTTCGTCGCTCGGAAAAGCCATTTTCCATTTTCCGAGCGCAAAAATATGGGTCGTTTTGTGAAGTAGCCACCAAAATGCAGTTACAGAATGCTACCATCGCATTTTTCTAAAATACTAGACCACCTTACATGAACTATATCCCAACCAGGGGGTCTCAAACCGTTCTGTCCTTCCCAGTGAAAAAGACAAATGTCTGCCGAAGCGGTAGGAAGTGGGTCCGGTTTGAACTACAGGTACATGATCTAACGTCCGTGATTTTTTGAAAATATCATTTCTAGACTCACAATATGTTATTTCTTGAGAGATCCAATGCAAGTTCTAAAAATTCTCATCCCCTATCTTCACGCACGCCGTTTTGACGTATGTTCGAAATGGCAAAAAAATCAAAACGGGCATAAAAAATTCAAAAAAGGTTCGAACAATGTAAATCATTCGCGTTGTGTGATATGATGTGACATAGTTTCAATGAATAATATTAAACTTGGTATACTGATTATGTCTCGAAAAAACCTTCACAAAAAGACCTATCATGTTCGAGGTTTCATGGCTTTCTGTCTAAGAGACGGATGTTATGTGTTGAATCGCGACATAGTTTGTGATATGGTGCCCATATTGTGCATGCATGTGTATATTGGGATGGAGAACAATGTTGCTGGAGGAAGTTTTCCTTTTCGTCGCTCGGAAAAGCCACATTTTGTGAAGCAGCCACCAAAATGCAGTTACATAATGCTACCATCGCATTTTTCTAAAATACTAGACCACCTTACCTGAACTATATCCCAACCGGGGGATCTCAAACCTTTTTGTCCTTCCCGAGTAAAAGGAAAAATGTCTGCCGAAGCGGTAGGAAGCGGGTCCAGTTTGAACTATAGGTACATGATCTAACGTCCGTGATTTTTTGTAAAAATCATTTCTAGACTCACAATATGTTGTTTCTTCAAAGATCCAATGCATGTTATAACATTCTCATCCCCTATCTTCACGCACGCCGGTTTGACCTAAGTTCGAAACAGTAAAAAATTGAAAACGGGCATAAAAATTCAAAAATGGTCCAAACAATGTAAATCATTCGCGTGGTGTGATATTATGTGACATAGTTTCAAGGAAAAATATTAAACTTGGTATACTGATTATGTCTCGAAAAAACCTTCACAAAATGACCTATCATGTTCGAGGTTTCATGGCTTTCGGTCCAAGAGACGCATGTTATGTGTTGAATCGCAGCATAGTTTGTGATACGGTGCCCATATTGTGCATGAATGTGTATATTGGGATGGAGAACAATGTTGCAGGAGGAAGTTTTCCTTTTCGTCGCTCGGAAAAGCCATTTTCCGAGCGCAAAAAGATGGGTCGTTCTGTGAAGCAACCACCAAAATATAGTTACAGAATGCTACCATCGCATTTTTCTAAAATACTAGACCACCTTACTTGAACTATATCCCAACCGGGGGATCTCAAACCTTTCTGTCCTTCTCGGGTGAAAAAGACAAATGTCTGCCAAAACGGTAGAAAGTGGGTCCGGTTTGAACTACAGGTACATGATCTAACGTCCGTGATTTCAAAAAAAATTATTTCTAGACTCACAATATGTTGTTTCTTCAGAGATCCAATGCAAGTTCTAAAATTCGCATCCCCTATCTTCACGCACACTGTTTTGACCTAAGTTCGAAATGGTAAAAAATTGAAAACGTGCATAAAAAATTCAAAAAGGTCCGAACAATGTAAATCCTTCGTGTGGTGTGATATTATGTGACATAGTTGCAAGGAAAAATATAAACTTGGTATACTCATTATGTCTCGAAAAAACCTTCACAAAATGACCTATCATGTTCGTGGTTTCATGGCTTTCGGTCCAAGAGATGGATGTTATGTGTTGAATCGCGGCATAGCTTGTGATATGGTGCCCATATTGTGCATGCATGTGTATATTGGGATGGAGAATAATGTTGCAGGATGAAGTTTTCCTTTTCGTCGCTCGGAAAAGCCATTTTTTCCATTTTCCGAGCACAAAAAGACGGGTCGTTTTGTGAAGCAGCCACCAAAATACAGTTACATAATGCTACCATTGCATTTTTCTAAAATACTAGACCACCTTACTTGAACTATATCACAACCGGGAGATCTCAAAACTTTCTGTCCTTCTCGTTTGAAGAAGACAAATGTCTGCCGAAGCGGTAGAAAGTGGGTCCGGTTTGAACTACAGGTACATGATCTAACATCCGTGATTTTTTGAAAAAATCATTTCTAGACTCATAATATGTTGTTTCTTCAGATATCCAATACAAGTTCTAACATTCTCATCCCCTATCTTCACGCACACCGTTTTGACCTAAGTTCGAAAAGGCAAAAAATTCAAAATGTGCATAAAAAATTCAAAAAAGGTCCGAACAATGTAAATCCTTCGTGTGGTGTGATATTATGTGACATAGTTGCAAGGAAAAATATAAACTTGGTATACTCATTATGTCTCGAAAAAACCTTCACAAAATGACCTATCATGTTCGAGATTTCATGGCTTTCGGTCCAAGAGACGGATGTTATGTGTTGAATCGCGGTATAGTTTGTGATACGGTGCCCATATTGTGCACGCATGTGTATATTGGGACGGATAACAATGTTGCAGGAGGAAGTTTTCTTTTTCGTCGCTCGGAAAAGCCATTTTCTATTTTCTGAGCGCAAAAAGACGGGTCGTTTTGTGAAACAGCCACCAAAATGCAGTTACAGAATGCTACCATCGCATTTTTCTAAAATACTAGACCACCTTACATGAACTATATCCCAACCAGGGGATCTCAAACCTTTATGTCCTTCCCGGATGAAAAATAAAAATGTCTGCCGAAGCAGGAGGAAGTGGGTCCGGTTTCAACTACATGTACATGATCTAACGTCCGGGATTTTTTGAAAAAATCATTTCTAGACTCACAATATGTTGTTTCTTCAGAGATCCAATGCAAGTTCTAACATTCTCATCCCCTATCTTCACGCACGCTGTTTTGACCTAAGTTCGAAATGGTAAAAAATTGAAAACGGGCATAAAAAATTCAAAAAACGTCCGAACAATGTAAATCTATCGTGTGGTGTGATATTATGTGACATAGTTGCAAGGAAAAATATAAAACATGGTATACTCATCATGTCTCGAAAAAATCTTCACAAAATGACCTATCATGTTCGAGGTTTCATGGCTTTCGGTCCAAGAGACGGATGTTATGTGTTGAATCGCGGCATAGTTTGTGATACGGTGCCCATATTGTGCATGCATGTGTATATTGGGATGGAGAACAATGTTGCAGGAGGAAGTTTTCCTTTTCGTCACTCGGAAAAGCCATTTTCCATTTTCCGAGCCCAAAAAAGATAGGTCGTTTTGTGAAGCAGCCACCAAAATGAAGTTGCAAAATGCTACCATCAAATTTTTATAAAATACTAGACCACCTTACTTGAACTATATCCCAACCGGGGGATCTCAAACCTTTCTGTCCATTCGGGTGAAAAAGACAAATGTCTGCCGAAGCGGTAGGAAGTGGGTCCGGTTTGAACTACAGGTACATGATCTAACGTCCGTGATTATTTGAAAAAATCATTTCTAGACTCAGAATATGTTGTTTCTTCAAAGATCCAACGCAAGTTCTAACATTCTCATTCCCTATATTCACGCACGCCATTTTGACCTAAGTTCAAAAAATTCAAAACGGTCATTAAAAAATTCAAAAAAGGTCCAAACAATTTAAATCTTGGAAACAATTATTTTATTTACATCTATAATAAGAGAGTAGATGTAAATTCTATTTCTGCAAATTTTGATATATAATAATTAATTTTCCCAAACTCTAAACAAACAATCCTTTTTTGTTTTTAAAATGGTTTTAAAAAAGGACCTTTAGTCCCGGTTTGTAGTACAAACCGGGGCTAAAGGGGTGTGGGGCTTCACGTGAAACGCGGCGCGCCGAAAACCCTTTAGCCCCGGTTTGTAGTACAAACTAGGGCAAAATGGTGATGGGTATAAATACCCACCCCGCGCGCCCGGTTCGTGCACTGAACCGGAGCACGCAGATCCTCCCCGCGCCGCCGTCTTCCTCCTCGTGCAGAGCCAGCGCGCCGCCGTGTCGTCAACCACCACGCTGCGCCTCGCGCCCCTCATCGTGCCGTCCCTCCTCGCGATGCCCCTCCCGACGCCGCCCGAGCCCGTGCCGCCCGCGCCCGTGTTTCCCCTCCCCCGCGCCGCCCCTCGCCTCTGTCGCCCCAGCGACCGCCGCCGCCCCTCTCCCGCGCCGCCCCGCGCCTCTCTCTGACCGTAGCGCCGCCCCTCTCCGGCCAGGTGAGCCTCCCCGCACTCCTGTGCTTCCCCTCTCGGTCACGTAGCTTAGTTAATTAGGGTTAGTGTAATTTTAGTTAGTATAAATAATTTAGTTAGTGTATTTGTTAGTGTAATTTAGTTAGTGTTATTAGTGTTAATATAGTGCTATTAGTGTTAATATATATAGTTTAGTTAGTGTATTTTTGTTAGTGCTATTAGTGTTAATATAGTTTAAGTAGTTAGTGTAATTTAGTTAGTGTTTAATATAGTTTATTTTAGTGGATACTATTTATTTTCGTCATGTTTAAAGTATATAGGTTAAATTTTAGTGTTTAGGAATATGCCGATTCCTCACCTCGTTCACTTGGCGTGAACAACGGAGCGCTACTAGACAGTGTCGCCGGGAATCCACGGGGTTGGGCTCCGCCGGGCTGGCACTGGGAGGTGCTACCAGCGGGGGGACGTCGTCTGGTGAGGAATCTGGGTGTCGTCGTCGACCCGGATCTTCTGTGGTGGCGGCCGAGTGGTCCAGGTGCGATGCAGAGGGAGTCGGCCCCCAACGAGGTGGTATAACGTCGTGTCAGGGAAGAGGAAGAGCACGTCCGACGCTACATGTACATTTTAGAATTCCGGGTCACCAATACCTGGCAGCTTCTTCAGGCACCTTACCCGAGATATTCTCCGCTGATGGTTCCTACTCTTTGGGTGCACACCTCCCGCGGTTCAGCAGCCGGGGCTCGACGTCTTCGCTGAGCTAGCTAGATGTGTAATAGGGTACCATCTTGTATTCGAGATGTATTGTTGTTTAATTGGTACTTTATTGTTGTACTAGCTGGATTATTCGAGATGTATTGTTGTTTAATTGGTACTCTATCTTTCTTTATCACATTGTTTAAGCTGGATTACTTTATCTTCCTTTATTTTATCGCATTAAGCAAAATGGTTTTATCTTTGTTCTGTATTAGTTAAATTATGGACGGTAGAGACAATGAAAAGAACATCATGTACAACATGATAGATGAGGGTACAGGAGGTTATCATTACGATGGAGCAGATGAGGATGGAGATGATGATGGCTCCCAAAACCTCAACTTGGATGAAGCCGACATAAGAGATGACTATGATGAATTTTTTGGTGGAGACGACGGTGGAACTGACGGTGGAGAAACCATAGCAAAGACCAGCGAGGTATATAAAGCCTCTACTGATCACGAGCTAGTAGATGCATTAGTTGATTCATATATATATATGTACTAACGACTGTTTCTTCTCTTAGACCTCCGCATCGGGCGAATCTTCTGCAAGGAAACGAGGCCCGACCAAAAAGTTGGTCGATGGTGCGCATTTCACTATTAATTTAGTGTCTAGTTCGGCGAACCTTTGGAGCCGAAAGAGGCCACAAGTGTTTTTGTATACCAATGCGGAGCGATAGTCAGGTACGCCATCCCGATCACCACTCAGAAGTGGAATAAGCCAGGAAAGAGAAGTGATGGAGTTGGAGAAACTTTTGTCGATGACAGAGCCAAAGAGGGTCTTTGGAATTCACTCATGGCACACTTCTCTCTACCTGAATTGAAAACTCCTAAACTCAATGAGGATTGCAAGTCAGAAAGTAGGCCCTTAAGAAGATGCGCGGACAGTTCAAGGACTGGAAGAAAAGATTTTACAACAACTTTGCCAAGAAGGGGCTGACTCCTCCATTCATTGGCTCGCTGGAGAAGCAGCGGGATAACTGGGCCCCATTTGTGACATACAAGGAATCAGAAGCAGCTACAGCCAAGTTAGAAAAGAATAAGTTAAATGCGGCCAAAAAGAAATATCACCATACTATGGGGACAGGTGGCTACAAGACAAGCACACCGAAGTGGGAAAAAACCGAGAAAGAAATGCGTAAAAAAGGGGTCATCCCAGCTACAAATCAGTGGCCCGTGAGGTCAAAAAATTGGCTCCTTGGGCATGGGGGGTCGTATGACACTGAAACCGGGGAGATTATTGTTACAAAGAAGGCCATTACTAAACCCAAATATGAACTTGTTAAAGTGATACAACTGAGAAAAGATGGAAAGTTCATTCCCGACAGAGAGAACGATGAGCTGGCATATGCCCTCGGGAATCCTGAAAAAGTTGGACGAACACGAGGCTTTGGCCTATCTGTTCCATGGAAGACAGGGTTTCCCAATGACATCGACAATTATAGAAGCCGATCCAGAAAAACAAACCGGCAGAAGGCGTAGGAGGCAGCGCGGTTGGATGCGGTTGAAAAAAGGAACGAGGAATTTAAAGCCATGTTCAAGCTGCAGCAGGAGAAGATTAAAGAAATTAGAGTACTGGCCCAACAACAAGATCCTGCATTAGACAGTCCGGTGGGCCCAACTCAGCGGAGAAGCAGCGTGGCTTCCACGGAGGTACAAGCTAATAATCTAATACTGATGGAGAATAATGCACCGGTGATAGATTATACGGCCGGTGCAATGATGGTTCGCTACCCCGTGGATGAAGTCGAGGCAAGGACAACTTGTGAGCTACATGTCACAGTGAAGAACATTTCTATGAAGGTGCGCTCGGCTTTGCTTTACCTTGTCCACCGGAAGCGACCTACCATGGAAGTCAGATTCCAGCTGGCTATGCTCGTGTCGGTGTGGATGAAGTTGAATAGACATGTCGATCACTTGAGCTTGACATCCCTGCAGTCGAAGGGGAGAAAACACTGGGAGAAGTGGAGGGTGGGATCATTCTTTGGAAAAAACAGCACATCGTGTTTCCAGGCTGGGTGCCAAGGCAATCTTCTCCTCCGAGAAGCAATCCATCACCTCCGAGGCCACCATCACCTCCGAGTCCACCGTCTCCACCAAGAAACTGAAGGGAATATGCCCTGAGAGGCAATAATAAAGTGTTTATTATGTGTATTCCAAGTATATGATAGATGTTTATTTTGCATGCTATAATTGTATTAATACGGAAACGTTAATACATGTGTGTTTAATAAACAAATAGAAAGTTCCTAGTTATGCCTCTCTCATAAACTAGCTCGTTGATTAACAAGATGATCAAGGTTCCTGATCATAGACATTGGATGTTGTTAATAACGGGATCACAACATTAGTGTAATGGTGTGATGAACACTCATCCGAAGTATATCATTACGATCAAAGTCATTGAGTTTATATTGATATAACAACTTACGAAGTGATCCTAATCCTTAGACCATGAGATCATGTCAATCACTAACACCGGAAGAGTTTCTTGATAATATCAAACATCACATCGTAACAGGGTGATTATAAAGATGGATTCAGAACTAATAAAGTGTTATGTTGAGGCCCATGGATCGAGAGTGGAATTTTTTCATCCCGATGACGGATAGATATACTCTAGGCCCTCTCGGTGATATCACATTGGTTAGCTTGCAAGCAAGTGATTTGATCACTAGAATGTTATATCACGGGAACGAGAAAAGAGTGCATGTCAGTAACAAGATCAAACTAGGTATGGAGATACCGATGATCGAATCTCGGACATGTAATATATCGAGAAACAAAGGGATTAAGATACTACCGTAAAAGGTTCCGACGATCACAAGAAAGTCATCGTTGAAAGTGTGGGAGTCAGTATGGGTCTCCAGATCCCGCTTCTGATTATTTATCTGAGAGGGGTCTCGATCATGTCCGCATTATTCACGAACCGTAGGGTGACACACTTAAGAGACACCGACATCCAATGAGAGCAAAAGTTTCATGCCGGAAAGAATAACAAGCGCAGGAATTTATTTCACTAGATACCGAAACAGGTTTTCGGGTGAAATTGCATAAAGTGGTTATGCGTGTGAAATAGAATTCTAGCAAGGGGTTATATGTGGATGTTTGTCATTAAAGTAATTTACAAAATTCTGAATAAATAAAAGGAGTTTTATTTATGAGAGTTTGCATTAAATTTGGTGGACATTTAATGGCAAGTTTGAGTGGGATTTTGAGTGGAGGGATTTGAAAGGATTTTGTGAGTGGGGTGTCCACCCACATGAATGAGGGGAGGGCAAGGGGGCTGCCCTCATGCGCCGGCCACCCCCTTGGGGTCCCCCCCTCTCCTATAAAAGGAACCCATCTCCTCACTTCTCACTCACACCTCCTCGTGAAGGATCTCTCTCCCCCTCTAGAATTTATTGTTGGAGATTATTATATCTTTGTGTTTATGATAAATGTTTACATTCATTCTGTAATAGTATTAACCGGAAACATTAATACTTGTGTGATTTGTAAACTAAATAAGAGTCCCTAGTAAAGCCTCTTTGTAATACTAGCTTGTTGGTTAATAGATGATCGTGGTTTCCCGATCATGAACATTGACATGCTGTTAACAACAAGATCATATCATTAGGAGAATGGTATGATGGACATACTCCTATAGATAAGCGTAGCATAAAGATCAAGTCATTTTAATAGTTCATTTTCTATAATCTTTCTGATACATAGTAACCTAATTCCTTCGACCATGAGATCATGCTAATCACCATCACCGGAAGGATGCTTTGATGACATCAAACACCACACTGTAACTGGGTGGCTATAAAGGTGGCATTAAGTGTTCAGAAAGTATGGGTTGAGGCACATGGATCAAGAGTGGGATTTGTCCATCCATATGACGGATAGATATACTCTGGGCCTTCTCGATGGTATGTCATCCAATTAGCTTGCAAGCATGTGACTTGCTCACAAGGGATCACATATCACGGAAACGAGAAAAGATTACTTATCAGTAACGAGGTTGAACTAGGTATGCAGAGATACCGACGATCAAAATCTCGGATAAGTAAACTATCGTGAGACAAAGGGAAATTGGTATCGTATGTAAGTGGTTCATTCGATCGCAAAGTAATCATCGAAATGTGTGGGATCCATATGAATTTCCAGATTCCTCTATTGGTTATTGATTGGAGAAGTGTGTCGATCATGTCCACATAATTCACGAACCGTAGGGAGACACACTTAAGGATTCGATGTTGTTGAGTAGTTATGGAATGATGAGTAAGAGATCGAATGTTGTTCGTAGTCTCGGATGGGATCCGGGTTATCACGAGGAGATCCGGAATGGTACAGAGAATAAGATTCATATAAGGAAAGTCCTGTTTTGGAGTTCGGAAATGATTCCGGTGTTTTCATCAGGAATGTTCTAGAAGGGTCTGGAAGGTCTGGCACTCCGGAGGGGAAGGGTACATGGATGTGTCATGACAATATGGAATGGTTGCATCATGTACTAGGTCACCTTGCTGGGCAATATGGAGAGAGAAATCAAATCCAAGTTTGAAAGTCAAACGCTAATTTGAAAAGTCAAATCTGAAGTTTGCTTGGTGGAGGGAGAGTAGGAAACCTACTTGGGGAGGAAGTCCTACTCCCTCCACCCGCCGGCCAAGGAGGAGGAGTTGGAGGAGGACTCCCTCCTCCCAACCGCCTCCCTCCCACCTATATAAGGAGGGGTAGGGCCGCCTCGTACCTTCACACCTAAACCCTAGCCCTTGGCGCCACCACCTCCAAGTGTTGCCGCCGCCTATGTCTCCTCTTCTAGCCGACTTGGGGCAAACCCTAGCTTTACCTAGCCGACAGCAAAGCCCACCCCTTGGTGCCTCTAAACCCTAGCCGAATTGCGAGGAGAGTGCTACAACCTCCCCTGCCTGCTAGAACAAGGGAGAGGAAGATCTTCATCGAGTACCGAACATGTGACCGACTGTGGAAGCGCTGCCAGAACGCAGTGCTGGAAGGATCATCTACGCGATCTTGAGATCGGCAAGAGTACGACTACATCACCCACGAGAATCTGCTCTCGTTAACCGCTTTGGAATCTTCGAGGGTGAGTTCCTCTATCAACTTATTGCTACAATCTAGTAGATAGATCTTGGCTTGTTTGTGTGCATGCGGTAGAAATTTATTGTTTTCCATGCTACGAACCCCTACAGTGGTATCAGAGCCTTGTTTATATGTAGATCTGTTGCACGAGTAGAACACAATGGTCATTGTGGGCAGTGGTGCTTTTATTAACAATTGCTTTTTATGTACGTTGCATATTGCGGTATGATGGGATGAAGCGGCCCAGGCTAACCTTACATGACATCGTTCATGAGACTTGCTCCACGCTCAACATGCAACTTGTATTGCACAAGTGGCTTTGCAAGTGTCTGTCTCTCCCATTATAGTATAGATTCAATTTACAAGGGGCACTTCATAGTTCAAACATCACCATTGTGGTTCTTGCTGTGATGTGATATGTCCATGATTGTGATTATATATGATGTATGCAATGTTCCTTGTTGTAAGTTGGCAACCGACAGGAGCCATATGGTTGTATTTAAATTCCGTTAAGACCTGTGTGTCTATTCAAAGAAGTTGTAATAGTTGAAGCTGGTGGACGACAACCATGAAACGGCTCCATTGACCTTGACGCCATACCGGTGATGATGGAGATCATGTTCGTGCTTGAAGATGGAGATCGGAAGCACAAGATGAAAGGCCATATCATATCACATATTATGAATTGCATGTGATGTTAATCCTTTTATGCATCTTCTATTACTTAATTAACGGCGGTAGCATTATAAGATGATCCCTCAAGCACACAATTTCAAGTTTTAAAGTGTTCATCCTTAGTAAGCACCGTTGCTAAAGCTCGTTGTTTCGAAGCACCACGTGATGATCGGGTGTGTTAGATTCTGCGAGTGTATACAACGTGAGCAAGCCAAATTTGCTCATGCGGAAGCTAAGGTTTGATCTTGACGAGCCTAGCATGTACAGACATGGTCTCGGAACACGGATCATCGAAAGGTAAAGCATGAGTCATATAGTAGATATGATGAACATGTTGATTGTTCGCCATTGAAGCTACATCAACTCTCGTGATGATTGGTTTTGATGTGGTGGATTTGGTTCATGTGATCACTAAAACAATTTGAGGGATATTGTTTTGAGTGGGAGTTCACCTAGATTAATTTAACTATTAATTAGAACTCAATTTGTCATAAACTTAGTCTAAACTATTGCAAATATGTTGTAGATCAATGGCGGCCCCTACCATCAATTTTAATGCGTTCCTAGAGAAAGAAAAGTTGAAAAACAATGGAAGCAACTTCGTGGATTGGTTCCGCAATTTGAAGATTGTCCTCAATGCTGGTAATTTGACCTATGTGTTGGATGCACTGCTGGGTGACCCGCCTGCAGCTAATGCTACCGATGAAGTAAAGAATGTTTACCTCACTCGGAAGAATCATTACTCCACAGTTCAGTGTGCTCTCTTGTATGGTTTGGAATCGGAGCTTCAAAAAAGGTTTGAGAACCATGACCCACATGATATTTTCCGTGAACTCAAAATGATATTTGAGGCTCACGCCGCAGTTGAGAGTTATGAGGCTTCTGAAAAGTTCTTTAACTTCAAGATGGAAGATGGCAGCTCCGTAAGTGAGCATGCGCTTAAGATGTCTAGGCACGCGAATAAACTCCAAAGTTTGGATATAGTGATTCCTAATTATTTGGGGATTCACCGTGTCCTCCAATCACTACCACCAAGTTACAAGAACTTTGTGATCAAGAAAGAGCACCAAGTGTTGTTGGTCAATAAGACCACCAAATTCAAGAAGCAAGGCAAGTCTAAGAAAAAGGGAAACTTCAAGAAGGGCGGTAAGAAAGTTGCTGCTCCGGCGAACAAGACCAAGGCTGGGCCTAAGCCTGATACTGAGTGCTTTTACTGCAAGGGAGAGGGTCACTAGAAGCGTAATTGCCCAAAGTACTTGGCGGATTTGAAGAACGACAACATCGCGAAGAAAGGTATATCCGATATATACCTGTTATTGATGTGTATCTCACTAGTACTCGTAGTAGTGCCTGGGTATTTGATACCGGTTCGGTTGCTCATATTTGTAACTCCAAACAAGTGTTGCGGAATAAATGGAAGCTAGCGAAGAATGAGGTGACGATGCGTGTTGGAAATGGATCAAAGGTTGATGTGATCGCGGTCGGCATGCTACCTCTTCATCTACCATTGGGATTAGTTTTATACTTAAATAATTGTTATTTGGTGCCTGTGTTGAGCATGAACATTATATCTGGATCATGTTTATTGCGAGATGGTTACTTTTTTAAGTCCGATAATAATGGTTGTTCGATTTATATGAGTAATATGTTTTATGCACATGCACCTTTGATAGATGGTCTATTCTTATTGAATATCGATTGTGGTAATACACACATTAATAACATTGAAGCTAAACGTTTGAAATTGAGCGATAACTCCACCTATATGTGGCACTGTCGTCTTGGTCACATTGGAGTGAAGCGTATGAAGAAACTCCATTCCGATGGACTTCTTGGTCACGGATGACTTGAGTAGATATGGGTATATCTATTTCATGAAACATAACTCCGAAACTTTCGAGAAGTTTAAGGAATTTCAAATAGAGGTAGAGAATCAACGTAACAAGAAGATTAAATTTCTACGTTCTGATCGTGGAGGTGAATATCTGAGTTACGAGTTTGGCAAGCATTTGAAGAAATGCGGAATACTTCCACAGTTGACACCGCCGGGAACACCACAATGTAATGGTGTGTCCGAACGTCGTAATCGAACTCTCTTAGATATGGTTCGTTCTATCATGTCACTTACAGATTTACCGCTATCATTTTGGGGTTATGCATTAGAAACAGCCGCATTCACTTTAAATAGGGCTCCATCTAAATCCGTTCAAACGACACCGTATGAATTATGGTTTGGGAAGAAACCTAAATTGTCGTTCCTTAAAGTTTGGGGTTGCGAAGCCTATGTAAAGAAGTTACAGCCAGACAAGCTTGAACCCAAAGCGGAAAAATCTTGGGTATACCTTTAATCATACATCCGAGGGCAAAATCCAGGATACCCGAAGGAAACTATTGGGTATACCTTCAATCATAGATCTGAGGGCAAAATATTCGTTGCCAAGAATGAATCCTTTCTAGAGAAAGAATTTCTCTCAAAAGAAGTGACTGGAAGGAAAGTAGAACTAGACGAGGTTGTTGAACCTTCTCTCGAACTTGCGAGTAGCGTAGCACCGGAAGTAGTTCCTATGGCGCCTACACCAATAAGAGAGGAAGCTAATGATGTTGATCATGAAACTTCGGTTGAATTTGCTACGGAACCTCGCAGGTCGACGAGAACTCGTACCACTCCTGATTGGTATGATCCCGTTACGAGTGTCATGTTGGTGGATAACACCGATGACCCTGCGACATATGAGGAAGCGATGATGGGCCCAGATTCTAATAAATGGCAAGAAGCCATGAAATCCGAGATTGGATCCATGTACGAAAACCAAGTATGGACTTTGGTGGACTTACCGGATGCCCGGAAGGCTGTCGAGAACAAATGGATTTTCAAGAAGAAAACAGATGCTAATGGTAATGTTACTGTCTATAAAGCTCGACTTGTCGCAAAAGGGTTTCGACGAATTCAAGGAGTTGACTACGATGAGACTTTCTCACCAGTAGCGAAGCTAAAGTCTATGAGGATTATGTTAGCAATCGCTGCATATTATGATTATGAGATATGACATATGGATGTCAAAACGGCGTTCCTCAATGGAGACATTGATGAAGAGTTGTATATGATGCAACCCAAAGGTTTTGTTGATCCTAAAGATGCTAACAAGGTATGCAAACTTCAACGATCCATTTATGGATTGAAGCAAGTATCCCGAAGTTGGAATCAATGTTTTGATAAGGTAATCAAAAGCTTTGGTTTTATACAAACTTATGGAGAAGCTTGTATTTACATGAAAGTGAGTGGAAGCTCTCTAGCATTCTTAATATTATATGTAGATGACATATTGTTGATTGGGAATGATGTAGACCTTCCTAATAGTGTCAAGGATTATTTGAATAATAGTTTTTCAATGAAAGATCTAGGTGAAGCAGCTTACATATTAGGCATAAAGATTTATAGAGATAGATCAAGACGCCTAATATCATTGTCACAAAGTACATATTTGGACAAAGTTCTAAAGAGGTTTGGAATGGAAGATAGCAAGAAAGGGTTCTTGCCCATGTTGCCCAATACGACCTTGAGTAAAACTCTAAGTCCTGCAATGGCAGAAGATAGAGAAAGCATGAGTAAGACTCCCTATGCCTCAGCCATAGGATCTCTAATGTATGCCATGCTATGTACAAGACCCGACATTGTATATGCTGTTAGTTTGACTAGCAGATATCAAAGTGATCCAGGAGTGGATCATTGGACAGGGTCAAAAAACATCCTTAAGTACTTGAGAAGAACTAAGGATATGGTTCTTTCTTACGGAGGTGATGAACAGCTCGTTCTTAATGGTTACACCGATGCTAGTTGGAACACCAATCCGGATGATTCTAAATCTCAATCTGGATATGTATTTACTTTGAATGGTGCAGCAGTTAGCTGGAGGAGTGCAAAGCAAAGCGTTGTGGCGATATCTTCAACTGAATCAGAATACGTAGCTTCTTCGGAGGCTTCACAAGAAGCGATATGGATGAAGGAGTTCATTACAGAGCTTGGTATGGTTCCAAGTGCGCTGGACCCAATGTCTATCTATTGTGATATCATGGGCGCCATAGCCAATGCGCAAGAACGAAGGTCACACAAGAAGCTGAAGCACATCAAGCTACGTTTTCACGCTATTCGAGAGCATGTCCAGGATGGTGACATAAAGATTTGCAAAGTATACACAGATTTGAATGTGGCAGATCTGTTGACTAAACCTCTCCCGAGGGCAAAAAATGACGAACACCAAACTGCCAAGGGTGTTCGCTATATTACCATGTAATCTAGATTAGTTGACTCTAGTGCTAGAGGGAGACTGTTAGAGATATCCCCTAGAGGCAATAATAAAAGTGGTTATTATTATATCTTTGTGTTTATGATAAATGTTTACATTCATGCTATAATAGTATTAACCAGAAACATTAATACTTGTGTAATTTGTAAACTAAATAAGAGTCCCTAGTAAAGCCTCTTTGTAATACTAGCTTGTTGGTTCAAACCAGCGTGACCAGCGTGTCCTTGCGCATTCACTAATGCCTTTTGTTTGCTTTTTCATGACCCAGGCTGCCGCCACCGTTCGTGCCTGCAATCAACAGAACCGTCCCTCGACTTCGACGAGAGATTGAGGTAAAGTCCGACCGCCTCTCGACTTCTCCTTGATCCAGTAGCATTCTCCGTAGTCTTGCGCACCTCCTGATACCACTGGTTCATGCTAGGGTGATCCAGAGCGTCGCCAACGTGTTCGTAACCGAGCACCTGACGCTACACTCAACTCCGACGAGCTCCTGCGGCCACATCAACCCGCCCCTGTCCACGCCAGCAGCACCTCGAGCTTCCTCGCGACTTTGCGACGCCGGTAAGCAATGCCACTATCCCCAACCCTCGCTAGAATCACCAATCCATCACCGGCAGAGCCGCCGCCGCCAGCAGCCATTGCACCGCCCATCTGTGGTCAAAGCATCAAGGATCGTTGGATCCAGATATAGAGGCTAGGATTAGATTAGAGGGCGAAGCGGTATGTTTTAATCTGAGCCGTGCATCGTCACTTAGATCTTGCGGCTCGCAAGCGTGATCCACCCGAACCGGTATGTTTTAAAATCTGAATTTAGATCTATTAGATGTTTAAACTTGTTTAATTCATAACTTTTGATTCCCACGTCCAAATTTGACAAATTTTATATCAATGGAATAAGGAGAGAAAGACCTTTCCATATATGCAATGTGTTTAATATTTTGTTTCTGTTAAAATGGTTATTTTTACAGAAACATGTGTAGGCCTATTTTGTGTATAACAAATATTTGGGAAATGTTTTAATATTCAAATAAAGGTTGTTTGACAAGTTTTGAACTTGTTTATGAATCAGTACTGTGCACTTGCCATGTTGAGTATAGAAAAATCAGCACATATCATATTGCATGCATCCATATATTTTTTCTTGTATTTATTTTCTATGTGATTTGGTGCTATCATTTTATGTGTAGATTTTGGTGCAAATAGTGATTGTGATTGTGAGGATTGTAGCTACTCTCCAAACTACCAAGGAAAGTGGTGCTTCATGATTTATTCCTAAGTTTTTCAACTTTGCATTAGAAATATTTTGCTAGTCTTGCATGGTTATTTTAATCTATATGCTATGCTTGGGAAATATTTCTAGAAATATTTATAAGTCTTATCAATGCCATGCTTAGCCTAGCTAGTAGCAACCAAGGGTGGTTATATTCATGCTATGAATAAATATTTCTAAGTCTTTGGACTATGTTTTTGTTTAATAAAACAACTAAGTGAATGAAACACCTGGGTGGAATGGAAAGAATGGGTTATGTTGAGTGGTTACACAAGGCCCATTTCTATGGTTTACCTTGTGTATCTCACTTGTGGAAAGCCACCTAGGAACAAAGGGATTTGAGAGGCCAAATGTTAAGAAGCTTCTAGTGCAGCCACTTGGCAATATGGGCTCTGCCTGGATCATATAGGTTGCAATAACTTAGCCATTTGGACAGTTGGTGGTAGGGGGATGATAGGTTGGAACGCGTCCATTTGGTCTAAGGGAAGGCTTTTGAAAGGTCCTGTCTTGGTGAAAATCAAGTCTTGTGGGGAAAGTGCACAACCTCTGCAGATGGAAGAATCTAAGTACTTAGCCATGTCCCTGGTATTGGACAACTTGAGCATCATGACATGGAAGCTATCAAGAATCTCCTCATCCCAATTTCTAAGTAAAAACTTGGGGTTGAACAAGGGTGAAGGACCCCAATGTCTATTGGTGGTTCCTTGGGAAAAGTTTTTGACAAAGAAAAACTTAGTGATTTCAACTGATAGGCAAAACCTATTTTGAGCAAAGGAAGCCTAAGCTACACTTAGCCAAAATGCATATAGTATTTAGTCCACCAATATTCTACTAAGTAACACTTGCCAATACTATTCCAATGTATTGACCCACTGTGGCTGTAACTTGTGATGTTGCAGGATATTCTGATGATAATTAGGAGTCATGAGTCTACACTCAACATGCTTGCCTGTGGCACATGAAGATCAAGACTTATTTATCTTATTATATATTTGAACTCTTGTATTAGGCCTGTGGCCATGGAGTTGTAAAATACTATGTTTGTCTCTAGAATGATATGTAATAATGACCTTTGTTTCTGTGTACTTCATCTTAAACTGTGGATGCTAGCATTGATCTAGGGACTAGCATTGCAATCACAGGAATCCTTTCCTTTACAAAGGAGGGATCTTACAAGAGTAAGGTCTTCATCGAGTACCGAACGTGTGATCGACTGCGGAAGCGCTGCCGGAATGCAACGCCAGAAGGATCGTCTACGCGATCTTGAGATCGGCAAGGGTACGACTACATCACCCACGAGAATCTGCTCTCGTTAACCGCTTTGGAATCTTCGAGGGTGAGTTCCTCTATCAACTTGTTGCTACAATATAGTAGATAGATCTTGGCTTGTTTGTGTGCATGCGGTAGAATTTTTTTGTTTTCCATGCTACGAACCCCTACATTTATCCCCCATGGTCTCGGACTAGCGAGATACATGTTCCCGGTGGCTATTCGGCAAGAAAGAGTTGTGCTTCCGCTGCATCGCTAGAGCGAGGAGGCGGAGGTTGATCGGTGCCTCGAACGTGTGTGCGAGCACAGATGCACTGCTGATTTGCGGCGCTAGGACTTCCTCTCGATCTTAAGATCAGGAAGAGATCATCTACATCAACCACAAGTCGAACTCGTTAAGCTTTGTCGGTCATCAAGGGTATGTTCTCTATGGATAGATCTTGGTACATAGTTCCTATCGTAGGAAATTTTTTGTTTTCTATGCTGCGAACCCTACAGTGGTATCAGAGCCGGATCTACGCGTATATACTTTACACGGGTAGTACGCATATGAGTATGTGGGCGATGATGATCATGTTGTTGCTCCTTAGTTGTAATTTTGGATATTGGTGGCATAATGGGATGAAGCGGCCTGGAAAAACTTTACATGTCCTCACACATGAGACATGTTCCACGCTTGACATGCAACTAGTTTGCATAAGTGGCTAGCGGGTGTCTGTCTCTCCTACTATAGTCAATATCTATTTTGCAACGAGTTTCAACAATTTGGTTATCCTCGTTGTGGTTCATGTTCGTATGTATGAACGGTTCTATCTCGAAAGCCCTAAGCCACGTAAAATTTGCAATGGATTATTACTATTGTGAGGGGTCTGATACCGAGTGTTACTATTGTAAGGGGACTGGCCACTGGAAGCGCGACTGCCCCAAGTATTTGGCAGACAAGAAGGCCGGCAAGGCAAACAAAGGTATATATTATATACATGTTATTGATGTGTACTTGACTAGTGCTCGCAGTAGCACCTGGGTATTTGATACCGGTTCAATTTCTAATATTTGTAACTCGAATCAGGGGCTGCGGAACAAGCGACCGCTAGCCAGGGGTGAGGTCAAGATGCGTCTCGGCAATGGATCAAGCGTTGATGTGATCGCCGTCGGAACGCTACCTCTCCATTTGCCATTAGGATTAGTTATAAACTTGAATAATTGTTATCTGGTGCCTGCACTGAGCATGAACATTGTATCTGGATCGTGTTTGATGCGAAGTGGTTATTCATTTAAATCCGAGAACAATGGTTGTTCTATTTATATGAATGAAATCTTTTATGGTCATGCACCGATGATGAATTGTTTATTTCTATTAGATCTCGATGATAATGTTACACAGATTCATAATGTTGATGCTAAAAGGATTAAACATAATAATGATATATCCGCATATATGTCGCACTGCCGTCTAGGTCATATTGGCGTTAAACGCATGAAGAAGCTCCATTCGTATGGACTTTTGGAATCACTTGATTTTGAATCATTTGATACATGTGAGCCATGCCTTATGGGCAAGATGACTAGAACGCCGTTTTCCGGTTCAATGGAACGGGCGACAGATTTATTGGAAATCATACATTCTGATGTATGTGGTCCAATGATTGTGTTGGCGCGAGGTGGATATCGTTATTTTGTTACTTTCACGGATGATTTGAGTAGATACGGTTATATCTACTTGATGAAACACAAGTCTTAAACCTTTGAAAAGTTCAAGGAATTTCAGAATGAAGTGGAAAATCATCGTAATAGAAAGATAAAATTTCTACGGTCCGACCGTGGAGGTGAGTATATAAGTTACGAGTTTAGCATTCACATGAAAGAGTGTGGAATTGTTTCACAACTTACACCTGCCGGACACCACAGAGAAATGGTGTGTCGGAACGTCGTAATCGTAATTTATTGGATATGGTTCGATCTATGATGTCTCGGACGGACTTGCAGTTGTCATTTTGGGGTTATGCACTAGAAGCTGCTGCATTCACTTTAAATCGGGCACCATCTAGATCCGTTGAAAAGACACCGTATGAATTGTGGTTTGGAAACAAACCTAAGCTGTCATTTATTAAAGTTTGAGGATGCGATGTTTATGTGAAGAAACTTCAACCGGATAAACTCGAACCCAAACCGGAAAAATGCGTCTTCATAGGATACCCTAAGGAAACTATTGGGCATTCCTTCTATCACAGATCCGAGGGCAAAGTTTTTGTTGCCAAGAATGGATCCTTTCTAGAGAAAGAGTTTCTCGCAAAAGGTGTGAGTAGTCGGAAGGTAGAACTCGAAGAGGTTATTGAACCTTCTCTTCAAAGTATGGCGAGTAGCGCAGCGCCGGAAGTAGTTCCGGAGTTGGCTTCACTAGTTGAAGAGGGAACTAATGATAATGATCATGAAACTCCGAAAGATAATACTACCAAACCTCGCAGGTATAGCAGGACGCGTGCAGCTCTCGAGCTATACGGAAATCCTATCATGAATTTCATGGTTGATGAAAATGATGACCCTGCGACGTATGAAGAAGCAATGATGTGCCCGGATTCCAACAAATGGTTAGAAGCCATGAAATCCAAGATGGAATCCATGTATGAAAATTAAGTTTGGAACTTGGTGGAATTACTCACGACCGAAAGGCCGTGGAGAACAAATGGATTTTCAAAAGGAAAACTGATGCTGATGGTAATGTGACCGTCTATAAAGCTCGACTTGTTACAAAGGGTTTTTGACAAATTCAAGGAGTTGACTACGATGAGACATTCTCTCCCGTAGCGATGCTGAAGTCAGTTAGGATTATGTTAGCAATTGCTGCATATTTCGATTATGAGATATGGCAGATGGATGTCAAAACCGCGTTTCTCAATGGTAATATTGAAGAAGAGTTGTATATGATACAACCAAAGGGTTTTGTCGATCCTAAGGATGCTAACAAGGTGTGCAAGCTTCAGCGATCCATCTATGGATTGAAGCAAGCATCATGAAGTTGGAATCTCCGCTTTGATGAGGTGATCAAAGAGTTTGGATTTGTCCAAACTTATGGAGAAGCTTGTATTTACAAGAAAGTAAGTGGGAGCAATGTGGCATTTCTGATATTATATGTGGATGACATATTATTCATCGGAAATGATATAGATCTTTTAAACAGTGTTAAAAGTTATCTAAACAGCAAATTTTCAATGAAGTACTTAGGTGAAGCGTCATACATATTAGGCATAAAGATCTATAGAGATAGATCTAGGCGCCTAATAGGGCTATCGCAAAGTACATACCTTGATAAGATTTTAAAGAAGTTTAAAATGGACAGATGCAAGAAGGGATTCTTACCTATGTTGCAAGGCAAAACATTGAGTAAGACTCAAAGTCCGGCTACGATGGAAGAAAGAGAGATAATGGACAAAGTGCCCTATGCTTCAGCCATAGGCTCTATAATGTACGCCATGCTATGTACAAGACCGGATGTGCCACATGCTATTAGTTTGACTAGTAGGCGGAGCGGTTAGTTGGAGGAGCTCCAAACAACCTATGGTGGCGGGATCAACAACGGGGGCCGAATATGTTGCTGCTTCAGAAGCGGTTTGGATGAAGGAGTTCATATCCGAACTAGGAGTGGTTGCAAACGCATTGGACCCAATGGTAATCTATTGTGAAAACAATGGTGCCATTGCCAATGCCAAAGAACGAAGGTCTCACAAGCATTCCAAGCATATTAAGCGCCGGTTTCACTCCATCCGCGAGCATGTCAAGGATGGAGATATTAAGATTTCTAAAGTACACACGGATCTCAATGTAGCATATCCGTTGACTAAAACTCTCCCTAGAGCAAAACATGATCAACACCAGAACTCAATGGGTGTTAGATTCATCACTATGTAACTAGATGATTGTCTCTAGTGCAAGTGGGAGAGTGAAGGGAACATGCCCTGAGAGGCAATAATAAAGTGTTTATTATGTGTATTCCAAGTATATGATAGATGTTTATTTTGCATGCTATAATTGTATTAATACGGAAACGTTAAGACATGTGTGTTTAATAAACAAACAGAAAGTTCCTAGTTATGCCTCTCTCATAAACTAGCTCGTTGATTAACAAGATGATCAAGGTTTCCTGATCATAGACATTGGATGTTATTAATAATGGGATCAAAACATTAGTGTAATGGTGTGATGAACATTCATCCGAAGTATAGCATTACGATCAAAGTCATTGAGTTTATATTGCTATAACAACTTACGAGGTGATCCTAATCCTTAGACCATGAGATCATGTCAATCACTAACACTAGAAGAGTTTCTTGATAACATCACACCGTAACAGGGTGATTATAAAGATGGATTCAGAACTAATAAAGTGTTATGTTGAGGCCCATGGATCAAGAGTGGAATTTGTTCATCCCGATGACGGATAGATATACTCTGGGCCCTCTCGGTGATATCACATTGGTTAGCTTGCAAGCAAGTGATTTGATCACTAGAATGTTATATCACGGGAATGGGTATGGAGATACCGATGATCGAATCTCGGACATGTAATATATCGCGAAACAAAGGGATTAAGATACTACCGTAAAAGGTTCCGACGATCACAAGAAAGTCATCGTTGAATGTGTGGGAGTCAGTATGGGTCTCCAGATCCCGCTTCTGATTATTGATCCGAGAGGGGTCTCGATCATGTCCGCATTATTCACGAACCGTGGGGTGACACACTTAAGAGACACCGACATCCAATTAGAGAAAATGTTTCATGCCGGAAAGAATAACAAGCGCAGGAATTTATTTCACTAGATACCGAAACAGGTTTTCGGGTGAAATTGCATAAAGTGGTTATGCATGTGAAATATAATTCTAGCAAGGGGTTATATGTGAATGTTTGTCATTAAAGTAATTGACAAAATTATGAATAAATAAAAGGAGTTTTATTTATGAGAGTTTGCATTAAATTTGGTGGACATTTAATGGCAAGTTTGAGTGGGAATTTGAGTGGAGGGATTTGAAAGGATTTTGTGAGTGGAGTGTCCACCCACATGAATGAGGGGAGGGCAAGGGGGCAGCCCCCATGCGCCCGCCACCCCCTTGGGGTTCCCCCCTCTCCTATAAAGGGCGCCCCTCTCCTCACTTCTCACTCACACCTCCTCGTGAAGGATCTCTCTCCCCCTCTAGAATTTATCCCCCATGGTCTCGGACTAGCGAGATACATGTTCCTGGTGGCTATTCGGAAATAAAGATTTTTGCTTCCGCTGCATCGCTGGAGCGAGGAGGCGGAGGTTGCTCGGTGCCTCGAACGTCTGTGCGAGCACGGATGCGCTGCTGATTTGCGGCGCTAGGACTTCGTCTCGATCTTGAGATCGGCAAGAGATCGTCTACATCAACCATGATTCGAACTCGTTAAGCTTTGTCGGTCTTCAAGGGTATGTTCTCTACGCATATACATCCGCCCGTTGTTTGTATCTAGTAGATAGATCATGGTACATAGTTCCCATCGTAGGCAATTTTTTGTTTTCTATGCTGCGAACCCTACAAAAACAATAGTCCACCCCTTCATGAGAGGGATCGCAGAGCGACTGCATCTCCATCTCCGACGCCTCCGCCTCCGCCCACTGAATAAAAGGGAAGAAAGCGGAAGAATAACACTGCTATATCGAGGGAGACCCAACGGCGAAAATGACAAGATCCCCTCCCAAGAGTACCGCCGTATCCTCCCAAGTTAGCTTATCACCGGACTGATGAGGAAAGCGCGGTGATCTCCCAAGCCGAAGTGAAGGCCCATTTTGCACCAAAGCAACCCGAGACACAGGTGCTAGTTGATCCAAAAGTCAAGAAGCACTTCAAGGAATTCCTTGAGCAACCACCCCAACATGTGTTAAATAGGAAAGATGACTATACACGCTGTCTTACAAAGACACTAAAAGAGAAGTCATCAAGAAGTACTACAAGCGGGAGAAAATCAAAAGAAGTTGCCCAACTCGGAAAAGAGGCAAAACAATCCATCGCCCCGCTCAAGGTGTTACCCCATCCCACACAAGGTGGAACAGATATGGAATTAGCTATTAAATTAGCCAAGGAGTGTAACGTGCCGGTCGAAGCACTTCTAGCCGGCGGAGATAATGTCGCCAGGGGACAAATAGCACGGAAATTTTTCTAGGGGGAGCCTCTGGTCAGCGATGAGGTATTTGATGATCTGCCAACACATATGCGACTATTGCATATCTGGTACTTGAAAGTCACAAAGGAAGGGCGACAATTTCTCCTATGTAAAGTTGGAGAGGAGTACTTCCATCCAGACGAGTTCTCCATTGAACTTTGTGAACTATTTCAGTTATTCAACCTAGATGCCCTCGACAAGTCCCTCCTCAGCTGCTAATGTGTGTAAGTAATTAAGTCACTAACTCAGCTCGTTCAATTCATTTCCTATCGTTATCCTCATTATAGCTCCTTCTGTATGCTATTATATATGCAGAATGAAGATTCAAGAATCTAGAAGAAAATCAATCTAAAGCATTGGCTTCGTTGACCCAAACAGAGTTAATGGACATACGCTAATAAATAACCTCGAGGAAACGGAGGATAACTTGCTAATGTTTTTAATGGAGAAACATTACAAGACACCAATACTATTTCCTTACAACTATGGGTGAGAGTCTTACTGTCTTGTACACATTCAATTTTTGTTTACTTGATGTTAAGTGTATATAAACATGCGCAGCTTCCACTGGATTCTTCTAAACATTGACGTTGACCGTGCAAAAATTGAAATCTCGAACTCATTAAAGAAGACGATGGAAGACTACCACAGCATAATTGATTGCCTCCAAAAGTAATTTCAATCATTATCACACTATATCTGTCTCTTTCGTTCATTCTCTGAGATGTAAACTAATTAATAACTCATTCATTTTTTTTGCTGGACAGGGTTTGGAAAAGGTTCATGAAGGAGGTCCATCATGAATGGCGTGAGGAGCTCACTTTTCGTACAGTCCCGGTAAGTAGTACGAGAGCTAGGTCCTCGCATCTCTTCAATTCTAGTCTCCATACAATTATCATGCTTAATTATTATTTAATTGAATTATATTCTCGATCGAAAAGTGTGCGACGCAGCCACAGGGGACAAATTTATGTGGATATTACGTATGCGAATGCATTCGTGCTTGTATGGAGCAGGTCACATACTTTCTTCGAGTACGTAAATAATATATTCACAATTCCATTCATAATAATGATCTACTTCTTTATATATAGTTGGATGCGATGCGGGATAAGATCCTACCACATGAACGCCTACTAGCAATTCAAGAGGAGTTGTCGGAATTTTTGCGCAGGGACATCATAAACTCAAAAGGAGAGTACAACATGGATAGACCTTCGTGTAATCATGGATAGACACAAAAGGACAGTATCCATGTGTAGGGGTCGCAATCTTTAATAAGATAGATCCCCCTGTGTTTACAATGCTAGTCCCTGGATCAATAGCTAGCATCCACAGTTAAGATGTAATATCAAGAAACAAAGGTCATATTATAACTTTATAACTAGGAATAACATAGTTTTATTACATCTTACATAGCTCATTTGGCTATTACATTACATTGCAGCGGAATAACTATAGTCATGGGTCCTTCATCTTCAAAGTGCCACAGGCAGATGTTGGTTGTAGACTTTGTAATCCTAATCAATCAAACTTCACTAAAATCAATCAAACCTGCAACATACAAGTTACAACCACAAAGGGTCAATACATTTGAATTGTATTAGCAAGTGATACTATGGTAGTATAGTGGAGTCTATCATCTATATGCATTTGGCTAAGTGGAGTTGAGGCTTGCATTGCTCAAAATAGATTTTTCCTTAACATTTGAAAATACTAAGTTTTACTTGGCAAAATCATTTTTCTCAATCAAAGATTTGAATATCCTTTCAAGGAATCTCTGCATCAAAGATTGAAGATTTCAAACAACCCTTGTTCAATCCACCAGATTTTAACTTAGAAATTTGAATGATGAGATTCTTGATTGCTTCCATGTCTTGATGCTCAAATTGTCCTTTACCAGGGACATGGCTAAGTACTTAGATTTTACACTCTGGAGAGGTGGTGCACTTTCCCCACAAGACTTGGTTTCCCAAGACAAGATCTTTCAGAAGCTTTCCCTTAGAACAAAATGGACGCATTCCAACCTATCAAACACTACCACCCTCTGTCCATATGGCTAAGTTCTTGCAACCTATGTGATCATGGCAGAGCCCATATTGCCAAGTGGTTGCACTTGAAGCTTCTCAACATTTGACATCTCAAATCTCTTTTTTCCTGGGTGGCAATCCACAAGTGAGATACACAAGGTCAACCATAGACATGGGCCTTGTGAACCACTCAACCAAAAACCACTAAGCAATCCCATTCCAACAAAATCACAAGTCCTCAGACTTAGAATATTTTTCCATAGTGTGAATATATTTTCCACCCAGGTTTTCTATTAGCTAGGCTAAGCTTGATAGTAGTAGGAATCTTAACTTAGGAAAATCCAACTAAGGATTCATCTACTAGGTTTTCTTATAGCAAGGTCTATACTTAGCAAAATCCATGTAGTTTTACTTAGAGAAAAATCAATAATGCATAGTTAAAGTAATGGGACAAAAAGTATGAAGCATCACTTGCCTTTTTGGTAGGGAATGGCGGTTCACTCTTTGATCTTGCTAGTCTCACACTTCACTACAAGTCAATCAAGCAAACACAAATTCAATTCACATTCCAAACCAAAGTCAAACAAACAATTTTTTACACACAAGTAATGGATCTAAGTCATGCATAAGCATGCAAAGGTTGGTTCTATTGCAAGGATGGTCTCTACTAGGCTTCTAAACTTTGTGAGTTCCAATTTGGTCATTTACCAAAATGGCAAAGTCATTTTCAAATGGGTTTTTATCCATAAACCATTTTCAAATCCTTTCATCATTTTATGTGGTGAAAAATGTTTTTATCAAAACAAAACTTTTAAGTTTTTCACCAAATGAGTTGCTATTGCAAAACTTGGTGTTTTTGGGTCAGTAGGTTTGTTCTAAACCATTTTCCCAAAGTTTTTACTCAAAATCATTTTCAGAACAAAAATCATTATTTTCTTTTGGCTAGAAATGACTAAATTAAGTTTTCCATCCTAAACTTTACCAAATCCATTTTCCAAACTATGGGTTGGTTCCTAAGGTCAGTGAGTTTGCAACAAACCAATTTGCAAAGGTTTTAACCTTAAAAACATTTTTAAACAATTTTTCTAATCTAAATAAGCATACAAATGAATCTGAAAAAACAAGCAAACAAACAGATACTATTTGTTAAACCAAGGGAATGGTTGGCTAGGACTTGTTCTCCTGAATCCAACGACATAAAATTTGAAATTTTTGGACGTGTGGATCCAAAGTTATAAGGGTTTGAAGTTTGCAAATAAATCTGATTCAAAAATTCTTTTAAACAGATCTAGTGCCACGCGGCAGGATTTCACTGGACGGTACCGCTACGCGCGGATCAGAGTTGCGATGCGTTGGATCTAATCGATCGTGTGGTCCAGAGTGCGTACCTCTTCGCGACTAAGTGATTCTATCTCGCTCGCCCGATCTAGATCCAACGGCTCGTGCGGGTTTGACCAGAAGCTGGCGGCGCTGCGGCGGCTGCTGGCGGCGGAGCGACCAGATGGTGACGGCGCCGGTGAAATAGGAAGCAAGGAAGGAAAAGGGGATGCTCACCGAGTTCGCAGCACACTGCTGATGCTCGACGTGGTACTGGTTGATGAAGGGGCGCACGGGGCTGTCCTTGATTGCTCGCCGGAGACGAGCTGGGCTTTGGGCGGTTCAGGAGGTCGTCGAGGGCGAGGATATGGGGCGCCCTATGACAAACGGAAGTTGCTGTTAGGTTCGTATGAGCTTGGAGATCATCATCGTGTCCACGGGGATGAGAGGGGAGGTCGGGTACTACCTGGGGACGTCGTCGGAGAAGAGGGAAGACGGCGGTGCTGCAGGTCGTCGACGTTGCCGACGCTGGGAGGCACGCGCGAGTAAGCTGAGGCTACAGAGAGGTGCGCTGGGGAATGCTGATCACAGTTGCGTGCTCGAGGAGGCAGGAGGGGGCGGGTGCTGGTCGGAATCGGCGAGGAGGGTCGTCGGAGACAGAGCGGCTCGGGTAGAAATTAGAGCGGCCTGGGGGCGTGCTTGAGGGAGGAGTCAGAGGGGAAAGGAGGAGAAGACGCAGGCATTTTATCGAGCATGGTCAAGGCGAGTAATGGGGGCTACATTATGGCGAATTAAGGCCGCGGAATCTCTGCAGGAAACGGCGACGAGGGGGAAGAAGAGGTCGTGCGGGGTGGGGAGGATGAACAGTGGAAATTGGGCCTACCGGTCAGTGGGAAAAGAAAGGAGGGGAGGGTCCACCGGTCGGTGATTTAGCGGGTAGCTTCTGCGGTAAAGAAAACGTTTCAGTGGCGTGAGAACAGGTGGGCTAGGTGGGCTGCTGCTGGGTTAGCCGGGCCAGATGGTGGGCTGCTCTATTTTTTTCTGTCTAAAACTTTTTCCTTTTCTATTTTCAATTTACTGATTTGAAATTCAAACAAATGATTCAATCGACCAAATCAATTCAAACAAACACCACACTTCACAACCTTGAACTTGGTTCTGTTTAATAGCATAAACCTAAATTCCAAAATAAAATAATATTTTTTATTCATTTTAAGATCCATTCATTAATTAAATAAAATGGACCTTTATTATTTAATATGGTTTGATTTATTTAATAAAATCTTCATTTGAAATCCAAATACTTTCAAAACCAAATCAGTAGGTTTTATTTGGAAATAAATAATACTTGGAAAGCTTGTTTAAAATATAATAACCTTTTATTTTAGGGTCCATTAATAATTAAATTCAATAGACCTTCATTATTAAATCAATTAGGATTTATTTTATTTAAAATATTTATTTTGAAATCTAAAATAAAGCCAAAACACTTCTGTAGGTTTTATTTGTGAATATCAAATATTTGGAAAACTAATTTTAAATAATTTAATAAGTTTTGATGTTTCAATTAAATTGGTAAAACCTTTTATTCAAATAAAGTTGGATATTAAATCCTTATTAATTTATTTAAATCAACTTTTGCTATTTTTATTCAAAACAAAATGTTTTAAATCCAATGCTTGGCCAAGGTTTAATTTGGCTTTATAAAATAATCTTTATTTATGAATCCACCTTTCTTTTGAAAACTAAATCTTTTATTAAAAGATTCCAAAATAGTATCTCCATAATATTTTATTTTCCTTTATTAAATATTTATCTTTTTAAATCCCTTTAGGATTTTATTTAATTCAAATGGGTTTGAAGTTCCAATTGAATTCAAAAAGTTTCTTCTGGCCCTGAAAATCAAACAAAGTTTTATTTTATTCATTTATTTTCACATTACAAGATTTGGAAAATCTTGGGATGTGACAGGCTACCACCCTTAAAATAAATCTCGTCCCGAGATTTGGGGAGGCTAGGGTTACAAGCAGGTTCAAAACAACTAGGGTACTACCACCCTTAAAAAATCTAAAACAAAAATTACACATTGTCCTTCTTGGGATCCTGAGAGAACTTCTCATGGGCATCATTTGCATTGTGTCCTTGGTTTCCATTCTTGACTCATGGGCCAAGGTTGAGTTTCTCAATAGGCTTGTTCAACTTGTTCTTCATCCTTTCTGGACAGTTGCTTGCATAATGCCCTGGATTCTTGCAGTTGAAACAATGAATGTCCTTGAGTTCTTTGAGTGGCTCTTGTGGACAAGTTGCTACATAGTGGCCTAACTCTTTGCAGTTGTTGCACCACACTTGGTCAATCTCTTTATTCTTCTTGTTTTCTGGGCAGTCACTGGAATAGTGTCCCATTTCCTTACATTTACGACATTGCACAAGGTTCATGTCTGGTCTTGGTTTCTTGGGTTTCTTTGATCCTTTGAATTGGGTTGTCTTGTTTGGAGGTATAAGTGGTCCTTTTCCTTTGCCATCAACATTCTTGGCATACTTGGATCCTACTTGTTTCCTTTGTTCAACAATGGCATAGATGGGGCATTGGTTAGGAACATGGTCGTTTCCTTCACAAAGATACCAAGTGGCTTGAGAGATGGGACATTGTCCAACAGGATGATTTTCTTCACAGTTAGGGCATTGACCTTCATGCTCCTTGGAAGTATGATCCTTGTCTCCACAAATAATGCAAGCTGGTGCTCCATCTAGAACAATATTTCTGTCATCCTTGTTGTCAAAGACTCTTTTGGGATAGCTTTCTTCCATGTTGATCATTTGATTAGTCACCTTAAGCATCAGTTGAGATTGTTCCTCCAAAAACTTTTGCAGTGCTGGATCTTTATCACTATTGTTGGCTATGAATTGAGCTGTCAGTTGGTTTAACTGGTTCTGGGTTGCTATGAGCTCTTTCATGCTGCCCTCTTGGTCGGTGCTGATGTCATCAACCTTGGATTCTTTTGGAGTAGTCATCTGTTTGGGTTGGATTGGGATTAGAATAGGCAACAAAATTTCTAAGGGAATAATTCTATTCACACACATCACAAATCACACAAGCAATGTGCAAGCAATCACAAACAAACATTCCACTCAAACAACAAGTTTCAAGCACTTACTTAGGCAATAAAATATTTTTGTTACACCACATAAGTTGGTGAGTTTGACTTAACTAAAATATGGTGGTCCATCTATATGGTTCACTTGTGATATTTCCATCCTTCTTGGTTCTTCTTTGTATGTGATCATGGTTTCCTTGAGAAAAACTCTTGGTTGCAACACTTCAAATGATGTAGGTTCCTTCTAACTTTTGCATTCCCTCAGTCTCTAAATCTTGAGCAAGATTTCCTTGTCTCACTTGTAGTCCTTAGTGATATCCAAGTTTGGAAGTCCTTGGTGAATATGCTGAAGATGTTGAAGTCATTAGAGTTGAAAAAGTTGAAGTCCTTAGAGTTGAAGGTGTTGAAAAAGTCCTTTGCACATGGTGTAGTCTTTGGCCATGGGGTAGGCTTTTATCCATTAAGTTGAAGTAGAAGAGATGTAGAGTTGAAAACAAAAATGGTTGAGGAAAGAGTTTACAAGTGTTTTTGTAAATAAGTTTTTGGAACAAATACACTCCTATTTTCTAAGGGTTTTTGTCCAATCCTAGGGTTAACAAATCCTACAGGCAACACAATGCTCTGATACCATCTGTAGGGGTCCCAATCTTTAATAAGATAGAGCCCCCTGTGTTTACAATGCTAGTCCCTGGATCAATAGCTAGCATCCACAGTTAAGATGTAATATCAAGAAACAAAGGTCATATTATAACTTTATAACCAGGAATAACATAGTTTTATTACATCTTACATAGCTCATTTGGCTATTACATTACATTGCAGCGGAATAACTATAGTCATGGGTCCTTCATCTTCAAAGTGCCACAGGCAGATATTGGTTGTAGACTTTGTAATCCTAATCAATCAAACTTCACTAAAATCAATCAAACCTGCAACATACAAGTTACAACCACAAAGGGTCAATACATTTGAATTGTATTGGCAAGTGATACTATGGTAGTATAGTGGAGTCTATCATCTATATGCATTTGGCTAAGTGGAGTTGAGGCTTGCATTGCTCAAAATAGATGTTTCCTTAACATTTGAAAATACTAAGTTTTACTTGGCAAAATCATTTTTCTCAATCAAAGATTTGAAGATCCTTTCAAGGCATCTCTCCATCAAAGATTGAAGATTTCAAACAACCCTTGTTCAATCCACCAGATTTTAACTTAGAAATTTGAATGATGAGATTCTTGATTGCTTCCATGTCTTGATGCTCAAATTGTCCTTTACCAGAGACATGGCTAAGTACTTAGATTTTACACTCTACAGAGGTGGTGCACTTTCCCCACAAGATTTGGTTTCCCAAGACAAGATCTTTCAGAAGCTTTCCCTTAGACCAAAATGGACGCGTTCCAACCTATCAAACACTACCACCCTCTGTCCATATGGCTAAGTTCTTGCAACCTATGTGATCATGGCAGAGCCCATATTGCCAAGTGGTTGCACTTGAAGCTTCTCAACATTTGACATCTCAAATCTCTTTGTTCCTGGGTGGCAATCCACAAGTGAGATACACAAGGTCAACCATAGACATGGGCCTTGTGAACCACTCAACCAAAAACCACCAAGCAATCCCATTCCACCCAGGTGATTCATTAACTTAGTTGTTTTATTAAACAAAATCACAAGTCCTCAGACTTAGAATATTTTTCCATAGTGTGAATATATTTTCCACCCAGGTTTTCTATTAGCTAGGCTAAGCTTGATAGTAGTAGGAATCTTAACTTAGGAAAATCCTACTAAGGATTCATCTACTAGGTTTTCTTATAGCAAGGTCTAAACTTAGCAAAATCCATGTAGTTTTACTTAGAGAAAAATCAATAATGCATAGTTAAAGTAATGGGAAAAAAAGTATGAAGCATCACTTGCCTTTTTGGTAGGGAATGGTGGTTCACTCCTTGATCTTGCTAGTCTCACACTTCACTACAAGTCAATCAAGCTAACACAAATTCAATTCACATTCCAAACCAAAGTCAAACAAACAATTTTTTACACACAAGTAATGGAATCTAAGTCATGCATAAGCATGCAAAGATTGGTTCTATTGCAAGGATGGTCTCTACTAGGCTTCTAAACTTTGTAAGTTCCAATTTGGTCATTTACCAAAATGGCAAAGTCATTTGCAAATGGGTTTTTATCCATAAACCATTTTCAAATCCTTTCATCATTTTATGTGGTGAAAAATGTTTTTATCAAAACAAAACTTTTAAGTTTTTCACCAAATGAGTTTCTATTGCAAAACTTGGTGTTTTTGGGTCAGTAGGTTTGGTCTAAACCATTTTCCCAAAGTTTTTACTCAAAATCATTTTCATAACAAAAATCATTATTTTCTTTTGGCTAGAAATGACTAAATTAAGTTTTCCATCCTAAACTTTACCAAATCCATTTTCCAAACTATGGGTTGGTTCCTAAGGTTAGCGAGTTTGCAACAAACCAATTTGCAAAGGTTTTAACCTTAAAAACATTTTTAAACAATTTTTCTAATCTAAATAAGCATACAAATGAATCTGAAAAAACAAGCAAACAAACAGATACTATTTGTTAAACCAAGGGCATGGTTGGCTAGGTCTTGTTCTCCTGAATCCAACGACATAAAATTTGAAATTTTTGGACGTGTGGATCCAAAGTTATAAGGGTTTGAAGTTTGCAAATAAATCTGATTCAAAAATTCTTTTAAACAGATCTAGTGCCACGCGGCAGGATTTCACTGAATGGTACCGCTTCGCGCGGATCAGCGTTGCGGTGCGTTGGATCTAGTCGATCGTGTGGTCCAGAGTGCGTACCTCTTCGCGACTAAGTGATTCTATCTCGCTCGCCCGATCTAGATCCAACGGCTCGCGCGGGTTTGACCAGAAGCTGGCGGCGCTGCGGCGGCTGCTGGCGGCGGAGCGACCAGATGGTGACGGCGCCGGTGAAATAGGAAGCGAGGAAGGAAAAGGGGATGCTCACCGAGTTCGCAGCACACTGCTGATGCTCAACATGGTACTGCTTGATGAAGGGGCGCACGGGGCTGTCCTTGATTGCTCGCCGGAGACGAGCTGGGCTTCGGGCAGTTCAGGAGGTCGTCGAGGGCGAGGATAGGGGGCGCCCTATGACAAACGGAAGGTGCTGTTAGGTTCGTATGAGCTTGGAGATCATCATCGTGTCCATGGGGATGAGAGGGGAGGTCGGGTACTACCTGGGGACATCGTCGGAGAAGAGGGCAGACGGCGGTGCTGCAGGTCGTCGACGTTGCCGACGCTGGGAGGCACGCGCGAGTAAGCTGAGGCTACAGAGAGGTGCGCTGGGGAATGCTGATCACAGTTGCGTGCTCGGGGAGGCAGGAGGGGGCGGGTGCTGGTCAGAATCGGCGAGGAGGGTCGTCGGAGACCTAGCGGCTCGGGGAGAATATAGAGCGGCCTGGGGGCGTGCTTGAGGGAGGAGTCACAGGGGAAAGGAGGAGAAGACGCAGGCGTTTTATCGAGCATGGTCAAGGCGAGTAATGGGGGCTGCATTATGGCGAATTAAGGTCGAGGAATCTCTGCAGGAAATGGCGACGAGGGGGAAGAAGAGGTCGTGCGGGGTGGGGAGGATGAACAGTGGAAAGTGGGCCTAGTGGTCAGTGGGAAAAGAAAGGAGGGGAGGGTCCACCGGTCAGTGATTTAGCGGGTAGCTTCTGCGGTAAAGAAAACGTTTCAGTGGTGTGAGAACAGGTGGGCTAGGTGGGCTGCTGCTGGGTTAGCTGGGCCAGATGGTGGGCTGCTCTATTTTTTTCTGTCTGAAACTTTTTCCTTTTCTATTTTCAATTTACTGATTTGAAATTCAAACAAATGATTCAATCGACCAAATCAATTCAAACAAACACCACACTTCACAACCTTGAACTTGGTTCTGTTTAATAGCATAAACCTAAATTCCAAAATAAAATAATATTTTTTATTCATTTTAAGATCCATTCATTAATTAAATAAAATGGACCTTTATTTATTTAATATGGTTTGATTTAATTATTTAATAAAATCTTCATTTGAAATCCAAATACTTTCAAAACCAAATCAGTAGGTTTTATTTGGAAATAAAGAATACTTGGAAAGCTTGTTTAAAATATAATAACCTTTTATTTTAGGGTCCATTAATAATTAAATTCAATAGACATTCATTATTAAATCAATTAGGATTTATTTTATTTAAAATATTTATTTTGAAATCTAAAATAAAGCCAAAACACTTCTGTAGGTTTTATTTGTGAATATCAAATATTTGGAAAACTTATTTTAAATAATTTAATAAGTTTTGATGTTTCAATTAAATTGGTAAAACCTTTTATTCAAATAAAGTTGGATATTAAATCCTTATTAATTTATTTAAATCAACTTTTGCTATTTTTATTCAAAACAAAATGTTTTAAATCTAATGCTTGGCCAAGGTTTAATTTGGCTTTATAGAATAATCTTTATTTATGAATCCACCTTTCTTTTGAAAACTAAATCTTTTATTAAAAGATTCCAAAATAGTATCTCCAAAATATTTTATTTTCCTTTATTAAATATTTATCTTTTTAAATCCCTTTAGGATTTTATTTAATTCAAATGGGTTTGAAGTTCCAATTGAATTCAAAAAGTTTCTTCTGGCCCTGAAAATCAAACAAAGTTTTATTTTATTCATTTATTTTCACATTACAAGATTTGGAAAATCTTGGGATGCGACACCATGTAATGTAACGATCTTCGTGTAAATCAATTAGACGAGCTCTCTAGTCCCGGTTGTGTATATATTTATATGTCTTTATGTAATCGTGAGAGAAATTATATTATATATGCATCAATGTATGCAACATATAGTAGCGTAGAATAATATGTATATGAAAACACAAAATGTAAAATAATCAAACACAAAAAAAGAAAACTCTAAAACCCTAAAACCCCACCTCCTGCCGCAGGAGCGGTTTGGTGCAAAACGCTGCCGCGGTAGAAGAATTTTAGTCCCGGTTCATGTTACAAACCGGGACTAAAGATCCTCCAGCCCTGCGCGCGCAGCGGCGCCACGTGGAGACAAACTAGTCCCGGTTTGTAACAGAACCGTGACTAAAGGCCTAACCTTTAGTCCTAATATGTTAGTCCGGGATTGCAATCCGGGACTAAAGACTCTTACAAACCGGGACTAGTGTCCTGTTTTCTACTAGTGATGGGCGACAACTTTGCTGCTGCTAATTCTGCGGCTACTGCCACCGCTGCACTCTCTGATGTGTCTTCTGCCGTGACTGCATCGTATGTGATCTCAATCTCCCTCTTTCGGATTTTGCTAGAGTTTCTATTTCTAGCATTTGGCGTAGATGTGATAGGTTTATCTTGTTTAGATGTAATCTGTTTATCTACTTTGTTGATCCACACGATTGATCTTAGTACTGTTTGTATGATCATATGGATTATTCGGATTAAATCATATGGATTATAGCTTATATTTTCAACAATCCAAAAACCTGATTATAGGCAACTGAATTCCACTGGTGTAGCCGCGGCTACTAGGCCGCCTCCTTTTGATGGCATGCACTATAAGAGATGGCGCAAGAGAGCAGTTCTTTGGTTTGAAAACCTAAAATGCTATAGCGCTAGTCTTAGCAAGCCTGAAGGAGAACTTTCTGCTGAGCAGGAAGCGACCTTTAAGAAAGCTGATACCATGTTTATGGCGGCTCTGTTCAGTGTTCTTGGGGACAATATTGTTGACCCGTATATGTCATTTCATAATGGCAAGGACACGTGGGAAGCGCTCGAGGCCAAGTTTGGGGTCTCGGATGCTGGCACTGAGTTGTATGTCATGGAGCAATTCTATGACTATAAGATGGTTGATGAGCGCTCCGTCGTTGAGCAAGTTCATGATATACAATCACTTGCCAAAGAAATTGAGCAGTTCAAGTGTTCCTTACCGACAAATTTGTGTCCGGTGGCATAATTTCCAAGCTTCCTTCCTCTTGGAGGAACTTTGATACCTCTCAGAAACATAAGAGACAAGAGTTTTCCATTACGGATCTGATTAGGTCTCTTCATGTGGAACAGAAGGCGAGAGCAAAGGACAGAACTGCTCGGGGATTTGAGGGAGGTTCTATTGCCAATTTTGGCGGGTTGATAACCCTCGGTAGGGTCATGAGGGGTAAAACATTGCCCAGCTTGGCTTAGCCGAGTGAAGAATGAACCTGGCAGAGTAACAATGGCCGGGTGAGATGATTGTATACGGCCGACATAGAGACTATGTCGGCCCGTATAAGACAAGTTTGTTAATCTTACAGGAACCAACAAGCCGAGTCTTAGGAGGAAAGGCCGAGTCAGATAAGACACGTGGCAACTTTCCGAGTGAGGTTCAGGAGGGACCATAGTAAAGCACGGTCAAAAGAGAAGGGTGACACCGGGTGACACGAAAGGAGCCGGGTGACGCCTAAAGCAGGGGCTAACGTACAAAGTTACTGCATGAAACCAAAAGAACTGGAGGGTACGTACGTGAAGATCGTTACCTGTCCAACTTAAAGACTGGGACACTAGGCTCAGTAGAAGCCCATGACCTGGCCCGTGCGGTAAGGACCAAGATCCAAACAGTAACCATAGGACCCAAAGGGATGTAACCTAAATGGCCATCGCCTATATAAATAAGGCATAGCTAGAGATAGAGGGGGTTGTACAAGTGGGGAAACTGGTGCATGTATGCTATGCTCATACAACTCAAGGAGCACTTGTAAACATCTAGGATCAATAAAATCTCTAAGTGTGGAGAGTTCTTCATGTTCTTCATGCGTGGCAAGACCGTGCACTCCCTCCCGGTGACCAAAAGCATCCATTCGGCCCCCAACTTAAGCCTACACATGGCATTTGCCGTGACACCAGCATGAAATTTCGCGCCAACCATGGGGCAGAAGAAGGTTCTTGATGGAGTCTTCATTCGGACGGGAAATCTCATCGCCAAGACCGGCTAGCGCGTCTACTCCGGCCTCATCCAGAGGTTTGGGGCACTCAACTTCGTCTGCAACAATGCAGGTTGCTTCGTGTCGTGGTATTGCCGACGAGTACGCCATGCAGGGGTCCTCATAGTGTGCGTTTAGAGACATGGGGGAAGGCGGACGGTTGAAGGGTACGAGGTAACACAGCTTACCCAAGTTCAGATCCCACAACGATGGCGGAATCCTACTCCTGCTATAAATTACTATAATGGCAATACGCCGAGTTACAGGGATTGGTTCGCTGTGCGAGGTGACTAGAATGTCTAAGTCATCGTCTGAGATTGTTCCCTAAAGGCTCCCATAGGACCGACTTATATAGTCGCCAGGTCCTAGGGTTACAGGGAAGAAGTCCTAGCCGGACAGGTTACAGAGTCCTACACTGTCTATAATTAGTCTAGCGTGTATTGCACTCCAAGGCTCCGGGTACGTCGGTGACTACTCCGTAGCCTTATTTTATCCGGCATGGGCCTCCCTTCTGGATCCATCTAACTGGGCCGCCTAGCAGCCCATGGGCCATGCTACCAACTGTGGGCCACCCGGGTTACCCGAATAGAGGACATGCTATGAGGATACCCATATAGCATATCCCCAATAGTAGCCCCCGGAGAACTCCGAGATCTTGCGCCGTCTTGCCTCTTCACGTTGAATAATCCATCCAGATGGATGTCGACAAATCGTCAAGCAATATCTTGTAGTCCTCCCAAAGAACCTTGCAAGGTTTTCTCCGTCTTCAACTCATAGTCAGAGAATTGCTGAATCTTCTATCATACTCTTCTGTAGCCGGATTGGATCTATCCATGTTGGAATCTTCCGATGTGATGGTTCACCTGTTAGTGACAGCTAGGGCAACATAGAATCAGGTCAGCAACGCCTCGTAACTCACACATGCAGAAAACGTAATCATGTCCGATTTTCCCGCGCGAGCGATATGAACTGGTGGCGGCGACGGTTGGTAACGTGGAGAAATTTCTGAGCACACGCCTGCACACGTCGTCCACGCGTCAACCCCGTTCGATCATTTCGCACGAATCTTGATGCCAGAGGTTATAAATTATAACAGTGGTGGAATTTTTACTTTTCACCTCATTCCCTCTACATCATCTTCTTCCTCCAGCGAGCGCCTCCTCGAGCTCTCCGTGCACCTGTGCGAAAAACCCTAGCTCCTTAATCTCTCCCAGTCACCACCAAAAAAGTCCCAATGGCCAGCAGTAGCTCCACCCCCTCCATGGCGGCGTCAGGCGATGCCGCGGCAAAGTCGACGAGCGCCGTCATCGTTCCACCAGAGGGATTGGATATTCCCATTCCGCTGTGGTCGAAACCACCGGCTGCGACCATAAGCCAGCGGTGCTGGAGCTTCTGGAGGAGGAGTATTACTCCCACAAGGGCGATTGGCACGGTTCGGATATTACGGACCATGATATCAAAGAATTGATCAACGAGGGCTATCTCCGCGCGACGTAGGGGCTCGTCTGGTGGGCGGCGCCGGCCGGCAAGGTCACACCTTCTCCCCAAACCGGAGAAAAGGTGTACCTCAAAGCACAACTGGTACGCGGCGTCTCTCTGCCCATCTCCAACTTTTTCCTTGGTGTCCTCAACCATTACCGTGTATAGCCTCAGAACCTATCCCCCAATAGCATCTTAGCGCTTAGCAACTAGGCGGCGCTTTGCGAGGGTTACCTTGGGATTAGGCCTAGGCTAGATCTCTTCATCTATTTCTTCACCGTGATGCACGAAGCCAGAGCCGGCAAGGACGAGCTCAGGAATTGTGGCACCATTAGTTTTAAGATCCGGCCTGGCCGGCGCTTCCCCGACTCGTCGGTCACGAGTCCTGCAAGAACTGGCAGCGGACGTACTTCTACGGCCCAGATATCCCTCTGGTCGGCCGAGAAGTAACGTACCCGGACTTTGTAGATGGAGCTGCCGCTAAAGCCCCGACATGGAGATCCCAGGCCTCCCTTCCCTCAGACATCGATGCTTCCCGTGCTATAAGGCGGATAGAGTGGTTCGTAGATACGGGTCTGACCGGATTGCACCTAGCCATGTGCTGGTTTGTCAGGCGGATCCAGCTTCTGCAGGACCCACTACTAGGAAAAGGGCTATAGGTAATCCGCACATCCGTGGCTCACATGGTTGAAGTGCCCCATGGGTAAAATAGGTGTGGCTCACTTGTGAGTAGTGCCCTACTAGTAACTAGAACAACCGTGGCGCACATGGGGTATGTGCGCCACAAATATGTATGGGCCAGGGGCCTTCTAGCCGCATGCCACGTACCCATAGCGCAGATGGGGTAGGTGCGCTACGGTTGTGGCAAGTTCTGTGGCGCACTATGCCATGTGCACCACGGATGTATAAACTTAGTAGTAGGGCACCTTGCCCTAGTGCCCTACGCCTAACTATCCTGCACCAACTCCACACCCCCCCTGTGGATCGCCTTTTTAGGCTTTGCAAAAAATAAAAGAAAATGATAAACACTTCAAAAAATTAAATCCTTTCATATTTAGGTAGGTAATGTGGTATAGCTTCTAGTAAAATTAACAAACATGAGTTTCAACTTTATTTGCAAAAAAGTCATGCCACGGTAAAAAGGTCGTAACTTTTGCATACGATATCGAAAAAAATCGTATAATATACCAAAATGACGAGAACGAGATTTCGCATCTGCTCGCAACCACCTCCGGTCATTTAGCGATTTTTTAGATTTTCAAAATTCGAAAAGAGTAAAAATTTACGGTCAAAAGACCGTTTTTTCCTGCAGAAAAAAAAATAGAGGGCGACTTACCCGTAGCGCACCACCACCTAGTGCGCCAAGGATAAGCTTGGGCGGGATTCAAATTTCGAATCCTCATCCCGCCCACCTACCTTTCCCTTCCCCCTTTTCCCTCTTCCTTTTCCTTTCCCTTCTCCTTCTTCCTTCTTCCTTCTCCTCCTTCCCCATCTCATCTCCTTGCAGTGATGGCGCGACGACGGCCTCCTCCTCTCCTTGCAGTGACGGTGGTGTGGCGGTGGCGCAACGGTGGCCTCCTCCTCTCCTTGAAGTGACGACGGCGTCCGACCTCCCTTCCTCCCTCTCTTCCTCCATCTCTTCCTTCCTCCCTCTCTTCCTCCCTCTCTTCCGCTATCTCTTCCTTCCTCCCTCTCTTCCTACCTTCCTTTCTCCAACCACACCCTTCCTACCACCTCGACACCGGCGAGGACTAGAGCGGCCACGACCCCTCCCGCACCTCCCTGCCACGGCCATGCTCCCGCGAGGTGACATGACTGCGGCGGCGATGCACGGACCCGATTGCTTTTGCAATTCAAAAATAGGGTGTTTTTTGCATTTTTTTGTTTTTTGAAAAACACATCTGTGGCGCACCCTGTACCCCTACCCGTGGCGCACTTGGTGCGCCACGCCTATCTCGATATAACCGTGGCGCACCTGGCAGTGCGCCACGGCTAGGAGATAGTCGTAGCGTGAGGCCCGTGGTGCACCCCTAGTGCACCACATATGCTGTTTACAGGTGCAACACGAACAGGCGTTTTCCTAGTAGTGACCGCTTGAAGTTGATGCACGAGTATACCAACGAGAGGAAGGATAGCCTCCGCATCTCCGAGGACAACTTCTCGAGCGACTCCGTGAAGCTCCGCCTCAAGGACATCGTCAAGGTGAAGGATAGGAAGTGTGGCTTCACCATCACCTACGACATGTTCGTAGAGAGCAAGTGCCCAAAGGTACCTGTTTATTTTCCGTGTATGACATGTACTCCAGTTCTTTCGTTTAGCCATTAGCATCTCATCTAACACTGTGGGTTTTCACTTAACAGCTCAGCGATCTAGAGGAGGATAGCATGACTGTCCAAATCTACAATCCAAAGATGAAGGAAGTCACGGTCGTGTCCGATGATGAGGCCCCGTTGGCGCGAAAGCGGAAGAGCTCCACCTATGACGCTGCCGACGGAGGCAAGAAGAAGACGGAGGGTGGAGCCTCCAAGAAGTCTACCGCCTCCCTGGAGGTGGAGAAAAGAAAGGTTACTGGGATCCCTTTTGCCTCCCCTCTTGTGTAAGCTTCTTCCTCTCCGACATTGTCCATTGTTTTTCTTATTCCTGTACTTATACTTTTTGTACGTTTCAGGAAGAAAGCCACTACTAGTCTGAAGAAGACCTCCAAAACTTTGGGGGCTTCTAAAAACAGTAAGGATATGTTGCATCGTGACGTTTCTCCCCACGCATCTCCCGCCATCGCCCCTGTCACTGCTAGCGTCTAGCCTTCGTCCGCTCCGACAAGCTCCCATGCCAAAGAAACATCTGGCCCTTCCACCATGGAAGTGGACTCAGGTGCCTCCACCGAGCTTGCTGTTGTCAGCGAACATGCGATGCAGGAAAGTGCCACAACCAAAATGGTTGAAGCTCCGGCTAAGGATGCCATCGGTAGCGGTAAGGCGGTGGTGGATGGTGGTACGTCTGTCGAAGGCGGCGCCTCCGCACCCAAGAAGACCATAGAGTTCCCGAAGATAGTCTATCCGGTGCTTACGCCGGGTAGCACTGCTCTGGTTCCTGGTGCGTCGCCGACATCTCCAACGTGCGGTCTCGAGGAGCTTCTCCGGTAAGCAGAAATTTTGCAAGGAAATAGTTTGTCCTTTGGCAAGTTGCTTGCTGAGGGTGCTACAAACCTCAAGATCATTGTTCTTGTAAGTTTTATTTGCCTTTTGCTTTTCATATGAGTATCCCACTGTAGCCCCCAAGAATATAGTTTGAATGAATTATTTCGACTAGATACTTTCAGAGTAGCATACGCAGTATTTATAAATTTCAATACTGTAGCCCCAAGCTTCTAGTTGTAACTGAATTAGTTCCGACTAGATGCTTAAAGAGAAGCTAAGCATATGAACGAGTTAATAACTTTATACTGTAGCCCCCAAGCTTATAATCAAAAACAGAATTAGTTCTGACTAGATGCTTAAAGAAAGACTAATAATATTGCTAAGTTAAAAAGTCTCGCTGTAGCCCCCGAGCTTCTAGGTAGAAATTCTCCGGCTAGATGCTCCAAGTAGACCAAACAACGTTTAACCTTCTTCTTCCACAGAATAAGAATGCTCGGAGGGGTGTTGCCAACGACAAGTACCAGAAGATGCGCTCGGGTTTGGAAGCTGAAAAGGGTAAAACTACCTTCTTGAAGGAACAAATCAACAAGAGCAAGCGTCTGTTTTTTCATTTCTTTTTCGTATTCCGGACGGGTCTTGTGCCAACTTTATCCGAGTACTCACTATGTACTGTTCTTTCTCTGATTTGCAGAAACCATTTCCAAGGCTAAGGACATTGTTGAGCAATCCAAGCATATTCAGCAGCTGGATAGCGAAAACAAGATCCTACAACAGGAGAGGAAGGACATGCTGAAGATGCATGAAGACTCAATGAAAGCCCTGCAAGACTCCGTCAGTGAGGAGATGAACCGCTTGAAGGAGGAAATCACGATCTTAAAAGATCAGAAGAAAGCTACTGATGAACAGAATCAGCGTCATCTGGACGCGTACAGGATCCTCCGACAAGAACGGGGCTCCATGGCGGAGACTCTCCAGCAAGCTAAGATAAGCATCTTCAGTAAGTGATTCTCCGTCTTAGATTTCTGTAAGCTTAATATTCTAGATTTTTGAACTCATGTGCTCCTTTGTCGGAAATTCGTAGCTCCTATGGGTTTAACCTGATAGCCTCCTCTACCAAAGGAATGCATGGTCCTTGCCGGCAACTTCATCAACACCGCCATCACGCAGTTCAAAGACGGCGCCGAGCCCCCGAGCGTATCTCAAGCTGGAAAGCTTCATGTGAACGGGACGGTGCAAGGATGTCGCTGTCCATGGTCAAGGCACATTACAAAAATGTCGACATCGACACGATCACCTCCGTTATCACCGATGTAGATGATGAAGGCCAAAAGATAAACCATGAATCTATCTTGGCGTCACTCGCGGGTTATGACACCAGAGTCGCTGAGTCGGTCGACGTTAATGCTTTGTGCCCATGAAAACCATCGATGGCGGCAACCAAAACTCCTCCGAGTCCCTCAACACTGCCGACTTTGAGGAAGGTGACTCTCCTGTTGCCGATGATGTTGCTTCCAAGTCACCTGCGCCAGAGGAATGAAAAACAATTTTTAATATTTGTTTCCTCTGTAATGTTTATGCGGAAAAAACTATGTATTAACTTAAGGTGGAAAACAATGGTTGTTATTTCCTGCTACTCAAGAATTAGTTCCAGCATGTATATATTTTTTAAGCAAGTGCTGGCTTATCCATTACTTTGGTTTTCATGCTTGACTTTTCATGAGTCGGAAGACTCGTTGTCGGAACCATGTGCTCAGGTGATGATGCCCAATGGCACCATGAAGAACCTAAACACAAAATCGCCGACAATAAGTGTCGAAAGTCACTACTCCAGAATCCACATAAAAAACGACAAAGAACGTGTAGACTAGAAAACTTAAGATAACGCCCGTAGGCGGAATTTTCACATGTGCAAGTGCAAAGCTTGTGCATAAAGGTTTTATATGATCCAAAAAATGAACACTAAAGGAGGTAAAAGACTCAGAAATATGAGTGAACGAGAGAGCTTTCTTTCATTGATCATATAAGAGGTACACAATAGATAAAAATGCTAAGTGTAGAAAGGACGTAGCTGTGCTATGTTCCATGGCCGATCAAGCTCCGGGTAGTCATCATCCGGGTCACGTCGCTTACGCTTATGATCCTCGCTGGGTCTATCCTTCAGTTCACGATTGTCAGCAAGGTAGTAAGACCCATTGAGCAGCGCCTTGCTTATGATGAACGGTCCTTCCCATGGCGGCAATAATTTGTGTGACTTCTTCTGCTTAAGTCGGAGCACCAAATCCCCTTCTTTAAACGAGCGATGCCGGAGGCAGGGACTATGGTAGCTGCATAGCTTCTGCTTGTAGATGGAGGATCTTTGGCATGCCAAAACGCGCTCCTCCTTGAGAAGGTCCACATCTAGGTGTCTGGATTCTTCAGCGTCATCTTCGTCGTAGGTGGCAACTCTTGGTGAATCATGAAGGATGTCGGAAGGCAGGATGGCTTCTGCTCCATATACCATGAGATAAGGGGTGTAGCCGGTGGATCTGTTGGGTGTAGTTCGTAAACTCCACAGCACAGATGGCAATTCTTCCGCCCAGGCTCCAACTGCTCTATGTAGCGGTGCCTCAAGACGTGGCTTGATTCCCTGCAAAATTAATCCATTGGCTCGCTCAAACTGACCATTGGATTGTGGGTGTGCCAAAGATGCAAGATTAAGTCGGATGCCCTTCCCCCAACAATAAGCTTCCACTTCTCCGAGTGACAAGTTGCTGCCGTTGTCGGTGATAATGCTATGTGGGAGACCAAATCTCACAACTAGATCCCGGACAAATCTAAGGGCAGTTGCCCCATTGAGCTTTCTAATGGGTTTAGCTTCTATCCATTTAGTGAATTTATCAACTGCTACTAGCATATGCGTAAATCCACATGTTGCCGTTTGTAACGGTCCCACCATGTCCAGCCCCTACACTGCAAACGGCCAAGTTATTGGTATTGTTTGCAATTCTTAAGCTGGAACATGCGGTTGTCAGGCATAATACTGTCATCCCATGCACGTCTCCACAAGCTTGTCGGTGTCCGTTTTCGCGGTCCGCCAATAGAATCCTTGCCAGAAGGCTTTCGCGACCAAAGATCGGGGAGCGGCGTGATGCCCGCAATCTCCGAGATGGATTTTGCGTAGGATTTCAATACCTTCTTGCTGGGAAACACACTTGAGGTATACACCAGTAGTGCTTCTTTTGTAGAGCTCTCCATTGATTATGGTATAACCCTTTGCTCGACGTACTATTTGCCGTCTTTCGACGTCGTCGTCGGGCAAAGTTTCGTGTTCGAGATATTCCATGAACGGTTTTGTCCAAGACGGAGGGACCTTTTCCACCACGTGGACGAAAGAGTCTACTCTATCCGGGTTGTCGATGTATGCTCCCTTCATGGATGGTGTCCGTAGATGCTCCAGGAAAACTCCAGGCGAAATTCGTTTGCGCCCTGATCCTAGCTTAGACAACAGATCAGCCGCCTCGTTTTTCTCCCTAGGTACATAATTGACCTCGTAGCCCAAGAATATCTTGGCTATCTCGTCCACTTCGTCTCGATATGCCTCCATCATAGGGTTCCTCGCATTCTAGGTGCCAGCCACCTGCTGGGAAACCAAGTCAGAATATCCACAGTAAACTATGCGTTTGATGCCAATATCCTTGGCTACACGTAATCCATGAATGAGTGCTTCATACTCCGCCATGTTGCTCGTAGCCTCGAAGTGGATATGTAGAACGTAGTGTAGCTTGTCCCCAGTTGGTGACTATAGCAGTACACCAGCCCCCGAGCCATTGAGCAGCTTTGATCCGTCAAAGTGCATCACCCAGTATTCTGGCTCCGGCAATGGGGTAGCTTCTGGCATCTCCGTCCAATCTTCGATAAAATCCGCCAAGGCTTGTGACTTGATAGCGTCGCGTCTCTTGGAGGTGATCTCTAAGGCGGCAAGTTCAATGACCCACTTCACGACCCTTCCTGTAGCGTCGCTGTTGTTGATGATGTCGGACAGTGGAGTCTTGCTCACCACTGTGATGGGGTGCTCTTGGAAATAGTGTCGCAGCTTCCGAGAAGCAAGGAATAATCCATAAGCTATCTTTTCGTAGTGCGGGTAACGCTGCTTGGACTCCGTCAAGACCTCTCTTGCATAGTAAACTGGTCTTTGAACTCCGTCCTCACAGCCTGGTTCCTTCCGCTCTACCACGACGACGATGCTGATTACCCGGTTGGTGGCCGCCATGTAAATTAACATGGGTTCACCAGGCTCGGGTGCTGCAACGATAGGCACTGAGGAAAGAATCTCCTTGAGCTGCTTCAATGTTACATCTGCTTCGTCCGTCCACGTGAATTTGTCCGCCTTCTTCACCAACTTGTATAGCGGCAGAGCCTTCTCTCCAAGTCGGCTAATGAACCGACTAACTTCTGCAATGCAACCTGTCAGCCGTTGTATGTCCTTTAGGCATGTCGGACGGTTTATGTTTAAGATGGCCTTGATTTTCACCGGGTTGACCTCAATTTCACGCTGGCAAACGATTAAGCCCAACAATTTCTCGGCTAGAACCCTGCAGACGCTCTTCTTAGGGTTAAGCATAATGTTGTATTTCTGTAGGTTATCGAAGGTTTCTTTTAAGTCAGAGATTAAATCGTTTGATTTTTTAGGAATCACCGCTATATCGTCCACGTAGGCCTGAACCTTGCAACCAATTTGATTGTGTAGGCAACGTTGCATTGTCGCTGGTACGTAGCACCTGCGTTTTTCAGCTCAAAGGGCATCGTAACGTAGAAACACGTGCCGTAGGGGGTAGTGAACGAAGTGGCCAATTGGTCTGACTTCCTCATCTTGATCTGGTGGTATCCTGAGTATGCATCGAGAAAACACAAAAGTTCCAAGCTAGTCGTCGAGTCAATGACTTGGTCAATGCGAGGCAAAGCGAACGGATCTTTTGGGCATGCTTTGTTAAAGACGGTGTAATCAACGCACATTCTTAATTCTTTGGTTCCCCTTTTGGGGACAAGTATAGGATTGGCCACCCATTGGGTGTGAAGGACTTCTCGGATAAAACTAGCCTTAAGTAACCTAGCTATCTCTTTGCCTATGGCACGTCTCTTCTCATCTCCAAAGCGTCGTAGAGGTTGTTTCACTGGTTTGCATTTTGGATCAATGTTCAAGCTATGCTCGACAAGTTCCCTAGGTACACCTTTCATGTCGTCAGGTTGCCAGGCAAAGATGTCCCTATTCTCACGGAGGAACTCGACGAGCGTGCATTCCTATTTGGGATCCAAGTTCGTCCCAATGGTGGTGGTCTTGGAGGCATCGCCTACCACAAGTTCCACCGGCTTGGTCTCGATGGCAGCCTTGAATGCTGGAGCAGAGTCGGAAATCTGTTTCTTCGACGCGGTTATCTCCGAGGCATCGAACTTGCTCTGAATCTCCTTGAATTCTTCGCTGTAGAGGACAGCTTCCGTGTAGGCTGCTTCTCCAATCTCGCAGTCCCTTCCTTTGGTAAAGCTTCCGGATACGTTGATGACACCGTTTGGTCCGGGTATCTTGAGTTTGTTGTAGACGAAGCATGGCTTGTCCATGAAGTTGTGGAATATGTCACGGCCAAATATGACGTGGTACACGCTCTTGAAGGGGACCACCTCGAAGGTCATGCGCTCTTGACGGTAATTATTAACATCACCAAAGGCGAGCTGAAGTGTGATGCACCCAAGGGACCAAGCCTTTCGACCAGGAACTACGCCGTGGAAGATGGTGTTGGTCCGCCTTAGGTTTGCGTCCGTCAAGTTCATCTTCTACAGTGTATCCAGGTACATAATGTTGATGCTGTTTCCACTATCCACCATACATTTGGTGAACTCATTGCCGTCAATCAAGGGGTTGATGACCATGGCATATTGGTTTTCCGTAGGGATGAGGTCCGGGTGATCCTTCCTGTCCCAAGTAATTGGAATCTCCGACCAGCGTAGGAACTGGGGAATTGGGGGGAGTAGCCATCAGTATCCTCATGGAGGTCTTCTGTTGTCGGACGGTGGGGGTGCCAAGGAAAGTGTGGAATACTGCCGCCTTCTTCTTGAAGGGGTTCTTGACTTTGCCGTCGCTCTTGGCGGCGTGCTTGGGGTCAATGTCCTCATCCATGTCACTTGAATCGTTGGACTCCTCCTCCTTCTTCTTCCCCTTGCCTTTTCCTCGTGGTTTGTTCTTCTGACTTTGCTTGTAGTTGGACTCCGGGTCCTCCTTGAGGTCGTTGATGAACTTGCATTGGCGATTGGTGTGGGTGGCCTTGCCGTTGGCATCGAGGTGTACAAGGCACGAAATATCATGGTACTCTTCGTAGGTTTGGGTAACGCGGAGCGCTGCCGAGGTACTTGCACTTCCTCGCTGTTGCCCACGTCCAGTTCCCCGTCCTCGGCCATGCAGTCCGCCATCACCTCGTCCTACGAAGGTCATGGCGACCATGTCCGGAGTTTGCTTTTCTTCTGGGGCGGTTTTCCGCTTTGTGCTACTGTTCCTCTGAGCTTGAGTTGGAACGGCCGTTGTCGGCAGAGAGCCGTGAGCATTATCATCGACAGCTGTGAACTCACTAGCCAACTGAATCATCTAGTTCAAGTCTAGATGGTGATTGTCCTGCAAGCGCTTCAGTTTATATCGGAGCAACGTGCCCCTTTCCAACCCATTGATGAAGGTGGCCATGGCGGTCTGAGCATGCACTCCTGCGCAGGAATTCTTCATATCCAGCCAGCGGGAGAGGTAGGCGCGAGATGTCTCCTTTTTCTCTTGCACGCACCGCTGTAGTTCGCCAATAGTGTAGGGACGCTTGTACGTACCCTCGAAGTTCTTGGTGAACGCTTCTTACATGTCCAACCAATTGTAGATGGATCTTTCCGGCAAGTCATCAATCCATTGATGGGCTATGCCCGCCAACATCAAACAGAGGTACTTGACGGGGACGTTGGGGTTACCCCCGGCGATCTCCACTGTGTTGCCATAATCCTGCAACCATGTAGCTGGCTTGGCGGTGCCATCATAGGGCTTGATGCTCTTGTCAATCCGGAAACCTTTGGGGTAAGTTGCGGACTGTATCACAGGTCCAAAGCAATGTGGTCCCAGGTATGGTCCTTCCCGGGCCTCGTGGATCTTGTCTATCCACGAACATGCGTCGTATGGCTCCGGGCTTCTTTTCTTCCTACCAACGGGGGATGGGCTGCGTGAACGACGCGGGCCTCCTCCGCCGTGGTGGCTGCTAGGTGGCGACAGAGGCGGAGGTGGAGGTGGGTTAGCCTTCTTGCTGTTACCCTCCTGCGACGCCTCACGCTTGTCGCGGTTCCTTATCGGACGCGGACGGTCATGGCGTGACCTGCTCTTGTATCCTTGGTTGCGCTCTCCGTCATGACGGGTCTGCTCTACCTTGTTGCGGATGACGATGCCGCTCTGCCTTGGCGGGGGCATATCCTTGCGGATGACGATGTCGGGGCGAGCGTGGCGATGGCGATGGGCAACGAGGTTGGGCCTTTCCTCCGTGGTCAGAGGATATGGAGAGCATCATTCCTGTTTCGCGCATCCCTCCGTCTTTGTTCTGACGAACCCGTCTGAGACCCGACATCAAGAGGAGATCTGTCCCTTGGTGGCTTATGTTGGCTAGACTGGAAAAACGCTGGGTCAGACTCAAGACTTTGAGAGGTGGCCTTTTCCTGCTGTTTCACCACCTTGTCCACTAGGTCATAGACCTGGTCCACTGCCTCAGGCGATCTATCCTGCTCCAGAAGGGTCTTGGTGACGGCGATGTTGAGGAGAGGAGTGGGCATCGCGTGCCTGCCTTCATTGTCAATGTATGGCTTGGCCTTTGCTGGCTTCGGGGGAGCTCATCCTAGGTTTTGTCGCACACCAGGATCGCTGATGACGCGAGCCGGAGCTTTCTTGGCCTTCTGCTGCTGCAGCAGAGTCTTGTACTCGGCTTCCATTGCTCTAGCTTTCTCTATGGATTTCTGCGCATTGACCAGATCTTGGTCTAGCTTTGCGCCTTGCTCCGAGATGGCCTGTGCTTCCTCCAGGAGGTGCTGGCGGTTCTTGTCAAGCTGGGTCACGTTCCGGATATGAGCTACAGTGAGTGGCTCGACGAGGAGATTGCCGTACATAACTCTATTAGCTAGAGTAGATGCCGGAGGCGATGGCTTCACGGTGTTTTTGTTGCTCGGTCCGGTGCCGAGTTCCTGTGGCTGTTGCGCTGGGTTAGGTGGAGGAGGCATGACCTTGGCACGATCATTATCGACCGCAATAGGTGGTCCCTTCCCTTTGTCTAGAGCTATAGGCGGAGCTCGTCCAAGTTGATCTTCATCCATCGCTGTCCCAAAGGCGACGAACACCTCTCGGGACTGTTAGACCCCTCCTTTATAAAGGAAAGGATCCCTGTGATTGCAATGCTAGTCCCTGGATCAATGCTAGCATCCACAGTTTAAGATGAAGTACACAGATACAAAGGCCGTTTATTACATTCATTCCAGAGATAAAACATAGTCTTTTACAACTCAGGGCCATAGGCCTAATACAAGAGTTTAAGGAATAAGTAAATAAACATAAGTCTTCATCTTCATGTGCCACAGGCAAGCATGTTGAGTGTAGACTCATGACTCCTATTCATCATCGGAGTAACCTGCGACATCACAAGTTACAGCCACAGAGGGTAAATACTTTGGAATAGTATTGGCAAGTGATACCTTAGTATATTTTAAGTGGACTATATTACTATATGCATTTTGGCTAAGTGTAGCTTGGCTTGCTTTGCTTGAAAATAAGTTTTACCTATTAGTTGAAATCACTTAAGTTTTTCTTTGTCAAAACATTCCCAAGAAACCACCAATAGACATTGGGGTCCTTCACCCTTGTTCACCCACCAAATTTTTACTTAGAAGTTGGAGTGATGAGATTCTTGTAGCTTCCATGTCTTGATGCTCAAATTGTCCATTGCCTTGGACTAGGCTAAGTACTTAGGTGTTCCATCTGCAGAGGTTGTGCACTTTCCCCACCAGACTTGGTTTCCCAAGACAGGACCTTTCAGAAGCCTTTCCTTAGTCAAATGGACGCGTTCCAACCTATCATCCCAACTACCACCAACTGTCCAAATGACTAAGTTCTAGCAACCTATATGATCAAGGCAGAGCCCATATTGCCAAGTGGTTGCACTGTAAGCTTTCTCAACACTTGGCCTCCAAATCCCTTTGTTCCTGGGTGGCATACCACAAGTGAGATACACAACCCAAGTCCGTGGCCTTGTGTAACGACTCAACATAACCCAATCCTTCCATTCCACCCAGGAGGTTCATTTGACTTAGTTGTTTTATTAGAAAAGCATAAGTCTCATGACTTAGAAATATTTTCATCATAGTGTGTATAGATTTCCACCAACCCTTGTTTGCTAAATAGCTAGGCTAAGCATGGCAAGATAACTTAACTTAGTAAAATTCCTTAGCAATTCTACAATTCTACACTACTTAGGATTTCCCAACTTAGCATTAGTCAAAACTAGCATGCAATACTTAGCAAAATATCTAATGCTAGTACAAAACATAGGATAGAAATATTCATGAAAATATCACTTGCCTTGGTAGTGGGGAGAGTAGCACTCTTCACAATGACAATCACTAGCAAAATCTACACAAAATTATAGCATACAATTACACACAATTATATTGAATCAAAAATAATATGAATGCATGCATGCAAGCATTTACTAAGTGGTGATTTTTGAAAACACTACCAAGCATGCACATGTTTACAGAAACTTAACAAGTCACAAGTTTGCCAACTAAACTTATTTGGCACCAATACAATTTACCAAAATAAATCTATACTTAAAATAGCCCTAAACATGTTCTACAAATAAAGTCTTTTTAACTGTTACTATTTGTTAAACAAATTGGATATTCAGAAAGGTCTTGTTTCACTGAATTCAGCGGTATAAAGTTTGTAAAATTCTAACGTGGCATTCAAAAGTTATAGCAGTTTAAAGTTTGGATCTAAATCTGATTCAAATTTCTGTTTTTGAAATAATCCTAGCTACGTGTCACAGCGTCACTGGCGCGTACCGGTTCGCACCGGATCGAGTTCTGCAGCCGTTGGATCTAACTAACGTTGCGCGGCTCAGATCCGTCCATACCTCTTCGTTAAGTGAACTGTTTCTACGCGTAGGATTCAGATCTGACGGCTACAATCTATCAACCAGAAACGGGCGGCGCTGGCGGTGTTGACCGGCGGCGGCGCGTCTGACTACGGTGGCGCTGGCGCTCCAGATCGTCCGGGGAAACAAGAAGGTGCTTACCAGAACCGCGGTGGCGTGCTGAAGCTCGAGGTGGTGTTGGTTTGCGAAGGGGCGCGCTGGCACGGCTTCAGGAGCTCGTCGGAGTAACGGGCGGCGTCGGTCGCTTGCAGACGTGGTGCTTGCCGAGGTTTGGCGTCGCCCTAACACGAGCCAGAGGCATCAGGAGTTGCGCAAAACGCAGGCGAACAAATTCGCGTGGAAGAGGGGGCAAGGGGCGCTCGGGTTTTACCTGGATTGGTCGCCGGAGTCAAGCGGCGGCGCAGGTGGTTTCGGTCGTGGATGGAGACGATGACCTGGGTCATGAGCAGGCAAAAGAAATGTGTCAGCAGGTGCGTAAGAACATGCTGAGCATCCTCGTTTGAACGAGAGAGAGGGGGGCGGTCGAGGCTCACCGGAATCGGTCGCCGGAGTCGTCGGTACTGCGGCGGAGTCGTGCGAGTCGTGGACAGCCTGGTGGCGTGAAGGCAAAATTGTCTGGGGAAAAATGGTCGTGGGGAGGTGGGGATCTTATAGCCGAGGCTCGACAGGTAACGCTCGCTGATTCAATGCCCATTAAGCTCGCGAGATCAGCGCTGCAACGGGCAGCGGCGAGGTCGTGCGCGGAATCAGGGGGGAAGACGATGCTGACGTGGAGGTGGCCCGCTCGTCAGCGAAATGTGCAGAGTGGGAGTGGGGCCCTGTCGTCATTGACTGAGGGAGTGTGCTTGCGCGTGTGGAAGGAAAAGAGAACACCCGGGTGGGCTTGTTGGGCTCGATTCAAGGCTGGGCCAAAAACCTGGCGCGGGGCCTTTTTACATTGTTTAATTCTTTTCTTTTTCTATTCTGATTTTCTGGATAGTTTTTCAAATGAAATCAAGTTCACTTTGAATTCAAATTTTTCCTGGGATTTTGTAGTGAGCAGTAGTCTCAAAAATGGTCATATAGCCATGGGGTAGCTTTGTAAAGGATTGGTCAAGCTTGGGGATCAAAATAACAGAGACTTAGTATTTGGTTTGCAAAAATTTGAAGAATAGTTTTTGAACCTATTTCCCAATTTGAAAACTTGGTTCAAAATCTACACCTAAACTTATCTTCATAGAAGGCAACCAACTTGGTTTTATAAACAATCAAACTTTCAAATGGGAATACCAATTGGATTTAAATCTGTTCACATAAAATCATAGCACCAAGTGCTTCTGTTTTTCTGAAATGAGTTTGAAATTTGATCTCAAATCTATATGCATGCATGAATGATATGCAAACTTTGAAATTATGATTTTTGGGATGTTACAAATCTAACCCCCTTAAGGTGAATCTCGCCCTCGAGATTCGGATTGGCTAGCAAATAGGTGAGGGTGGTCTTTCCGAAGATCATCTTCTCTCTCCCATGTTGCTTCCTCTTCGGAATGATGATTCCATTGCACCTTGCAAGACTTGATAGTCTTAGTCCTTGTGACTCTTTCTGCGGTCTCAAGAATCTTGACAGGCTTTTCCTCATAGGTAAGATCACTTTCTAGTTGAACTTCTTCCAATGGTATGGTATCCTTCAGAGAGGATTCTTCCATTTCTGGGTGACATTTCTTAAGCTGACTCACGTGAAACACATTATGGACAGCTGACAGAGATTCTGGCAATTCAACTTCATATGCAACTTCTCCCTTGCGACTTATAATCTTGAATGGCCCAACATGTCTTGGTGCCAACTTTCCTTTGATTCCAAATATTTTCACTCCACGAAGTGGTGATACTCTAAGATAAGCTCTATCCCCAACTTCGTAGGTGACTTCTCTACGCTTAGAATCCGCGTAGCTTTTCTGTCGGGACTGTGCTATCTTCAATCTGTCCTTAACCAATTTGACTTTCTCTTCGGCGTCTTTGATAAGATCAGGTCCAAATAAGCTTCTTTCTCCCACAACATTCCATAACAACGGGGTGGTACACTTCCTTCCGTAGAGTAACTCAAATGGTGCCATTCCAATACTAGATTGATGGCCGTTGTTGTAAGAGAACTCTGCGTAAGGCAAACTTTCATCCCAACTTTCTCCATAGTCTAGGGCACATGCCCTCAACATGTCTTCAAGAATCTGATTAGTCCTTTCCGTTTGTCCATCAGTTTGAGGATGAAAAGCAGTGCTGAATTATAACCTCGTTCCTAAGGATTCATGAAGTTGTCTCCAAAAGTGAGAAGTGAACTGAGTTCCTCTATCTGACACAATACTCTTAGGCACACCGTGAAGGCATATAATTCTGCTCATGTAGATCTTTGCTAACTTGGCACTTGTATAAGTTGTCTTCACGGGTATAAAATGAGCCACTTTTTTTTTTGAGGGTAAAACAGTAGGGCAAAAACCCCACTGCAATTTTTTTTTATATATCAATTAGAGGTACAAAATATTTACAAATATATTCCACCTCATAAAGAGGGATAACAATCTAATTAGCTATCTCCTGTCTAAGTTGGCTTCAATCCAATCCTTAAGTCCCTGATAGTACTTCATCTTAATTCTATATAGGACCCATCTTAATTCCTGAGCTGTAATAGCCTTCCAGGTCTCCACCGACGCATGCTGATTGTTGAAAATTTCATTGTTTCTGCAAATCCAGATGCTCCAAGTTCCAAGTATCAGAATTTCCATTGCAAAAGGGACTTTCAGGTCTTTTTTAATACTGGCTAGAACTTCAAAGATGCTTTGATCAGCCATATTGACCTGTGACATTTCAGCCCAACAGGCTCTTGCAAATGGGCATTCCCAAAACAAATTTAAACTAGTTTCTTCACTATGGCATCCTTGGAAGACACAATCATAAGATGCCAGAGAAAAACATTTCCTTTTCAGAAGATTTCTTGTGTTAAGTCTATCAAGCAGAAGGAGCCAGAAGAAGAATTTGTGCTTTTGTTGACAAGAAGATTTCCAAATCCAAGAGAAATGTGGCTGCACCGGTTGGTAACCAACTAATGAACAGTAAGCCTTTTTGACCGAAAAATTATTGCCCCAGATGTAAGACCAACAATCAGATTCCCCTTCCCTGCCAAAATTGAGAATTTGTTCAAGACTTTGATATTCCTGAAATGCTTGTTGGGACAGAGGAAGGTAAAAGAGGTCCTGAGTATTTGTAGTATGCAGGAACTCAGTGACAGAAATGTGAGGGTTTTTTGCGTATGAAAGTAGGTGAGGGAGCTTATGTTGGAGACAATTATCATTCCACATATCAGTCCAGAATAGTGTAGATTCCCCATTTCCAACCAAGCACTTTGCAAGTCCTTTAAAAATGTCAATCAGTTTTAGATGAGCTTTCCACCAAAAGGATCCCTCAACACTTCTTCCAGGCAGCTTACCATTACAATAGTAAGTATTCCAAACCAAATGAACCCAGGGAATATCCTTATGATTATAGAACTTATCCAGATTCTTCAAAAGAAGAGCAGAATTTTGGACATTAAGATCAAGAACTCCCAATCCACCCTGGTTTTTGGGTCTACAAACTTTCTTCCATGCTACCAGAGCAGAATCTCTAGCTTGAACATCAGAAGTTTTCTTTCTCCACAAGCATTGCCTCATATATCTTATCAACTGTTCCTTAATAGTGACAGGAAGATCAAAACAACTCATGTAATATATGGGGAGGTAAGATAACACCCTGACCTGGTCCTTGGTAATATAATGAGCCACTTTAGTTAGGGAAGATAACACCCTAAGTCATGTAATATAATGAGCCACTTTAGTTAGGCGATCCACTACTACCCATATGGAATCATACCCTGACCTGGTCCTTGGTAATCCGGTAATGAAATCCATACCAATATTTTCCCACTTCCATTCAGGAATAGGCAGTGGTTGAAGCAAACCTGCTGGTTTTTGGTGCTCCGCTTTTACTCTGCTACACACATCACACAAAGCAATATGCTCGGCGATGTCCCTTTTTAGATTGTTCCACCAAAATCTTTCTTTCATGTCCATGTACATCTTGGTGTTTCCCGGGTGAATAGAATACGGAGAGTTGTGACCTTCTTGTAAGATCAGTTTCTGCAACTCCAGGTCTTGTGGAACACATATACGTTTCCCGTGCCATAAGGTACCTTGTTCGTCCATATGGAAACTCTTAGCTTTCCCTAGACTAATATTTTCCTTAATCTTTTCAATTTCCATATCAGTCTTCTGAGCTTCTCGGATCTTATCCAACAAAGTGGGTTGAACATCTAAAGACATGAGATGTCCCTCAGGCACAATTTCTAATCTGAGTTCTTTGAATTGTTTACACAAGTCATCCGGCAATTCTCCTTTGGTAAGGCCATTTACAAACGTCTTACGACTTAGAGCATCTGCTACTACATTCGCTTTACCGGGGTGGTATTGCAAACTTAAGTCGTAATCTTTGATAAGTTCTAGCCATCTCGTTTGTCTCATGTTGATTTCCTTCTGGGTGAAGATATACTTCAAACTCTTATGATCGGTGAATACTTCACAACGTTTCCCAAAAGGTAATGTCTCCACGTTTTGAGTGCATGGACGACAGAGGCTAACTCCAAATCATGAGTAGGATAGTTTACTTCATGAGTTTTGAGTTGTCTCGAGGCATAGGCTACGACTTTACCGTCTTGCATAAGTACGGCACCCAAACCTTGATGAGAAGCATCACAATATACTTGGAAATCCTTTTCCAAATCTGGTAGACACAGAACTGGTGCTGTTACAAGTCTCTTCTTCAATTCTTGGAAGCTGACTTCACAACCTTCAGACCAAGCAAATTTCTTGTCCTTTTTTAACAATTCCGTCATTAGCTTAGCAACCTTCGAGAAATTTTCAATGAACCTTCTGTAGTAACCTGCTAAGCCGAGTAAACTACGAACTTCTTTCACATTCTTGGGTGATTCCCATTCTGTCACAGCTGAAAATTTGGCAGGATCAACTGCCACACCATCCTTTGTCATAACATGACCAAGAAAACCAACTTCCTCTAACCAGAACTCACACTTGCTGAATTTGGCATAAAGTTTATGTTCCCTCAGTTTCTCAAGTATCAAGCGTAGGTGTCTTTCATGTTCTTCCTTGCTCTTGGAGTAGACTAAGATGTCATCGATGAAAACGACAACAAACTTATCAAGAAATTCCATGAACACCTTGTTCATCATATTCATGAAGTATGCTGGAGCGTTGGTTAAACCAAAAGGCATCACAGTGTACTCATACAATCCATACCTTGTGGTGAATGTTGTTTTTGGTATGTCTTGTTCTCTTATCTTGAGTTGAAAATAACCTGACCGGAGATCAATCTTCGAGAACACACATGCTCCTTCTAGCTGATCAAACAAGTCGTTGATTCTTGGTAAAGGATATTTGTTCTTGATGGTTACCTCGTTGAGAGAACGGTAGTCAATACATAGTCTTTGTGTTCTATCCTTCTTCTCCACGAACAATACTGGGGCTCCCCAAGATGAAGAACTTGGTTGAATAAACCCTTTCTGCAACTGTTCTCCTAGTTGCTTCTTGAGTTCTTCAGCTCATCAACTGACATTTTGTACGGTATTTTTGCTATAGGTCCAGAACCTGGTACCAAATCTATCAGAAATTCCACATCTCTATCTGGTGGCATTCCTGGCAACTCTTCCGGAAACACATCCGGATACTCACATACAATTGGCACACTGTCCATGCTAACCCCCTTAAGAGAATTCAGCTTACTTCCTTTGGATTCAAAGTTTGACTTGAATTTTATTCTTTTTCCTTCTGGAGTTGTGAGTGTAACTGTACGATTGGCACAATCTAGTATTCCCTCATACTTAGCCATCCAATCCATTCCCAAAATCACATCCAATCCTTGGGAATTCAGGATTATTAGGTTCACTGGAAACTTATGTTTTCCAAACTCTATGACTAAGTCATGACATCCTGAGTTTACTATCATTTCTCCACCCGGAGAACTTACTCTTATAGGACACCCAATGGTTTCTACCGGTAGTTCATTTCTTTCAACAAATGCTTTTGATATGAATGAATGAGATGCACCGGTATCAAAGAGTACAAATGCTGAAATTGAATTGAGTCTGAACTTACCAGCAACGGCATCAGGATCCTCATAGACCTCCTCCACATTGATGTGGTTAACCTGTCCCTTCTGAAAAGGATTTGGCTTGTTAGGTCCTTCAATTTTCTTCTCAGGGCACTCATTAGCATAATGCCCCAGCTTCTTGCATTTGAAGCACTCAACCTGACTGATGTCCTTTTTAGGAGGTTGGCTTCCACTTCCACTACCATTTCCACTATAGTGGCTCTTATGTCCACCCTTGTGGTTCTTGTACTTGTCCTTGTCATGACTGCGGTAATGCTTGTTGTCATGACGGTTGTGGTTGTGGTGCTTGCTGAATTTCCCATGCTTATGGGATCCTGAGCTGCCACTGTCATCATAGTGAGATCGTTTGTGAGACGATCCCGAGCTTTGCTTGTCGGAGTGTTTCCTCTTCCTACTCTCGACTTGCTTCATTTTACTCTCCAAAATAGCAGCCTTGTCACACAAAGACTGATAAGTTGGAACATATGCCACAGACAACTGCAGATTCAGCTCATCATTTAAGCCTTCCAGAAACTTTTCCTTTCCTTTGGCATCTGTGTCAACCTCATCCGGTGCATAGCGTGCCAGATTGTTGAACTCTTCTATGTATTCAGCCACGCTGCGGTGGCGCTGCTTCAGGTTGTGAAACTCCTTCTTTTTCATACTCATCATTCCTGATGAGATGTGAGCAGTGCGAAAGCCATCTTCAAAGATAGCCCAAGTCACCTCATCAATAGGAGTGGTAATTTGGAAGTTGTCCCACGATGTGGCGGCTGGTCCTTCCAACAGATGTGCTGCGAACCTGACTTTTTCCGCATCCGTGCAGCCCACGGTCACTAAGTCCTTGTTCACGGAACGTAGCCAATCATTGGCCACCATGGGATCAGTTGTTCCCGAAAACTTTGCTGGCCTCAATCGCAGAAATCTGGTGAGCATATCAAAACCCAGAGGGTTGTTGTTGTTGTTGTTATTGGGGTTGTTGTTATTGGGGTTTTTGTTGTTGTTGTTATTCTGGTTTTGAATGAATGTCGTCATCATTTGCATAAGCTGTGTTTGCGCGTTCATCATTTGTTGCATTTCCGGGGTGATGTTGTTGGGGTTGGGGTTTGCGCGACGGGGAGGCATCTGTGGTTTGTTCAAATAGATAAGAATGAGATACCCATAGATGTTTTATGCACAATACATCACAAGCAATCACATAACATGCAACATAAATAACAACAAGAATAACAGTTCAACAACCAGACGATAAGTTCATGAAATAAAACACACAAGTGGCAAGCCATCCACATGTCGGATGGTCCAATAACGAGTTCACAAATAACGAGTACGAATATAAAAGATAAACAAGTAGTCAAGTCTACTCATCAGCATCAATCTCCTCCTCGACGTAGGTAAGACCTGCGTTCTCCATCGCGGTCTTGTTCTCCTCAATCGTAGTGGTCAAGGAATCGACTTTGGCCTTGAGAGCCCTCTTCTGGGAGCGAAGCCTCTCAATAACCATCTGCTGCTGCTCTAGCTCGAAATCCTTGGACTTCAGTTCCTCGGTCATGTCCCGGATTTTCTTGTTCCTATCCTGGACGCGTTTCTCCTGACTCTTGAACTTGCGGTCCTGGGCCTCGACTTTGTCTCCATTTCCTTGATCATCTCATCCTGCTGCGCAAAAATCTTGTCCTTCTCGCGAAGCTGCACCTGAAGCTCATCATTTCCGAGCATGACGTTCGTCCTGTCCGTGTCTACGTGCCTGAGAAGAGTCTCTAAGTCCTGGAGGTAGAGACGTATCGGCTCTGCCGTGTCCCTCGAGTCGTCCTCAAAGTCGATGGACTCTCCATCAACATCACGTCTTCCGAAGACGTGAAAGTGGGTGCCCCTAACCTGTCGGGAGTGACGGCCTAACAGACGTCCTATCAGGTCCTGCATGACTACCTCCATGCCTCTCTCCCTGTCGTCGTGCATCAGCTTGAAGACGATGGCCTCCGTAGTAGGCAGTCTGGCGTCCGGGCTGGTTCACCTTGAAGCCCCAGAGGTCCTTCCTCTCGAACTTGGTGAGTGGGTACACCGTGATGGTGGGAAGAGGGAGATCGAGCAAAGTGGTAAGCTCAACGATACGGGGTCCAAAACGAGTAACCTGGAACTCCTCAACGGTGCTGATGGCAATAGGCATCTATTTATAAGAATGAAAAGGTTAGAACAACACAATTTAAGACAAACAAAGATAACATCACATACACATCCTTGGAATCACAAAACCACACAAGTCATGCATACATGAAACCATTACATCAATCAAGGTCCAACTTATTTAAGGTATCATTTTTGGAAAATAAGGTGATAAGTGGTGGTCCAACTAACGAAGTTCCCTTACAATCCTATCTCACTGGATCTATTAGCAAAAACAATGTTCCTAGAGGCAATCCACCAATCTTGTTCTCTTGACTCCATCACTAAGTCTATAACATCTCCCCTTAACTCTTGGTTGGTGGCTTCCAACTCTTGAGTAAGTTCCTTCTCTTTCTCTAAGTCTTTTTGGAGGTTGATCATTCTGCACTTGACTCTAGCACTTAGTTCTTTGATAGTCCTCCAAGCTGCATCTCTGGCTAACTCAAAGAATGTGGTGTGCATTGTAGTGTTGGTGTACATGCAGAATCCCCTTTCTTTGTGGTTGTCTTCCTTGTTCTTGTACAAGTGAAGTTGCACCCACCAATACTCCACTCCTTCATCCATCACTGGAAAGCCCTTGTACACAGCTGCTCCATGTGCTTCCATTGCCACCATGAGGTCCTTGAGAATATTGGTAAACTCAGTTTCACACTCCTAGGTCATGTTCATGAGTGGTCCTTTCTTCACGGCTTCGTTGATGGAGTTCATCTACAAAGGGAGTTGAGAATGAAAAGATTAGAAAAGTTTTACGAGAAGAATAGACAAGTGTAGAAGTAGTTGAAAACTTTTCCTTAGTGGTTTTCCAATCCTAGGGTCATAATCCTACAGGCAACACAGTGCTCTGATACCATCTGTTAGACCCCTCCTTTATAAAGGAAAGGATCCCTGTGATTGCAATGCTAGTCCCTGGATCAATGCTAGCATCCACAGTTTAAGATGAAGTACACAGATACAAAGGTTGTTTATTACATTCATTCCAGAGATAAAACATAGTCTTTTACAACTCAGGGCCATAGGCCTAATACAAGAGTTTAAGGAATAAGTAAATAAACATAAGTCTTCATCTTCATGTGCCACAGGCAAGCATGTTGAGTGTAGACTCATGACTCCTATTCATCATCGGAGTAACCTGCAACATCACAAGTTACAGCCACAGAGGGTCAATACTTTGGAATAGTATTGGCAAGTGATACCTTAGTATATTTTAAGTGGACTATATTACTATATGCATTTTGGCTAAGTGTAGCTTGGCTTGCTTTGCTTGAAAATAAGCTTTACCTATTAGTTGAAATCACTTAAGTTTTTCTTTGTCAAAACATTCCCAAGAAACCACCAATAGACATTGGGGTCCTTCACCCTTGTTCACCCACCAAATTTTTACTTAGAAGTTGGAGTGATGAGATTCTTGTAGCTTCCATGTCTTGATGCTCAAATTGTCCATTGCCTTGGACTAGGCTAAGTACTTAGGTGTTCCATCTGCAGAGGTTGTGCACTTTCCCCACCAGACTTGGTTTCCCAAGACAGGACCTTTCAGAAGCCTTTCCTTAGTCAAATGGACGCGTTCCAACCTATCATCCCAACTACCACCAACTGTCCAAATGACTAAGTTCTAGCAACCTATATGATCAAGGCAGAGCCCATATTGCCAAGTGGTTGCACTGTAAGCTTTCTCAACACTTGGCCTCCAAATCCCTTTGTGCCTGGGTGGCATACCACAAGTGAGATACACAACCCAAGTCCGTGGCCTTGTGTAACGACTCAACATAACCCAATCCTTCCATTCCACCCAGGAGGTTCATTTGACTTAGTTGTTTTATTAGAAAAGCATAAGTCTCATGACTTAGAAATATTTTCATCATAGTGTGTATAGATTTCCACCAACCCTTGTTTGCTAAATAGCTAGGCTAAGCATGGCAAGATAACTTAACTTAGGAAAATTCCTTAGCAATTCTACAATTCTACACTACTTAGGATTTCCCAACTTAGCATTAGTCAAAACTAGCATGCAATACTTAGCAAAATATCTAATGCTAGTACAAAACATAGGATAGAAATATTCATGAAAATATCACTTGCCTTGGTAGTGGGGAGAGTAGCACTCTTCACAATCACAATCACTAGCAAAATCTACACAAAATTATAGCATACAATTACACACAATTATATTCAATAAAAAATAATATGAATGCATGCATGCAAGAATTTACTAAGTGGTGATTTTTGAAAACACTACCAAGCATGCACATGTTTACAGAAACTTAACAAGTCACAAGTTTGCCAACTAAACTTATTTGGCACCAATACAATTTACCAAAATAAATCTATACTTAAAATAGCCCTAAACATGTTCTACAAATAAAGTCTTTTTAACTGTTACTATTTGTTAAATAAATTGGATATTCAGAAAGGTCTTGTTTCACTGAATCCAGCGGTATAAAGTTTGTAAAATTCTAACGTGGCATTCAAAAGTTATAGCAGTTTAAAGTTTAGATCTAAATCTGATTCAAATTTCTGTTTTTGAAATAATCCTAGCTACGTGTCATAGCGTCACTGGCGCGTACCGGTTCGCACCGGATCGAGTTCTGCAGCCGTTGGATCTAACTAACGTTGCGCGGCTCAGATCCGTCCATACCTCTTCGTTAAGTGAACTGTTTCTACGCGTAGGATTCAGATCTGACGGCTACAATCTATCAACCAGAAACGGGCGGCGCTGGCGGTGTTGACCGGCGGCGGCGCGTCTTACTACGGTGGCGCCGGCGCTCTAGATCGTCCGGGGAAACAAGAAGGTGCTTACCAGAACCGCGGTGGCGTGCTGAAGCTCGAGGTGGTGTTGGTTTGCGAAGGGGCGCGCTGGCACGGCTTCAGGAGCTCGTCGGAGTAACGGGCGGCGTCGGTCGCTTGCAGACGTGGTGCTTGCCGAGGTTTGGCGTCGCCCTAACACGAGCCAGAGGCATCAGGAGTTGCGCAAAACACAGGCGAACAAATTCGCGTGGAAGAGGGGGCAAGGGGCGCTCGGGTTTTACCTGGATTGGTCGCCGGAGTCAAGCGGCGGCGCAGGTGGTTTCGGTCGTGGATGGAGACGATGACCTGGGTCATGAGCAGGCAAAAGAAATGTGTCAGCAGGTGCGTAAGAACGTGCTGAGCATCCTCGTTTGAACGAGAGAGAGGGGGGCGGTCGAGGCTCACCGGAATCGGTCCCCGGAGTCGTCGGTACTGCGGCGGAGTCGTGCGTGTCGTGGACAGTCTGGTGGCGTGAAGGCAAAATTGTCTGGGGAAAAATGGTCGTGGGGAGGTGGGGATCTAATAGACCGAGGCTCGACAGGTAACGCTCGCTGATTCAATGCCCATTAAGCTCGCGTGATCAGCGCTGCAACGGGCAGCGGCGAGGTCGTGCGCGGAATCAGGGGGGAAGACGATGCTGACGTGGAGGTGGCCCGCTCGTCAGCGAAATGTGCAGAATGGGAGTGGGGTCCTGTCGTCATTGACCGAGGGAGTGTGCTTGCGCGTGTGGAAGGAAAAGAGAACTCCCGGGTGGGCTTGTTGGGCTCGATTCAAGGCTGGGCCAAAAACCTGGCGCGGGGCCTTTTTACATTGTTTAATTCTTTTCTTTTTCTATTCTGATTTTCTGGATAGTTTTTCAAATGAAATCAAGTTCACTTTGAATTCAAATTTTTCCTGGGATTTTGTAGTGAGCAGTAGTCTCAAAAATGGTCATATAGCCATGGGGTAGCTTTGTAAAGGATTGGTCAAGCTTGGGGATCAAAATAACAGAGACTTAGTATTTGGTTTGCAAAAATTTGAAGAATAGTTTTTGAACCTATTTCCCAATTTGAAAACTTGGTTCAAAATCTACACCTAAACTTATCTTCATAGAAGGCAACCAACTTGGTTTTATAAACAATCAAACTTTCAAATGGGAATACCAATTTGATTTAAATCTGTTCACATAAAATCATAGCACCAAGTTCTTCTGTTTTTCTGAAATGAGTTTGAAATTTGATCTCAAATCTATATGCATGCATGAATGATATGCAAACTTTGAAATTATGATTTTTGGGATGTTAAAGGGACATGACGAGATTGTTGTCCTGCTCGTCGCGCGTGTACTCCTCCTCCATCTCCTGCATGGCAGTGTCTAGTTCCTCCGGGCTGAAATCTATCTCCTCCGAGTCTGCACTGAAGTCGGCGTAGAGCGCGTCAATAACAGAGTCGGAGGGTGCGGGGGCTTCCTCGATGACAGGGGGTGGGTGTGCGACGGGCGGGATGATGACTGGAGGTGGTGGCACAGCTACGGCGATGGCGGCCGGAGGTGGTGGTGGTGGCTGAATCGGTGGCGCTTCGTCAATGAGCGTAGGAGCCGCCTGAGCTAACTCTTTAGCCTCCGCATAGTTTTTGATGGTATTCACCATGCTTTCGAAACTGAGGCGTCCTGAAGCCTGCTGCCGCCATAGAGAATGCCGGAGAAGCGTACCATGGTCTAGTCCTTCCAGATTGGAACGTATACAGAGCCATCTAGCAAGGTAATCGCGGGGGTTTTCTCCCTCTCTCTGAACGCAACGCGCCAGATCGAAGATGGTAACCATGCCGATGAACTTTGATCTCTTCTATCCAGATGCACGGGCGAAGCCGACAGACTTGCAGTGATCTTCCACCGTTATATCCTGCACAAGGGCGGTTTGGGTGGGCCTTGAATTTTTGCGATCTTTGCTGGCACACTCTATAGAGAGATCCGACATCGATCCTCCCGCGAACGTATCCTACCCGTAGGCGGTCCGCGCGGGTCTTGAATTTTTCTGATCTTTGCCGGAAAACTCCAAAGAGAGATCCAACATTGATCTTTCCACAAACGTATCCTGCCCGTAGGCGGTCTGTGCGGATCTTGATGCTCCTCCGATTCCCAGGGAACTAGTGCCCAAGTCGGTTTCGCCAATGAAGAGGTGGATGTCTCCGATGGGGATGATTGAGCGTCGAGGAGGGTTCGTCTTCGTTGGGATCCAGAACTCGTCGGGAGGGACGATCGGAACGTTGTCGTAGAAGAGAACAAGACCGATGGCTATGGTTTCGCCGATTCTCGCAAATATCTTGGTCCTCCCCCGCTGAAGAGCCTGAAGCGCCTCTTGCCCCACGGTGGGCACCAACTGTCGTGGTATTGCCGACGAGTACGCCATGGAGGGGTCCTCACAGTGCGTGTTTAGAGACGTGGGGGAAGGCGGACGGTTTACGGGTACGAGGTAACACAACTTACCCAGGTTCAGATCCCACGAAGGTGGCGGAATCCTACTCCTGCTATAAAACACTATAATGGCAATACGCCGAGTTATAGGGATTGGTTTGCTGTGCGAGGTGACTAGAAAGTCTAAGTTATCATCTGAGATTGTGCCCTAAAGGCTCCCATAGGCCTGACTTATATAGTCGCCAGGTCCTAGTGTTACAGGGAAGAAGTCCTAGCCGGACAGGTTACAGAGTCCTACACTGTCTATAATTAGTCTAGCATGTCTTGCACTCCAAGGCTTCGGGTACGTCGGTGACTCCTCCGTAGCCTTCCATTATCCGGCAGGGGCCTCCCTTATGGATCCATCTAACTGGGCCACCCAGCAGGCCATGGGCCATGATACATACTGTGGGCCACCCGGGTTATCTGGATAGAGGAAATGCTATGAGGATACCCATATAGCATATCCCCAACACTTCGGAACCAAGCCGTTCCCTAGGGGCGGTCACTTCGTCTAGTTCGGCGAGCACCAAGTATACGTCGCGGTGTGCGTGGAGTGCGCATAATCGAAGAGTGTCATCCTGGCGCCGGATCCACCTGTAGTTCCCGCCTCAGGAAAACTTCACCAGCTCATGTCCATTGAGGTAATGATGACAGCTCCCAACCCAACAGCACCCCTAGTAGTTCGTGTAGTGAACGAGAATGCTGAGGGAGAAAATCAAGAGGAAACGCCAAGGGCGAAAGGAATAGCAAAGGCACCGCTAGAAAAGCCAGAAAACATAGCTAGGAGTAAGAGAGACAAAGAGCTGCAAGAGGCAATAGACAAGTTAGCACATCCAGTAGCACAAGCGGCAGACCCAGCGCGTGTGTAGGCCGAGTTGGAAAAAGCCAGGATAAAAGTCCTGGAAAAACCTCAATGAGGAGCTGACGGATGCAACGTCAAAGATAACACCAGAAAACATCAATGAAATAGCCATGCGGCCTACGTACAACACTGCATCAGCGAATTTGAGAGCCATAGAGGTAGCAATGGATGAGCTCCCTCATTTGACGGGTGAAGCAAAGAGAAAGCAACAACAACGAGTGAATAAATTGGTAAAGACCACAGGGATGCTGAACGAAGCATACTATAGGGCGAATCTGGGTATAGCAGGGAGATCACGGCTGGTTCACTCGGCAACTCCTATCCCGGCAAGATCAGCAGGCCACAAAGCCTCCTCACCCAGAGTGGCGCCGAAACAGAGAAAAAAAGAGCATAGATTCTAGGAGGAACAAGAAGATGGTTACCTACGACCCGACAATGGCTCAGGGAAACCCATCACATGCACAGGGAACAACAAGAAATAATGTTCAGGGAAATAAAAACCAGGAAAATAAAGGCCGAGAAAGGCAAGAAGGACAAAGGAATGAAAATGGAGGGAAAAATTTTGCACCTCAACCTAGGTGTGGAGCTTACTCGGCAGGAGGAGGAAATCCAGCTCCGAATAATGCGTCAGCTCAACCCGATAGAAGACAGCAAAGCACGGGAAAAGCAGTGCAGCAACCTGCAGACCCGAACGCAAACAGATACAACGATGGTTACTCGACAATGGTAAATGATGGATATGAATTTCCGAATCACGTGTACCAAGCAATGGGAGCCAGAATCGGAGGCAGAAATCTTCAGCCGGATGATGCAAGGCTAAAGTTAGATCTAATAAAGATGGCAGAACTGGTCGAGTCGCAAGGTCCACAGGGTCCACCATGCTTTGGCCTAAGGATCATGAAGGAGCCACCTGTGCCAAATTTTCAGCTGGCCAGAGGAACGAAAAATTATGATGGAATCACAAAGCCAGAAGATTGTCTCATAGACTATGGAACCGCGGCAAAAATCGCGCAGGGAAATTCGAGATGGGCGGTGCAATACGTACCGCAGATGCTGGAAGGACCAGCAAGAGTATGGCTGAATAATTTTCCATCAGCAAGCATCAACAGCTGGATCGATTTTCAAGATGCTTTCGTGAGCAACTTCACAAGCACGTACAAGAAGCCGAATCGCCCACAACAGCTTACTATGTGCAAGCAAAGTCCGAATGAAACGGACAAATAATTCCTCACAAGATTGTGCACAATGTGCAACTCTTGCGAAGGGGTAATCGACTCTCAAGCCATAGCGTGGTTTGCACAAGGGTGCAGGCATGGAAGTGTGCTATGGCAAAGATTACAGAGAAATATGCCGGCAAGCTTGGCAGAAATAATTAGAATCGCCGACTCATATGCGTTAGGAGATCCAGATTTATGATGCTATCGGGTCGCACAAACGCCAGGAAAGAGCTGAGTATAGAAGCAAAAGAAGAGATAAAATACCAGATTACAGATATGGGTCAACTCGGGTCGCAGCAGTGAGTCAGGATCATCCAGATGCTAGAAGTAGCCAACGTCAAAGAACAAATTGGCAACAACATTGGATGCCAAACAATGATGGTAAAAAGCCATATGAACAAAGAAAACCATATCAGGACAGGCAGAAATATACCTATGAGATGATGTTGGACAAGATGTGTAAATTTCATACGCCCAGACCGAGTAAGCCAGCAAATCACACAACAAGACAATGCACTTGGTTTCAGAAGGGAGATAGAGTGGATTCACCGAGTAAGCAACTACCACCACCTCCCCCTCCAACACTCATAGGAGGAAATGCTCAAGCTGTTGGAGCTAAGCATAGGTATGAGAACATACAACCAAGATACCATAACCAAGAAAGAAGAGAGGTTGTGCATCACGTGCATAACCCAAGAGATGATGACGTCCATGTCGGCCATGGAAACAGAAACGAGTACAGAGAACATCACCAGAGCTATGTTGTATTTGTCATAGAGCCGAATGACAAAAAGAGTCAGCAAAGAAAAATGATGGAAGTAAATGCCACAATGCCGACAATTCCAGAGTACATGCATTGGTCTGAATAGGATATAACTTGGAGCATAAATGATCACCCCAAGATCATGCCAACCCCAGGTGGTTATGCTGTTGTCTTGGATCCAACTTTCATGTTCCCTAATATTAATGTGAAATTTTCCAAGGTACTAATCTATGATGGCAGCAGCATCAACATCATGTACAAGGATACTATGCTCAAGTTAGGCATTACTATGAACATGCTGGAGCCGACTAAGAAAAATTTTCATGGAATTGTGCCGGGATTGTCCTGTGAGCCAATTGGCAAAATTTGGGTTGACGTCTTATTCGGCAACATAGAAAATTGTCGCACTGAAGCCATAGAGTTCGAGGTGGTTGACCTGGTCAGTTCGTACCATGCCTTACTCGGCACGCCGGCTATGGCAAAGTTTATGGCTACTCTTCACATCGCTTACTTGAAGATGAAACTGCCAGGTCCTTGTGGAGTTATCACAGTCGAAGGATATTACAAAATATCAATTGCTTAGGCCTCAGCCGGATCTTCCCTGGCCGAATCACTGGTCATAGCACAGGAAAAGCACCAAATGATGGAGGTGGCTGCATTGGCCAAAGCAGCACAAATGTCCATGTCGGCACTGACTAATCCACATGGCAGTGTATCATTCCAAGCTACCAAGGAAACTAAGAAAGTACAGGTGGATGAGACTTTCCCAGAGCGGACAGTTACCATTGGTGTTGGGTTGACTGACAAATAGGAAAGCGAGCTCACCAGTTTCCTCCGTGAGAATCGGGATATCTTTGCATGGTCCACACAAGGTCTGCAAGGAGTTCCGAGGGAGCTGGCTGAGCACTCTCTTCATGTAAGGCCATATGCCAAACCAGTGAAGCAACCCCTCTGCCACTTCGCTGAGGATAGGAGGAAAGTGATAGATCCCGAGATAGCCAGGCTCTTAGCTGTTGGGTTTATCATGGAAGTTCTGCACCCAGATTGGTTATCAAATCTAGTCTTGGTCGAGAAGAAAAAACATGACCTGAACGTGGCAGTGGTATGACGCATGTGCATCGATTACACGAACCTCAATAAAGCGTGTCCAAAAGATACATTTCCCCTGCCATGGATCGATCAAGTCATAGACTCTACTGTCGGGTGTGAGTTGTTGTAATTTTGGACGAGTATTCTGGTTTCCACTAGATACCACTGAATCCGAATGATCAAATAAAGATAGCTTTTATCACCCCGTATGGGGCCTATTGATACCGTATCATGCCGTTTGGATTGAGAAATGCGGGTGTAACATATCAAAGATGCATGCAAAAATGCTTGCAAGATCAATTGGCCAAAAATGTTCAAGTATATGTCGATGATGTGGTGATAAAAACCAAGCAAAGTCATACTGTAATTGAGGACTTGCGTCAAACATTTGCAAACTTAAGGAGATTCCGGATGAAACTTTATCTGAAAAAAGCACATTTGGCGTCCCGGCTGGAAAATTACTCGGATTCCTTGTATCCATCCGAGGAATTGAGGCTAACCCGAAAAAGATCAGGGCCATTGGAAGAATGGAATTGCCAAAAACCCTAAACGATGTTTAGAAGTTCACAGGATGCCTGGCTTCGTTTAGTAGATTTATCCGTCAACTAGGCGAAAAATCAGTACCATTATATCAACTAATGAAAAAATCAGACAAATTCACATGGACACGGCAAGCTGATAGCGCTTTCCATGAACTCAAAAAGATGTTGACAACAACACCAATATTAGCTTCACCATTATCAAAAGAGCCAATGCTGCTCTATGTCGCCACAACCAACAGAGTTGTAAGTGTAGTGATAGTGGTAGAATGCGAGGAAGAGGGAAAATCAGTCCAAAGACCAGTGTATTACTTGAGCGAAGTGCTCTCTATATCAAAGCAAAATTACCCTCATTACCAAAAAATGGCGTATGGGGTGTATATGGAAGCAAAGAAGCTGAAGCATTATTTCCAAGAACACCCAATCCGGGTAATATGTGAGGCACCTATCTCGGATATATTGGGCAACAAAGATGCCAATCTACAAAATGGGCCATAGAGCTAGCACCATATACTCCACAATATGGTAGGCGAGATGCAATTAAATCTCAAGCCGTAGTTGATTTCTTCGTAGATTGGATGGAAATGCAGTACGAACCACCATTGCTATATCCGAATTACTGGAAGATGCATTTTGATGGATCCAAGACAAAAATGGGTGTAGGTGCCGGGATAGTGCTCACATCACCAAAAAAGGATCAACTCAAATATGTGTTACAGATCCACTTTGTTGCATCCAATAATGTAGCCGAGTATGAAGCACTTGTCCATGGCGTAAAAGTAGCTAAGGAAATTGGCATTAAAAGGATCATGTGTTTAGTGACTCGGATTTGGTGATCCAGAAAGTATCTGGGCATTGGGACGCATTGGATGCAAACATGGCATTATATCGTTTTCACGTACAACAAATTTCGGGATACTTCGACGGGTGTGAATTTCATCACGTACCTAGAGCAGAGAATGAGGCAGCTAATGTACTATCCAAGTTAGGCTCATCTCGCCAAGCAATTCCTCCAGGAGTAGCATTGGAGCACCTCAGAAAACCATCAATCAAGCCATCACCAGAATCCGAGTCAATCAGGCTCACCCCAGCGAATCAAGGATCAGACTTGGTGCCAATGGACATTGACTCAGGGGCAGGTTCGAGTCACTCGGGGACTGAACCGTCCACCTCGGGAGTTGCCAAATCACACTCGGGGACTCCTCAGGTTATGTCGGCAGAGCCAATGGAAATTGATGAAGAAACAAATCCGGCACCGGTGATACCAACGTGGGCGCATCCAATATTCAACTACTTAAAATATGGAACTTTGTGAGAGGATGAGATATTCGCAAGACAAACAGAAAGTAGAGCAAAATCCTACACCATAATCAACAAAGAGATGTACAAAAGAACTCTGACAAGTGTACTGCAGCGTTGCATAAGCCCAGAGAAAGGCCAAGATATTTTGTTGGATATTCACCAAGGATAATGTGGCTACCATGCATCATCAAGGGCATTGGTGGCCAAGGCGTTACGACATGGATTCTATTGGCCAAGCACACTGGCATAAGCACAAGAGCTAGTAGGAAAATGTAATGGTTGCCAGTGCTATGCATCCAGGTTACACTTGCCAGCGTCAGAATTGAAAACTATACCAATCACATTGCCATTCGCGGTATGGTGCTTGGATATGGTAGGACCATTCAAACCAATAAGGGGAGGCATGACTCACATATTGGTAATGATTGAAAAATTCACCAAGTGGATAGAAGTGAAGCCTATCAAAAAACTGGACAGAAAAACAGCTGTCACATTCCTAAGGGACATAATCTTGAGATATGGTTACCCACACAGCGTAATCATAGATTATGGCACAAACTTTGCCGAAGGATCTTTTTCTCGATTTTGCGGGAAAAACCAAATAAGACTTGACGTAGCGTTAGTCGCTCATCCAGAATCAAACGGACAAGTTGAACGAGCTAATGGCTTAGTTCCATCCGGGATAAAACCCCGCTTGATGGAACTACTCCAGAGATCACCTGGTTGTTGGATAGAGGAATTATCCTCAGTGCTATGGATTTTAAGGACAACTATGAATCGATCAACAGGCTATACGCCGTTCTTCCTTGTCTATGGGGCAGAAGCAGTTTTGCCTACCGACATAGAATATGACTCGCCAAGAGTAAGGAAATACTCGAAAGCCGAGGTCAAAGAGGCCCGAGAAGATGGAGTTGATTTACTCGAAGAAGCACAGGAATTGGCACTGTCCAAGTCCGCCATATACCAGCAAAATCTCCAACGCTATCATAGCCGGAAAGTTCAACCTCATGTTTTTTGAGAAGGTCATATGGTGCTAAGACTAGTGCAACACACAGCTGGAATGCATAAATTATCAACCCCATGGGAAGGCCATTCATTGTAGCCAAAGCATTTCACAATGATTCATATTATCTAATGCATGCTTGTGAAGCACAAAAGAACAAGGCGGACAGATCAGGTGATGAGACCAAAAGGCCATGGAATGTGGCACTGCTCCGTCCCTTCTACACTTAGGAGAAGCAGTGTATGTATCACCCGAACTCTCATATGTCGGACGCTTATGCCGGCTATGTGCTGATAATAAAATGGTATGACTCGAAAAGACTGACTCAGGGACTACCCTTATGCTTATTATTTGGTAAACCTATGTCGGCTGGCGTTGGCACTTGAGACTTATCTCGGAAAAAGTAGTGTTTACTCGGATAGAATCAACTCTTCGACTATGTTGTTGTCCGAAAACACGGCTTCATGGCAAGCAAGAGGAAAAGATCAATGACGAGTAAACATGAACACCGAATAAGAAAAAGGAAAAACGCGAGTTGACCCTCTATATGGTTTTCACTAACTCATTGCAGGTTATGTTGTTTTCTATGTCGAATGATCCTAGGTCAAGTGATCTAGTTTCATAACTGCTAACTCAATCCTTAGTACTTTGAGACTCTAATGTCAAACGCCAAAAAAAGGTAGACAAGAGCCAACGTCAAGGAGAAGTGAAACGTCAAAATGAAACTCGGGGACTTGCCCCTGGATGATTCACATTCAAAGCTAAATAAAAGTTAAGCCGTATCAAAAGGCACACACCCAAAAATACGTATAATATACATTTCATTTGTACCCGGAATACTGGGGATCTCACCAAAGTTAAAGTGTTTTTCTAATCAGCCTAAGAAGTAGCTGGGCTCAGAGGAGTGGTCTTGGAGCTAGGAGCATCATCCGGAGCGGTTTCTGAGTCAGGGGCATCGATTGCCGACTCTTTCGTGTCGTCTAACTTGGTGGCCTCGCTATCAGCACCCTCCCCCTTAGCAATCTCAACAAGGGGTTCACCGAGGTCAAGGAAGCTGGGGCCATCACACCAAGCATGCACCAGAGCATACTCGGCGATGGTGTAGGCTCGCTCCTGGCGCTTCTCGGTCAGATCAGGATCATGGAGCCACTTGCCTTCAGCCCTTATGCATTCAAGAACATCAAGGTTGATGTCCTCGTACCACGAGATCACGAAGGAAAGGGCTTTGACCGCTGCAGCTCGGCCGGCCGACTCGCACCATTGATCCAGCCTATCTTCAGTAAGAAGCAGCCTGGCAGCCAGAGGCTCGATGAGTGCAGGCGCATCTTCATCCGGCCAGAGCATTCAGAACGCATGGATCACTGATTTGAGAAAGTCCACACCGCGCGACTTGAGGGTCGTGGCGCATTCGGATAGCGCCACAAGATGCTCGTCAATGCTAACCTCGCCATCAGCAGGAGCTCCGGATTCGGCTCGCACTCTCTTCATGGCCCGTATCGCAAACATCTCAGCCTTGGGAAAGTTCTCTGCAAATAAAAGAGAGCATTAGCAAAATTATAAAGAAGAGGCAAAAGTCAAGAACAGAAAACATAGTGCAAAAAAGGGTAAGAACTCACTACCAAGGAAAGAGTTGATGGTGCCGAGCCTGCTTTGCCAAGTCTTGGACTTGGCTTGGAGGGCGTCCAGATCCAGGTTAGCCGACTCAACCACCGACTCGACCTCCTTGAGTAGATCCTTGGTCTTCTCGACACTAGCGGCATGCTGGCCGTCTTTCTCGGCAAGCTCCTCCCGTAGCCCCTTCACCTCGGACAGGTGCTTCTGCTCCATGACGGCCATCTCCTTTTTCAGCCGGGTCACCTTGTCTCACTCCTTAGGGAGTTCGGCTTGGTGCTTCTCTGCTTATTTGGAACATATCATTCGTCGGCAACAACAAATGCAAAGGAGAAGAATAAGTATAAGTACAGAGTGGAGGCAAAATCCTCACGAACTTACTTTCCGTCTCGCTGATTTGCGAGTGCAGCGCGTCAATGGTGGATTGGGCATAAGTTGTGGGAAAACAGCAAGAAAATATCAAGGAAAGGAAACAAATAAGAGTGTGCGAATAAGGATATGGCGAGTAAGAAAATCACCTTGGCCCTGAGTCTCGGCTTGCATCTTCTGATGAGCAAGTTCGAGCTTGCGATGTTCCCAGAGGAGAGCCCAGTGCACCTTGGTGCGCTCATTGTGCGTAAGCTATATATAAAAAAGGGGAAATCAATAGAGGCAAGATCAGGCCTATGGCCGAATAATAACTAATTTATAGTTTAGAGCTTACAGCCGAGTAAGTTCCTCACTCGGCAGTAACCTCGGGAACTAGGGATCAGGCATGATAAAAAGATGCTCAGTACGTAAAAGATTATGAAAGTTGTTTAACTCGTTCACTTCATCTGCGTGGGCCATCAAGGCAATGCCCTGCTGGGTCATGTCGGAAATGGCCTTGGGGCCCAGCTTTATCTTCTTACCAGTACTGGAGCTAACCTCTTGCTCGCCAGCTGCGTTCCATGCCACAACATAACGCTCCGCGGCACCAAGGCCATTCCCGCTAAGTGTCCGAGTAAGAACTATCCCCTTTTTAAGGGTTGTTTCCCACATTGGCGCGGGTCGTAGCAGCACTGGCATGAAGGGTAACAGCCTTGGAGCTGCCGCCAGACCCAGCAACTACAGATCCGCCCATCTTACCCGCTTGAACAAGAGCCATGGTTGGTGCCGTGGGACGGATCTGAGGTGCAGTGCCTGGGGCATAGACCAGGGTCATATGCTTGGTGGATGTGGGCTTGCCGGATGAAGTTCGAGCCGGACCTGAAGCAGCAGGTCGGGTCTGGTTCTTTGATAGAAGAGGAGAGTGAGCAGTTCTGGTTGGTGATAAGATGGGAGCCGACTGAGTGGTCTCAGCAATGTTGCTGGCTCCAATACCAGGAAGTTGTTCATGACTACCAGCTTGTGGGCTGGCAGCAGAGGAACTAGTGGCAAAGGTTTTCTCGACGCCACTATTGCTAGCACTAAGATCAGGAAGTTGTTCATGGGGTGCAGTAGGTGTGCTAGGCCGAGTCTCCTCCGACGGGCGAGCCACCGGGTCTGACTGACACTAAGAAGCGTGAGCCTCAGTAGTGGGAATAGTGACTCGGACAGGGCTCTGTACCGTGGGATCAGCAGGAGGAGGAGGAGCAGGCCTTAGCGGCGATGCAATGGTAGGAGCAGCCTGGCTGGCTGACAAAGGCGCAGCGCTTAAAATAACAAAATGCTCATAAGAAAGCAACAACAAAACATGAGAAGGAAAAATGCAAAGTTAGCAAACAACGAAAGCTTACCCGGAAGCGGTCGGGTCGCGCGGTGGGCGACGTGTGACTCGGCGCCCAGCTGCTTTGCGAGTCTCGGACGGCGTGGCAGCAGGAGGAGCAACCTTGCGCTTCTTGGTCGGCTGAGCACTGGACGAGACCCCATATCGCTTACTCGGCTTGGCGACAGGGATTTTGTTGACTCCGCCCATAGCGAGAGGATGAGTTTCATGTACCTGGCCAGCTGCATAAATAAATGACAGGCTTGCTCGAATAAGTTAGAGGGCAAAGGTATAAAGGCAAGTACCACCACAATATCACAATCATCATCATCGTCTTCGTCAGACCAATCTCATAAGGTGTTTCGAGGTGTCGGAGTCGGAGCGGTCCTCGTTATAGGAACTAGGAGGGACAGTACTGTCATCAACCTGGTGAACAAGATTCTGCGAGAGAAAAACAGAATAAACATTAAAACCTAGACAGAAAATAGCAAATAAGCTGAAGCTGACTCCGCAGTGAAAGGAGACTCGAAAAATTACCCAGGGAACAGGCCTGGCCCGGCTGAAAGGAGGGCAGCTCTACTCCTAGTCCTCCACAAAAGTGATCTTGAAGATCGAGTTGACCGGTGGGCCACAGAATCATTGGTGAGATCCTTCGTGGAATGCCGAGTGGGGTCCTGCGTGCCCCTCATGAAGCACATCTTGTGACTCCTGGCTTGGATGGGGCTGACCTGGCGTGCAATGAAAGCACACATGAGATCCGTATCGGTGAGATGGAAGTTCTCATCTGGCGAAACCAACCTCTCTAGAATCCTGTTGGCCTCGTTCACCGTAGCGTTCTGCTCGCTCGGGTCAAGCTGCCAGAACTCTTTGCTAGGGACCTCGTTCGAGAAAGGGGGAGCCGGATATAATCAGTGGCCCCGCTGTTTTTGACATAGAAGAAAGTCCTATGCTATTTCTTACAAGAGTCTAAGCCAGTAACCCGAGGAAAGATGGATTCTCTCTTGGGCGTGATGCTAGTGGCACGGCACCGAGTAGGCCTTTTATCGGCTCGGGGAGCGCCAGGATGGGGAACTACTTGGATCCTAAAACTAAATTATTTGGCCCACAGAAGAACTGTAGGCCAAATGCCAAGGTAGCCCTCGCAAGCAAAAATAACACAAGAGAGGGAGCCAATTGCATTGGCAGGCAAGTGATGGGTCTAAAGATGGAAGGTGGAAAGAAAGGAAACAAAGAAATTGCTCACGGGCAAGGCGAAACCTCGCTCGAAATGGGAGAGGAAAACCACCCTCTCACCGACGGGAAGACGGCAATCTACGTCGAGTAGGATGCGCCTGGTAGAGCACAACCACTCGACCTCCTCCGCGGAGACCTCTGAGCCCTCCCAGCCACTGCGCTCGCCGGCGGCGACCTCCTGTTCTTCGACTCCCTCGGCGACGTCGTGAGCATCCATGATTTCCTTGGACTCTGTCTCTTCCGCCGTTGGAATAGGCTTGGAACAGCAAGGACCCGTAGTGGAATGGAAAGAGGAAAAGAGCAATCGCAAAGGAAGGACTATGGGGAAGATGAACCGCAAGGGAGAAGTTAGGATTTTGGAGGCGCAAGGAAGAAGAAGAAGGCAATGGGAAACTAAACGGGCGAGGGAAGTTATGTTCCCCTCATCCCTACATAAGGGGGGTAAAAACCCCAATCGTGGGATCCTCCTGCGCCATGCGGCCAACGTGTGGCCATGTATTTGGCCGAGTGAACCAGTCAGCGAGCGCCACGTGTATGCAATACACAGAAAATCCCGTGCCACGTCACGCAGTGAAGGACAAGGGGCGCAGAGTGATGTGACTGCCACAGTGATGGGGAATTACTGTGCAACCGTCACCGTGCAGTCAGATCTTGGAACAAAATTTGAGGCATGTCACCATGATTACGAGTTGTTAGTGACTAAGGCACATCGAAAATGACTCGGAAGTGGCCAAAGTGACTCGGCCCGAGGCTAAAACGAGCAAAAAAGTCAAATAACAGACCCGTAAACTGTCAGAAAGGCTCGGCGAAGTACAAGATTGCGCTAAACAGTGCGCTCTAAGCGATAAATAAAGACAAAATAAGAAGTTCCAATCACATTAAAGTAACCTCGAAACACCTAACAGCTAGAACTGCTACACCTCACCAGCTTTTGGGACTAATGTCGAGGCCGGTAGGGTCATGAGGGGTAAAACATTGCCCAGCTTGGCTTATGCCGAGTGAAGAATGAACCTGGCCGAGTAACAATGGTCGGGTAAGATGATTGTATACGGCCGACATAGAGACAATGTCAGCCCGTCTATGACAAGTTTGTTAATCTTGCAGGAACCAACAAGCAGAGTCTCAGGAGGAAAGACCGAGTCAGATAAGACACGTGGCAACTTTACGAGTGAGGTTCAGGAGGGACCATAGTAAAGCACGGTCAAAAGAGAAGGGCGACGCCGGGTGACACGAAAGGAGCCCGGTGACGCCTAAAGCAGGGGCTGACGTATAAAGTTACTACGTGACGCCAAAAGAACTGGAGGCTACGTACGTGAAGACCGTTAGCTATCCAACTTTACGAACTGGGCCACAAGGATCAGTAGAAGCCCATCACCCGACCCGTGCAGTAAGGACCAAGATCCAAACAGTAACCCTAGGACCCAAAGGGATGTAACCTAGCTCGCCATCGCCTATATAAGGAGAGGCATAGCTAGAGATAGAGGGGGTTCGACAAGAAGGGAAACTTGTGCCTGTAGGCTATGCTCATATAGCTCAAGGAGCACTTGTAAACATCTAGGATCAATAAAATCTCTAAGTGTGGAGAGTTCTTCGTGTTCTTTGTGCGCGGCAAGACCGTGCACTCCCTCCCCGGTGACCACAAGCATCCATTCGACCCCCAACTTAAGCCTACCCACAGCATCTGCCGTGACACCACCACGACAAATTTGGTACAGAAGAAAAACTTCCAATCCCATAAGTTAGAAAACAAGAACAAATCTGAAGGAAAAGGGAAGTTTGATGGCAAGAACAAGGCCACACACTCAAACAACTTCAAGACGAAAAATGATAAGAGGAAAGGCTCTTGCCACGTTTGTGATGATCCTGATCATTGGGCTCCTAGCTGCCCTAATCGCTCTGACAAGCGTCAACATTGGAACAGCGACAAGACCGCTAATGTTATTATTAGCGATACTGAGATGAAGGAAGCTGGGTATGGTATTTTATTTACAATCCTTTCAGTATGTCATTCTCCTGATAGGAGGATAGACACGGGTGCTAATACACATGTATTCTTATATTTCATGTTTTCCTCTTATTAGGTCTCAAGGACTTCTTCCGTCCTTATGGAAAATGGCTCGCGTCACATGCTTCTATTCATGGTGTTGGTACGGTAAATTTCAAGTTTACTTCGGGGAAGACCGTACAGCTAAAGAATGTGCAGCATGTTCCCTCCATTAATAAGAATCTTGTTAGTAGATCGCTTTTATGTCGAGATGGTTTTAATTTGGTTTTTGAGTCCAATAAAGTTGTAATTTCTAAGTATGTACAATTTGTTGGAATGGGTTATGAGTGCAGAGGTCTCTTCCGCTTGTCTTTGCCAGACTCGTGTACTAAAGTTATTAATCATGTTTGCAATGATAATGGATCCAATGTTTTGCATTCATGACTCTGTCATATTAACTTTGGTTGCATGATACAGCTAGCCAATATGAGTTTAACTCTGAAATTCAGCACTGTGAAAGGTTCTAAGTGCCAAGTTTGTGTGCCATCAAAGCAACCCCATAAGTCTCATACGGCTGCGGAATCGAGAAACTTAGCAACACTAGAACTTATACATTTAGATCTTTGTGAGATGAATGGTGTGTTAACAAAAGGTGGAAAAAGATACTTTATGACGTTAATTGATGACTCCACTAGATACTTCTATGTTTATCTTATAAAATCTAGAGATGAAGCATTGAACTACATAAAAATCTATAAAGCTGAGGCAGAAAAACCAACTTGATCTTAAAATCAAGCGGCTAAGGTCGGATCGTGGTGGAGAGTAATTTTCAAATAAATTTGATTTATTTTGTACGGAACCTGGTATTATACATGAGAGGACGCCTCCCTACACACCTCAGTCAAATTGGGTGGCTGAAAGGAAGAACCTCACTCTAACAGATTTGGTTAACGCCATGCTAAATACATTGGGTGTTTCCAAGGAATGGTGGGGGAGGCACTATCACATCCCAAGATTTTCCAAATCTTGTAATGTGAAAAATAAATAAACAAAATAAATTATTGTTGAAAATCAGGGTGAGATGAAACTTTTGTTTTTAAATGGAAACTTAAAATCCCATCTTGAACAAACTTTGGTAAAAGTTTGAATCCAACAAAAATCCAAATCAAGAGAAATGCATTCCTCAATGAATGTATTTGGAAATGTAAACACCCTATGGATTTGATCCATATAAAATATTGTCAACAAACATTTACAAATGATCAAAAATTACAAATAAAAATATTATAAAGCCATAGAGATTGATTTCACTTAATTTGGAACCATAAATAAAATCTTTTGAATTTAAATAAGATAAGGAAAAGTATTTTCCAAAGCTAATAAAGCACTTATCTAAAAATCCATACAAAGTGGTGAGCAATTAATCCTAAAGATATTTAAAAGGATATATAAATCTCAAATAAGATTTTATAAATTGGAATCTCCAAGTTTGGATCTCTAAATAAAAAGATATGAATTTTATAAGATGAAGAAAGCAATATTAAATAAAGAACATTTGAAAGACCAAATGAATCTTGGCCTAATCTATAAGCAAATGGAATGAATATAATCCAAATCCAACTAAAATAAAAGGATAAAGAATTTCCAAAATAAAATAAAATGGCATTAACCATTCTATCCCAATTTTAATAAAGACAAATCTCTAATAAGAATTATTTTATAATTCATGAGAAAATAGTATTTTGGAATTTACCCAAATGAAATAAAAGTGGTTTAGTCCAACTTAAGTAAGATTAAAGAAATCTTCCAAATAAACTTTAGGGAATTAAAACCATATTTAAATCCATTGGAATTAAAATAAACCCAATTCAAATGATTTATGAATCATATTAAAAGCTTTCCAAATAATTCAAGATGAGTTATTTGAACCCAAATAATTAAATGAAAACATACTGAAAAGATTTGGAAAGTTTAAAGAATTTGATGGTGTTTGAATTATTATTAAATATTATTGGATTTAAAACTAGAGCCTATTTTGAATAATTAAAAGACCTTAAAAGGAATAAATAAATTATTCTAAAATGATTTCAGAATGTTTTATTAATCAATATTTAAACCTACACAAATTTTGGCAAAGGTTTGAATTCAAATGGATGTTTGAATTTCTTATTCAAAATCAAAACAGAAAATCGGAAATAGAAAAAGAAAACAGATAAAAAAATGAATCTGGTCGACCCAACCCAGCTAGACCACTAAAGCCCATCTGCAGCCCACCTCTCCCTCACCGAGTGAACCGTTATTCACTCAAACCCGCACCCCTCGACCGCTGACAAAACGACCCCACCCTCACTCTCTCTCACTCGCAGACAACCAGGTCCCACTCCCTAGCTTTCTTCCTCACTCGCCACGACTTCTTCCCCCCTCACCTCGTCGGCTGTTTCCGCCAATGAATGCTCGGTTTAATTCGCTTCATTGATGCTGCCTTTACCCTATGTGACCACGCTCGTTAAAGCGCCTCTCCCTCCTCTCTCTTTCCCCTCCGTCGCCTCACCCTAGCCGCCCCCAGGCTACCCAATTGCTCTCTGCAACCGTCCTCTGTCCGACGACTCTCCGGCGACGATTCCGGCAGCCCCTCACCGCCCCTTGCCCCCTCGACCACCCTCACCTGCTCCCCACCTCCAGGCGCATCTCCTCGTAGCACCAGCTTGTCCCCGCGCGCCCAGAGCCTCGACAACGACGACACCAAACATCGCCGCCGTCTGCCTCTTCTCCAGCGACTCCCCTAGTAACGTTCTGACCGCACCGCCCTCTCTCATTGATGCTCCCGTACCCCCTACTTTCCCACGCGTCTAATAGCATCCTCTTTTCCCTCTTCCGTGCTCTACAGCGACGTCCCCGACGACGACAGTGCGTGCCCGAGCCCGCAAGCTACTACGGCGAGAGATTGACAGCAACCTCGTGCACCCCTTGCCTTCCCGCGAGTACCTTGAGCTTCGCCGTGACCTCCTGAACCTGGTGAGCATCTCCTTACTCTTCCTTGCTTCCTCTAGCGCCAGCTCCGCCGTAGACAGACACGCCGCCGCCACCTGCCGCCGCTAGCGCCGCCACTAGTTGGCAAGTGTGCTGCGTGCCGTTGGATTTTGATCTAATGGATGCGATAGAACGAGAGCGAAGGGGCAAGTAGCACCTCTGCACCGCACGATTCGCTTTAAATCCTACGGACCACGTTGCTGATCCGAGCGAAACGGTATGGGCGAATGAGAAGCACCCACGTGTCTCTGTTGTTTTGTTTAAAACAGATTTGATCTATTAGATACAAGATTTTGTAAAATCTATAACTTTTAATCCACACGTCCAAATTTTTCAAATTTTACATCAATGGATTCAGCAAGACAAGCCCTAGACAACCATGTACTTTGTTTAGTAAAAATCTTCTGTTACATTGTTTGTTTTTACAGAAACTTGTGTATGCATGTTTAGGATATAAAATTTATTCCAAAATGATTTTGAGGATAATATCTTTGGCAAATGGTGTGTTTTGAACCTACTGACCATAGGAAACAAATTGTGGTTTCAAAAATGTATTTAGAGAAACAAAATAATGAATCTTTGATTTAAACCATTTCTAGTCAAATAAAAATATGGTTTGATTATTAAAAACTGCTTTGGAAGAAAACCTTTGAGAAATGTTTTGGAAATAAACTCTCTGACCCTAAACACAAGGTTATATGGTTTGAAAAAATATTTTGTGAAACCTATAGAATTTTTCCTTATTAAAAGCATTTCTTCACCACATAAAATAATGACTTGACCTAAAAATGAGTTATGAAGTAAAATCTTATACAAATGATTTTGCCACTTTATAAAATGACCATTAGAAACCACTTTTTCAAATAAAACAATCCTTGACATGCTTGCATGCATTGCTTTGTTGTTATCATTTTATTTGATGAATTGCTTGAATGGTAGATTGAAATATTGGTTGCTTGATTGAACTGTAGTGACTTGAAGTGTGTGAACATTACAAAGATCAAGGAGTGAATTATACCCTCTACCAAAAAGGCAAGTGATGCTTCATACATTTGTCCCATTATTTTCACTATGCATTAGTGATATTTCTAAGTAAGACTTGCATGGAATTTTGCTAAGTATAAACTATGCTATGGGAAATCCCAGTAGATGAAACCTTAGAAGAATTCTCCTAAGTTGAGATTCCTACTACAATCAAGCTTAGCTTAGCTAGTAGAAAACAAGGGTGGAACATATATTCATGCTATGGAAAATTTCTAAGTCTGAGGACTTGAGTTTTGTTTAATAAAACAACTAAGTGAATGAATCACCTGGGTGGAACGGAAGGAATGGTTTGTGTTGAGTGGTCATGCAAGTCCAGTATGCTGGGGAAAACTTGGGCATCACCAAGTCTAGTATGCTGGGGAAAACTTGGTGTCTCACTTGTGGATGGCCACCCATGAACAAAGAGATTTGAGATGTCAAATGTTGAGAAGCTTCAAGTGCAGCCACTTGGCATTATGGGCTCTGCCTGGATCATATAGGTCGCAATAACTTAGCCAAATGGAGAGTTGGTGGTAGGGGTTTGATAGGTTGGAGCACGTCCATTTTGGTCTAAGGGAAGGCTTCTGAAAGATCTTGTCTTGGGAAACCAAGTCTTGTGGGGAAAGTGCACAACCTCTGCAGAGTGTAAAATCTAAGTACTTAGCCATGTCCCTGGCAAAGGACAATTTGAGCATCAAGACATGGAAGCTATCAATAATCTCCTCATCCTAATTTCTAAGTAAAACTTGTGGTTGAACAAGGGTTTAAGGTTCACCAATTTCTATTGGTGGTTCCTTGGGTGATTTTTGTCAAGCAAAAACTTAGTGTTTTCAAATGATAAGGAAAAATCTATTTTGAGCAAAGCAAGCCTAAGCTCCACTTAGCCAAATGCATATAGATGATAGACTCCATTATACTACCATAGTATCACTTGCCAATACAATTCAAATGTATTGACCCTTGTGGATGAAACTTGTTATGTTGCAGGTTTGATTGTTATTAGTGAAGTTTAATGAGTAGGATTACAAGTCTACAACCAACATATCTGCCTGTGGCACTTTGAAGATGAAGGACTCCATGCTATTGTTATATTCTGCTGCATTGTAATGATATAGCCAAATGAGCTATGTAAGATGTAATAAATTATTTGATTCCTGGTTATAAAGTTGTATTATGACCTATGTTTCTTGATATTACATCTTAACTGTGGATGCTAGCTATTGATCCAGGGACTAGCATTGTAAACACAGGGATATCTACCTTATTAAAGGTTGGTATCAGAGCATTGTGTTACCTGTAGGATTTGTAACCCTTGGTTTGGACAAAACCCCTTAGAAAATATGGAGTTGTATTTGTTCCATAAACTTATTTACAAACAATCTTGTAAGGTCTTTCCTCAACCATTTTGGTTTTGATTCTACATCTCTTCTATTTCAAACTTGATGGATAAAGCCTACCCATGGCCAAAGACTTCATCATGAGAAAAGGACATCTTCAACTCTAATGACTTCAATATCTTCAACATTATCATCAAGGACTTCAACCTTAGATATCACTAAGGACTACAAGTGAGACAAGAATTATTACCCAAGACTTGAAGACTAAGGAAACACAACTTAGAAGGAACCATCATCACTTTGAAGTTTTGTGACCAAGACACAAGAAATATTTTTCCAAGGAAGCTATGATCTTGTTCAAGAAGAATCAACCAAGAAGGATGGAAAAATCTCAAGTGAACCATATAGATGGACCACCATATTTAGTTTAAGTCAAACCCACCAACTTATGTGGTGTTACAAAAATATTTTTGGTTGCCTAAGAATATGCTTGAAACTTGTTGTTTGAGTGGAATGTTTGTTTGTGATTGCTTGCACATTTCTTGTGTGAATTGTGATGTGTGTGATTAGAATTATTCCCTTAGAAATATTTTGCGTATTCTAACCCCCAAACCAAACCAAACAGATGACTTCTCCAAGAGACTCCAACATCAAGGATGGTGACAACAATAACAACCAAGAGTTCAACATGAGAGACCAACTGCTTGCAAGACAAACCCAGTTGAACCAAGTGACAACTCAGTTTTTAGCCAACAACAATGAGATAGACCCAACCATGCAAAAAGTTTTGGAAACTCAATCCCAATTGTTGCAAGGGATGGCCACTCAAATGATCAACATGCGAGACAACTCTTCCAAAGGAGTTTGTGACAACAAGGATGACAAATATGTTATTCTAGAAGGAACCCAAGCTTGCAATATTTGTGGAGACAAGGATCACACTTCCAAGGAGCATGAAGATCAATGCCCCAACTGTGAAGAGAAACATCCAGCTAACCAATGCCCCACATCCCAAGCTACTTGTTACCTATGTGAAGGAAATAATCATGTCCCTATCCAATGCCCCATCTATTCCGTAGTTGAACAAAGGAAACAAGGTGTAGTTCAACAACTGATTGCAGATTACCATGAGAGAGCCAAGTCTACCAAGAAGGATGATGATAAAGGAAAATCTCAACTTGTACCTCCCAACAACATGACTCAATTTAAAGGACCAAAGAGGAGACATATGTATTATCCAAGGAGTAATAGAAGTTCAAGGAGACCAGGAACTGTTCCTACCTTTGAGATAACATATGAAGAACATGAATTAGAAGCACTCCTATATTTGGAGAAACCCAATAAAAAGAAGGACAAAATCCATGTGCAATGTGGTCATTGCAAAGAAATGGGACACTATGCCAGTGAATGTCCAGGGAAGCAAAAGTGTAAGGAGATTAGCCAAGTGTGGTGCAACAACTGCAAAGAGCTAGGCCATTATGTAGCAACTTGTCCACAGAAGATATGTGAAGAACTCAATCTTATCACATGTTACAATTGTGGTAATCAAGGAAATTATGCAAGCAACTGTCCAGAAAAGATGAAGCACAAGATAAACAAGCCTATGAAGATTCTCAGCCTTGTCACATGTTTCAAGTGTGGAAACAAAGGACACTATGCAGATGTTTGTCCAAAGAGGTTTCAACAAGACCCCAAGCAAGCCAAGATGTAATTTAGTTGGAAAATTTTTAAGGGTGGTAGTACCCTAGTTGTCTTCAAGCCAACTTGTAACCCTAGCCTCCCCAAATCTCGGGACGAGATTTATTTTAAGGGTGGTAGACTGACACATCCCAAGATTTTCCAAATCTTGTAATGTGAAAAATAAATAAACAAAATAAATTATTGTTGAAAATCAGGGTGAGAAGAAACTTTTGTTTTTAAATGGAAACTTAAAATCCCATCTTGAACAAACTTTGGTAAAAGTTTGAATCCAACAAAAATCCAAATCAAGAGAAATGCATTCCTCAATGAATGTATCTGGAAACGTAAACACTTGGAAAATAAATCCAAACCCTAAACTCAAATGGAATAAATATCATTTCCAATGTTATCTCCAAGCCTATGGATTTTATCCATATAAAATCTTGTCAACAAACATTTACAAATGATCAAAAATGACAAATAGAAATAGTATAAAGCCATAGAGATTGGTTTCACTTAATTTGGAACCATAAATAAAATCTTTTGAATTTAAATAAGATAAGGAAAAGTATTTTCCAAAGCTAATAAAGCACTTATCTAAAATTCCATACAAAGTGGTGAGCAATTAATCCTAAAGATATTTAAAAGGATAAATAAATCTCAAATAAGATTTGATAAATTGGAATCTCCAAGTTTGGATCTCTAAATAAAAAGATATGAATTTTATAAGATGAAGAAAGCAATATTAAATAAAGAACATTTGAAAGACCAAATGAATCTTGGCCTAATCTATAAGCAAATGGAATGAATATAATCCAAATCCAAATAAAATAAAAGGATAAAGAATTTCCAAAATAAAATAAAATGGCATTAACCATTCTATCCCTATTTTAATAAAGACAAATCTCTAATAAGAATTATTTTATAATTCATGAGAAAATAGTATTTTGGAATTTAACCAAATGAAATAAAAGTGGTTTAATACAACTTAAATAAAATTAAAGAAATCTTCCAAATAAACTTTAGGGAATTAAAACCATATTTAAATCCATTGGAATTAAAATAAACCCAATTCAAATGATTTATGAATCATATTAAAAGCTTTCCAAATAATTCAAGATTAGTTATTTGAACCCAAATAATCAAATGAAAACCTACTGAAAAGATTTGGAAAGTTTAAAGAATTTAAATGGTGTTTGAATTATTATTAAATCTTATTGGATTTAAAACTAGAGCCTATTTTGAATAATTAAAAGACCTTAAAAGGAATAAATAAATTATTCTAAAATGATTTCAGAATGTTTTATTAATCAATATTTAAACCTACACAAATTTTGGCAAAGGTTTGAATTCAAATGGATGTTTGAATTGCTTATTCAAAATCGAAACAGAAAATCAGAAATAGAAAAATAAAACAAAAACAGATCAGAAAAAAATGAATCTGGTCGACCCAACCCAGCTAGCCTGCTAAAGCCCATCTGCAGCCCACCTCTCCCTCACCGAGCGAACTGTTATTCACTCAAACCCGCACCCCTCGACCGCTGACAGAACGACCCCACCCTCACTCTCTCTCACTCGTAGACAACCGGGTCCCACTCCCTAGCTTTCTTCCTCACCCGCCGCGACTTCTTCCCCCCTCACCTCGCCGTCTCTTTCCGCTGATGAATGCTCGCTTTAATTTGCGGCATTGATGTTGCCTTTAACCTCTGCGACCACGCTCGTTAGAGCGCCTCGCCCTCCTCTCTCTTTCCCCTCCGTCGCCTCACCCTAGCGCGCCCCCAGGCTACCCAATTGCTCTCTACACCGTCCTCTGTCCGACGACTCTCCGGCGACGATTCCGGCAGCCCCTCACTGCCCCTTGCCCCCTCGACCACCCTCACCTGCTCCCCACCTCCAGGTGCATCTCCTCGTAGCACCAGCTCGTCCCCGCGCGCCCAGAGCCTCGACAACGACGACACCAAACATCGCCGTCGTCTGCCTCTTCTCCGGCGACTCCCCTGGTAACTTTCTGACCACACCGCCCTCTCTCATTGATGCTCCCGTGCCCCCTACTTTCCGACGCGTCTAATAGCATCCTCTTTTCCCTCTTCCGTGCTCTACAGCGACGTCCCCGACGACGACAGTGCATGCCCGAGCCCGCAAGCTACTCCGGCGAGAGATTGACAGCAACCTCGTGCGCCCCTTGCCTTCCCGCGAGTACCTTGAGCTTCTCCGTGACCTCCTGAACCTGGTGAGCATCTCCTTACTCTTCCTTGCTTCCTCTAGAGCCAGCTCCGCCATAGCCAGACACGCCGCCGCCACCTGCCGCCGCTAGCGCCGCCACTAGTTGGCAAGTGTGCTGCGTGCCGTTGGATTTTGATCTAATGGATGTGATAGAACGAGAGCGAAGGGGTAAGTAGCACCTCTGCACCGCACGATTCGCTTTAAATCCTACGGTCCACGTTGCTGATCCGAGCGAAACGGTATGGGCGAATGAGAAGTAGCCACGTGTCTCTGTTGTTCTGTTTAAAACAGATTTGATCTATTAGATACAAGATTTTGTAAAATCTATAACTTTTAATCCAAATGTCCAAATTTTGAAAATTTTATATCAATGGATTCATCAAGACAAGCCCTATCCAACCATGTACTTTGTTTAGTAAAAAGCTTCTGTTAATTTTTTTGTTTTTACAGAAACTTGTGTATGCATGTTTAGGATATAAAATTTATTCCAAAATGATTTTGAGGATAAAATCTTTGGCAAATGGTGTGTTTTGAACCTACTGACCATAGGAAACAAATTGTGGTTTCAAAAATGTATTTAGAGAAACAAAAGAATGAATCTTTGATTTAAACCATTTCTAGTCAAATAAAAATATGGTTTGATTATTAAAAATTGTTTTGGAAGAAAACCTTTGAGAAATGTTTGGAAATAAACTCTCTGACCCTAAACACAAGGTTATATGGTTTGAAAACATATTTTGTGAAACCTATAGAATTTTTCCTTATTAAAAGCATTTCTTCACCACATAAAATAATGACTTGACCTAAAAATGAGTTATGAAGTAAAATCTTATACAAATGATTTTGCCACTTTATAAAATGACCATTAGGTGTTTTCAAATGTTTATGAACCATTCGAAACCACTTTTTCAAATAAAAAAATCCTTGACATGCTTGCATGCATTTCTTTGTTGTTATCATTTTATGTGATGAATTGCTTGAATGGTAGATTGAAATATTGGTTGCTTGATTGAATTATAGTGACTTGAAGTGTGTGAACATTACAAAGATCAAGGAGTGAACTTATACCCTCTACCAAAAAGGCAAGTGATGCTTCATACATTTGTCCCATTATTTTCACTATGCATTAGTGATATTTCTAAGTAAGACTTGCATGGAATTTTGCTAAGTATAAACTATGCTATGGGAAATCCCAGTAGATGAAACCTTAGAAGAATTATCCTAAGTTGAGATTCCTACTACAATCAATCTTAGCTTAGCTAGTAGAAAACAAGGGTGGAACATATATTCATGCTATGGAAAATTTCTATGTCTGAGGACTTGAGTTTTGTTTAATAAAACAACTAAGTGAATGAATCACCTGGGTGGAATGGAAGGAATGGTTTGTGTTGAGTGGTCATGCAAGTCCATTATGATGGGGAAAACTTGGGCATCACCAAGTCCAGTATGCTGGGGAAAACTTGGTGTCTCACTTGTGGATGGCCACCCAGGAACAAAGAGATTTGAGATGTCAAATGTTGAGAAGCTTCAAGTGCAGCCACTTGGCATTATGGGCTCTGCCTGGATCATATAGGTTGCAATAACTTAGCCAAATGGACAGTTGGTGGTAGGGGTTTGATAGGTTGGAGCGCGTCCATTTTGGTCTAAGGGAAGGCTTCTGAAAGATCTTGTCTTGGGAAACCAAGTCTTGTGGGGAAAGTGCACAACCTTTGCAGAGTGTAAAATCTAAGTACTTAGCCATGTCCCTGGCAAAGGACAATTTGAGCATCAAGACATGGAAGCTATCAAGAATCTCCTAATCCCAATTTCTAAGTAAAACTTGTGATTGAACAAGGGTTTAAGGTTCACCGATTTCTATTGGTGGTTCCTTGGGTGATTTTTTTCAAGCAAAAACTTAGTGTTTTCAAATGATAAGGAAAATTCTATTTTGAGCAAAGCAAACCTAAGCTCCACTTAGCCAAATGCATATAAATGATAGACTCCACTATACTACCATAGTATCACTTGCCAATACAATTCAAATGTATTGACCCTTGTGGCTGTAACTTGTTATGTTGCAGATTTGATTGTTATTAGTGAAGTTTAATGAGTAGGATTACAAGTCTACAACCAACATGTCTGCCTGTGGCACTTTGAAGATGAAGGACCCCATGCTATTGTTATATTCTGCTGCATTGTAATGAGATAGCCAAATGAGCTATGTAAGATGTAATAAATTATTTTATTCCTGGTTATAAAGTTGTATTATGACCTATGTTTCTTGATATTACATCTTAACTGTGGATGCTAGCTATTGATCTAGGGACTAGCATTGTAAACACAGGGATCTCTACCTTATTAAAGGCTGGGAACCTTACAGGCACTAATGACTACGTGTCTTTTCCTAAACCGTGATCCCATAAAGGATAAAACCATGACTCCATTTGAGGAATAGGAAAATAAAAGGCTTAAACTCTCTTACTTACGAACTTGGGGTTATTTGGCGAAAGTCAATATTATAATACCCAAGAAGCGAAAGCTTGGGCCAAAAACCGTGGATTGTGTTTTTCTGGGATATGCTTTTAACATTGGCTATAGATTTTTGATAGTAAAATCTGAGGTATCCGACATGCATGTTGGTATAATTATGGAGTCGAATGATGCGACTTTCTTTGACGGCATCTTTCCTATGAAAGTTATGTTTAGCTCATCAAATCAGGAGATGACTAGTTCATCTAGTCAGGAATTTGATATAATTCCTGAACCCACTATGCCGATAAAACACTCTAATGATCCTATGGAGGATGACAATCAAGCTCCCAAAAGGATCAAGAGACAAAGGACTACAAAGTCATTTGGTGATGATTTCATTGTGTACCTTGTGGATGATACTCCCACTTCTGTTTCAGAAGCTTATGCATCTCAATATGCTAACTACTAGAAGGAAGCTGTCCAAAGCGAGATGGAATCCATATTAGCTAATGGTACTTGGGAAGTCACTAATCGTCCTTATGGGTGCAAACCTGTAGGATGTAAGTGGGTGTTCAATAAAAAGCTTAGACCTAATGGTACTATTGAAAAGTATAAGGCATGTTTTGTAGCCAAGGGTTATACCCAAAAAGAAGGTGAAGACTTCTTCGATACCTACTCACCTGTAGCCAGATTGACCACTATTCGAGGACTACTATACTTGGCTGCCTCACAAGGTCTTCTCGTTCATCAAATGGATGTTAAGACAACTTTTCTAAATGGAGAGGGATATGAGGAAATTTATATGGAGCAGCCTGAATAATTTGTAGTAGAGGGTCAAGAAGAAAAGGTGTGTAAGTTACTGAAGTCTTTTTATGGTCTTAAGCAAGCTCGTAAGCAGTGCCACGAGAAGTTTGAAATAACTTGAACTGTTGAAGGCTTTGTTGTAAATGAAGCCAAAAAATGTGTGCACTATCGCCTTGGTGGGGGCGAGGGAGTTATTATGTGTCTCTACGTTGATTACATATTGATATTCGGTACCAACCTCGTTGTTATCGAGGAGGTCAAAGAGTTCCTATCTCGCTACTTTGAGATGAAGGACTTGGCAGTGGCTAATGTAATATTAAACATAAAGCTACTAAAGGATGACAATGGTTGGATTACACTACTTCAGTCTCACTATGTGGAAAAGATATCGAGTAACTTCGGGTATAGTTACTGCAAGTCTTTTCCAACGCCTTATGATCCGAGTGTGCTACTTCGAAAGAATTGAAGGATTGCTAAAGATCAATGGAGATATCCAAAAATTATTGGCTCGCTCATGTATTTAGCCAGCTCTACTAGACCTGACATCTCCTTTGTTTTAAGCAAACTAAGTCGATTTGTGTCAAATACCGAAGATGATCATTGGCATGCTCTTGAAATAGTTTTGCGCTATTTGAAAGGCACTACGAGTTATGGTATTCACTATACTAGGTATCCATGGGTACTTGAAGGTTATATTGATTCAAACTAGATATCTGATGTTGATGAGATTAAGGGCAGGACTAGTTATTTGTTTACACTTGGTGGTGGTGTTGTTTCCTGGAAGTCTTGCAAGCAGACCATCTTAACGAGGTCAACAATGGAAGCATAATTCATAGCATTAGACAGAGCCACTATTGATGCAGAGTGGCTTCGTGAGCTCTTTATGGACTTACATGTGGTTGAAAAACCAATACCGGCCATTCCGATGAACCATGATAATCAGACTGTGATCATAAAAGTAAACCGTTCAAAGGATAATATGAAGTTGTAAGATCCCTCCTTTGTAAAGGAAAAGGATCCCTGTGATTACAATGCTAGTCCCTGGATCAATTCTAGCATCCACAGTTTAAGAAGAAGTACACAAAAACAAAGGGCATTATTACAGTCATTCCAGAGACAACATAGTCTTTACAACTCCATGGCCACAGGCCTAGTACAAGAGTTTAAATAAGTAATAAGATAAATAAGTCTTCATCTTCATGTGCCACAGGCAAGCATGTTGAGTGTAGACTCATGACTCCTAATCATCATCACAGTAACCTGCAACATCACAAGTTATAGCCACAGTGGGTCAATACATTGGAATAGTATTGGCAAGTGATACCTTAGTAGAATATTGGTGGACTAGATACTATATGCAATTTGGCTAAGTGTAGCTTAGGTTTGCTTTGCTCAAAATATCTTTTTCCTATCAGTTGAAAACACTAAGTTTTTCTTTGTCAAAAACTTTGCCCACGGAACCACCAATAGACATTGGGGTCCTTCACCCTTGTTAAACCACAAGTTTTACTTTAGAAATTGGGATGAGGAGATTCTTAATATCTTCCATGCCTTGATGCTCAAGTTGTCCATTACCATGGACCTGGCTAAGTACTTAGATTCTTCCATCTGCAGAGGTTGTGCACTTTCCCCACAAGACTTGATTTTCACCAAGACAGGACCTTTCAGAAGCCTTCCCTTAGACAAAATGGACACGCTCCAACCTATCAATCCCACTACCACCAGCTGTCCAAATGGCTAAGTTATTGCAACCTATATGATCCAGGCAGAGCCCATATTGCCAAGTGCCTGCACTAGAAGCTTCTTAACATTTGGGCTCTCAAATCCCTTTGTTCCTGGGTGGCTTTCCACAAGTGAGATACACAAGGTAAACCATAGAAATGGGCCTTGTGTAACCACTCAACATAACCAATTCACAACCATTCCACCCAGGTGATTCATTCACTTAGTTGTTTTATTAAGCAAAAACATAGTCCAAAGACTTAGAAGTATTTATTCATAGCATGAACATATAACCACCCTTGGTTGCTACTAGCTAGGCTAAGCATGGCATAGATAAGCATCTTAACTTAGAAAATTTCTAGAAATTCTACAACTACTAGGATTTCCCAAGCATAGCATATAAGCAAAAATATAACTATGCAAGACTAGCAAAATATTTCTAATGCATAGTTGAAAAACATAGGGATGAAATCATGAAGCACCAGTTGCCTTGGTAGTTTGGAGAGTAGCTACACTCCTCATAATCACAATCACTATTTGCACCAAAATCTACGCATAAAATCATAGCAACCAATCACATACAAAATAAATACAAGCAAAAATATATGGATGCATGCAATATGATATGTGATGATTTTCTAAACTCAACAAGACAAGTGCACAGTACTGGTTCATAAACAAGTTCAAAACTTGCCAAACAACCTTCATTTAAATACTAAAACATTTCTCAAATAATTTATATACACAAAATAGGCCTACACATGTTTCTGTAAATAAAACTATTTAAACAGAAGCAAAACATTAAACACATTACATATTTGGAAAGGGCTTTCTCTCCTGATTCCACTGATATAAAATTCATCAAATTTGGACGTGGAAATCAAAAGCTATGATTAAAACAAAATCAAACATCTAATAGATTCAAATTCTGATTTTAGATCTAAATCCTAGCCACGCGTCATGTTCTAATTGATGCGTACCGGTTCGCTCTGGATCACGTCTGTGAGCCGTCAGATCTAACTTAAACGCGCGGCGCAGAGCTAATCTTACCATTTCGCCTAGGATCTATCGTATCCACAGGATCTAGATCTAACGATCCTAAGCAACCTGACCATCTAGTGGCGGCGCTAGCGGCGGTGACAGGCGGCGACGGCTCTGTCCACGGCGGCGCGGTGGCTACAGGGGGTTCTGGGGTCGTCCAAGATGCTTACCAGACTCGCGGAGATGTACTGAAGCTCAACGTGGCGATGGGTTGACAAGGGGCGTACGGACAAAGCAGCACGAGCTCGTCGGAGTTGCTGGCGGCGTCGGATGCTCTCTGTAGGAGGCGAAGGAGATGTTCTGGGGCACGAGGATTCAAACTAAAGGCGTTAGCAGATGCGCTAGATGCATGCGAACGCGTTCGTGTGATTCAAAGACGGAGGGGAACACGAGGCTCACCGAATTTTGTCGCTGGAGTTGGAGATGTCGTCGGGAACTTGCGGTGCTTGATGGAGTCGACGACCTGGGGCAGTACAGGATGAACTAAGGGCGTTAGTAGGAGAGAAAGGATGTTGCGAAGCTGTCTGCATGAATCAAACAGCATCCTCGTGCACCCCTTGCCTTCCCACGAGTACCTTGATCTTCGCCGTGACCTCCTGAACCTGGTGAGCATCTCCTTACTCTTCCTTGCTTCCTCTAGCGCCAGCTCCGCCGTAGACAGACACGCCGCTGCCACCTGTCGCCGCTAGCACCGCCACTAGTTGGCAAGTGTGATGCGTGCCGTTGGATTTTGATCTAATGGATGCGATAGAACGAGAGCGAAGGGGCAAGTAGCACCTATGCACCGCACGATTCACTTTAAATCCTACGGTCCACGTTGCTGATCCGAGCGAAACGGTATGGGCGAATGAGAAGCAGCCACGTGTCTATGTTGTTTTGTTTAAAACAGATTTGATCTATTAGATACAAGATTTTGTAAAATCTATAACTTTAAATCCACACGTCCAAATTTTGCAAATTTTATATCAATGGATTCAGCAAGACAAGCCCTAGCCAACCATGTACTTTGTTTAGTAAAAAGCTTCTGTTAATTTTTTTTGTTTTTACAGAAACTCTGGTATGCATGTTTAGGATATAAAATTTATTCCAAAATGATTTTGAGGATAAAATCTTTGGCAAATGGTGTGTTTTGAACCTACTGACCATAGGAAACAAATTGTGGTTTCAAAAATGTATTTAGAGAAACAAAATAATGAATCTTTGATTTAAACCATTTCTAGTCAAATAAATATATGGTTTGATTATTAAAAATTGTTTTGGAAGAAAACCTTTGAGAAATGTTTTGGAAATAAACTCTCTGACCCTAAACACAAGGTTATATGGTTTGAAAACATATTTTGTGAAACCTATAGAATTTTTCCTTATTAAAAGCATTTCTTCACCACAAAATAATGACTTGACCTAAAAATGAGTTATGAAGTAAAATCTTATACAAATGATTTTTCCACTTTATAAAATGACCATTAGGTGTTTTCAAATGTTTAGGAACCATTAGAAACCACTTTTTCAAATAAAACAATCCTTGACATGCTTGCATGCATTGCTTTGTTGTTATCATTTTATGTGATGAATTACTTGAATGGTAGATTGACACATTGGTTGCTTGATTGAACTGTAGTGACTTGAAGTGTGTGAACATTACAAAGATCAAGGAGTGAACTTATACCCTCTACCAAAAAGGCAAGTGATGCTTCATACATTTGTCCCATTATTTTCACTATGCATTAGTGATATTTCTAAGTAAGACTTGCATGGAATTTTGCTAAGTATAAACTATGCTATGGGAAATCCCAGTAGATGAAACCTTAGAAGAATTCTCCTAAGTTGAGATTCCTACTACAATCAAGCTTAGCTTAGCTAGTAGAAAACAAGGGTGGAACATATATTCATGCTATGGAAAATTTCTAAGTCTGAGGACTTGAGTTTTGTTTAATAAAACAACTAAGTGAATGAATCACCTGGGTGGAACGGAAGGAATGGTTTGTGTTGAGTGGTCATGCAAGTCCAGTATGCTGGGGAAAACTTGGGCATCACCAAGTCTAGTATGCTGGGGAAAACTTGGTGTCTCACTTGTGGATGGCCACCCATGAACAAAGAGATTTGAGATGTCAAATGTTGAGAAGCTTCAAGTGCAGCCACTTGGCATTATGGGCTCTGCCTGGATCATATAGGTCGCAATAACTTAGCCAAATGGAGAGTTGGTGGTAGGGGTTTGATAGGTTGGAGCACGTCCATTTTGGTCTAAGGGAAGGCTTCTGAAAGATCTTGTCTTGGGAAACCAAGTCTTGTGGGGAAAGTGCACAACCTCTGCAGAGTGTAAAATCTAAGTACTTAGCCATGTCCCTGGCAAAGGACAATTTGAGCATCAAGACATGGAAGCTATCAATAATCTCCTCATCCTAATTTCTAAGTAAAACTTGTGGTTGAACAAGGGTTTAAGGTTCACCAATTTCTATTGGTGGTTCCTTGGGTGTTTTTTGTCAAGAAAAAACTTAGTGTTTTCAAATGATAAGGAAAAATCTATTTTGAGCAAACCAAGCCTAAGCTCCACTTAGCCAAATGCATATAGATGATAGACTCCACTATACTACCATAGTATCACTTGCCAATACAATTCAAATGTATTGACCCTTGTGGCTGTAACTTGTTATGTTGCAGGTTTGATTGTTATTAGTGAAGTTTAATGAGTAGGATTACAAGTCTACAACCAACATATCTGCCTGTGGCACTTTGAAGATGAAGGACCCCATGCTATTGTTATATTCTGCTGCATTGTAATGAGATAGCCAAATGAGCTATGTAAGATGTAATAAATTATTTGATTCCTGGTTATAAAGTTGTATTATGACCTATGTTTCTTGATATTACATCTTAACTGTGGATGCTAGCTATTGATCCAGGGACTAGCATTGTAAACACAGGGATCTCTACCTTATTAAAGGTTGGTATCAGAGCATTGTGTTACCTGTAGGATTTGTAACCCTAGGATTGGACAAAAACCCTTAGAAAATATGGAGTTGTATTTGTTCCAGAAACTTATTTACAAACAATCTTGTGAAGTCTTTCCTCAACCATTTTGGTTTTGATTCTACATCTCTTCTATTTCAAACATGATGGATAAAGCCTACCCATGGCCAAAGACTTCATCATGAGCAAAGGACATCTTCAACGCTAATGAGTTCAACATCTTCAACATTATCATCAAGGACTTCAACCTTAGATATCACTAAGGACTACAAGTGAGACAAGAATTATTACCCAAGACTTGAAGACTAAGGAAACACAACTTAGAAGGAACCATCATCACTTTGAAGTTTTGTGACCAAGACACAAGAAATATTTTTCCAAGGAAGCCATGATCTTGTTCAAGAAGAATCAACCAAGAAGGATGGAAAAATCTCAAGTGAACCATATAGATGGACCACCATATTTAGTTTAAGTCAAACCCACCAACTTATGTGGTGTTACAAAAATATTTTTGGTTGCCTAAGAATATGCTTGAAACTTGTTGTTTGAGTGGAATGTTTTTTTGTTATTGCTTGCACATTGCTTGTGTGAATTGTGATGTGTGTGATTAGAATTATTCCCTTAGAAATATTTTGCCTATTCTAACCCCCAAACCAAACCAAACAGATGACTTCTCCAAGAGACTCCAACATCAAGGATGGTGACAACAATAACAACCAAGAGTTCAACATGAGAGACCAACTACTTGCAAGAAAAACCAAGTTGAACCAAGTGACAACTCAGTTTTTAGCCAACAACAATGAGATAGACCCAACCATGCAAAAAGTTTTGGAAACTCAATCCCAATTGTTGCAAGGGATGGCCACTCAAATGAGCAACATGGGAGACAACTCTTCCAAAGGAGTTTGTGACAACAAGGATGTAAGAGGTCCCTACCCAATATGGTAGATTCCTCCTGTGATTGCAATGCTAGTCCCTGGATCATTAGCTAGCATCCACAGTTAAGATGTAATATCATGAAACAAAGGTCATATTATAACTTTATAACCAGGAATAACATAATTTTATTACATCACACATAGCTCATTTGGCTATTATATTACATTGCAGCAGAATAAATATAGTCATGGGTCCTTCATCTTCAAAGTGCCACAGGCAGATGTTGGTTGTAGGTTTTGTAGTCCTAGTCAATCAACAATCTTCAAATAACAAAACAATCAACCTGCAACATTACAAGTTACAGCCACAAAGGGTCAATACATTTTGAATTGTATTGGCAAGTTTCACAACTTTGTATTTTATGAGTGGATCCTATTATTATATGCATATTTGGCTAAGTAGAGTTTAAGGCTTATTTGCATAAAGCAACATTTATCCTATCTTTTCAAAATGGTTTTGGTCCTTTGTCAAATCTCTTTTCCAAGTTCCTTGAACTTCTTGGTAGAAACTCAAGTGTTCAAGTCCTTGTCAAAATCCCTTGAGCTACTTGGTAACCCCAAGTGCATCAAGTGTTTATCAAAATTCCATGAGTTCCTTGGTAACCCCAAGTACATCATGCTCTTGAGCACCTTGGTAACCCCAAGTGCAACAAGCTTTACAAAATCTCTTTGAATTCCTTGGTAGACACACAAGGGCATCAAGTTTTTATATTAGAAGTTGGAATGTCGAGAAGTCCATAACCGGGGACACGGCTAAGTACTTAGATTTTTATTTACTTCTGCAGAAGGAGTACACTTTACCCACAAGACACAATCCCATCTTGTTGCCCCTAGTGGCCTACTGGATTAGTACTCACCAAGATGGAGTACTGGCAGACTGAGAGTGTGACGAAGTCTTTCCAAAAGGTCCTCCCATACATCATTGCTAGCTTGTCTTCAGCCCCCATGAAGCATTCCAGATCCCCATGTCCGGTAACTAAAGACAATGTATGGGTCTTCCTAGTGTAGTTGACTAAGCCAGAGCCATAATAGCATGTGGTTGTACACGAAAGCCTCAATTGGAGAAACATGTTCAACCTCTAAGTTTCCTAGGTGGTTTTCATTTGGAGCACAACACAAAGTGATTGCCATAGACATGGTTCCTTTTGTTGCCATCTTCTCCAAAATCATAAAGTGTCCACCACCTAGGTGGTTCATTGAGTCCTTGTTTTATTATGTAAAACACAAGTCCTTTTCTCAACCTTTGTAAAATCTCAACATGTATCTCTTTTCAAAACATAGCACGGCTAAGCATGTACAACTTCAATATTTTTACTAAGTAGTGTATAGGGAATCCTATTAGGATTAGCATAGCATAAGTATAAAACATTTTCATGCATGTTTATAAAATCCACTAAGTATAATGAAAATAATAGGTCTTTTGTATGATAGTGTAACTTGCCTTTTTGGTAGGGAATGAGGTTTTACCCTTGATCTTGCTAGTCTCACACTTTGTTAATTTCACTACAATCAATCAAGCAAGCATAGTATCAAGTAACATTCCAAACCAAAATTCAAACAACATTTCACACACACAAAGTAATGGTTTCTAAGTCTTGCCAAAAGAGGGTTCTATTGTAAAGTTGGTCTCTACTAGGTTTATAAACTTTGTAAGATCCACATTGGTCATTACCAAAATGGCAAAGTCAATGGTTAGAGGTTTTTGTTCAAAGTCTATTTTAAAATCCATTCAATATTTTATGTGGTGAAAAATTGTTCTTTTTAAAGTAAAACTTTATGTTTTTCACCAAGTGAGTTGCTCTTGGCAAGACTTGGTGTTTTGGGTCAGTAAGTTTGTTTCATAACATTTTCCCAAAGTTTTTCTTGCCAAACATTTCCATAATAAAATCAATGAGTTTATTTGGCAAAAAAAATGGCTAAGTTAAATAATTCAACTTAAATTTCCCAAAAATAATTTTTAACATTATGGGTAGATTTCTAGGGTCAGTAGGGTCACAATAAATCAAATGGCAAAGGTTTGATCTCAAAATTTTATTTTTATAAGATTTTTCTATTGTTAGCAAGCACCCAAAAGAATCTGCAAATTCAAACAAGCTAACAAATACTATTTCCAAAACTAAGGCCATGGTTGTCTAGGGCTTGCTCTCCTAAATCTATTGATATAAAATTTGTCAAATTTGGACGTGTGGATCAAAAGATATAAGGGTTTGAAGTTTGCAATTTGAATTAGATTCAAATCTGTTTCTAATTCTAACTGACGACACGCGGCGTGTTTCTACTCGCGGGTACCGCTTCGGGTGGATCGCGATCGTGGGCCGCTGGATTAAGTTAGATCGGATGGTTCTGAGCACGTACCCCTTCGAGAATAAGTGGATCTATCTTGGGCGTTGGATAAAGATCCTACGGTGTTCGTTTGCTCGACCATTCGCGAGCGGCGCCGGCGATGGCTAACGGCGGCGACGGTCAGATTACGGCGGTGCTGGCGAAACAGGAAGCAAAACAGGGAGAGGAAAAGCTCACCGAGGTCGCGAGGCTGTGATGAAGCACGTCGTGTGGTCAACGTGGCTCGGGGCGCACTGCGTCGGGAAGAATCTCTCGCCGGAGTTGCTCTTGGCGACGGTCGGCTCTGGTCGACGATGGGGACGTTGCTGTGGTCCACGAGAAGACAAACGAAGGGCTGGGTTAGACGCAGGAGGTCACGGAGATGATGTGAGCATGCACCAGAAGAAGAGGGGCGACTGGGTTCTACCTGCGGGGCTCGTCGAAGAAGAAGGCAGACGGCGGCGCTTCTGATCCTTGTCGAAGTCGACTTCCTGGGACGCCCGCGGAAGAACGGTTGGTACAGTGAGGTGCGCCAGGGAGTGGGGTAGTTGCTAGCGTGCTCAGGGAGGCTCGGGGAGGTGTGGCTTGGCCAGAATCGACAGAGGAAGCTCGTCGGAGGCTATGGTGTTCGGGGAGGAATTGGGGCGGCCTGGGGGCGTGGTACTGTGGGATGACAGGGGGAAAACGGAGAGGAAGGGCGAGCGTTTTAAGGTGCGCGTTTGCTGCGAGTTAAGGCGGCCGCGTTAAGGCGTATTACGCCGGAGTTAATCCGCCTGCAACGGCCGGCGAGGGGTGGGGAAGAAGGTCGTGCGGGTGGAAAGGAAGAACAGCGGAAAGGGGTCCACTGGTCAGTGGGGAAAGGAGGGAAGGGAAGGTCCACCAGTCGGTGTCTGCGTGGGTGCGGTTCTGAGTCGGAAAGAAAACGGTTCGGGAGAGGAGGTGGGCTAGATGGGCTGGAGTTGGGCCTGTCGACTGGGCTGCTTGTTCCATTTTTTTTATACTGAATGCCTTTTTCTATTTCTATTTTGAATTACTGATTTGATTATTCAAACACATAATTCAAACAATCAATTAAATTTAAACTCACATCACTCCTCACATCTTTTGAACATTGATTCTGTTCAGTAACAAATACCAAAGTTGTAAAATAATCTTTTAAATTCTTTTTAGGTTTTATTTAATTAAATAAAATGGCTATGGTTCATTAGTAAAATAGTGTTTGATATTAATAAAATCCCCATTTAATCCAAATATTTTCAAGAACAAAACAGCATGTTTTTATTTGGAAATAAAGTATATTTGGAAAATTTGTTTAATATAGAAATGGTGTTTTACTTTAGAGTCCATTATTAAATTTAATAAACTTTCATTATTAAATCAACTAAGGTTTGTTTTATTGAGAAAGTTTATTTAAAATCTAAAATAAAGCCAAAACACTTTAGTAGTTTTTATTTGGGAATACAATTTACTTAGAAAACTTATTTTCAACAATTTAATAAGTTTTGATGTTTCAATTAAATTGGTAAGATCTTTATTCACAAACTTCTATTTCCTTTGAAAACAAATCTTCTCATTTGATTGTTTAAAAATAATATTTCTAATTGTTTCCTTTCATGAGATGTTTATCTTTTAAATCCTTTTAAGATTTTATTTAATTTCAATGGGTTTGAGGTTCTATTTTAGTTCAAAAAGTTTCTTCTGGCTCTGAATTTAAGCAAAGTTTTATTTTATTCATTTATTTTCACAATACAAGATTTGGAAAATCTTGGGATGTGACAGGCTACCACCCTTAAAATAAATCTCGTCCCGAGATTTGGGAAGGCTAGGGTTTCAGGTAAGTTCAAACAGCTAGGTTGCTACCACCCTTAAAAATTTCAAACAAAAATTACATATTGGCCTTCTTGGGTCCTGGAAATTTTTCTATGTCAAACTTTGGCTTTATTCTTATGCTTGACTCATGGGCCAAGATTGAGTTTCTCCATAGGCTTGTTCAACTTGTTCTTCATCCTTTCTGGACAGTTGCTTGCATAGTGTCCTTGGTTCTTGCAGTTGAAACAATTAATGTCCTTGAGTTCTTTACGTGGCTCTTGAGGGCAAGTTGCTACAAAGTGACCTGGTTCACTACAGTTGTTACACCACACTTGGTCAATTCCTTTATTCTTTATGTTCCCTGGGCATGCACTGGAGTAGTGTCCCATTTCCTTACATTTACGACATTGCACAAGGCTCATGTCTTGCTTGGGCTTCTTGATTTTCTTTGATCCTTTGAATTGGGTTGTCTTGTTAGGTGGTAGAAGTGGTCCTTTTCCTTTGGTAGACTTGGATCCTTCTTGTTTCCTTTGTTCCACCATGGCATAGATAGGGCATAGGCCAGGAGTATGATCACTTCCCTCACAAAGGTAGCAAGTAGCTTGAGCAGTAGGGCATTCTCCAACAGAATGGTCTTCATCACAATTTGGGCATTGTCCTTCATGCTCCTTGGAAGTATGTTCCTTGTCTCCACAAATAATGCAAGCTGGGGTTCCATCTAGAACAATATTTTTGTCATCTTTGCTATCATACTTTCTTCTAGGATAATTTCCTTCCATGCTAATCATTTGATTAGTCACTTTAAGAATTAGTTGAGATTGTTCCTCCAAAAACTTTTGAAGTGCTGGGTCTTCATTACTATTGTTGGCTAGGAACTGAGCTGTCAGCTGGTTCAACTGATGCTGGGTTGCTAAGAGCTCTCCTAAACTGTCAGCTTGGTTGGTGTTGGTGTCATCAACCTTGGAGTCTTTTGGGGTAGTCATCTGTTTGGGGTTGAAGACAGTTTAGAATGGGCAAGATGTTTCTAAGGAAATATTTCTAATCACACATCACAATTCACTCAAGCAATGTGCATGCAATCACAAATCAATATTCACAAACAATTCTTGCACTCAAACAACAAGGTTCAAGCTCATACTTAAGCAATCAAAATATTTTTGCTACACCACATGAGTTGGTGGTTTAACTTAACTAAATTATGGTGGTCCATCTATATGGTTCACTTTTGCTCTTTCCTTCCTTCTTGATTCTTCTTGTATGGGATCATGGTTTCTTTTAAGAAAAGCTCTTGGTCACAATACCTCAAAGTTGTTGTTGGTTTCTTCTCATTTTGCATTCCCTCAGTCTCTAAATCTTGAGTAGGTTTTCCATGTTTCACTTGTGGTCCTTATTAATTTCCATGTTGGAAGTCCTTGGTGATCATGCTGAAGATGTTGAAGTCATTAGAGTTGAAGATGTTGAAGAAGTTCTTGCATATGGTATAGTCTTTGGCCATGGGTAGGTTTTTCCATCAAGTTTGAAATAGAAGAGAGGTAGAGTTGAAACCAAAATGGTTGAGGAAAGAGTTTACAAGTGTTTTTGTAAATAAGTTTTTGGATCAAAATTTAACTCCTATTTTTCTAAGGGTTTTTGTCCAATCCTAGGTTTACAAATCCTACAGGCAACACAATGCTCTGATACCATCTGTAAGAGGTCCCTACCCAATATGGTAGATTCCTCCTGTGATTGCAATGCTAGTCCCTGGATCATTAGCTAGCATCCACAGTTAAGATGTAATATCATGAAACAAAGGTCATATTATAACTTTATAACCAGGAATAACATAATTTTATTACATCACACATAGCTCATTTGGCTATTATATTACATTGCAGCGGAATAAATATAGTCATGGGTCCTTCATCTTCAAAGTGCCACAGGCAGATGTTGGTTGTAGGTTTTGTAGTCCTAGTCAATCAACAATCTTCAAATAACAAAACAATCAACCTGCAACATTACAAGTTACAGCCACAAAGGGTCAATACATTTTGAATTGTATTGGCAAGTTTCACAACTTTGTATTTTATGAGTGGATCCTATTATTATATGCATATTTGGCTAAGTAGAGTTTAAGGCTTATTTGCATAAAGCAACATTTATCCTATCTTTTCAAAATGGTTTTGGTCCTTTGTCAAATCTCTTTTCCAAGTTCCTTGAACTTCTTGGTAGAAACTCAAGTGTTCAAGTCCTTGTCAAAATCCCTTGAGCTACTTGGTAACCCCAAGTGCATCAAGTGTTTATCAAAATTCCATGAGTTCCTTGGTAACCCCAAGTACATCATGCTCTTGAGCACCTTGGTAACCCCAAGTGCAACAAGCTTTACAAAATCTCTTTGAATTCCTTGGTAGACACACAAGGGCATCAAGTTTTTATATTAGAAGTTGGAATGTCGAGATCTCCCATGGTTCAAACTTTAGTTGCTCAGTATTGTCCATAACCGGGGACACGGCTAAGTACTTAGATTTTTATTTACTTCTGCAGAAGGAGTACACTTTACCCACAAGACACAATCCCATCTTGTTGCCCCAGTGGCCTACTGGATTAGTACTCACCAAGATGGAGTACTGGCAGACTGAGAGTGTGACGAAGTCTTTCCAAAAGGTCCTCCCATACATCATTGCTAGCTTGTCTTCAGCCCCCATGAAGCATTCCAGATCCCCATGTCCGGTAACTAAAGACAATCTATGGGTCTTCCTAGTGTAGTTGACTAAGCCAGAGCCATAATAGCATGTGGTTGTACACGAAAGCCTCAATTGGAGAAACATGTTCAACCTCTAAGTTTCCTAGGTGGTTTTCATTTGGAGCACAACACAAAGTGATTGCCATAGACATGGTTCCTTTTGTTGCCATCTTCTCCAAAATCATAAAGTGTCCACCACCTAGGTGGTTCATTGAGTCCTTGTTTTATTATGTAAAACACAAGTCCTTTTCTCAACCTTTGTAAAATCTCAACATGTATCTCTTTTCAAAACATAGCAGGGCTAAGCATGTACAACTTCAATATTTTTACTAAGTAGTGTATAGGGAATCCTATTAGGATTAGCATAGCATAAGTATAAAACATTTTCATGCATGTTTATAAAATCCACTAAGTATAATGAAAATAATAGGTCTTTTGTATGATAGTGTAACTTGCCTTTTTGGTAGGGAATGAGGTTTTACCCTTGATCTTGCTAGTCTCACACTTTGTTAATTTCACTACAATCAATCAAGCAAGCATAGTATCAAGTAACATTCCAAACCAAAATTCAAACAACATTTCACACACACAAAGTAATGGTTTCTAAGTCTTGCAAAAAGAGGGTTCTATTGTAAAGTTGGTCTCTACTAGGTTTATAAACTTTGTAAGATCCACATTGGTCATTACCAAAATGGCAAAGTCAATGGTTAGAGGTTTTTGTTCAAAGTCTATTTTAAAATCCATTCAATATTTTATGTGGTGAAAAATTGTTCTTTTTAAAGTAAAACTTTATGTTTTTCACCAAGTGAGTTGCTCTTGGCAAGACTTGGTGTTTTGGGTCAGTAAGTTTGTTTCATAACATTTTCCCAAAGTTTTTCTTGCCAAACATTTCCATAATAAAATCAATGAGTTTATTTGGCAAAAAAAAATGGCTAAGTTAAATAATTCAACTTAAATTTCCCAAAAATCATTTTTAACATTATGGGTAGGTTTCTAGGGTCAGTAGGGTCACAATAAATCAATTGGCAAAGGTTTGATCTCAAAATTTTATTTTTATAAGATTTTTCTATTGTTAGCAAGCACCCAAAAGAATCTGCAAATTCAAACAAGCTAACAAATACTATTTCCAAAACTAAGGCCATGGTTGTCTAGGGCTTGCTCTCCTAAATCTATTGATATAAAATTTGTCAAATTTGGACGTGTGGATCAAAAGATATAAGGGTTTGAAGTTTGCAATTTGAATTAGATTCAAATCTGTTTCTAATTCTAACTGACGACACGCGGCGTGTTTCTACTCGCGGGTACCGCTTCGGGTGGATCGCGATCGTGGGCCGCTGGATTAAGTTAGATCGGATGGTTCTGAGCACGTACCCCTTCGAGAATAAGTGGATCTATCTTGGGCGTTGGATAAAGATCCTACGGTGTTCGTTTGCTCGACCATTCGCGAGCGGCGCCGGCGATGGCTAACGGTGGCGACGGTCAGATTACGGCGGTGCTGGCGAAACAGGAAGCAAAACAGGGAGAGGAAAAGCTCACCGAGGTCGCGAGGCTGTGGTGAAGCACGTCGTGTGGTCAACGTGGCTCGGGGCGCACTGCGTCGGGAAGAATCTCTCGCCGGAGTTGCTCTTGGCGACGGTCGGCTCTGGTCGACGATGGGGACGTTGCTGTGGTCCACAAGAAGACAAACGAAGGGCTGGGTTAGACGCAGGAGGTCACGGAGATGATGTGAGCATGCACCAGAAGAAGAGGGGCGACTGGGTTCTACCTGCGGGGCTCGTCGGAGAAGAAGGCAGACGGCGGCGCTTCTGATCCTTGTCGAAGTCGACTTCCTGGGACGCCCGCGGAAGAATGGTTGGTACAGTGAGGTGCGCCAGGGAGTGGGGTAGTTGCTAGCGTGCTCAGGGAGGCTCGGGGAGGTGTGGCTTGGCCAGAATCGACAGAGGAAGCTCGTCGGAGGCTATGGTGTTCGGGAGGAATTGGGGCGGCCTGGGGGCGTGGTACTGTGGGATGACAGGGGGAAAACGGAGAGGAAGGGCGAGCGTTTTAAGGTGCGCGTTTGCTGCGAGTTAAGGCGGCCGCGTTAAGGCGTATTACGCCGGAGTTAATCAGCCTGCAACGGCCGGCGAGGGGTGGGGAAGAAGGTCGTGCGAGTGGAAAGGAAGAACAGCGGAAAGGGGTCCACTGGTCAGTGGGGAAAGGAGGGAAGGGAAGGTCCACCAGTCGGTGTCTGCGTGGGTGCGGTTCTGAGTGGGAAAGAAAACGGTTCGGGAGAGGAGGTGGGCTAGATGGGCTGGAGTTGGGCCTGTCGACTGGGCTGCTTGTTCCATTTTTTTTTATACTGAATGCCTTTTTCTATTTCTATTTTGAATTACTGATTTGATTATTCAAACACATAATTCAAACAATCAATTAAATTTAAACTCACATCACTCCTCACATCTTTTGAACATTGATTCTGTTCAGTAACAAATACCAAAGTTGTAAAATAATCTTTTAAATTCTTTTTAGGTTTTATTTAATTAAATAAAATGGCTATGGTTCATTAGTAAAATAGTGTTTGATATTAATAAAATCCCCATTTAATCCAAATATTTCAAGAACAAAACAGCATGTTTTTATTTGGAAATAAAGTATATTTGGAAAATTTGTTTAATATAGAAATGGTGTTTTACTTTAGAGTCCATTATTAAATTTAATAAACTTTCATTATTAAATCAACTAAGGTTTGTTTTATTGAGAAAGTTTATTTAAAATCTAAAATAAAGCCAAAACACTTTAGTAGTTTTTATTTGGGAATACAATTTACTTAGAAAACTTATTTTCAACAATTTAATAAGTTTTGATGTTTCAATTAAATTGGTAAGATCTTTATTCACAAACTTCTATTTCCTTTGAAAACAAATCTTCTCATTTGATTGTTTAAAAATAATATTTCTAATTGTTTCCTTTCATGAGATGTTTATCTTTTAAATCCTTTTAAGATTTTATTTAATTTCAATGGGTTTGAGGTTCTATTTTAGTTCAAAAAGTTTCTTCTGGCTCTGAATTTAAGCAAAGTTTTATTTTATTCATTTATTTTCACAATACAAGATTTGGAAAATCTTGGGATGTGACAAAGGATGACAAATATGTTATTCTAGAAGGAACCCAAGCTTGCAATATTTGTGGAGACAAGGATCACACTTCCAAGGAGCATGAAGATCAATGCCCCAACTGTGAAGAGAAACATCCAGCTAACCAATGCCCCACATCCCAAGCTACTTGTTACCTATGTGAAGGAAATAATCATGTCCCTATCCAATGCCTCATCTATTCCATAGTTGAACAAAGGAAACAAGGTGTAGTTCAACAAAAGATTGCAGATCACCATGAGAGAGACAAGTCTACCAAGAAGGATGATGAAAAAGTAAAATCTCAACTTGTACCTCCCAACAACATGACTCAATTTAAAGGACCAAAGAGGAGACATATGTATTATCCAAGGAGTAATAGAAGGTCAAGGAGACCAGGAACTGTTCCTACCTTTGAGATAACATATGAAGAACATGAATTAGAAGCACTCCTAGATTTGGAGAAACCCAAGAAAAAGAAGGACAAAATCGATGTGCAATGTGGTCATTGCAAAGAAATGGGACACTATGCCAGTGAATGTCCAGAGAAGCAAAAGTATAAGGAGATTAGCCAAGTGTGGTGCAACAACTGCAAAGAGCTAGGCCATTATGTAGCAACTTGTCCACAGAAGATACGTGAAGAACTCAATCTTATCACATGTTATAATTGTGGTAATCAAGGACATTATGCAAGCAACTGTCCAGGAAAGATGAAGCACAAGATAAACAAGTCTATGAAGGATCTCAGCCTTGTCACATGTTTCAAGTGTGGAAACAAAGGACACTATGTAGATGTTTGTCCAAAGAGGTTTCAACAAGACCCCAAGCAAGCCAAGATGTAATTTAGTTGGAACCCTAGCCCCCCGAAATCTCGGGACGAGATTTATTTTAAGGGTGGTAGACTGTCACATCCCAAGATTTTCCAAATCTTGTAATGTGAAAAATAAATAAACAAAATAAATTATTGTTGAAAATCAGGGTGAGAAGATACTTTTGTTTTTAAATGGAAACTTAAAATCCCATCTTGAACAAACTTTGGTAAAAGTTTGAATCCAACAAAAATCCAAATCAAGAGAAATGCATTCCTCAATGAATGTATCTGGAAATGTAAACACTTGGAAAATAAATCCAAACCCTAAACTCAAATGGAATAAAAATCATTTCCAATGTTATCTCCAAGACTATGGATTTGATCCATATAAAATCTTGTCAACAAACATTTACAAATGATCAAAAATGACAAACAGAAATATTATAAAGCCATAGAGATTGGTTTCACTTAATTTGGAACCATAAATAAAATCTTTTGAATTTAAATAAAATAAGGAAAAGTATTTTCCAAAGCTAATAAAGCACTTATCTAAAAATCCATACAAAGTGGTGAGAAATTAATCCTAAAGATATTTAAAAGGATAAATAAATCTCAAATAAGATTTTATAAATTGGAATCTCCAAGTTTGGATCTCTAAATAAAAAGATATGAATTTTACAAGATGAAGAAAGCAATATTAAATAAAGAACATTTGAAAGACCAAATGAATCTTGGCCTAATCTATAAGCAAATGTAATGAGTATAATCCAAATCCAAATAAAATAAAAGGATAAAGAATTTCCAAAATAAAATAAAATGGCATTAACCATTCTATCCCTATTTTAATAAAGACAAATCTCTAATAAGAATTATTTTATAATTCATGAGAAAATAGTATTTTGGAATTTACCCAAATGAAATAAAAGTGGTTTAATCCAACTTAAATAAGGTTAAAGAAATCTTCCAAATAAACTTTAGGGAATTAAAACCATATTTAAATCCATTGGAATTAAAATAAACCCAATTCAAATGATTTATGAATCATATTAAAAGCTTTCCAAATAATTCAAGATGAGTTATTTGAACCCATATAATCAAATGAAAACCTACTGAAAAGATTTGGAAAGTTTAAAGAATTTAAATGGTGTTTGAATTATTATTAAATCTTATTTGATTTAAAACTAGAGCCTATTTTGAATAATTAAAAGACCTTAAAAGGAATAAATAAATTATTCTAAAATGATTTCAGAATGTTTTATTAATCAATATTTAAACCTACACAAATTTTGGCAAAGGTTTGAATTAAAATGGATGTTTGAATTGCTTATTCAAAATCAAAATAGAAAATCAGAAATTAGAAAAAGAAAAACAAAACAGATAAAAAAATGAATCTGGTCGACCCAACCCAGCTAGCCCACTAAAGCCCATCTGCAGCCCACCTCTCCCTCACCGAGCGAACTGTTATTCACTCAAACCCGCACCCCTCGACCGTTGACAGAACGACCCCACCCTCACTCTCTCTCACTCGCAGACAACCGGGTCCCACTCCCTAGCTTTCTTCCTCACCCGCCACGACTTCTTCCCCCCTTACCTCGCCGGCTGTTTCCGCCGATGAATGCTCGCTTTAATTCACAGCATTGATATTGCCTTTACCCTTTGCGACCACGCTCGTTAGAGCGCCTCTCCCTCCTCTCTGTTTCCCCTCCGTCGCCTCACCCTAGCGCGCCCCCAGGCTACCCAATTGCTCTCTGCACCGTCCTCTGTCCGACGACTCTCCGGCGACGATTCCGGCAGCCCCTCACCGCCCCTTGCCCCCTCGACCACCCTCACCTGCTCCCCACCTCCAGGCGCATCTCCTCGTAGCACCAGCTCGTCCCCGCGAGCCCAGAGCCTCGACAACGACGACACCAAACATCGCCGACGTCTGCCTCTTCTCCGGCGACTCCCCTGGTAACGTTCTGACCGCACCGCCCTCTCTCATTGATGCTCCCGTGCCCCCTACTTTCCCACGCGTCTAATAGCATCCTCTTTTCCCTCTTCCGTGCTCTACAGCGACGTCCCCGACGACAACAGTGCGTGCCCGAGCCCGCAAGCTTCTCCGGCGAGAGATTGACAGCATCCTCGTGCACCCCTTGCCTTCCCGCGAGTACCTTGAGCTTCGCCGTGACCTCCTGAACCTGGTGAGCATCTCCTTACTCTTCCTTGCTTCCTCTAGCGCCAGCTCCGCCGTAGCCAGACACGCCGCCGCTAGCGCCGCCACTAGTTGGCAAGTGTGTTGCGTGCCGTTGGATTTTGATCTAATGGATGCGATAGAACGAGAGCGAAGGGGTAAGTAGCACCTCTGCACCGCACGATTCGCTTTAAATCCTACGGTCCACGTTGCTGATCCGAGCGAAACGGTATGGGCGAATGAGAAGCATCCACGTGTCTTTGTTGTTTTGTTTAAAATAGATTTGATCTATTAGATACAAGATTTTGTAAAATCTTTAACTTTTAATCCAAACGTCCAAATTTTGCAAATTTTATATCAATGGATTCAGCAAGACAAGACCTAGCCAACCATGTACTTTGTTTAGTAAAAATCTTATGTTAAAATGTTTGTTTTTACATAAACTTGTGTATGCATGTTTAGGATATAAAATTTATTCCAAAATGATTTTGAGTATAAAATCTTTGGCAAATGGTGTGTTTTGAACCTACTGACCAGAGGAAACAAATTGTGGTTTCAAAAATGTATTTAGAGAAACAAAAGAATGAATCTTTTATTTAAACCATTTCTAGTCAAATAAAAATATGGTTTGATTATTAAAAATTGTTTTGGAAGAAAACCTTTGAGAAATGTTTTGGAAATAAACTCTCTGACCCTAAACACAAGGTTATATGGTTTGAAAACATATTTTGTGAAACCTATAGAATTTTTCCTTATTAAAAGCATTTCTTCACCACATAAAATAATGACTTGACCTAAAAATGAGTTATGAAGTAAAATCTTATACAAATGATTTTTCCACTTTATAAAATGACCATTAGGTGTTTTCAAATGTTTATGAACCATTAGAAACCACTTTTTCAAATAAAACAATCCTTGAAATGCTTGCATGCATTGATTTGTTGTTATCATTTTATGTGATGAATTGCTTGAATGGTAGATTGACACATTGGTTGCTTGATTGAACTGTAGTGACTTGAAGTGTGTGAACATTACAAAGATCAAGGAGTGAACTTATACCCTCTACCAAAAAGGCAAGTGATGCTTCATACATTTGTCCCATTATTTTCACTATGCATTAGTGATATTTCTAAGTAAGACTTGCATGGAATTTTGCTAAGTATAAACTATGCTATGGGAAATCCCAGTAGATGAAACCTTAGAAGAATTCTACTAAGTTGAGATTCCTACTACAATCAAGCTTAGCTTATCTAGTACAAAACAAGGGTGGAACATATATTCATGCTATGGAAAATTTCTAAGTCTGAGGACTTGAGTTTTGTTTAATAAAACAACTAAGTGAATGAATCACTTGGGTGGAATGGAAGGAATGGTTTTTGTTGAGTGGTCATGCAAGTCCATTATGCTGGGAAAACTTGGGCATCACCAAGTCCAGTATGCTGGGGAAAACTTGGTGTCTCACTTGTGGATGGCCACCCAGGAACAAAGAGATTTGAGATGTCAAATGTTGAGAAGCTTCAAGTCCAGCCACTTGGCATTATGGGATCTGCTTGGATCATATAGGTTGCAATAACTTAGCCAAATGGATAGTTGGTGGTAGGGTTTTGATAGGTTGGAGCGCGTCCATTTTGGTCTAAGGGAAGGCTTCTGAAAGATCTTGTCTTGGGAATCCAAGTCTTGTGGGGAAAGTGCACAACCTCTGCAGAGTGTAAAATCTAAGTACTTAGCCATGTCCCTGGCAAAGGACAATTTGAGCATCAAGACATGGAAGCTATCAAGAATCTCCTCATCCCAATTTCTAAGTAAAACTTGTGGTTGAACAAGGGTTTAAGGTTCACCAATTTCTATTGGTGGTTCCTTGGGTGATTTTTGTCAAGCAAAAACTTAGTGTTTTCAAATGATAAGGAAAAATCTATTTTGAGCAAAGCAAGCCTAATCTCCACTTAGCCAAATGCATATAGATGATAGACTCCACTATACTACCAAAGTATCACTTGCCAATACAATTCAAATGTATTGACCCTTGTGGCTGTAACTTGTTATGTTGCAGGTTTGATTGTTATTAGTGAAGTTTAATGAGTAGGATTACAAGTCTACAACCAACATGTCTGCCTATGGCACATTGAAGATGAAGGACCCCATGCTATTGTTATATTCTGCTGCATTGTAATGAGATAGCCAAATGAGCTACGTAAGATGTAATAAATTATTTTATTCCTGGTTATAAAGTTGTATTATGACCTATGTTTCTTGATATTACATCTTCACTGTGGATGCTAGCTATTGATCCAGGGACTAGCATTGTAAACACAGGGATCTCTACCTTATTAAAGACTGGGAACCTTACAGGCACTAATGACTACGTGTCTTGTCCTAAACCGTGTTCCCATAAAGGATAAAACCATGACTCCATTTGAGGAATAGGAAAATAAAAGGCTTAAACTCTCTTACTTACGAACTTGGGGTTGTTTGGCGAAAGTCAATATTGTAATACCCAAGAAGCGAAAGCTTGGGCCAAAAACCGTGGATTGTGTTTTTCTGGGATATGCTTTTAACATTGGCTATAGATTTTTGATAGTAAAATCTGAGGTATCCGACATGCATGTTGGTATAATTATGGAGTCGAATGATGCGACTTTCTTTGACGACATCTTTCCTATGAAAGTTATGTCTAGCTCATCAAATCAGGAGATGACTAGTTCATCTAGTCAGGAATTTTATATAATTCCTGAACCCACTATGTCGATAGAACACTCTAATGATCCTATGGAGGATGACAATCAAGCTCCCAAAAGGAGCAAGATACAAAGGACTACAAAGTCATTTGGTGATGATTTCATTGTGTACCTTGTGTATGATACTCCCACTTCTGTTTCAGAAGCTTATGCATCTCAATATGCTAACTACTAGAAGGAAGCTGTCTGAAGCGAGATGGAATACATATTAGCTAATGGTACTTGGGAAGTCACTAATCGTCCTTATGGGTGCAAACCTGTAGGATGTAAGTGGGTGTTCAAGAAAAAGCTTAGACCTAATGGTACTATTGAAAAGTACAAGGAATGTTTTGTAGCCAAGGGTTATACCCAAAAAGAAGGTGAAGACTTCTTCGATACCTACTCACCTGTAGCCAGATTGACCACTATTCGAGGACTACTATCCTTGGCTTCCTCACAAGGTCTTATCGTTCATCAAATGGATGTTAAGACAACTTTTCTAAATGGAGAGCGATATGAGGAAATTTATATGGAGCAGCCTGAATAATTTGTAGTAGAGGGTCAAGAAGGAAAGGTGTGTATGTTAATGAAGTCTTTTTATGGTCTTAAGCAAGCTCGTAAGCAGCGCCACGAGAAGTTTGAAAGAACTTGAACTGTTGAAGGCTTTGTTGTAAATGAAGCCAAAAAATGTGTGCACTATCGCCTTGGTGGGGGCGAGGGAGTTATTATGGGTCTCTACGTTGATTACATATTGATATTCTGTACCAACCTCGTGTTGGAATTATGCCCTAGAGGCAATAATAAAGATGTTATTATTATAATTCTTGTTCATGATAATGTTTATATTCCATGCTAGAATTGTATTAAGCGGAAACTTTAATACTTGTGTGGTTTGTGAACAACACCGTGTCCCTAGTACGCCTCTATGGACCAGCTCATTGATTAATGATGGTTAAGGTTTCCTAACCATGGACATGAGTTGTCGATTAATAATGAGATCATATCATTGGGAGAATGATATGATGGACAGAGCCAAACTAAGCGAAGCAATTAGATCGTGTCATCGTGTTCGTCTTTGCGAAGCTTTTCTTATGTCAAATATTGTATTCCTTAGACCATGATATAATACAACTCCCTGGTATCGGAAGAAAGCTTTGAGGTCATCAAACGTCATCCTATGAGAGGGTGATCATAAAGGTGTCTCTCAGGTGATCGGAAAGTATCTGTTGGGTTGTATGTATCGAGATGGGATTTGTCCCTCCCAAGTCGGAGAGATATACTTCGGGCCCACTCGGTAATCGACATCAACACCGCTTGCAAGCATGTGGTTAAGGAGTTAATCACAAAGTGATATCGGATTACGGAACGAGTAAAGTACTTGCTGTGAACGAGATTGAACTAGGTATGACGGTACCGACGATCAAATCTCGGGCAAGTAAAATATCGCGAGACGAAGGGAATATATATATGGGATTTATTGAATCCTGGCATCGTGGTTCATTCGATATGATCATCGATGAATGTGTGGGAGTCAATATGGGTTTCCAGACCCCGCTGTTGATTATTGATAGAAGATCATGTCTGCATATTCTTGAACCCGCAGGGTCACACACTTAACGTATCTCGACACTAGGATAGATTGGATAATTGGTTTATGAGTTTTTGTTCGGATTCTTGGATGGGATCCGGAATATCACGAGAGGTTCCGGAGTGGTCCGGAGAATAAGATTCATATAAGGCAGTGCAGTTTTTGGAGTTCGGAATTGTTCCGGGTTAATCGGTATTGTACCAGAACCTTCTAGAACCTTCCGGAAGGGGACCAACGTGGCCCCACCTTCCGGGAGGGGGCACGGGCCTATGAGGGAGTGCCCTGGCCGCATTGGGCCAGGGGCACAAGGCCCCATAGGGCCCAGCCGGCCAAGAGAGTTTTAAACTCGAGATAGACCTTCTAGAAGGGGGGGGTTTCCTTGCCCCCCACTCCTTATCCTTTGGGGCCGCCGGTTTGGGCTTGGGGGAGGGGCTAGGGCTGCCCCCCTCTATATAAAGAGGGGTGGGGGCGCACCAACCCCCCACACCTTCCCCTCCAACCCTAGCCGCCCTGCTGCCCTCCTCTCTCCCTCCCGACTGCTTGTAAGGGAAGCCCTGCTGCAGAAATTCTCCACCAATTGCACCGCGCCGTCGCGTTGTAGATCCAACCCATCTCTCCACCATACTTTCTGGACCAAGGAAGGATGAGACGTCGAGGTGCTGCACGTGTGCATCTCACGGAGGCACCGCCACTTGTGGTGCTAGATCGGATCAGATCGCGAGGAGGAGAAGCGAGTACGACTACATCACCCACGTTCCGACGAACGTTCCGCTGTGCGAATCTTCAAGGGTATGAAGATCTAATCCAATCTCTCTCGTTGTTTGCATCTCCTAGATTATATCTTGGCTTTCGCTCTGTTCGCATCCGTAGAAAATTTTGATTTACTATGTCGTGAAACCCTTCAGTGGTATCAGAGCTAGATCTATGTGTAGATGTGTTTCACGAGTAGAACGCAACATGGTTGTTGCGGGCGTTGATGTTTTCTGTTGCAAGCCTCTTGTTTGTGTTCTTCTTATGACGCGGGATAGTGAGATTGAAGCGGTCCAGGCCAACCTTACGTGGCGTCGTTCGCGAGACCGGCTCCACAATTGACGTGTGGCTTGTTCCACACATGCGGCTGGTGGATGTCAATTTCTCTCACTATAGTTGTCATGGGATTAACACCCGAGTTTGGCAACCATAATATCACCGTTGTGGCTTTCCGTAGGTAAGAATCGTTCTTAGCATCTACTCCCATAAGCCACGTAAAACATGCAACAACAAAGTAGAGGCGTCTAACTTGTTTTTGCAGGGAGTGTTTTCTGTGAGATGGTATGGCCCAAGATGTGATGTGTATATTGTATGCGATGATCATGTTTTGTAATGTTTCATGACTTGCATGTCGATGAGTACACAACCGGCAGGAACCATATGGTTGTCTTTATAATTATGTATGACCTGTGAGTCAACTTCTTATACGCCATGTAATAGCTTTACTTTATCACTAAGTAGTTAGCAATAGTTGTAGTTGCTATTCGTGGTGGAGGCAATCATGGTGGAGTGATGGAGATCATGCCGGAGCGCACAAGATGGAGATCATTGCGCGAATATTGGCTATACCATGTCACATAAAGTTATATGCATGTGATGTTTATCCTTTTATGTATCTTATTATGCTTAAATCGCGACGGTAGCATCATAAGATGATTCCTCACTTAAAGATCAAGATAAAAACTGTGTTCTCCCCAAGTATGCACCATTGCGAAAGTTCGCCGTGTCCAAGCATCACGTGATGATCGGGTGCTATAGACTCTACGCTCACATACAACGGGTGCAAGCCATGTTTGCACACGCGGAAATACTTGGGTCTAACTTGACGAGCATAGCATGTACAGACATGGCCTCGGAACACAAGAACCGAAAGGTTAAGCATGAGTCATATGAATGATATGATCGACACTTCGTTGTCCACCATTGAAACCACATCTCTTCTCGTGATGATCGGATTAGGTGTGGTGAATTTGGATCGTGTTCACTAAACAACTTGAGGGATGTTGAATTTAGTGGGAGTTCATCTAGTAATTTGATTAAGTTGAACTATTTATCATGAACATAGTCTAAATTGTACTTGCAAATACTGTAGATCACATGGCCAAGTCCAACTTCAACTTCAACGTTTTTGCTGAGATAGAAAAGCTTAAAAACAATGGGTTCCGCATTCTGAGAATCATTCTCGCTGGCGGACAAAAGGACTATGTCCTTGAGAAAGCGCTAGGTGACGCCCCTGCTATAAATGCGCCGGCTGATGAAAAAGTTGTTTATCAGTCGCAAGGATGATTATGATTTGATTAAGATCGCCATGTTGTATGCTATGGAATCGGATCTTCAAAATCGTTTTGAGGAGTTCGCCGGGCCCTTTGAGATTCTCGAGGAGCTGAAAAACATGTTTCAGACTCAAGCCTGTTCTGAGAGATATGAGATCTCCAAGAAATTCTTTAACTACAAGATGGAGGAAGGGAGTTCCGTTAGTGAGCACGCCATTAAGATGTCGGGCTACACTCAACGCCTTGAGCAACTGGACCGCAAGATTCCAGAGGAGCTTAAGATTGACACTCCTAGCTACAAAAGTTTTGTAGTTGATCACAATCAGATTGGTTCCACTTATATGATCACTAAGCTCTTCGCTAAGATGAAAGTAGCGAAGGTGGACATCAAAAAGGATAATCATGTGTTGATGGTCAACAAGCCCACCTTCAAGAAAGGTAAGGGTGCAAAGAAGCCCTTCAAGAAGGGCGGCGGCAAGTGCACTGCCCCTGCTGAGAAGAAGCTCAAGTCTGGTCCTAAGCCGGACACTGAGTGCTTCTATTGCAAGGACAAGGGTCACTGGAAGCGCAATTGTCCGAAGTACTTAGCAGACAAGAAGGCTGGAACCATCAAAGGTATATTTGATATACATGTTATTGATGTTTTCCTTACTAGCCCTCATTGTAGTGCCTGGGTATTTGATACCGGTTCAGTTGCTAATATTTGTAACTCGAAACAGGAGCTACGGAATAGACGGTGGCTTGAGAGGGATGAGGTGACGATGCGCGTTGGCAACGGATCAAGAGTTGATGTGATGGCCGTGTAGGGGTCTCAACCTAATAAGGTAGATTCCTCCTGTGTTTACAATGCTAGTCCCTGGATCAATAGCTAGCATCCACAATTAAGATGTAATATCAAGAAACAAAGGTCATAATATAACTTTATAACCAGGAATAACATAATTTTAATTACATCTTACATAGCTCATTTGGCTATTACATTACATTGCAGCGGAATAACTATAAGCATGGGTCCTTCATCTTCAAAGTGCCACAGGCAGATGTTGGTTGTAGACTTTGTAATCCTAATCAATCAATCTTCACTAAATTCAATCAAACCTGCAACATACAAGTTACAGCCACAAGGGTCAATACATTTGAATTGTATTGGCAAGTGATACTATGGCAGTATAGTGGAGTCTATCAACTATATGCATTTGGCTAAGTGGAGTTGAGGCTTGCATTGCTCAAAATAGATTTTTCCTTAACATTTGAAAATACTAAGTTTTACTTGGCAATATCATTTTTCTCAATCAGAGATTGAAGATCCTCTGAAGGCATCTCTCAATCAAAGATTAAAGATTTCAAACAACCCTTGTTCAAACCACAAGTTTTAACTTAGAAATTTGAATGGTGAGATTCTTGATTGCTTCCATGTCTTGATGCTCAAATTGTCCTTTACCAGGGACATGGCTAAGTACTTAGGTTTTACACTCTACAGAGGTGGTGCACTTTCCCCACAAGACTTGGTTTCCCAAGACAAGATCTTTCAGAAGCTTTCCCTTAGACCAAAATGGACGCGTTCCAACCTATCAAACACTACCACCAACTGTCCATATGGCTAAGTTCTTGCAACCTATATGATCATGGCAGAGCCCATATTGCCAAGTGGTTGCACTTGAAGCTTCTCAACATTTGACATCTCAAATCTCTTTGTTCCTGGGTGGCAATCCACAAGTGAGATACACAAGGTTCACCAGTCCCCTGGCCTTGTAACCACTCAACCAAACACCACCAAGCCATCCCATTCCACCCAGGTGATTCATTAACTTAGTTGTTTTATTAAACAAAAACATAAGTCCTCGGACTTAGAGATTTTTCCATAGTGTGAATATATATTCCACCCATGTTTTCTATTAGCTAGGCTAAGCTTGATAGTAGTAGGAATCGTTAACTTAGGAAAATCCTACTAAGGATTCATCTACTAGGATTTCCTATAGTAAGGTTTACACTTAGCAAAATTTCCATGCAAGTTTTACTTAGCAAAATCACTAATGCATAGAGAAAGTAATGGGACAAAAAGTATGAAGCATCACTTGCCTTTTTGGTAGAGTATGGGTTCACTCCTTGATCTTGCTAGTCTCACAGTTCACTACAAGTCAATCAAGGAAACACAAATTCAATTCACATTCCAAACCAAAGTCAAACAAACAATTTTTTACACACAAAGTAATGGAATCTAAGTCATGCATAAGCATGCAAAGGTTTGGTTCTATTGCAAGGATGGTCTCCACTAGGCTCCTAAACTTTGTAAGTTCCAAATTGGTCATTTACCAAAATGGCAAAGTCATTTGCAAATGGGTTTTATCCAAAACCATTTTTAAATCCATTCATCATTTCATGTGAGGAAAAATGTTTTTATCAAGGCAAAACTCTTAAGTTGTTCACCAAATGAATTGCTAATTTGCAAAACTTGGGGTTGTGGTTCAGTGGGTTTGATCAAACCATTTTCTTAAAGTTTTCTTTCCATAACATTTTCATAACAAAAACCATTCTTTTTATTTGGCTAGAAAATGACTAAGTCAAGTAATCCAACCTAAATATTACCAAAATCATTTTTAACACCAAGGGTTGGTTCCTAGGGTCAGTAAGGTCACAACAAACCATTTTGCAAAAGTTTTAACCCTAAAATCAATTTTAAACAATTTTTATACTCTAAACAAGCTCACAAAAGAATCTGCAAAAACAAGCAAAATAACAGATACTATTTTCTAAACTAATTCCACAGTTGGATAGGTCTTGTTCTCCTGAATCCATTGATATAAAATTTGTAATTTTTGGACGTGTGGTTTGAAAGTTACAGCAGTTACAAATTTGCATTCTAATCAGGTTCAAATTCTATTTTCCAAACTTCTGGTGACACGCGGCACTCTCCTATCTGGTACCGTTTCACACGGATCGGGCGACGCTGGCCGTTGGATTTAATTGACATCGCGCGGCTCAGATCGTTCGATACCCCTTCGCTCACTTTCTTTCCTAGCCGCTGGATGACGATCTGACGGTTCATAGGAGGTTGACCAATAGCTGGCGGCGCCGGCGGCGACGACTGGCGGCGGCGACTCTGCTTCGTGGCGGCGCCGGTGATACAGGAAGCGAGGAAGAGGGGGAGGATGCTCACCGGGTTCAGGAGGTCACGGCGATGCTCAACGTGCCGATGGTTCGACGAGGGGTGCTTTGATCCGATGTGGATTGCTCGCCGGAGTAGGTGGCGGCGTCGGGCGGCTCTGGTCGACGGTGGGGGCGAGGCTACAAGGCACCGGAGGACGAGATGAAAGGTCTGTTAGACGCACGAGGAAGAGTGGATCTTGCATGCCTGAACGAGAGGGAAAGGGGTGGACAGATGCTTACCCGAAGTGCTCGTCGGAGTTAAGCCAGACGGTGGCGACGGTCGGAGTCGTCGCTGCAGATCGCCCTAAGGGAAGACAGGAGCATGTTCAGATGCGCAAGACCAAGGCGATGTTGTGTGCGTGATCTAGGAGGCGCGGGGTGGTCGGAGTTCACCTGGAATGCTCGACGGAGCAATGGCAGACGACGGCGCACGCTCGGTGTCGTCGTTGCCGATGCTCAGGGCCGTCCGCGGTTGAACGGAGGGCACGGGTAGGTGCGTGAGATGATGGGGATCAAGCTAGTGTGAGCTAGGAGGTAGGAGAGGGTCAGGGCTCGCCGGAATTTGGCAGAGAACTCGTCGGTGGCAGTGAGACTTCGAGCAAAAATTGTGGACATCCTGCGGCTCCGGTGGTGTGATGACTGGAAGGAAAGGGTGAGAGGAGGGAGGCGAGTTTACGAGCGTCATCACTGGGCGGAATTAGTGCATCATTTAGGCGAATTGAATCACGAGTAACGACGCTGGAAACAGCCGGAGTGAGGGGAAGGATTTGGTCGCGCGGTTTGAAGACGATGCCAGCGTGGCTGTGGGTCCTCTTTGTTAGTGAGATAGAGAGAGAGGGAATAAGGTCCACCGGTCAGTGACTTAGTGGGTCGCCTCTGCTGTGAAGAAAAACGTTTCGGGGGCGAGGGTGAGGTGGGCTAGGTGGGCTGTTGCTGGGTTAGTTGGGCCGGCTGGGCTGGGTCAACTTGTTCTTATTTTTTTTCTGTCTGATTGATTTATCTTTTTCCATTTCTATTTACTGATTTGAATTTCAAACAAACAATCCAATCAACCAAATCAATTCAAACAAACACCACACTTCACAACTTTTGAACTTGGTTCTGTTCAGTAGCATAATCCAAAATTCCATAATAAAATAATATTTTTATTCATTTTAGGATCCATTCATTATTTAATAAAATGGACCTTTTGTTTATTTAATCAAAATAGGGTTTGATTTGTTTAATAGAATCCTAATTTGAAATCCAAATATTTTCAAAACCAAACCAGTAGGTTTTATTTGTGAATATCAAATATTTGGGAAAACTTATTTTAAATAATTTAATAAGTTTTGATGTTTCAATTAAATTGGTAAAACCTTTTATTTAAATAAAGTTGGATATTAAATCCTTATTAATTTATTTAAATAAACCTTTGCTAATTTTATTTAAAATAAAATGTTTTAATTCCAAAGCTTGGCCAAGGTTTAATTTGGCTTTATAAAATATTCTTTATTTATAAACTTCTATTTCATTTGAAAACAATCTTTTCATTTAATTGTTTCAAAATAGTATTTCCAAATGTTTTTGTTTCCTTTTATTAATTGTTTAACTTTTTAAATCCCTTTAGGTTTTATTTAATTCAAATAGGTTTGAAGTTCCAATTGAATTCAAAAAGTTTCTTCTGGCACTGAAAATCGAACAAAGTTTTATTTATTCATTTATTTTCACATTACAAGATTTGGAAAATCTTGGGATGTGACAGGCTACCACCCTTAAAATAAATGTCGTCCCGAGATTTGGGGAGGTTAGGGTTACAAGCAGGTTCAAAATAACTAGGGTACTACCACCCTTAAAAATTTTCAAACAAAAATTACACATTGTCCTTCTTGGGATCATGAGAAATACTTTCTCTAAGCAAACATTTGCATTGAGTCCTTTGTTTCCATACTTGACTCATGGGCCAAGGTTGAGTTCCTTCATAGACTTGTTTAACTTGTTCTCCATCCTTTCTGGACAATTGTTTGCATAGTTGCCTAGTTCCCTGCATTTGAAACATGTGACAAGGCTGAGATCCCTCATAGGCTGGTTTATCTTATGCTTCATCTTTTCTGGACAGTAGTTTGCATAATGTCCTAACTCTTTGCAATGTTTGCACATCACTTGGCTGATATCTTTCTTTTCCTTTGGTATCATTACTTTTTGTTTGTTTCTTTGGTTCTTCTTCTTTTCTGGGCATTCATTGGCATAGTGTCCCATCTCTTTGCAATTGTAACACTGCAATTGGCTTATGTCCTTTTTCTTCTTTTTGGGTCTCTCCAAAGCTAGGAGTTCTTCTAGTTCATGTTCTTCATAGGTGGGAGATCTTTCTCTCTTCTTGAGGCATTGATCTTCATGCTCCTTGGATGCATGATCCTTGTATCTAAAATTATTTCTAGCTTGGGTTCCTTCTAGAATAGCATCTTTGTCATCCTTGTTGTCATTAGCTCTTTGGGAACAGTTTTCTCTCATGTTGATCATTTGAGTAACCAATCCTTGCAACAATTGTGATTGAAGTTTCAAAATCCTTTGTATGGCTGGGTCTAGTCCATTGTTGTTGGCTAAAAGCTGAGTTGTCTCTTGGCTCAACTGGTTTTGGATTGCTATAAGTTCTTTCATGCTATCAGCTTGGTTGGTGTTGACGTCATCAACCTTGGAGTCTTTTGGAGTAGTCATCTGTTTGGGGTTGGGTAGGGATTAGAATAGGCAAGATATTTCTAAGGAATCAATTCTAATCACACACATCACCATTCACACAAACAATGTGCAAGCAATCACAAACCAAACAATTCACTCAAACATCAAGTTTCAAGCACATACTTAGGCAACAAAATATTTTTGTTACACCACATAAGTTGGTGTATTTGACTTAATTAAAATATGGTGGTCCATCTACATGGTTCACTTGTGATCTTTCCTTCCTTCTTGGTTGCTTCTTACTTGGGATCATGGTTTCCTTGAGAAAAACTCTTGGTCACAATAACTTCTAGTGATGTAGATTCCTTCTAACTTTTGCATTCCCTCAGTCTCTAAATCTTGAGTAAGAGTTCCTTGTCTCACTTGTAGTCCTTAGTGATATCCAAGTTGGAAGTCCTTGATGAATATGCTGAAGATGTTGAAGTCATTAGAGTTGAAGATGTTGAAGAAGTCCTTTGCACATGGTGTAGTCCTTGTCCATGGGTAGGTTTTTCCATCAAGTTGAAATAGAAGAGATGTAGAGTTGAAACCAATATGGTTAAGGAAAGAGTTTACAAGTGTTTTCGTTATATAGGTTTTGGATCAAAATATAACTCCTATTTTTCTAAGGGTTTTTGTCCAATCCTAGGTTTACAAATCCTACAGGCAACACAATGCTCTGATACCATCTGTAGGGGTCTCAACCTAATAAGGTAGATTCCTCCTGTGTTTACAATGCTAGTCCCTGGATCAATAGCTAGCATCCACAGTTAAGATGTAATATCAAGAAACAAAGGTCATAATATAACTTTATAACCAGGAATAACATAATTTTAATTACATCTTACATAGCTCATTTGGCTATTACATTACATTGCAGCGGAATAACTATAAGCATGGGTCCTTCATCTTCAAAGTGCCACAGGCAGATGTTGGTTGTAGACTTTGTAATCCTAATCAATCAATCTTCACTAAATTCAATCAAACCTGCAACATACAAGTTACAGCCACAAGGGTCAATACATTTGAATTGTATTGGCAAGTGATACTATGGCAGTATAGTGGAGTCTATCAACTATATGCATTTGGCTAAGTGGAGTTGAGGCTTGCATTGCTCAAAATAGATTTTTCCTTAACATTTGAAAATACTAAGTTTTACTTGGCAAAATCATTTTTCTCAATCAGAGATTGAAGATCCTCTCAAGGCATCTCTCAATCAAAGATTGAAGATTTCAAACAACTCTTGTTCAAACCACAAGTTTTAACTTAGAAATTTGAATGGTGAGATTCTTGATTGCTTCCATGTCTTGATGCTCAAATTGTCCTTTACCAGGGACATGGCTAAGTACTTAGGTTTTACACTCTGCAGAGGTGGTGCACTTTCCCCACAAGACTTGGTTTCCCAAGACAAGATCTTTCAGAAGCTTTCCCTTAGACCAAAATGGACGCGTTCCAACCTATCAAACACTACCACCAACTGTCCATATGGCTAAGTTCTTGCAACCTATATGATCATGGCAGAGCCCATATTGCCAAGTGGTTGCACTTGAAGCTTCTCAACATTTGACATCTCAAATCTCTTTGTTCCTGGGTGGCAATCCACAAGTGAGATACACAAGGTTCACCAGTCCCCTGGCCTTGTGTAACCACTCAACCAAACACCACCAAGCCATCCCATTCCACCCAGGTGATTCATTAACTTAGTTGTTTTATTAAACAAAAACATAAGTCCTCAGACTTAGAGATTTTTCCATAGTGTGAATATATATTCCACCCATGTTTTCTATTAGCTAGGCTAAGCTTGATAGTAGTAGGAATCGTTAACTTAGGAAAATCCTACTAAGGACTCATCTACTAGGATTTCCTATAGTAAGGTTTACACTTAGCAAAATTTCCATGCAAGTTTTACTTAGCAAAATCACTAATGCATAGAGAAAGTAATGGGACAAAAAGTATGAAGCATCACTTGCCTTTTTGGTAGAGTATGGGTTCACTCCTTGATCTTGCTAGTCTCACACTTCACTACAAGTCAATCAAGCAAACACAAATTCAATTCACATTCCAAACCAAAGTCAAACAAACAATTTTTTACACACAAAGTAATGGAATCTAAGTCATGCATAAGCATGCAAAGGTTTGGTTCTATTGCAAGGATGGTCTCCACTAGGCTCCTAAACTTTGTAAGTTCCAAATTGGTCATTTACCAAAATGGCAAAGTCATTTGCAAATGGGTTTTATCCAAAACCATTTTTAAATCCATTCATCATTTCATGTGAGGAATAATGTTTTTATCAAGGCAAAACTCTTAAGTTGTTCACCAAATGAATTGCTAATTTGCAAAACTTGGGGTTGTGGTTCAGTGGGTTTGATCAAACCATTTCCTTAAAGTTTTCTTTCCATAACATTTTCATAAAAAAAACCATTCTTTTTATTTGGCTAGAAAATGACTAAGTCAAGTAATCCAACCTAAATCTTACCAAAATCATTTTTAACACCAAGGGTTGGTTCCTAGGGTCAGTAAGGTCACAACAAACCATTTTGCAAAAGTTTTAACCCTAAAATCAATTTTAAACAATTTTTATACTCTAAACAAGCTCACAAAAGAATCTGCGAAAACAAGCAAACTAACAGATACTATTTTCTAAACTAATTCCACAGTTGGATAGGTATTGTTCTCCTGAATCCATTGATATAAAATTTGTAATTTTTGGACGTGTGGTTTGAAAGTTACAGCAGTTACAAATTTGCATTCTAATCAGGTTCAAATTCTATTTTCCAAACTTCTGGTGACACGCGGCACTCTCCTATTCACTGGTACCGGTTCGCACGGATCGGGCGACGCTGGCCATTGGATTTAATTGACATCGCGCGGGTCAGATCGTTCGATACCCCTTCGCTCACTTTCTTTCCTAGCCGTTGGATGACGATCTGACGGTTCACAGGAGGTTGACCAATAGCTGGCGGCGCCGGCGGCGACGACTGGCGGCGGCGACTCTGCTTCGCGGCGGCGCCGGTGATACAGGAAGCGAGGAAGAGGGGGAGGATGCTCACCGGGTTCAGGAGGTCACGGTGATGCTCAACGTGCCGATGGTTCGACGAGGGGTGCTCTAGTCCGATGTGGATTGCTCGCCGGAGTAGGTGGCGGCGTCAGGCGGCTCTGGTCGACGGTGGGGGCGAGGCTACAAGGCACCGGAGGACGAGATGAAAGGTCTGTTAGACGCACGAGGAAGAGTGGATCTTGCATGCCTGAACGAGAGGGAAAGGGGTGGACAGATGCTTACCCGAAGTGCTCGTCGGAGTTAAGCCAGACGGTGGCGACGGTCGGAGTCGTCGCTGCAGATCGCCCTAAGGGAAGACAGGAGCATGTTCAGATGCGCAAGACCAAGGCGATGTTGTGTGCGTGATCTAGGAGGCGCGGGGTGGTCGGAGTTCACCTGGAATGCTCGACGGAGCAATGGCAGACGACGCCGCACGCTCGGTGTCGTCGTTGCCGATGCTCAGGGCCGTCCGCGGTTGAACGGAGGGCACGGGTAGGTGCGTGAGATGATGGGGATCAAGCTAGTGTGAGCTAGGAGGTAGGAGAGGGTCAGGGCTCGCCGGAATTTGACAGAGAACTCGTCGGTGGCAGTGAGACTTCGAGCAAAAATTGTGGACACCCTGGGGCTCCGGTGGTGTGATGACTGGAAGGAAAGGGTGAGAGGAGGGAGGCGAGTTTACGAGCGTCATCACTGGGCGGAATTAGTGCATCATTTAGGCGAATTGAATCACGAGTAACGACGCTGGAAACGGCCGGAGTGAGGGGAAGGATTTGGTCGCGCGGTTTGAAGACGATGCCAGTGTGGCTGTGGGTCCTCTTTGTAAGTGAGATAGAGAGAGGGAATAAGATCCACCGGTCAGTGACTTAGCGGGTCGCCTCTGCGGTGAAGAAAAACGTTTCGGGGGCGAGGGTGAGGTGGGCTAGGTGGGCTGTTGCTGGGTTAGTTGGGCCGGCTGGGCTGGGTCGACTTGTTCTTATTTTTTTTCTGTCTGATTGATTTATCTTTTTCCATTTCTATTTACTGATTTGAATTTCAAACAAACAATCCAATCAACCAAATCAATTCAAACAAACACCACACTTCACAACTTTTGAACTTGGTTCTGTTCAGTAGCATAATCCAAAATTCCATAATAAAATAATATTTTTATTCATTTTAGGATCCATTCATTATTTAATAAAATGGACCTTTTTTTTATTTAATCAAAATAGGGTTTGATTAATTTAATAGAATCCTAATTTGAAATCCAAATATTTTCAAAACCAAACCAGTAGGTTTTATTTGTGAATATCAAATATTTGGGAAAACTTATTTTAAATAATTTAATATGTTTTGATGTTTCAATTAAATTGGTAAAACCTTTTATTTAAATAAAGTTGGATATTAAATCCTTATTAATTTATTTAAATAAACCTTTGCTAATTTTATTTAAATAAACCTTTGCTATTGTTGGTGCAGGTGGCACTGGAAAACCTTCAGGTGCTGCGCTACTCTCCAATTCAAGAGAAGGTTCAATAACCTCGTCTAGCTCTACTTTCCTCCCACTCACTTCTTTTGAGAGAAACTCCTTCTCAAGAAAGGAACCGTTCTTTCCGACAACCACTTTGCCTTCGGTTCTGTGATAGAAGGTATACCCAATAGTTTCCTTAGGGTATCCTATGAAGATGCATTTCTCCGCTTTGGGTTCGAGCTTGTCTGGCATCAACTTCTTGACGTAAGCTTCGCATCCCCAAACTTTAAGAAACGGCAACTTAGGTTTCGCACCAAAACCACAGTTCATACGGTGTCGTCTCAACGGATTTAGATGGAGCCCTATTTAAAGTGAATGCAGCGGTTTCTAATGCATAACCGCAAAATGATAATGGCAAATCAGTAAGAGACATCATTGATCGGACCATATCTAATAAGGTTCGATTCCGGCGTTCAGACACACCATTGCGCTGTGGTGTTCCGGGTGGCGTGAGTTGCGAAACGATTCCGCTTGCTTTAAGATGCGTGAGAAAATCATAACTCAAATATTCACCTCCACGATCGGATCGTAGAAACTTAATCTTTCTGTTACGATGGTTCTCCACTTCATTCTGAAATTCTTTGAACTTTTCAAACGTTTCATATTTATGTTTCATTAAATAGATATACCCATATCTACTTAAGTCATCGGTAAAAGTGAGAAAATAGCGATATCCACCGCGCGTCGAAACACTCATCGGTCCGCATACATCGGTATGTATGATTTCCAACAAGTCTGTTGCTCGCTCCATCATACCGGAGAACGGGGTTTTGATCATCTTGCCCATGAGGCATGGTTCGCATGTGTCAGATGATTCATAATCAACACTACTAGGAAAACGGCTATAGGTAATCAGCACATCCGTGGCTCACATGGTTGAAGTGCCCCACGGCTAAAACAGGCGTGGCTCACCTGTGGGCAGTGCCCTACTTGTAACTAGAACAACCGTGGCCCACATGACTATAGTGCGCCACAGATGTGTGTGGTCCAGGGCCCTGTTGGACACTCGCCAAACATCTGTAGCGCACTATAGTCATGTGCGCCACGGTTGTTAGTGTCATCTGTGGCGCACATGGGGGGGGGGGGTGCGCTATGCCTAAGCGCACGCCCCCTCTGCTGTGAAACGGCCACAAACATCTGTGGCGCACATGGCATAGTGCGCCACAGATGTATAAACTTAGCCGTAGGGCACTCTGCCCTAGTGCCCTACGCCTAAGTGGCATGCACCAACTCCACCACCCCCCCCCGTGGATCGCCTTTTTAGGGTTTGCAAAAAATAAACGAAAATGATAAACACTTCAAAAAATTAAATCCTTTCATATTTAGGTAGGTAATGTGGTATAGCTTCTAGTAAAATTAACAAAAATGAGTTTCGACTTTATTTGCAAAAAAAAGTCATGCCACGGTAAAAAGGCCGTAACTTTTGCATACGATGTCGAAAAAAAACGTATAATATACCAAAATGAAGAGAACGAGATTTCGCATCTGCTCGCAACCACCTCTGTTCGTTTAGCGATTTTTTAGATTTTCAAAATTCGAAAAGAGTAAAAAGTTATGGTCAAAAGACCGTTTTTTCCTGCAGAAAAAAAATAGAGGGCGACTTACCCGTAGCGCACCACCACCTAGTGCGCCACGGATAAGCTTGGGCAGGATTCAAATTTGAATCCCCACCCCGCCCTCCTCCCTTTTCCTTTCCCCTTTTCCCTTCCCCTTTTCCCTCTTCCTCTCCCTTTCACTTCTTCTTCTTCCTTCTTCCTTCTTCCTTCTTCCTTCTTCTTCCTTCTTCCTTCTTCCTTCTCCCTTCTCCCTTCTCCTTCTCCTCTCCTTGCAGTGATGGCGCGACGTCGACCTCCTTCTCCTCCTCCTCGTAGTGGCAACGGGCGACGTCGACCTCCCTTCCTCCCTCCCTTCCTCCCTCTCTTCCTCCATCTCTTCCTACCTCCCTCTCTTCCTCCATCTCTTCCTACCTCCCTCTCTTCTTCTCCAACTCCTCTTCTTCTCCTCATCTTCCTCCTCTTCCTCCTCTTCTTCTCCTCCTCTTCCTCCTCTGGCTCCTCTTCTTCTTCTCCTCCTCTTCCTCCTCTTCTTCTCCTCCTCTTCATCCTTTGCCTCCTCTTCTCCTCCCCTTCCTCCTATTCTCCTCCTCCTCCTTGTAGTTACGACGACAACAAGGTGACGACAAGGAGGCGACGACGGCGACCTGCACCGACGCGCGACGGCACTGACGACAAGATCCAGATCTGCTTCTTTTTTTTGAATTTTGAAATTTATATCCGTGGCGCACAGCACCTAGTGCGCCACGGTTATCGTTTCATACGCGTGGCGCACCTGCCCAAACTTCTGTGGCGCACTGGCATGTGTGCCATGCCTGTCTAAACTTCTGTGGCGCACTAGGCAGTGCGCCACGGCTGAGAGATATCCATAGCGCAAGGCACGTGGCGCACTGCTAGTGCGCCACGGATGGGCATTTCGGGTGCGCCACTAACAGCCTGTTTCCTAGTAGTGCAAGAGACTCCAAAAGTCCATCAGAATGGAGTTTCTTCATGTGCTTTACACCAATATGACCTAGACGACAGTGCCACAAATAAGTAGTATTATCACTATCTACTTTGCATCTCTTAGCCTCAATGTTATGGATGTGTGTTTTATCCCTTTCGAGATTTAGAAGAAATAAACCATTCATAAGAGGTGCATGAACATAAAAGATGTTACTCATATAAATAGAACAACCATTATTCTCCGATTTAAATGAATAACCGTCTTGCAATAAACACGATCCAGAAATAATGTTCATGCTCAACGCAGGCACATAATAACACTTATTAAGATTTAAAACTAATCCCGAAGGTAAAACTAAGGAGAGCGTGCCGACGGCCATCACATCAACTCTTGATCCGTTGCCAACGCGCATCGTCACCTCATCCCTCGCAAGCCGCCGTCTATTCCGTAGCTCCTGTTTCGAGTTACAAATATTAGCAACTGAACCGGTATCAAATACCCAGGCACTACAACGAGGGCTAGTAAGGAAAACATCAATAACATGTATATCAAATATACCTTTGATGGTGCCAGCCTTCTTGTCCGCTAAGTACTTCGGACAGTTGCGCTTCGAGTGACCCTTGTCCTTGCAATAGAAGCACTCAGTGTCCGGCTTAGGAACAGACTTGAGCTTCTTCTCACCAGGGGCAGTGCGCTTGCCACTGCCCTTCTTGAAGGGCTTCGTTGCTCCCTTACCTTTCTTGAACGTGGGCTTGTTGACCATCAACACATGATTATCCTTTTTTATGTCCACTTCCGCGGCCTTCAGCTTAGCGAAGAGCTCGGTGATCGTATCAGTGGAACCAATCTGATTATGAGTCACTACAAAACTTTTGTAGCTGGGAGGGAGTGATTGCAGAACCCTGTCAATCTTGAGCTCCTCTGGAATCGTGCATTCTAGTTGCTCAAGGCGTTGAGTGTAGCCCGTCATCTTAATGGCGTGCTCACTAACTTAACTCCCTTCCTCCATCTTGCAGTTAAAGAACTTCTCAGAGATCTCATATCTCTCAGAATGGGCCTGAGTCTGAAACATGGTTTTCAGCTCTTCGAGAATCTCAAAGGGCCCGGGATAGTCTTCAAAACGATTTTGAAGTTCCGGTTCCATAGCAAACAACATGGTGCTCTTAATCACACCATAATCATCTTTGCGCGACTGATAGACAGCTTTCTCATCAGCCGGCGCAGTTGCAGCAGGGGGGTCACCTAACGCTTTCCCAAGGACATAGTCCTTTTGACCACCAGAGAGAATGATTCTTAGATTGCGAAACCAATTGGTGAAGTTAGACCCATTGTTTCTAAGCTTTTCCTTCTCAGCAAAAACGTTGAAGTTGAAGTTGGACTCAGCCATTTGATCTACAATATTTGCAAGTACAAATTAGACTATGTTCATGATAACTAGTTCAACTTTTAATCAAATTATTAGATGAACTCCCACTAAATTCAACATCCCTCAAGTTGTTTAGTGAACACGATCCAAATTCACCACACCTAATCTGATCTTCACGAGAAGAGGTGTGGTTTCAATGGTGGACAACGAAGTGTCGATCATATCATTCATATGACTCATGCTTAACCTTTCGGTTCATGTGTTCTGAGGCCATGTCTGTACATGCTAGGCTCGTCAAGTTAGACCCAAGTATTTCCGCGTGTGCAAAAACTGGCTTGCACCCGTTGTATGTGAGCGTAGAGTCTATAGCACCCGATCATCACGTGATGTTTGGACACGACGAACTTTCGCAATGGTGCATACTTGGGGAGAACACAGTTTTTATCTTGATCTTTAAGTGAGGAATCATCTTATAATGCTACCGTCGCGATCTAAGCATAATAAGATACATAAAAGGATAAACATCACATGCATATAACTTTATGTGACATGGTATAGTCAAGCTTCGCGCAATGATCTCCATCTTGTGCGTGCCGGCATGATCTCCATCACTCCACCATGATTGCCTCCACCACGAATAGCAACTACAACTATTGCTAACTACTTAGTGATAAAGTAAAGCTATTACATGGCGTATAAGAAGTTGACACACAGGTCATACACAATTATAAAGACAACCATATGGCTCATGCTTGTTGTGTACTCATCGACATGCAAGTCGTGAAACATTACAAAACATGATCATCGCATACATTATACACATCACATCTTGGGCCATACCATATCACAGAAAACACTCCCTGCAAAAACAAGTTAGACGCCTCTACTTTGTTGTTGCATGTTTTACGTGGCTTATGGGAGTAGATGCTAAGAACGATTCTTACCTACGGAAAGCCACAACGGTGATATTATGGTTGCCAAACTCCGGTGTTAATCCCATGACAACTATAGTGCGAGAAACTGGCATCCACCAGCGGCATGTGTGGAACAAGCCACACGTCAAGTGCGGAGCCGGTCTCGCGAACGACGTCGCGTAAGGTTGGCCTGGACCGCTTCAATCTCACTATCCCGCATCATAAGAAGAACACAAACAAGAGGCTTGCAAAAGAAAACATCAACGCCCGCAACAACCATGTTGCGTTCTACTCGTGAAACACATATACGCATAGATCTAGCTCTGATACCACTGAAGGGTTTCGCGGCATAGTAAATCAAAATTTTCTACGGATGCGAACAGAGGGAAAGCCAATATCTAATCTAGGAGATGCAAACAACGAGAGAGATTGGATTAGATCTTCATACCCTTGAAGATTCGCACAGCGGAACGTTCGTCGGAACGTGGGTGATGTAGTCGTACTCGCTTCTCCTCCTCGCGATCCGATCCGATCTAGCACCACAAGTGGCGGTGCCTCCGTGAGATGCACACGTGCAGCACCTCGACGTCTCCTCCTTCCTCGGACCAGCAAGTATGGTGGAGAGACGGATTGGATCTACAACACGACGGCGTGGTGTATATGGTGGAGAATTTCTGCAGCAGGGCTTCGCCTTACAAATATTCAGGAGGGAGAGAGGAGGCAGCAGGGCGGCTAGGGTTGGAGGGGAAGGTGTGAGGGGTTGGTGCGCCCCCACCCCTCTTTATATAGAGGGGGGGCAGCCCTAGCCCCTCCCCCAAGCCCAAACCGGCGGCCCCAAAGGATAAGGAGTGGGGGGCAAGGAAACCCCCGCTTCTAGAAGGTCTATCTCAAGTTTAAACCTCTCTTGTCCGGCTGGGCCGTATGGGGCCTTGTGCCCCTGGCCCAATGCGTCCAGGGCACTCCCTCATAGGCCCATGCCCCCTCCCGGAAGGTGGGGCCACGTTGGTCCCCTTCCGGAAGGTTCTAGAAGCTTCCGGTACAATACCGATTAATCCGGAACAATTCCGAACTCCAAAAACTGCACTGCCTTATATGAATCTTATTCTCCGGACCACTCCGTAACCTCTCTTGATGTCCCGGATCCCATCCGAGACTCCGAACAAAAACGCATAAACCAATTATCCAATCTATCCTAGCGTCGAGACACGTTAAGTGTGTGACCCTACGGGTTCGAGAATATGCAGACATGATCTTCTATCAATAATCAACAGCGGGGTTTGGGCACCCATATTGACTCCCACACATTCATCGATGATCATATCGGATGAACCACGATGCCAGGATTCAATCAATCCCATATATATATTCCCTTCGTCTCGCGATATTTTACTTGCCCGATATTCGATCGTCGGTACCGTCATACCTAGTTCAATCTCGTTCACAGCAAGTACTTTACTTGTTCCGTAATTCGATATCACTTTGTGATTAACTCCTTAACCACATGCTTGCAAGCAGTGTTGATATCGATTACCGAGTGGGCCCGAAGTATATCTCTCTGACTTGGGAGGGACAAATCCCATCTCGATACATACAACCCAACAGATACTTTCCGATCACCTGAGAGACACCTTTATGATCATCCTCTCATAGGATGACGTTTGATGACCTCAAAGCTTTCTTCCGATACCAGGGAGTTGTATTATCTCATGGTCTAAGGAATACAATATTTGACATAAGAAAAGCTTCGCAAAGACGAACACAATGACACGATCTAATTGCTTCGCTTAGTTTGGGTCTGTCCATCATATCATTCTCCCAATGATATGATCTCATTATTAATTGACAACTCATGTCTATGGTTAGGAAAACTTAACCATCATAAATCAATGAGCTAGTCCATATAGGCGTAATAGGGACATGGTGTTGTTCACAAACCACACAAGTATTAAAGTTTCCGCTTAATACAATTCTAGCATGGAATATAAACATTATCATGAACAAGAATTATAATAATAACATCTTTATTATTGCCTCTAGGGCATAATTCCAACAATATTCACTCACAATATGCACACTGTCTATGCTAACCCCCTTAAGAGAATTTAGCTTACTCCCTTTTGATTCAAAGTGAGACTTGAATCTAATCCGTTTCTTTTCCGGGGTTGTGAGTGCATCAGTACGATTAGCACAATCTAGTACTCCTTCATACTTAGCCATCCAATCCATTCCCAATATTACATCCATTCCTTGAGAATCTAGGATTATCAGACTCACTGGAAACTTATGCTTTCCAAACTCTATCACTAGATCCCCGCATCCAAGACTTACTATCATATCTCCACCTGGAGAACTAACTTTTATTGGAAACCCAATGTTTTCAGTTGGAAACCCATTTCTATCAAAAAATGCTTTTGATATGAATGAATGCGATGCTCCAGTATCAAAAAGAACAAGTGCTGGAATAGAATTGAGTTTGAACTTACCAGCAACGACATCTGGCTCTTCATAGATTTCCTCCACATTGATGTGGTTCACTTGTCCCTTCTGAAAAGGGTTGGGCTTGTTGGGTACTTCAACTTTCTTTTCTGGGCATTCATTTGCATAATGCCCCATCTTCTTGCATTTGAAACACTCAACCTGACTAAGATCCTTCTTGACAGACTGGCTTCCACTACCACTGTGGTTGCTCTTATATCCACCCTTGTGATTCTTGTACTTGTCATTGTCATGACTACGGTGATGCTTGTTGTCATGATGATGGTTGTGTTTGTGGTGCTTGTTGAATTTCCCATGCTTGTGGGATCCTGAACTCCCACTATCATCATAATAGGAACGCTTGTGAGACGATCCCGAGTTGTGCTTGTCTGAGTGCTTTCTCTTCCTACTTTCAACTTGCTTCATCTTGTTCTCCAAAATAGCAGCCTTGTCACAAAGAGACTGGTATGTGGGAACATAGGCCACAGCTAATTGCAGGTTCAATTCATCATTCAACCCTTCAAGGAACTTTTCCTTCCTCTTAGCATCAGTGTCAACTTCATCCGGTGCATAACGCGCCAGATTGGTGAACTCTTCAATATATTCAGCCACGCTGCGGTGGCGCTGCTTCAGGTTATGGAACTCTTTCTTCTTGAAACTCATCACTCCGGATGAGATGTGAGCAGTACGGAAACCATCTTCAAAGATAGCCCATGTCACATCCTCGATGGGAGTGGTGATTTGGAAGTTATCCCACCAAGTAGCTGCTGGTCCTTCCAATAAGTGAGCTGCAAATCTGACTTTCTCTTCATCAGTACAACCAACTGTTACCAAGTCCTTGTTCACAGAGCGTAGCCAATCATTGGCTAGCATAGGATTAGTTGTTCCTGAGAACTTTGCTGGCCTCAATCTCAAGAACCTGGTAAGCATGTCAAAACCCGGTGGGTTGTTCTGATTGTTGTTATTGTTGTTGTTGTTGTTGTTGTTGTTGTTCTGATTATGGATGAACGTAGTCATCATTTGCATCAGCTAAGTCTGAGTTGTCATCATTTGTTGCATCTCAGGGGTGATGTTCTTGTTGTTGGGGTTGGGATTGGCACGACGGGGAGGCATCTGTGGTTTGTTCAATAGAGATAAGAATGAGATACCCATAGATGCTAACATGCACAATACATCACATAAACAATCACCAAACATGCATCATAATAATAATAGTTCAACAACATAAACGACAAGTTTGCAAAGTAAACACACCAATAACAAGCCATCCACATGTTGGATGGTCATTGCGACTCAATAAAAAGCATGATAAATAAATGATAAATGAGTAGTCATCACTTCTCCTCGGCATCAACCTCCTCCTCAACAAAGGTAAGACCTGCATTCTCCATGGCGGTCTTGTATTCCTCGACATTGGTGGTCAAGGTCTCTACTTTGGCTTTGAGAGACCTCTTCTGAGAACGAAGCCTCTTAATCACAGTCTGCTGATGCTCGAGCTTGAAGTCCTTGGCCTCCAGTTCCGCAGTCATGTCTCGAATCCTCTTGTTCCTATCTTGGACTCGCTTCTCTTGACTCTTGAACTTTCTGTCCTGACTCTCGAACTTGGCCTCCATCTCCTTGACTATCTCATCTTGCTCCGCGAAGCTGCACCTGGAGTTCGTCATTGCTGAGCATGACGTTGGTCCTATCAGTGTCCACGTGCCTAAGAAGAACCTCTAAGTCCTGGAGGTATAGACGAATCGGCTCTGCTGTCTCCCTCGAAGTGTCCTCGAAGTCAATGGCCTCACCATCCTCATAACGTCTACCGAAGCTGTGGAAGTGAGTACCTCTAACCTGTCGAGAGTGTCTCCCTAACAGACGTCCAATCAAGTCCTGCATGACTACCTCAAGGCCTGTCTCCTTGTCATCGTGCATGAGCTTGAAGATGATTGCCTCCGTGGTAGGCTCAGTCTGGCGTCCGGGCTTGTTGACCTTGAAACCCCAAAGGTCTTTCCTCTCAAACTTTGGCGAGGGGAAGCACCATGATGGTAGGAAGAGGGAGATTGAGCAAAGTAGTGAGCTCAATAATACGAGGGCCAAAACGAGTTCCCTGGAACTCTTCAACAGTGCTGATGGTAACATTAGGCATCTATTTAATAAGATAGGAAAAATTAGAATCAACACAATTTTAAGACAATTCACAAGACAAGGCATCACATGCATAACTTTGGAAATCAAAACACACAAGTCCTAGTATACATATATCCATTACAAACATCCAAGGTTCAACTTATTTAGACAACATTTTGGAAAAATAAAATGATAAGTGTGGTGGTCGAACTAAAGAAGTACGTTTACAATTCCATCTCACTTGCCAAGTTGGCTAAAAGGGCATCCCTAGAAGCAATCTGTTTGTCTAGATCACCCATTGCTAAGTCTATGATGTCCTTCCTTAGGCTTTGGTTGGTAGCCTCTAGCTCTTGGGTATGCTTCTTTTCTTCCCTAAGGTCATTCTGGGTGTTAAGCATTCTGCACTTGATTCTGTCACCAAGTTCTTTGATGGCTCTCCAAGCTGCATCCATTGCTGAATCAAAGAATGTGGTGTGCATCATTGTGTTGGTGACCATGCAGAATCCTGAGTCCTTGTGATTATTTTCCTTGTTTTTATACAAGTGAAGTTGCACCCACCAGTACTCAACTCCTTCATCCATCACAGGAAAACCTTTGTACACAGCTGCACCATGTATTCCCATGGCAACCATGAGGTCCTTGAGAGCCTTGGGGAACTCTATATCACATTCCAAAGTCATTGTCATGAGTGGTCCCTTCTTCATGGCTTCGTTGATGGAGTTCATCTACAAATAGAGATGAGAGAGAAGATTAGAAAAGTTTACGAGAAGAAAAGACAAGTGTGGAAGTTGTTGAAATTTTTTCCTTAGTGGTTTCCAATCCTAGGGTCATAATCCTACAGGCAACACATTGCTCTGATACCATCTGTAAGATCCCTCCTTTCTAAAGGAAAAGGATCCCTGTGATTACAATGCTAGTCCCTGGATCAATGCTAGCATCCATAGTTTAAGATGAAGTACACAGAAACAAAGGTCATTATTACAGTCATTCCAGAGACAACATAGTCTTTACAACTCCATGGCCACAGGCCTAGTACAAGAGTTTAAATAAGTAATAAGATAAATAATCTTCATCTTCATGTGCCACAGGGAAGCATGTTGAGTGTAGACTCATGACTCCTAATCATCATCAAAGTAACCTGCAACATCACAAGTTACAGCCACAGTGGGTCAATACATTGGAATAGTATTGGCAAGTGATACCTTAGTAGAATATTGGTGGACTAGATACTATATGCAATTTGGCTAAGTGTAGCTTAGGCTTGCTTTGCTCAAGATAGGTTTTTCCTATCAGTTGAAAACACTAAGTTTTTCTTTGTCAAAAACTTTACCCAAGGAACCACCAATAGACATTGGGGTCCTTCGCCCTTGTTCAACCACAAGTTTTACTTTAGAAGTTGGGATGAGGAGATTCTTAATAGCTTCCATGTCTTGATGCTCAAGTTGTCCATTACGATGGACCTGGCTAAGTACTTAGATTCTTCCATCTGCAGAGGTTGTGCACTTTCCCCACATGACTTGATTTTCACCAAGACAGGACCTTTCAGAAGCCTTCCCTTAGACCAAATGGAAGCGCTCCAACCTATCAATCCCACTACCACCAACTGTCCAAATGGCTAAGTTATTGCAACCTATATGATCCAGGCAGAGCCCATATTGCCAAGTGGCTGCACTAGAAGCTTCTTAACATTTGGCCTCTCAAATCCCTTTGTTCCTGGGTGGCTTTCCACAAGTGAGATACACAAGGTAAACCATAGAAATGGGCCTTGTGTAACCACTCAACATAACCCATTCACAACCATTCCACCCAGGTGATTCATTCACTTAGTTGTTTTATTAAGAAAAAACATAGTCCAAAGACTTAGAAGTATTTATTCATAGCATGAAAATATAACCACCCTTGGTTGCTACTAGCTAAGCTAAGCATGGCATAGATAAGCATCTTAACTTAGAAAATTTCTAGCAATTCTACAACTACTAGGATTTCCCAAGCATAGCATATAAGCAAAAATATAACCATGCAAGACTAGCAAATATTTCTAATGCATAGTTGAAAAACATAGGGATGAAATCATGAAGCACCACCTGCCTTGGTAGTTTGGAGAGTAGCTACACTCCTCACAATCACTATTTGCACCAAAATCTACACATAAAATCATAGCAACAAATCACATACAAAATAAATACAAGCAAAAATATATGGATGCATGCAATATGATATGTGATGATTTTCTAAACTCAACAAGACAAGTTCACAGTACTGGTTCATAAACAAGTTCAAAACTTGCCAAAAAACCTTCATTTAAACACTAAAACATTTCTCAAATAATTTATATACACAAAATAGGCCTACACATGTTTCTGTAAATAAAACCATTTAAACAGAAGCAAAACATTAAACACATTCCATATTTGGAAAGGGATTTCTCTCCTGATTCCATTGATATAAAATTCATCAAATTTGGACGTGGAAATCAAAAGTTATGATTAAAACAAAATCAAACATCTAATAGATTCAAATTCTGATTTTAGATCTAAATCCTAGCCACGCGTCATGTTCTGATTGGTGCGTACCGGTTCGTTCTGGATCACGTCTTTGAGCCGTCAGATCTAACTTAAACGCGCGGCCCAGATCTAATCTTACTGTTTCGCCTAGAATCTATTGTATCCACGGGATCTAGATCTAACGATCCTAAGCAACCTGACCATCTAGTGGCGGCGCTAGCGGCGGTGACAGGCGGCGACGGCTCTGTCCACGGCGGCGCGGTGGCTACAGGGGGTTCTGGGGTCGTACAAGATGCTTACCAGACTCGCGGCGATGTACTGAAGCTCAACGTGGCGATGGCTTGACAAGGGGCGTACGGACACAGCAGCACGAGCTCGTCGGAGTTGCTGGCGGCGTCGGATTCTCTCTGTCGGAGTCGAAGGCGACGTTCTGGGGAACGAGGATTCAAACTAAAGGCGTTAGCAGATGCGCTAGATGCATGCGAACGCGTTCGTGTGATTCAGAGACGGAGGGGAACACGAGGCTCACCGAATTTTGTCGCCGGAGTTGGAGACGTCGTCGGGAACTTGCGGTGCTTGATGGAGTCGACGACCTGGTGAAGTATAGGATGAACTAAGGGCGTCAGTAGGAGAGCAAGGATGTTGCGAAGCTGTCTGCATGAATCAGAGAGGAAGGCGCGCACAGAGCTCACCGGGATTGGTAGCCGGAGTGGGCTCTGTCTGCGGCGGTGCAAGGGCGATTACGGGCAGCGTGGGGGCGCTCTGTGCTTGGGGTCTGGGGAAAATGGAGAGGGGGCAGAGGGGGTTTAAGTAGGCGAGATGGGGGCGTGAATCACTCCATCATTCAACGGGAATTGACGACGCGAATTAACCAGGAAACGCTCGGCGTGATTTGGGGAAAAACACATCGCCGGGTTGGAGAAGAAGACCGTTGCGCAGGCCGCGTTGTCAGTGAGAGAAACAGAGGGGAGGTGGGGTCCTTGCATCAGCGACTCTGGGTGTGTGTCTGCGGGTAGAGGAAAACGATTCGCGGGATGGGTAGTTGGGCTAGGTTGGGTCGAACTGGGCTGGTTGGGCCTGTTTAGCTGTTTGGCTTATTTTTTTCTCCTTATTCCCTTTTCTTTTTCTGTTTGAATTTCTAAAACTAATTTCAAATCTGTTTGATTTCAAATCTTCTCTGGACTTTGTACCGGGAATCTTGCACTCAAATAAGTGTTAAACCTATCTGTTTATAAAAACCAACTTGGGTCATTTGAGAAATAGAATAAAACCAAGCCATTATGTGATATAATAATTGGCATAATCTTGGTTTTATTTCACACTTTGTTTGGAAACTTTATTCAAGCTTTTGAAATCACTTATGTTTGAATACAAAACACTACTGAATAAATATTTGCACCTTACTCATTAGCAAGTAGACCAAAGGCTAAAGTATTCATACATAAAATAATGAGCAATATATGCTCTTGTTTTTGAAATGAAACCTTACATGATCATGGATGCATGGATGATATGTATGAGTTTGAAACATGATTTTAGGGATGTTACAGAAGTCATCAAGGCATGTGAAGAGGAGATTGAAATATGTCAGGAAACTAAGAAACTCTGGATTTATTCCGTTGGATTATATCCAAACATCTAACAATCTGGCAGATCCTTTCAGAAAGGGTTTATCACGCAATGTGATATATAATGCATCGAGGGAGATGGGTTTGAGACCCACGCTATGGGTTCATCCCAGTGGTAGCTGAGAGTAGAGTATCCCCATATTATATTTACATCTCCATAAAGATGCAATACTCTCTTAATCTTCATGTCAGGTTGAAATTTATCTTAATGTGTTCCAAGTGGCTTTTATAAGCGGAGATGTTGTCCTGCAGAACATCTATTGAGGAACACACCTATATGAGTCTGACTGTCAAACGCTACAGTCCATGAGAGTTGGTTGCTCTCTAATAAACTCATGAAAGTCCCTGGAGTATGATGCATAAGCTCCAAACTGTGGGGAAGCCGACGGAAGCCTTGTACCAGTCTAGATTTTGTGTGAAACTAGCGCGTAGATAACTTGTAGTTCAAGGCATAGTCCGGTATTCAATTTGCTAGCTAGTGTAGCATGAAGTTTAACGTGGAAGTTCAACTTAACAGTCTCCACTACATACCGGTATATGAAACAACGTTCTGGAATAAAAGTGATGTGATATGCCAATGAGACTTTGTGGGGGATTGCTAGAATTTAGTGAGTTTTGGGTTGCTGGCCCATTAGACAAATTGTGAAATTCTCTTTGGCCCACTTGTGTGTGGCAGCATATGGCTATGCTAGTGGTGCTAAAGTCTAGTCCCACATTTCTAGTAGAAGGTGAGTTGGACCACCTTATATAGTAGAGTGTTGCACCACTCACTAAGGTGTGACAAGGAAAGAAGCCCTCGCTCACTCCTCCTCCGATGCCGCTTGCCTCGCCTCGCAACGCCTTGTCTCGTCAAGATGCGCGCGCGCCGCGGGTTGCCGGAATCTCGCCGTGCCGAGATTTATTTTTGCTGTTTGGAAAAATTAATTATGAGTCATTAATGGACGCATTAATTACAGCCATTTCCAGTTTTTATGGATCATGGGATGTTACCGACTCGAACGTGGGCTGTGCCCCACGATCTCCCTGCCCTACACTATTTAAGCGTCTGCGCTAAACCTAATCAGTAATAAATCCACGCACGCTCCTACCTCCAGAACCTTGAGCCGCTGCCTTTGTCTTCCCCATCTCGGCTTGCGGTGTGCACCGCAGCTCGGGACAGTAGGCCTCCGGAACCCCGTCTCTCGTGAACCTGTATGGGCGAGGGGCGATCGAGTTTTTGGGGAGCACTAAGAAGCGACTATTGGAAACCACGACATCGTCCGACGACGAGTTCCCAAACGACGACTTCTTCCCGGACGTCAGTGCGGTGACCCAGCATACCACTGCATGATGTAGTACACTATAGTCGTTGACATAACACCAATGAAACACCGTTCACTAGTATTACATCCCTCAAAGTAGTACATCAAAAACATAGCAGGTCCAAGACATGACTATAGGTTACAACTCAACTCTTTACACAAGATCCAAAGAACACTCTAGGTTAAAGAGAGAGAAAGAAACTTCTTACAAAGAAGAATCAGAAATAAACAACTCATAACTATTATGCTAATAAAATTAGCATCTACCTATTTGGCTTTTATTGCTGCTATTGTAGTACTCTACAGAAATAGGTTCTATGGATAGAGATTATGTTCTTATCTAATCAATAACTTCGTATTCGCTTGAGTTGATGTATATGTTGACTTTCTTGACTGCATTGAAGAACTTTAGCTTCTGGTGATGATTCCTGAAGAATACTTGATGTAGACATTATCTATACTAGCTTTAGAACCTAACAAGGGTTAAGAAGATACGTTGAGTATGACCGTACTCAGCAAGTTCACTAGAAAAGGAGTGTTTGATGCACTATATCTACAGCTACAGACCATAGGTCGTAGGCCATGCAAATTTTCGTAAACATTTCTTTAAAGGTTACTTTTATTCTGAAAAGCTATGTCGGTCAGCTTTAACGGGTTTACCAGAACTTTCATGGAGTTCCTTTCCCGCCGCGTTCACAGCTCCTTCCCGGAATAGGGAGTAACAAGTTACAGTTGTTACACTCTGCAGAGGTGCGTCACTTTACCCATGAGAGATCTTAGCTTTGTTGCACATCCGGGCCGCGAACCCGTTCACACTTCCTTGGTGTGAGGCCCAGACTAAGACCCAAGCCAATCACTGCCTTCTGCGCGACCCCGCATGTCTCCTTGGTGTACACCATCCCACCTATTGAATTACGGCAATTGGTAGTACAGACCGTTCAGATGCCGGAACTATCATGGGACGTGGAGGGCTCCCACCCATATGTTGCATATCATCTAGGAATTACCATATAATATGCACGCTACAAGTGATAACAGCCATGACCCGCACATCCAGCTCCATGCGAGAGGGAAAAGATACATGTCGTGGTATTGCCGACGAGTACGCCATGGAGGGGTCCTCACAGTGCGTGTTTAGAGACGTGGGGTAAGGCAGACGGTTGACGGTGTTGGAGATATGCCCTAGAGGCAATAATAAATGTAGTTATTATTATATCTTTGTGTTTATGATAAATGTTTACATTCATGCTATAATAGTATTAACAAGGAAACATTGATACTTGTGTGATTTGTAAACTTAAATTGAAGTCCCTAGTATAGCCTCTATACTTCACTAGCTTGTTGGTTGATAGATGATTGTGGTTTCCCTATCATGAACATTGAGATGTTATCAACAACAAGATCATATCGTTAGGAGAATGATATGGTGGACATACTCCTATAGATAAGCGTAGCATAAAGATCAAGTCATTTCAATAGTTCAATTGCTATATGCTTTCTGATACATAGTAACCTAATTCCTTCGACCATGAGATCATGCATATCACCTTTACCGGATGGATGCTTTGATGACATCAAACACCACACCGTAACTAGGTGGCTATAAAGGTGGCATTGAGTGTTCGGAAAGTATTGGTTGAGACACATGGATCAAGAGTGGGATTTGTCCATCCATATGACGGATAGATATACTCTGGGCCCTCTTGGTGGAATGTCATCCAATTAGCTTGCAAGCATGTGACTGGCTCACAAGGGATCACATATCACAGGAACGAGAAAAGAGTACTTATCGGTAACGAGGTTGAACTAAGTATGCAGAGATACCGACGATCATAACCTCAGATAAGTAAACTATCGTGAGACAAAGGGAAATTGGTATCGTATGTAAGTGGTTCAATCGATCGCAAAGTAATCGTAGAAATATGTGGGAGCCATATGAATTTCCAGATTCCTCTATTGGTTATTGTTCGGAGAAGTGTCTCGATCATGTCCGCATAATTCACGAACCGTAGGGAGACACACTTAAGGATTCGACGTTGTTTGAGTAGTTATGGTATTATGAGAAAGAGACCGAATGTTGTTCGGAGTCTCGGATGGGATCCGGGATATCACGAGGTGATCCGGAATGGTCCGGAGAATAAGATTCCTATAAGGAAAGTCCCGTTTCGGAGTTGCGGAATGATTCCGGTGTTTTCATCGGGAATGTTCTAGAAGGTTCCGGAATGTCCGGCACTCCGGGGGGGAAGGGTACATGAATGTGTTATATCAAAGTTGGTATGATTGCATCATGTACTAAGTGTCATCGCTGTCCGAAATAAAGGGTTTATTCAAATCCTAGTTTGAAAAGTCAAATGGCTAGTTTGAAAAGTCAAACTGCCAGTTTTCGGAAAGAGGAGAAGGAGGATTGGTGGAGGCCGACTTGGGGGAGGAGTCCCCTTGGCCGGCGCGCCACCCAAGGCCGACTTGGGGAGGGACTCCTCCCCTTGGCCTCCGGCCCCTCCCATCTATATAAGGAGGGGCAGGGCTCCCCTCCTAGAACACACAAGTTCCTATCTTCTACCTCCGGTTTAGAGCCGTTTCGGTTTAGAGCTTCTAATTGCTTTAGCCTTCGGTTTAGAGCCTTATAATTGGTTTAGAGCCTTCTAATTGGTGTGTCTAATTACTAGACCACTAATAGCCTCTCTCATACTCCACCATACTCGCTCCGGCTTAAGGCGAAGCCCTGTGGGATCTCCCCTCTACTTCCGGTACCACGCCGTTGTGCTACCGGAATCGCGAGGAGAGTGCTACAACCTCCGCTCTCTGCTGGAACAAGGGAGAGGAAGGTCTTCGTCGAGTACCGAACGTGTGACCGACTGCGGGAGCGCTGCCGGAACGCAATGCCGGAAGGATCGTCTACACGATCTTGAGATCGGAAAGAGTACGACTACATCACCCACGAGAATCTGCTCTCGTTAAACACTTTGGAATCTTCGAGGGTAAGTTATTCCATCGACTCGTTGCTACAATCTAGTAGATAGATCTTGGCTTGTTGGTTTGTATGCGATAGAAAATTTTTGTTTTCCATGCTACGAAACCCTACAGACGGGTACGAGGTAACACAGCTTACCCACGTTCAGATCCCACGACGGTGGCGGAATCCTACTCCTTCTATAAATCACTATAAGGGCAGATGCGCCGAGTTACAGAGATAGGTTCGCTGTGCGAGGTTGTATGAGATTGTCTGAATCGATGCCATAAAGGCTCCCATAGGCCCGACTTATATAGTCGCCAGGTCCTAGGGTTACAGGGAAAAGTCCTAGCCGGACAGGTTACAGAGTCCTACACCGTCTATCACTAGTCTTGTGTATCTTGTACTTCAACCCTCCAGGTACGCTGGTGACTCCACCGTATCCTTCCTTTATCCGGCATGGGCCTCCCTTCTGGATCCACCTAACTGGGCCGCCCAGCATGCCACAGGCCATGCTACCGACTATGGGCCACCCGTGTTAGTCGGATAAGAGACATGCTATGAGGATACCCATATAGCATATCCCCAACAGTAGCCCCTGGAGAACTCTGAGATCTTGCACCGTCTTGCCTCTTCCCGTGGGATGCTCCGTCTAGATGGATGTTGGCAAATTGTCAAGCAATATCTTGTAGTCCTCCCAAAGAACCCTGCAAAAGGTTTCTCCGTCTTCTATGAGTAAGTCGAAGAAATGCTGAATCTTCCATCGTACGCTTCTATAGTCGGATTAAATCCGTCCATGCCGGAATCTTCGATGGGACGGCTCATCTACGATGTCAGTTATGACGACGTAGGCTGTAGGTCAGCGACGCCTCGTAACTCACACATGCAGAGAATGCAATCATATCAGATTTTCTCGCGCGAGCGATACGAACCGTTGGCGGCGGCGGCTGGAGACATGGCGAAATTACCGTGCACGTTCATGAACACGTCGTCTACACGGCAACCGTCCGATTATCTACACGAATCTTGACGCAGAGTAAGATAAATAGTAATCGTGGGATACTTGCCACTTTTTCACCCCGTTCTATCGCGTCATCATCTTTTTCCTCCAGCCGCATGCCTCCTCGAGCTCTCCGCGGAAAACCTCAAAGAAACCCTAGCCCCTCTCTGCACCAGTCGCATCCTCCCAGTCCTCCATGGCCAGCAGCAGCTCATCCCCGTCGATGGCGGCGTCGAGCGAAGCCACGGCGAAGCCGGCGAGCTCCGTCGTCGTGCCCCCTGAGGGCCTGGTTATCCCCGTGTCGGCGGTGATTGAAACCACCGGCGGTGACCACAATCTGGCGGCGCTAGAGCCTCTGGAAGAGAAGCCAGATTCACACAAAGGCGACTGGCGCGGCTCGGACATCACCGACCGCGACATCCAAGAGATGGTCGCCGAAGGATACCTCCCCGCGACGGAGGGGCTTGCCTGGCGGGCGTCGCCGGCCGGCAAGGTGACACCTTCTCCCCAAGTCGGAGAAAAGGTGTACCTCAAGGCTCAGCTGGTACGCGGCGTTTCTCATAACCTCATAACCTCTCCCCGTCTTGAACCACTTCAAAGTCCAACCCCATAACCTCTCCCCCAATAGTATCTTAGTGCTTAGCAACTTCGCAGCACTTTGTGAGGGTTACCTAGGGATTAAGCCTAGGTTAGACTTGTTCGTGTACTTCTTCACCGTCAAACGTGAAGCCGGACATAGTAGGGAGGAGCTTAGGAACTGCGGCACCATAAGCTTGAAGATCCGACCTGGCCGGCGGTTCCCCGACATCGTCGGCCACGAGTCGTGCAAAAACTGGCAGTGGACGTACTTCTACGGCCCCGACATTCCTTTGGCAGGCCGAGAAGTGACGTACCCGGACTTCGTGGATGGAGCCGCCGCTGAAGTTTCCACATGGGGATCCCATGCCTCCCTTCCCTCCGACCTCAACGCTTCTCGCATAATAAGGCGGATCGAGTGGTTCGTAGAGGGGGGTATGACCGGCTTGGACCTATCCATGTGCTGGTTCATCAGGCGAATCCAACCCCTGCAGCACCGCGCGAAGTTCATGCACGAGTACACGGGTGATCGAAAGGATTCCCTTCGGATCTCCGTGGATAACTTCTCGAGCGACTCCGTCAAGCTCCGTCTGAAGGACATCGTCAAGGTGAAGGATAAGAAGCGCGGCTTCACCATCACCTGCGACATGTACGTAGACGGCAAGTGCCCAAAGGTAGGTTTTCATTTTCCGTGTATGACATTTCTCCAGTTTCTCCGTCTTGCCAGTGCCATTTATCTAACACGGTGACTTCTTTACTTAACAGCTTAGCGATCTAGATGAGGACAACCTGGCTGCCCAAATCTACGATCCAAAAATGAAGGAAGTCACGGTCGTGTCCGACGATGATGCACCGTTGGCGCGAAAGCGGAAGAGCTCCACCTCTGACACTGCCGACGGAGGCAAGAAAAAGAAGATGGAGGGTGGAGCATCCAAAAAGAGTACTGCCTCCCTGGAGGCGGAAAAGAAGAAAGCCACCGGGATGTGTGCCAAAGCGCCCCCCTAGTGTAAGCCTCTCATTCTCCGACATTGTCTTATTTATCTTACTTACGCATTTTGCACGTTTCAGGAAGAAAGCCACAACCAGCCTCAAGAAGTCCTCCAAGACTCTTGGGGCTTCTAGAAATATCATAGATATGCTGCATCGCGACTCCTCCCCCGCCATCGCCCATTCTACTCCTGCCGTCAAGCCCTCCTCCGCTCCGACAAGCTCCCAAGTCCAGGAGGCACCAGGCCCTTCTTCCATGGAAGTGGACTCTAGCGCCTCTACCGAACTAGCTGTTGTCGGCGAGCAGGAGACGCAGGTGAGCGCTGCTCTTCAAATGGCTGAAGCTCCGGCTAAGGATGCCATCGGTAGTGGCAAGGCGGTGGTGGGAGCTGGTACCTCTGCCGAAGGCGGCGCCCCTACTCCCAGAAACCCTTCGAGTTACCGAAGATAGTTTACCCGGCTCTCACGCCGAGTAACACAACTCTTGTTCCTGTAGGAGTGCCGTCATCTCCGACGTGCGGTCTTGAGGAGCTACTCCGACAAGCAGATATCTTGCGAGGAAATAGCATTTCCATTGGCAAGCTGCTGGTCGAGAGCGCTACAAACCTCAAGATCATTGCACTTGTAAGTTTTTACTTTACCTTTTGCATTTCGTATGAGTATCCCACTGTAGCCCCCGAGGATGTAGACGGAAAACCATAGGTTTTGCATCTATGTGCTCTAAGAATGACTAAGTTAGAAAAAACTCTCACTGTAGCCCCCAAGCATTTAGATGGTGAAATTATTCCGACTAGATGCTTTAAGAGTAGCATGCACAGTGTTCATAATTTTCAGTGCTGTAGCCCCCAAGCCTCTAGTTGTAACTGAATTAGTTCCGCCTAGATGCTTAAAGAAAAACTAAGCATATTCTGAGTTAAAAACTTTATACTGTAGCCCCCAAGCTCTTAATCGAGAACTGAATTAGCTCTGAATAAGAGCTTAAAGAAAAGCTAAGCATATTGCTAAGTTAAAAACCCTCGCTGTAGCCACCGAGCATCTAGGTGGGAAATGTCCGACTAGAAGCTCTAAGCAGACCAAACAACGATTTTAACTTTGTATTTGTTTCCATAGAACGAGAATGCTCGGCTTGGCATGGCCAACGACAAGTACCAGAAGATGCGCGCAGATCTTGAAGCCGAAAAGGGTAAAACTGCCATCTTGAAGGAACAGATCATCAAAAACAAGAGTTTGTTTTCTTTTTGCGCATTTCCGTCTTTCTTTTGTGCCCATACTCTCCGAGTACTCACTGTGTATGTCGTTTTCTCCGACTTGCAGAACATGTTGCCAAGGCCAAGGACATTGTCGAGCAGTCCAAGCATATCCAGCAGCTAGACAGCGAGAACAAGATCCTGAAGGAGGAGAGGAAGGAGATAATGAAGATGCACGAGGACTCCATGAAAGCCCTGCAGGATTCCGCCTCCACGGTGATCAATCGCTTGAAGGAGGAGGTTGCGATCCTAAAGGATCAGAAGCAAGCTGCTGATGAGCAAAACCTTCGCCATAGCGAGGCGTTTAAGCTCCTCCTACAAGAGAAGGAATCCTTGGCGGACACCGTCTGGCAGGCTAAGGCCAGCATCTTCAGTAAGTGTCCTCCACCTTGTAGTTCTGTAGTCTGGATACTTAGAGTTTATTGAACTCATGCGATATTTGTCGGAATTTTCAGCACCCATGGGTTTAACCCGCTCGCCTCCTTCGGACAAGAAATGCATGGTTCTTGCCAGCAAATTCATCAATGCCGCCATCGCCCAAGCCAAGGAGATTGCCAAGCCCCTCCAGATTTATATCAAGGACTCGGACTCCGTGACGAAGTACTCGGAGATTCTGCGCCGAGCTCCTGAGCATGTCGCGAGCTGGAAAGCTTCATGCGCACGGGCTGGCGCGAGGATGGCGCTGTCTATGGTGAAGGCACACTATGAAGATGCCGACATCGACACGGTGACCTATGGTATCCCCGACGTGGATGATGATGGCAAGGAGATCGATCACGAAGCCATCCTGTCATCACTCGCGGGTTATGACACCAGGGTTGCCGAGTTGGTGGACGTTGACGTCTTCGTGCCCAGGAACTTCATCGACAATGTCAACCAAGATTCCTCCGAGTCTCCAAGTCTCTTGCCCAGGAACTTCATCGTAGCGCCGACGTCGAGGGTGATTCTCCGGCTGGCGATGATGCGGCCTCCAAGTCTCTTGCACCCAAAGAATGAAAAACACTTTGTGATTTTTGTTTTACCTTTGGCGTGTGCACGGAAAAAACTTGGTGATGTAATCTTAAGGCGGAAAACAATGGTGGTCGTATCCTGCTACTTAAGAACTAATTCCTAGTATGCATATATTTTTAAGCAAGTGCTGTCTTATCCATTACTTTGGTTATTATGCTTGAGTTTTCGTGAGTCGGAAGACTCGTTGTCGGAACCATGCGATTAGGTGATGATGCCCAATGGCACCGTCAATAACCTGAACACAAAATCGCCGACAATAAGTGCTGAAAGTCACTACTCCAGAATCCACATAAAAACAACAAAGAACGTGCACACTAGAAAACTTAAGCTAATGCCCATAGGCGGAATTTTCACAAGCGCAATGGCAAGACTTGTGCATAAAGGTTTTATATGATCCAAAAATGAACACTAAAGGAGGTAAAAGACTCAGCAATATGAGTGAACCAAAGAGCTTTATTTCATTGATCATATAAGTACACAATTAGATAAAAATGCTAAGTGTAGAAAGGACGTAGCTGTGGTATGTTCCATGGACGATCAAGCTCCGGGTAGTCATCATACGGGTCACGTCGCTTACGCTTATGATCCTCGTTGGGTCTATCCTTGAGTTCACGATTGTCGACAAGGTAGTAAGACCCATTGAGCAGCGCCTTGCTTATGATGAACGATCGTTTCCATGGCGGGGATAATTTGTGTGACTTCTTCTGCTTAAGACGGAGTACTAAATCCACCTCTTTAAATGAGCGATTCCGAACGCGGCTTCCATGGTAGCTGCGTAGCTTCTGCTGGTAGATGGCGGATATTTGGCATGCCAAAACGCGCTCCTCCTCGAGAAGGTCCACATCTAGGCGTCTAGATTCTTCAGCGTCATCTTCGTTGTAGGCGGCAACTCTTGGTGCATCGTGGAGGATGTCGGAAGGTAGGATGGCTTCTGCTCCATATACCATGAAGTAAGGGGTGTAGCCGGTAGATCTGTTGGGTGTAGTTAGTAAACTCCACAGCACAGATGGCAATTCTTCCGCCCAGGCTCCAGCTGCTCTATGTAGCGGTGCCTCAAGACGTGGCTAGATTCCCTGCAGAATTAATCCATTGGCCCGCTCAACCTGAACATTGGACTGTGGGTGTGCCACAGATGCAAGGTCAAGTCGGATGCCTTTGTCCCAACTACAGGCCTCCACTTCTCCGAGTGGTAAGTTGCTTCCGTTGTCGGTGATGATGCTATGTGGGAGACCAAATCTCAGCACTAGATCTCGGACAAACCTAAGGGCAGTTGCCCCATCAAGCTATCTAATGGGTTTAGCTTCTATCCATTTGGTGAATTTGTCAACTGCTACAAGCAGATGCGTCAATCCACACGGTGCCGTCTGTAACGGTCCCACCATGTCTAGCCCCCAGACTGCAAACGACCAAGTTATTGGTATTGTTCGCAATTCTTCAGCAGGAACATGTTGTTGTCGGGCATAATACTGCCATCCCGTGCATGTCTCAACCAGCTTGTCGGCGTCCGCCTTCGCGGTTAGCCAGTAGAATCCTTGCCGAAAGGCTTTCGCGACCAATGATCGAGGAGCAGCGTGATGCCCGCAATCTCTGAGATGGATCTCGCGCAGGATTTCCATACCTTCTATTTGGGAAACGCACTTTAAGTATACACCAGTAGTGCTCCTTTTATAGAGTTGCCCATTTATTATGGTATAACCCGTTGCTCATCGTACTATTTGTCGTCTTTCGACTTCGTCGTCGGGCAAAGTTCCGTCTTCGAGATACTCCATGAATGGTATTGTCCAAGCCGGCGGGATCTTTGTCACCATGTTGATGAAAGAGTCAGCTCTATCCGGGTTGTCGATGTCGGCGCCCTTCACGGATGGTGTGCGTAGATGGTCTAGGAAAACTCCTGGCGGAATTTGCTTGCTCCCTGATCCAAGCTTAGACAGTAGATCAGCCGCCTCGTTTTTCTCCCTAGGAACATACTTGACTTAGTAGCCCAAGAAGTTTTTGTCTATCTCGTCCACTTCGTCACGATATGCCGCCATCATAGGGTTCCGCGCATTCCAGGAGCCAGCCACCTGCTGGACAACCAAGTCGGAATCTCCACAGCAAACTATGTGCTTGATGCCAATATCCTTGGCTACACGTAGTGCGTGAACGAGTGCTTCATACTCCACCATGTTGTTTGTAGCCTCGAAGTGGATCTGCAGAACGTAGTGTAGCTTGTCTCCTTTTGGTGACTGTAGTAGTACACCAGCCCTCGAGCCGTTGAGCAACTTTGATCCATCAAAGTGCATCACCCAGTACACTAGTTCTAGCAACGGAGTAACATATGGCATCTCCGTCCAATCTGCAATAAATTCCGCCAAAGCTTGTGACTTGATAGCGTCGCGTCTCTTGTAGGTGATCTCGAAGGCGGAAAGTTCAATGCCCCACTTCACGACTCTTCCTGTAGCGTCGCTGTTATTGATAATGTCGGACAGTGGAGTCTTGCTCACTACTGTGATTGGGTGCTCCTGAAAGTAATGCCTCAGCTTCCGAGAAGCGAGGAATACTCCATAAGCTATCTTTTTGTAGTGCGGGTAACGCTGCTTGGCCTCCGTCAAGACCTCGCTTACATAGTAAACTGGTCGTTCAACTCCGTGCTTGTAGCCAGGTTCCTTCAGCTCTACCACGACGACGATGCTAATAACCCGGTGGGTTGCCGCCACGTAAATTAACAGGGGCTCTCCAGGCTCGGGTGCTGCAAGGATGGGCGCTGAGGAAAGAATCTCCTTGAGCTGCTTCAATGCTGCATCTGCTTCGTCTGTCCATGTGAATTTGTCCGCCTTCTTTAGCAACTTGTACAGCGGCAGAGCCTTCTCTCCAAGTCGGCTGACGAATCGACTAACTGCTGCAACACAACCTGTTAGTCGTTGAATGTCCTTTAGGCATGTCGGATGGTCTATGTTTAAGATGGCCTTGATTTTCTCCGGGTTGACCTCGATTCCTCGCTGGGAAATGATGAAGCCCAACAATTTGCCGGCTGGAACCCCGAAGACGCACTTCTGAGCATCATGTTGTATTTCCGGAGATTATCAAAGGTTTCTTTTAAGTCGGAGATTAAGTCGTTTGACTTTTTAGACATCACCGTGATATCGTCCATGTAGGCGTGAACGTTCCGACGTAGGCGTGAACGTAGGCGCGATTCTTTTAAGTCGGAGATTTTTAAAAGAATAAACCTTAGAGTTAAAAGTTATACTTAAATTTCATTATGTATTTAAGTTATGGGTTTGGAATTTAGCAAAGACACTAATTGCTCAAGGTTTTATAGGAATTGTGATTATTTCTTACTAAACAATTATTTTTAAAGAATTCACAAAATAGGTATTAGATAACGATTTATTATTTAAAATATTAAAGACCTTTCAAATAATATATTTAATATTGATCTAGTGTAATATATTTATTCAAGACCTTAAAAATGAATTTTATTTATTTTTAAGTATTATATTTATTTTTTATAAAATTCATCAAAGAATTAAGTGTCTTTAAATATTTCCTTTATGTTTTATTTGTAAAACTCTAAGTTAGTATTTTTTATAAAATAGTAGAGTTATTTTGATACACAAAAATATTTTTTTTTATTTTTAGGGTTTCTATTTTATTTTATAAAATTTCATTTAAGATTTAATAGTGTTGATAATTATTTTACTTTATATTTATTTTAAATAATTAAAATTATATTTTTATTATATAGATTTTATTTTTGTTGTCATTTTGATATATCATATGTATTTTTGGGATTTTTCTATATTTTTCTATAGTATAAATTATGTTCAGGGGTAGTTTGGTCATTTAGTGATTTGATAAATGTCTTATTTTCTTATTTTTCCTTTGGAATTGGGCCAGGCCCACCAATGGGCCAATCTGGACCCAACTTGGCCCACTGGCCTTGGGGTCAAACCCCAACCCGTTTCCACTGGACCGATCCATCGGCCCATTACCCCCCCTTCTCTCTCTCGAGCTTGTTCATCCTCACCCACTGTTTCCCCTCTCTGGCGACTGGAAGTTCCTCGTCGTCGGCGCTCGATTCCGACCATCTCTAGACCCTCAGGCCACCACCGTGTTGCATGTGGAGGTAGCTGACGATGCTGCATCGAATAGCCTAGCTGGATTCGATCCTTGGGCCCTCTTCTAGCCACACTTCTCTCTCTGCGATGGCTAGGGTTTGTGATGTTGCCGAGGATGTGGTGCTCCGACGCTCCTCTGGCATCGCCCTGGTGCCTTGGTGAGGAGGTGGTGCCGTCTTCCTCACTATGAGCTCTATGAACACGGCTTGGCGCGGGTTGAGCGCCACCGGTGCTCCCCGTGACGCCACACCAATCTTCACCGTCGGTCTGCTTCCTCTCCCATCTCCAAGCGAGGACCACGGGTAAGTGGGGATTCTCCCTTTTCTTTTCTCCACTTGAATCCTCTCCAGATTTCCCTCTGTGATGATAGGATTATCCTAAGTAGCACGAATGCGCTGTCCTAGTGTTTGTATGATGAGGATCTGATTCCCTTTGAATTGCTAAGTGGAGTAAATTGTGTGGATGAAATATATTGGATAGCTTGTAAAATTTATTGTTAGAAGAGAGGTTTGTGATTACTGTTATTCTTAGGTCAAAAGTGTGACACAGGTATCTTAATTTCACATTACCAGTACTTGGTATTTGTCACTTGTACAATTATCTTTGGTTGTTAGTTTGATCAGAGAACAAGTGGTTTTGCTAAAAAAATGTGGTTAAGTTGGTAGCTGGTTAAGATGATAATATACTAGGCTTTGAGTTATTGAACCTTTGGTTCGATGATGATTCTGGAGTCTGTATTGAACTAAACTTAGTTATCAATGTTGACAGCTAGTGTTCCAAATGATTCCTGGAAGCAAGTATTCAGGGAAATGATATAAGTAGACTTCCTGGATTTATTATAGAAACTATGGGATGCTATTGGAATTGAATTAGGATATGTGTAAGCTATGCATTGGCACTGCCAATCTGATCTTGTGGTGGTACTCATATTCTTTTTTATAAGTTATGGATTCATAATGTTCAACTTAATTCTATGTTTGTCAATATGACAGAGTTGTTACACACAAATGATTCCTAGCCATATAGCTAGGAAAATGATCTAAAATTTTAATGTTGGTTGACTAGGGAAATGATAAGAAGTCTTTGGTGATTATCTGCAAGTGAAATTGGTTGCTTAATCTATACTGTCTATATGAGAAAGTATATTGGGAATGATTCCTAGCAATTTAAGCTAGGAAAATGATTTGTAAACTTGTATATGTTTCCTTGTCACTTACTATCCATCAGCCGTCATATTTATGATCAGTGGCCCTTAGAATAGTGGCTTCTTCTAACTGGAATTAACTACTGTGGTGCCTCATTCAGGAGTGTGCACAGTAGTGAATCTTAATTAGCATAAACTACTGTTGGAAAATACTACTATGATGTAACCTGAGTGGTATAGTATGGAGATAGGCTTATAGCTAGTGATGCAAAAGTCTAAAGCTTTCTTTTTAATAAGAACATATTTGGTACTTGATGTTTAGTGTTAAACAGTTTAGTGGCTTCTAATGTTATTGAATCCGCTTTTGTGGTGCCTCCTATGTGGAGTTTGCACAACAGTAGATTCAAATAGTTTAATTTGCTGCTATTTGTCCCTGCCAAGGATGCAAAGGCTGAGGCTATGATGATGCTTGGGATAGATTAGTTATTGCTTTCTTATGAAATTATTCAGTGATGATCTAGTACTCCACTTGATTACAGATCTGAGAATTTTCCATTACCTCATCCATTTTCTAGGATGCATTTAAAAGAACAGATACAAAGGTATGCTCTTAGATGGATAACTTGATGTTGTGGAGCTGTGGTTGCTCTTGTGGATATTGTTCTACTGATGTTGTTGATGTTCTTGTAAACTTGTGATTATTATTGCTCAACTGTTGTAACTTGTCCTAGTAACCTTCACCTCCTAGCTCCAGATCCTCTGGGCTGCTGCTGATCTTGATCTTCCTTGCTGCTTACTTGATCTACTCCTTATCCTTCCTATTGGATGGCTTCTTGAAGCAACCATAGGTTGGGTATGTGTAACTACCTCGGTGAATTACGCTCCTAGCTACAAGCCTGGATGAACGGTAGTGGTTGAAATAGTACGATGGGGCCCCAAAAGCCACTCACGGGTAGACCTTTCGGCCGTCCCAACCACTTCCAATTCATCGGGACCTATACGGGCGGCGTAATCGGCAGGCGAAGGGATCAAATACATACACAAATGAGTATGTATGCAAGCCACCATACAAGAGTACATCAGAGCCATTCCATCTAGAAAGAAAAGAAAATATAGCAACGCCATACGGCAAGATTCAAAATGACCTAGATAGATCTAATATTTTAGGATAATTCCTCATACAGCACACATCAGAGTATCATGCGGAAGCGGGAAACAAAGTCCGAGTACGGATAAGAAGCAAATCGGCATAAGATGCCATAAAAATAAGCACATCCCAACCACAGATCTCACGGATCCCCGTTCCCGGAATCTCTACACCGAACGATCGTTGCCCACATCATCAGCCTGTTCCACCCAGTATCCGTCCTGCGAGGGTACCTGTCCATCTGAACCAAATATTTATCGTGTGAGACCCTAAGGGTACTCAGCAAGTCTTAATGCCTCTAAAGGGGACACAACCTGGGGTGACGCAATTGCAGCGAAAGATAATCCCTAACAATTCTATAGATAAACGCTAACCATCCGCCTAACCAAAGATAGACGGATGTCCGTGAATTAATGACAACAGTTATAACAGTAATATCACCAGATCCATCCTCCTCCTCGCTTACCGACGAGGAAGCGGACGAACAACCCCCCATCCGTTGGCAATTTTATTAACCATTCCATGAGTGTTGCACTATTTACTAGTCAATTACTTAGTCAGTTTAAAGCGGTACTTTAGTTATGCTTGTCTATGATCGAGAAACTGTGCTCCAAGTCGTCCATAACCGCGGACACGGCTTTCAGAAAGTTTTACCCTGCAGGGGTGCACAAATAGCAACACACACTCGATCAACCTCGGAAAAACCAAATCAAAACCCAACGAGGCCTTCACGATAAAGCAATCACAAGATTCAGAAATATTTCAGGGGGCCACCCCTTGGAGTACACCCGCAACGAAGCTAGCTGACTTCGAGACGGATCCGAGGTTCGGGTGGACGGCTGTGAGCGAGTGGGAACCCAAAACTGGGCTTGTCGACACCGCGAAAACGTGTCCCGATCCTAAACAGTACAGGTGCTATCTGTCGCACAATTTAATTAAAGTAGTAACATGGCATAAGTACAGGATAGTAAATAAAACCTCAAACTAGTTTGTGGCCCCAAGAAATAAGAATGAATCAAGCTCTAGCTCAGGGGGGTTCCCATGTACCTCCCGGATGTGGATAGCGCGAATAATCTTGGAACAGGAATGAAGTACTCAGGGTCTTACGGGACACAAGTGAGCAGGAAAAACCAAATAGCAGATGTTGCTCACCGGTGCCACTTTCATTAGTTATCCCATTGCTACTCAGGTTAAGTTGTTTAGGCACCTCGTTATCCATCAGACGCTCACAAACCCTACACATGCTGTTCTACGACTCGCATGGCTCAAACAACTCCTGTAGTAATGGCTCATGGGATGGAGGAACAAGCTTGGTGGGGTTTAAAGTAAAGGCTATGCAATACTTGGGATTCATTTTAATGCAATCGCGACTCAATGATGCAGGAATAAGACAGAGGCAATAGGTACTATATGTATGCAAGCATGTGGTAGTGCTTGCCTGGCAACTCAGTTGAAGCGAGAGACGGATCTGGGTAGTGCTCCTGGTTCTCTTGATATATCCCCTGCTCAGTGTCTATCCGAGAAAAACCAAACAAACAAGGCCAACATGAATATAGAGCACAAGCATATGAATACGATGCGTCAAGCAACCAATCATGCCATGATGAATGATGTACAATTTGCATGGCATTAAAGTAGCATGGCATGGGTGAGGTGTGGAAGACAAGAATAACATTTTAATGGGGTTTTGGATCACATTTTGTTGTCATAATAGTTGCTGTACACTATATATTTATATAATGCATGCTGCAATTGAAGTCATGGATAGCATAAACAGAAAGGTCACGTCGAGCTGATCATTTTAGACATATCATTTGTTAAATTTGGAATTATAAATCAAAAGTTATTAATTATTTAAGTTCCAGTGGCATTTGTTGTAATTTAACTCAACTTGGAATTTTAAATGTGAAAAAGGCAATTTGAATAGCATATTTGAAATCCTCACATTTTTCTGGTTCAGAAACATATAACATTTGCATTATTTGGATTTATAAATGAAAAGTTATTTAAAAACAGAATTAAAATTTGAATTTGAATTAAATTTAAATAGGTTTGAATTTAAACAGATGCTCAGAAAAGTTTTTAGCACTCAGGCCAACCTAGACCTAGTCGCAGACAGGTGGGGCCAGGCTCACCCGGACCCACACGCCAGTGGCTGGGAGGGAGGAGGACCGCGGGTTAATTAAACAAAACTAGGGGACCCTTTTTATAAAACGCACACAGAGACTGACATTGGGGTTTAGGGGGAGCGCGGGTTGAGGAAAAAGAAGGCCAGGGGGTTATCTGTGATATGCACACGCTACTGTTGTTCTTCTCGGTTGTCTGACGAACTGAATCAAAACCGCGCGACAGAGAAAACAGGGGCGCGCCAGACTCGATCCCGCGACCTCGGACGCGCCAGCGGGGGCGGCTACCGCTGCGGTGGCTGTGTGGTTGCTGTTGGAAAGGGGGGGCGTGGCTAGATAGGCTGCTGCGCGCCGCGGTAGCGAGTGGGCAGACGCGGCGACGGGCGCACCGAGGGTGCTCGACGAAAGGAACGGCGACGCCAGGAAGCGACGGTGCCGGCGAGGGTGTCTGGGAGGATGAGACGCTTACCGCGAGCTCGATGGTGGGCTCGGATCGGGTCGAGGCGCAGTAGACCAACGACGGGGCTGACGTTCAGAGGAGCTAGGGTTTGCGTCGGCTCGTGCTGGGCAGGGGTCCTGGGGCTTCTCCTCCGCGGCTCCGTGCACAGGTCGAAGCAGAGGCGCTCCACGGCCTTCCCCGACAACCTCAGCACCACGCTCGCCTCCTGGTTTGCTGTGCTCGAGCGAGAACCGACGGTGGTGGCCGGCGTCAGCAGCTGGTGGCGGTGGAAGAAAGGGAGGAGAGGGGAGGCGAGGCAGCGCCTCAGGGGTGATCTGGGGGAGGCTAGAGGATTGAGGGAGAGGATAAGAACGAGAGGGGGCATGTGGGGCTTGCGTGGGGGAGGGGTAGATGGAAAAGGTGGCCTCGGCGCCACCGCTCCTCCTCCTCGAGATTGATCAGGCATGCACATGGGGGGGGGCTGGCAGGCTGCCAGGTGGGTCTGGGGTAAGGAGCTCGTGGGCAGGTAGGTCTAGAGGGGGCCCCTAGGGCAGGGAGAGAAGAGAGGAAGAGGGGGCCGGCTCGGTTGGTAGTGTGGGACTAGGGTTTAGGTTTGGGGGGCTCGGGTTAGAATTAGGTGGGATTAAGGAGAGAGGGGGTGGATTAGAGTTTTGTTTGGACTAGGTGTAGCTTAGGGTTTTAGCTAGGATGGGTATGGGGCATGGTGATGAAGGAGTAGGTGATAGAGGAAACTAGGATAGAGGATTAGAGAGAGAGGGGGAAGGTTAGATGCTAGGTGTTCTTTTGACAAGATCCAACCATGCACCAAACAAACCCCAACAAGAACAAGACTAGAGCAAGGGGAAAAGGTGATGATGGTTTAGGCATGATCAAACAAGACCATGCCTAAGGGGTAGAGAGATGCTTCATGCAAAAGAAAACAAATAAAATTCAAAGGACAAGCCAAAGGTGGTACTTGCATGGGCCATGCATCAATATTAAATGCCATGTATTAACCTTGTGAAAACAAAATATAATCCCATGGCATTTATTTATGTGCATCCCCAAAAGTGGAGTAAGGCCAAGCAAAAGATTATGGGTGGAATCCAACTAACCAACATGAGCTAGAGGTAAACTCAATTAAAATGCCAAGCTCATATTAGTGGGATGGTGGAACACAAGGTGGTGAAGAAAAAGGTGGTGGAGGCAATAAGAGATATGCCCCCAAATCAACTTGGGCATTTAACAATATATCAAGAACCAAATACAATATCAAGATGCAAATACAATTAATAATGCACATGAGATAAGAACCAAACAAGAAGGGTTTTATATGATGCTCAAATGCAAGGTGGCATGATGACATGAGCATGATATGATGATGATGCAACAATTATATGTAGGAAGTGGTCCTTTTATTACTAGAACAAGTAGCATTACAGGTGTTAGACAACTGGGATGCTACAACTCTCCCCCACTAGACAGGAATCTCGCCCCGAGATTCTAGGAAGAAGAAGACACAAAGAGGGTAGGATGGTTGGCACGGAGTTCATCTTCACGCTCCCAAGTGGCTTCGTCCACAGAATGGTGTGACCACTTCACCTTGCAGAACTTGATGGACTTGTTGCGAGTCCTTCTTTCTGCGGTCTCAAGGATTTTTGTGGGGTGTTCTTGATAAGACAGGTATTCTTGGAGATCGATTAGCTCATGATCCACGGTCCTGCCGGGATCTTTGAAGCACTTCTTGAGCTGAGAGATGTGGAAAACATCATGGACTTTGAGTTTTTCCGGGAGCTCCAGGGCATAAGCAACTTCTCCTCTTCTACCACGAATCTTGAAAGGACCGATGTACCTAGGAGCCAACTTTCCTTTGATACCGAAGCGGTGTGTGCCTCTCATGGGAGTGACACGAAGGTACACGAGATCACCAGGGGCATACACCATATCCGTGTGCTTCCTGTCATAATTGCTCTTCTGGCGACTTTGAGCAATCTTCAGGTTCTCAAGAATGATATGCACCTTCTCCTCTGCTTGTGTTACAATGTCAGGGCCAAACCAGATTCTTTCTCCTGCACCTGACCACCCAATCGGAGTTCTGCACTTGCGACCATAGAGAGCCTCAAATGGTGCCATCTTCAGACTTTTCTGGTGTGGCATCCCGCAAAACCACTACTGGAAAATCGCGTTGAATTTGTGCATTGCATCGTCATCATCATATGTTGTTTGTCAAAAACTATTTTCGCAAAGCCCGTTTGTTTTCGAAAACGCCCCACCTTAATTATCGCGCAAACCCGGGTCGCCGGAGTCTTTTGTTATGTCCGTTGTCAGTTTGCAAGAACGCTGGTTGAAAAAAAATATTTTAATTAATTATTTTAGTGGGGGCAGTCGAACGGGCCAAATCGACCCGAACGACCACCCCCGTACAAAACAAATCGGCCCAACCCCAAATCCTTTTTACACCCACCTACCTACCCACACCCAGCCTCCACCTCACCCTGGCCAATCACCCTGTGCCACCTCGCCCTCTCCCCTTCCCCTAACCAACCAGGTGTTGCCACCTCCACCCCCCCTCTCTCTCCTCTCACCCCAACTACCCTGACCACACCACACCCATCCCCCACGCACACAGCAGCCGCAGCTCACCCCACTCCCTCTGCCACGCGGGCCACCCGCGGGCCCCACGTCCTGCGCCCACCCCCAGCACCTCTTCCATGTTCCTCTTCTTCCTCTCATCTTCCCCACCCCGTGCCAGGCTCCTCTCCTCCCTCTTCCCTGGTTCTCCCCAGCCTCCTTCTCCCCTCCGCCGCCGTCGACTCCTTCCCCGCCGCCGGCGTGCTCCCCCTTCTCCTCTCCTTCCCCACCGCGCCGTCCTCCCTCTCCCGCTCGCCGCGCGCAGCGCCCCTCTTCGCCGGCCGTCCCCGCTTCTCCGGCGACCTCCGCCGCCCTCGCCACCCTTCACCCACCACCGCCTCCGCCCCGCCACAGCGACCCGTCCCCGCTTATCCCTCGAGCCCGCTCTGCCTTCACCCCGCCTCGACCGCCTCCAGCAGGACCCCATCGTCGTCGACCCCCCCTCCACCTGGCCGTCCTCCCCGCCCCCGCCGGCCTCGCGTGCGAGCGCGACCGCGCCCGCCGCCGTCGCCAGGACCCGGGCCTCTCTCCGGCGCCGGCCGCCTCTCCCCACCCTCGCCTCTGTCCGCATCCGCCCACCGCCGCCAGACGCGTCCGCTCCGCCAGCCGCGCCGCCGCCCACCTCAAGCACCGCCCTTCCCCGAGCGGCCTCCACCGCCTGCGGCCCCTCCCCAGCGCCCTCGCCAAGCCGCCGTGGTCCTCGTCCCCAAGCAGAGCCCGCGTCTTCAGGCCGTCCTTGCTGCACGTGTCGGCTAGAACGGCTTCATGCCCGCGCCGTACCGCGAGTGCATGTTGGTAATCTGTATGTCTGCGAGTTTTTGCGGGTGTCGTGTACTCGTGGCCGTTCCGAAGTTCGCGATGCAACTTTCGCCAAGATCGACCAACGCCATAAGTGGTACGAGGATCACCCCAAGGACTTCAAGTTGAACCCACAAGATCCACCTCTCGGACGCCTAAAACCGTCGTCAGAGAACCCGTATAACGTCAAGTTCTTCCCTCGGAACCGTCAGGATCTCCGTCACCGAACCCTCGGCACGCCAAGATCTACCTCACGGACACCGAGAACTTCCCCTGAACGCCAAGGTCGCCTACACGGATACGACAAGTGCTCCCTCGAGTACGCCGAGTACTTCATCCCGGACACCGAGAACCCGATGCAGCGAGTACTTCATCCCGGACGCCACGACCGTCGACATGACCCGAAGACCACGGATGCGCCGAGATCTACTTCGCTATCCGAGATCCACCCCGTTAACCGAGAACGCTTCCGTCAAGACCGACCCCGAACCCCCAGAACCTCAAGATCGTCGAGACCCCTAAAGTGTGAACCTCTTATCCGAGAACCCTATTTTATAATATAATAACAACTTGTTGCATAATTACATTGTCCTACTCGCATGCATAATCATGTGGTTTGGGGGCCTTATGCCGATTCACCTAATAATTACATATGGGGCCCATATGCAGGCAAATCTAGTCTCATATTGGCCTCATTTAAAACTTGTATAGCGAACCGGTGCTATCTTTTGCCATGTTAAAACAACGTTTAATTTGCGGGGTAGTTAAATAACTTGAACCGTTTAATTAATTGTCGGGACCCCGGTTCCGCTTAATATGACCTAATTGCACCGCACCTTTGCCATGTCATACATCATACATGCATCATGCTGATCTTCTGCCGTTGTATTAAATATCGCATCCGGTGTTTCTTCTAGTGTTTTGGTTCTTCGCGGATAAGGCCGTTGAGTTGATGTGAGCTTCGCCCCGATCTTCGGTTGAACCTTCGACAATATTTTTCAGGCGAGCATCTTCCCCTTTCTACCTATCTTACTTTTATAGTATTTACTTCCCTCCTGTTGATCTATTGCTATCTGTGTTGCGATGCTTTAGTTTCCGTACCTGTGATATACCGTGCAGCCCTATATTGCCATGGCCACCTCCTATTCCCTGTTGTTTGGTAGATAGCTGGACTTGCGCGTCGTAGTCGCTTGATCAAGTGTTGTTGCGTGTCGTCAAGTACCACAGTTGTTGATATATTGCCGCATGTTGATGTTGGAGACGATCATGTCTTTAATTATTGTTCACTTTAATTCCTGTTTAACAACTAAAATTGAATTAAGCAGAGGCATCGGTGGGTGATAGGTAAGATTTGGTTTCCGACCGCCCACTTGTGTCCCGTAGGACCCGAGTTCTTGACACCTGCTCCGAGATCGAGCGCGCTAACCACAGGTGGGGAGATATGGGCCCCCCATTGATTATTACCTGATTTCAAAGTATTGTACTGGGGGCCACAAACTAGTTTGAGGTTTTATTTACTATCCTGTACTTATGCCATGTTTACCGCTTTATTTACGTTTGTGCGAGGAGCACACTGTACTGTTTAGGTAAGCGGAAAGTTTTCGCGGTATCGACAGTCCCCGATTGGGGATCTGCTGTCGTTTACAGCCATTGTCGCAAACCCTAAGTCCGTCTCGGAGACCGGCCGACTTCGTTGCGGGTAGACTTAGTGGGGTGGCCCCCCGTGCTTGCTTTGGGTCTGGGAACGTCGTGACTTAGGCCCCGCCGACATACCGATGGGTGTATGTTAACTGATCTGGCAAAAAGGGTCGAAGTGCCTTTGGATACTTTGGTGCACCCCTGCAGGGTTAAATCTTTTCGAGAAGCCGTGTCCGTGGTTATGGACGACTTGGAGCACAGTGCTTGATCATAGACAACTACAACTAAAGTTTACTATTATAAATTGACTTGTATCCGATATGACTAGTAACCAGCTTCACTACAACGGAATGGCTAAATAAGAGTACCAACAACTGCTGGGTTTGGGGTTCTCTCATGCTAATTGTATATGACTAGTAAGTGTTGCAACTATCATGGAATGGTTAACTAAAAGAGCCCATTGCTTACTTTATCAGGATGATTATCTAAACCTGACTAGTAATTGCTGCAACGATAACTGAATAAATAAAACTGCCAACTGTGTGAGTTCCTCGGTTGACTTCCTCGATGGTCTCGAGGGGGAAACTCCAGGATGGGTTTGTTTGGTGGTAGTATCAGGTTGGTTCCGAATAGGTCTTTCTCACCCCTCTCTGATAGTCGCCAGTTGTATCGAGTCTCTATAGGTTGTTTAGTGCATGCTGCCGCTGCCGCTCAGTCCACCATACCTATGTAGGCGAGGACCGCCGAATTCTAGTCTCGTCGTGTACTGGCCTCAGTACTGACGCTCCTCTTTTTCCTTTGCCCTTTGTCGGCACCCCCTTTTGTTTAAGCAGGTTTTGAGATCGACGCCGTTAGCAGGGTTACCCTTCCGGCTTGGCCTGGGCAGGGTTATGGACGCCATTGGTTATTCTTCAGGGCTCTTAGCCCCATTTGCTTCTTGTCCGTAGTCGGACGCTCCATCTTTTCAAGGTGATTTGGATCTTTGTACTGTAAATCTGTATTCTTGACTCTTTGAGCCGCTGTTGTATATATATCTGTTCTGTGGGTCCCATCGAGGACTGTTGTGTAAGGTTATTACTTTGTTTTCCACCCGCATGCAAGTGCCTGGTGGGCACCTTCGAATCGTTTCAATGCGGGTTTGGCGGGTTTCGCTAAAACTTGCATAGGGTCGATTCAGAGGGTGTTACAGAGTGGTATCCGAGCTCAGCAGTTGCGATACCCCACAAGTCCAGCATGTAGGATAACCTAGCTAACGGCCGCAGTAGAGTGTCAAAACTATTTTTGCAAAATCGGTTGGATAGTTCTGATTAGGTCTAATTTTACTCCTTACCCCTCTGCTATTCTCCTCTTACCTCTACGTGTTTTGAATCCGCTCTCTTCTCTCTCTTCGAGTCCAGGATTTCTCGTGGTTGGGTTCCGTCGTACCTTCAGGGTTTCGCTTCCTTCTTTGGTAACGGTGTTCTACCGTCCGGTGATCAAGCTGCCTGATGAATCCTTCGTCTGTGGTACCATTCTTTGTTCCTTGTTTGTGCCTTCCGGTGTTGGCCGACGCGACGACAGCATCTACGCCAGATCCGATGCAGAGTCTGCATCACTCCTTTGTTTCCGAACCTCGTTTGTCGAGATCTTCAGTCTGAATCTTGAGGGTTGGTTGCATAATCTATCTGTTCGTGTACAGAGTAATGCTTTGAGTGCGGGATGGAGTCGCGACCATACCACTACTCTTATCATTTGCTTTTGTATATGGAATGGTGGATCGATGCATTTTACTCCGTCCACGGAAGCTAGAGGTGGCTTAATTTGCTGATACCTCTACCTTCGACCTTTTGTTTCCGGAGTGCTCTCTCGACGATCACGAACAACGACCTCTTGTTAGTGGTGTCGCGAAGATCTATACGAAGCGAGAAGACGCAGATCGCCGACCTTCTTTTCCGGTACCATGAGGCGGATCTCGAGGGCGAGATCCATTGTTAGTGGTGTCGAATTGTGGCATCTCGCAAAACCACTACTGGAAAATCGCGTTGAATTTGTGCATTGCATCGTCATCATCATATGTTGTTTGTCAAAAACTATTTTCGCAAAGCCCGTTTGTTTTCTAAAACGCCCCACCTTAATTATCGCGCAAACCCGGGTCGCCGGAGTCTTTTGTTATGTCCGTTGTCAGTTTGCAAGAACGCTGGTTGAAAAAAAATATTTTAATTAATTATTTTAGTGGGGGCAGTCGAACGGGCCAAATCGACCCGAACGACCACCCCCGTACAAAACAAATCGGCCCAACCCCAAATCCTTTTTACACCCACCTACCTACCCACACCCAGCCTCCACCTCACCCTGGCCAATCACCCTGTGCCACCTCGCCCTCTCCCCTTCCCCTAACCAACCAGGTGTTGCCACCTCCACCCCCCTCTCTCTCCTCTCACCCCAACCACCCTGACCACACCACACCCATCCCCCACGCACACAGCAGCCGCAGCTCACCCCACTCCCTCTGCCACACGGGCCACCCGCGGGCCCCACGTCCTGGCCCCGCCCCCAGCACCTCTTCCCTGTTCCTCTTCTTCCTCTCATCTTCCCCACCCCGTGCCAGGCTCCTCTCCTCCCTCTTCCCTGGTTCTCCCCAGCCTCCTTCTCCCCTCCGCCGCCGTCGGCTCCTTCCCCGCCGCCGGCGTGCTCCCCCTTCTCCTCTCCTTCCCCACCTCGCCGTCCTCCCTCTCCCGCTCGCCGCGCGCAGCGCCCCTCTTCGTCGGCCGTCCCCGCTTCTCCGGCGACCTCCGCCGCCCTCGCCACCCTTCACCCACCACCGCCTCCGCCCCGCCACAGCGACCCGTCCCCGCTTCTCCCTCGAGCCCGCTCTGCCTTCACCCCGCCTCGACCGCCTCCAGCAGGACCCCATCGTCGTCGACCCCCCCTCCACCTGGCCGTCCTCCCCACCCCCGCCGGCCTCGCGTGCGAGCGCGACCGCGCCCGCTGCCGTCGCCAGGACCCGGGCCTCTCTCCGGCTCCGGCCGCCTCTCCCCACCCTCGCCTCCGTCCGCATCCGCCCACCGCCGCCAGACGCGTCCGCTCCGCCAGCCGCGCCGCCGCCCACCTTAAGCACAGCCCTTCCCCGAGCGGCCTCCACCGCCTGCGGCCCCTCCCCAGCGCCCTCGCCAAGCCGCCGTGGTCGTCGTCCCCGAGCAGAGCCCGCGTCTTCCGGCCGTCCTTGCTGCACGTGTCGGCTAGAACGGCTTCAAGCCCGCGCCATACCGCGAGTGCATGTTGGTAATCTGTATGTCTGCGAGTTTTTGTGGGTGTCGTGTACTCGTGGCCGTTCCGAAGTTCGCGATGCAACTTTCGGCAAGATCGACCAACGCCATAAGTGGTATGAGGATCACCCCAAGGACTTCAAGTTGAACCCACAAGATCCACCTCTCGGACGCCTAAAACCGTCGTTAGAGAACCCGTATAACGTCAAGTTCTTCCCCCGGAACCGTCAGGATCTCCGTCACCGAACCCTCGGCACGCCAAGGTCTACCTCACGGACACCGAGAACTTCCCCTGAACGCCAAGGTCGCCTACATGGATACGACAAGTGCTCCCTCGAGGACGCCGAGTACTTCATCCCGGACACCGAGAACCCGATGCAGCGAGTACTTCATCCCGGACGCCACGACCGTCGACATGACCCGAAGACCACGGATGCGCCGAGATCTACTTCGCTATCCGAGATCCACCCCGTTAACCGAGAACGCTTCCGTCAAGACCGACCCCGAACCCCCAGAACCTCAAGATCGTCGAGACCCCTAAAGTGTGAACCTCTTATCCGAGAACCCTATTTTATAATATAATAACAACTTGTTGCATAATTACATTGTCCTCCTCGCATGCATAATCATGTGGTTTGGGGGCCTTATGCCGATTCACCTAATAATTACATATGGGGCCCATATGCGGGCAAATCTAGTCTCATATTGGCCTCATTTAAAACTTGTATAGCGAACCGGTGCTATCTTTTGCCATGTTAAAACAACGTTTAATTTGCGGGGTAGTTAAATAACTTGAACCGTTTAATTAATTGTCGGGACCCCGGTTCCGCTTAATATGACCTAATTGCACCGCACCTTTGCCATGTCATACATCATACATGCATCATGCCGATCTTCTGCCGTTGTATTAAATATCGCATCCGGTGTTTCTTCTAGTGTTTTGGTTCTTCGCGGATAAGGCCGTTGAGTTGATGTGAGCTTCGCCCCGATCTTCGGTTGAACCTTCGACAATGTTTTTCAGGCGAGCATCTCCCCCTTTCTACCTATCTTACTTTTATAGTATTTACTTCCCTCCTGTTGATCTATTGCTATCTGTGTTGCGATGCTTTAGTTTCCGTACCTGTGATATACCGTGCAGCCCTATATTGCCATGGCCACCTCCTATTCCCTGTTGTTTGGTAGATAGCTGGACTTGCGCGTCGTAGTCGCTTGCTCAAGTGCTGTTGCGTGTCGTCAAGTACCACAGTTGTTGATATATTGCCGCATGTTGATGTTGGAGACGATCATGTCTTTAATTATTGTTCACTTTAATTCCTGTTTAACAACTAAAATTGAATTAAGCAGAGGCATCGGTGGGAGATAGGTAAGATTTGGTTTCCGACCGCCCACTTGTGTCCCGTAGGACCCGAGTTCTTGACACCTGCTCCGAGATCGAGCGCGCTAACCACAGGTGGGGAGATATGGGCCCCCCATTGATTATTACCTGATTTCAAAGTATTGTACTGGGGGCCACAAACTAGTTTGATGTTTTATTTACTATCCTGTACTTATGCCATGTTTACCGCTTTATTTACGTTTGTGCGAGGAGCACACTGTACTGTTTAGGTAAGCGGAATGTTTTCGCGGTATCGACAGTCCCCGATTGGGGATCTGCTGTCGTTTACAGCCATTGTCGCAAACCCTAAGTCCGTCTCGGAGACCGGCTGACTTCGTTGCGGGTAGAATTAGTGGGGTGGCCCCCCGTGCTTGCTTTGGGTCTGGGAACGTCGTGACTTAGGCCCCGCCGACATACCGATGGGTGTATGTTAACTGATCTGGCAAAAAGGGTCGAAGTGCCTGTGGATACTTTGGTGCACCCCTGCAGGGTTAAATCTTTTCGAGAAGCCGTGTCCGCGGTTATGGACGACTTGGAGCACAGTGCTTGATCATAGACAACTACAACTAAAGTTTACTGTTATAAATTGACTTGTATCCGATATGACTAGTAACCAGCTTCACTACAACGGAATGGCTAAATAAGAGTACCAACAACTGCTGGGTTTGGGGTTCTCTCATGCTAATTGTATCTGACTAGTAAGTGTTGCAACTATCATGGAATGGTTAACTAAAAGAGCCCATTGCTTACTTTATCAGGATGATTATCTAAACCTGACTAGTAATTGCTGCAACGATAACTGAATAAATAAAACTGCCAACTGTGTGAGTTCCTCGGTTGACTTCCTCGATGGTCTCGAGGGGGAAACGCCAGGATGGGTTTGTTTGGTGGTAGTATCAGGTTGGTTCCGAATAGGTCTTTCTCACCCCTCTCTGATAGTCGCCAGTTGTATCGAGTCTCTATAGGTTGTTTAGTGCATGCTGCCGCTGCCGCTCAGTCCACCATACCTATGTAGGCGAGGACCGCCGAATTCTAGTCTCGCCGTGTACTGGCCTCAGTACTGACGCTCCTCTTTTTCCTTTGCCCTTTGTCGGCACCCCCTTTTGTTTAAGCAGGTTTTGAGATCGACGCCGTTAGCAGGGTTACCCTTCCGGCTTGGCCTGGGCAGGGTTATGGACGCCATTGGTTATTCTTCAGGGCTCTTAGCCCCATTTGCTTCTTGTCCGTAGTCGGACGCTCCATCTTTTCAAGGTGATTTGGATCTTTGTACTGTAAATCTGTATTCTTGACTCTTTGAGCCGCTGTTGTATATATATCTGTTCTGTGGGTCCCATCGAGGACTGTTGTGTAAGGTTATTACTTTGTTTTCCACCCGCACGCAAGTGCCTGGTGGGCACCTTCGAATCGTTTCTATGCGGGTTTGACGGGTTTCGCTAAAACTTGCATAGGGTCGATTCAGAGGGTGTTACATCTGGAAGCTGTTGTTGTAGGAAAATTCAGCATATGGAAGGCATTCCTCCCACTTCATGCCAAAAGAGATGACGCAAGCACGAAGCATATCCTCCAGAATCTGATTGATCCTTTCCACTTGTCCTTCCGACTGAGGGTGGTAAGCAGTGCTGAAGTTCAACTTTGTTCCCAAAGCATTTTGGAAACTTTCCCAGAACATTGAAGTGAAGATGCTTCCACGGTCTGAACTGATTTCAAGCGGAACCCCATACAGAGAGACAATTCTGTTGATATAGAGCTCAGCCAACTGAATTCCAGAAATTGTTTCTTTGACTGGGAAGAAATGAGCCACTTTAGAAAGCCTGTCGATGACAACAAAGATTGCATTGTTGCCCTTCTGCGACCTCGGAAAGCCAGTGATGAAGTCCATCTCTACTTTCTCCCATTTCCATTCCGGAGGTTTCAATGGCTGTAGAAGACCGAATGGTTTCTGATGGACAGCTTTTACTCTGCGGCAGACATCACATTCCGAGACATACTTGGCACAATACCGTTTCAGACCAGGCCACCAATATTGTGTTTTCAAATCCATGTACATCTTTGTGCTGCCAGGATGGATAGAAAGAACCGACTCATGCGCCTCCTTGAGAACTTGCTCTCTCAAACCCAGGTAGTTTGGAACAAACATCCGGTGTTCAAAGAAAAGCGTGCCTTGATCATCAACATGGAAGGACTCATACTTCGGAAGCTCAAGTTTAGAGATGATGTTTCTGGTGTGCGGATCACCCAGCTGACGAGAGCGAATCTTTTCTTCCAAGAGAGGAGTAGCCAGAAGGTTCAGGAGATGCCCTTGTTCCACAATTTCCAGGTTGAGCTGACGGAATTCCTCGCACAAGCGAGGTTGTTGTTCTTCCATCATGAGGTTATTGACATAAGCTTTGCGGCTAAGAGCATCGGCCATGACATTAGCTTTGCCCGGAGTGTAGTTGATGGTCACATCAAAGTCATTGATTGCTTCAATCCATCTCCTCTGCCGAAGGTTGAGATCAGGCTGAGTGAAGATATACTTCAAACTCTTGTGGTCAGAAAAGATCTCACAACGGTTACCAAGCAAGAAGTGCCTCCATAGCTTCAAAGCAAAGACAACTGCTGCTAGCTCGAGGTCATGTGTGGGATAGTTGACCTCATGCGTCTTCAACTGACGAGAGGCATAAGCAACCACCTGTTTCTCTTGCATAAGGACCGCACCCAATCCTTGCAAAGAGGCGTCGCAGAATATCTGGAAAGGCTTAGATGTATCCGGAGGAACCAAGACTGGTGTGGAAGTGAGATTCTCTTTGAGTGTCTCAAAACTTGCTTGACACGCAGGAGTCCACATGTATTTCTTGCCTTTCTTGAGGAGGTCGGTAAGAGGCTTCGCTATCTTCGAGAAGTTCTGAACGAAGCGACGGCAATAACTAGCCAAACCAAGAAAACTCCGCACTTCTTTGACATTAATAGGAGGAAGCCATTCAACAATTGTCTTCACAGTTTCCGAGTTGACTGCAATGCCCTTGGCAGAGATGACATGACCAAGATAGGTTACTTCAGGCAGCCAAAACTCACACTTTGAGAACTTTGCATACAAGCGGTTCGCATGAAGCTTGTTTAGGACACACCGCAGGTGTTCTTCATGCTCTTCTTTGGACTTAGAATAGACCAGGATGTCATCCAGATAGACCACAACGAACTTATCAAGGTACTCCATGAAAACCGAGTTCATCAGCCTCGAGAAGGTAGCAGGTGCGTTGGTGAGTCCGAAAGACATAACCGTGTATTCATACAGGCCATAGCGGGTGGTGAAAGCTGTTTTGGGCACATCTTCCTTGCGATTCTTGATTTGGTGATAACCACTTCTCAAGTCCAGCTTAGAGAACACCACAGCTCCAGCTAGCTGATCGAAGAGATCATTAATCCGCGGGAGAGGATATTTGTTCTTGATGGTTTTAGCATTGAGAGCCCGGTAGTCAGCACATAGTCTATCGGTCCTGTCACGCTTCTTCACAAAGATTGTTGGGCTACCCCAAGACGAAGTACTGTGTTGAATGAAACCCAACTTCTCTTGTTCATCAAGTTTTCGTTTGAGTTCAGCCAACTCAGAAGGACCCATTTTATAAGGCCGCTTGGAGATAGGAGCCGTTCCAGGTTCAAGCTCAATCACAAACTCAACCTCACGATCCGGAGGCATACCCGGCAACTCTTCAGGAAAGACATCTGGGAACTCACAGACCACCGGTACACTCTGAATAGCTTCCATATCATCATCATTCAAAGCCGCCAAAGAGAAGAGCTGAACAGCAGGAGTCAGACTTGGAGAAAAGACTATATGGCCTTCAGGAATCTTCAGTGACACTGAGCGTTCAGCACAATCAATCACAGCTGCATTTGCCGTTAACCAATCCATGCCCAAGATGACATCAATGTCAGAATTGCCCAGAACAATTAAGGAAGCCGAGAACGAAGAGCCACCAATCTCAATTTGATTGCCATGGCTGATATGAACAGCCCTCATGTTTGAACCAGGAGATTGTACCACCAACCGCTTAAGGAGAGGAACCAAGACCAACTCATTCTCATTTGCAAACTTGTGAGACACAAAAGAATGCGATGCACCAGAATCAAACAACACTCGTGTAGGGACTGAGTTAACGGAAAGCATACCCATCACAACTCCAGGTGCATGCTCAGCTTGAGCGGCGTTGACACAGTTGGCACAAACAACCGCAGACCCGGGCTTGGTGTTGATGTTGAGAGCCCGAGGTGGTGGTGCACGAACCATAGGAGAGCTTGCTGCAGATCTTGGCGGGGGTGGAGGGAGAGCTTTGTTCTTCATCGGACAGTTCCAGTGGGGATGTCCAGGATCTCCACACGTGAAGCAGGCACCAGGTGGACGTGGAGCAACATAGCCAGGGACTCCGCCAGGCGCTCCAGGGTAGTTGTGGGTGTAGCCCCTGGGAGCAGCAGTGATGGAGTTTGGTGGCCTTGACGCATACCTTGAAGGTCTTGGTGAAGCCGGGAGCGACGGTGGGGTGTTAGGAACCCAGACACGCCGCTTAGAAGGAGCTGCCATAACTGCAGAGCTTGATGCATCCCTGTTGTGTTTCTTGGACTCCTCAAACACTTGCATGCTTGCTTCCTCTTGCAGGGCTGTGTGCTGTAGTTCCAGGAAAGATGCCGGCCTTGCATGTGTGATTGCATACTTGATCGATGCATTGAGCCCTTGCCTGAACCTCTTCTGCTTCTTCTTGTCATCAGATACCTCATCGCCACCATAACGAGATAGATTCATGAAGTTCCTGATGTAGGTGTTGACGTTATCATTTCCTTGCTTCAGGTTGAGAAAAACTTCCTTCATCCTTTCCATTACAATTTCTGAGAGAAACTGCTCTTTGAAAGCTGCAGTGAACCTTTCCCAAGTAGGCTGAAAACCAGTGCAGCTTGCCTTCAAGTAATTCTCCCACCAGAGAGCTGCATCTCCCTTCAGAAGGTGAGTAGCACACTTGACCCACTCCTGCTCCGGAACATCAGCAGTCTCGAGCAACCTTGACATCTCACGCAGCCAATCATCCGCGTCCAGTGGTCGATCAGAAACATCAAACTGACGAGGGTTGAATTTCAGGAAGCTCTTGATGTCTCCTCGCTTGGGAGGTGGAGGGAGTGGAGCAAACTCATTTCTTCTGACGCTTTCTTCCAGACGCTGCTGGTTCTGCTGCATTGCTGCCAAGGCATTGGCTATGTTCGACAACGCGGCCCCAAGTTCTGGTGGTATGTCCTCATCTGAACGGCGTGGTGGAGCCATCCTGAGATTGATATAAAACACAAGTCAGTACTATAATGGAGAATGATAATAATCCAAAATAGTACCAAGATGGAATTAACCAAGATTAAAGGATACAATTTACTAAGATGATATTAAAATATCAACAAAGTTCAAAGCACCTAAAAGATATTAAGCATATCGCACACGACTGAAAAGGAGTGTGGTACACAAATATATCAAAGAAAAAATTTCCACAAATTTTGGCATTAAAATACTAATAGATGCGCAAAATTACTTAACGAATCAAGATTAGTGACTCTACCGATTCAATATACAAAAGCGAATGATAAGAGTAGTGGTATGGTCGCGACTCCATCCCGCACTCAAATCATTACTCCGCACATGAACAAGTGGAACACATATCCTAACCCCTTCTTCTCACGACGAAACCTAAAGATTGGTAACTACGGAAACGAACACCCCAAACAAGATAGCGTCGGATACAAAGAGTAAGATAGATTGCGTCGGTTTGCAAAAGCCTGTCGGTATGGAATGTACCAACAGTTGATAACCAAAGGCTGACTAGATAACAACTTGGATGCAACAGATAGACAAGGGATTACACACACACACACACACACACACACACACACAACCTATGGTACTACGGAAACCCATAACACGTGAATCCTAGTTTGAATTTTAAGAAGAGGATTGAAAACGTTGCACTTCCTTACCAGAAAAGGGTGGGTGGGTGGGTAAGAAGAAAAGTGGAAGCAGTCCTACTCTCGCGTTTTGTTTTTCCCTAGTATACATAACTACCAAAATATTTGCTAGACTGACAACGACCGTTTGGCTGAAACCCTGAAGGTCGGGATGGCTCTGATACCAATTGTAACTACCTCGGTGAATTACGCTCCTAGCTACAAGCCTGGATGAACGGTAGTGGTTGAAATAGTACGGTGGGACCCCAAAAGCCACTCGCGGGTAGACCTTTCGGCCGTCCCAACCACTTCCATTTCATCGGGACCTGTACGGGCGGCGTAATCGGCAGGCGAAGGGATCAAATACATACACAAATGAGTATGTATGCAAGCCACCATACAAGAGTACATCAGAGCCATTCCATCTAGAAAGAAAAGAAAATATAGCAACGCCATTATGCAAGATTCAAAATGACCTAGATAGATCTAATATTTTAGGATAATTCCTCATACAGCACACATCAGAGTATCATGCGGAAGCGGCAAACAAAGTCCGAGTACGGATAAGAAGCAAATCGGCATAAGATGCCATAGAAAAAAGCACATCCCAACCACAGATCTCACGGATCCTCGTTCCCGGAATCTCTACACCGAACGATCGTTGCCCACATCATCAGCCTCTTCCACCCAGTATCCGTCCTGCGAGGGTACCTGTCCATCTGAACCAAATATTTATCGTGTGAGACCCTAAGGGTACTCAGCAAGTCTTAATGCCTCTAAAGGGGACACAACCTGGGGTGACGCAATTGCAGCGAAAGATAATCCCTAACAGTTCTATAGATAAACGCTAACCATCCGCCTAACCAAAGATAGACGGATGTCCGTGAATTAATGACAACAGTTATAACAGTAATATCACCAGATCCATCCTCCTCCTCGCTTACCGACGAGGAAGCGGACGAACAACCCCCCATCCGTTGGCCATTTTATTAACCATTCCATGAGTGTTGCACTATTTACTAGTCAATTACTTAGTCAGTTTAAAGCGGTACTTTAGTTATGCTTGTCTATGATCGAGAAAATGTGCTCCAAGTCGTCCATAACCGCGGACACGGCTTTCAGAAAGTTTTACCCTGCAGGGGTGCACAAATAGCAACACACACTCGATCAACCTCGGAAAAACCAAATCAAAACCCAACAAGGCCTCCACGACAAAGCAATCACAAGATTCAGAAATATTTCAGGGGGCCACCCCTTGGAGTACACCCGCAACGAAGCTAGCTGACTTCGAGACGGATCCGAGGTTTGGGTGGACGGCTGTGAGCGACTGGGAACCCAAAACTGGGCTTGTCGACACCGCGAAAACGTGTCCCGATCCTAAACAGTACAGGTGCTATCTGTCGCACAATTTAATTAAAGTACTAACATGGCATAAGTACAGGATAGTAAATAAAACCTCAAACTAGTTTGTGGCCCCAAGAAATAAGAATGAATCAAGTTCTGGCCAGGGGGGTCCCATATACCTCCCGGATGTGGATAGCGCGAATAATCTTGGAACAGGAATCAAGTACTCGGGGTCTTACGGGACACAAGTGAGCAGGAAAAACCAAATAGCAGATGTTGCTCACCGGTGCCACTTTCATTAGTTACCCCATTGCTACTCAGGTTAAGTTGTTTAGGCACCTCGTTATCCATCAGACGCTCACAAACCCTACACATGTTGTTCTACGACTCGCATGGCTCAAACAACTCCTGTAGTAATGGCTCATGGGATGGAGGAACAAGCTTGGTGGGGTTTAAAGTAAAGGCTATGCAATACTTGGGATTCATTTTAATGCAATCGCGACTCAATGATGCAGGAATAAGACAGAGGCAATAGGTACTGTATGTATGCAAGCATGTAGTAGTGCTTGCCTGGCAACTCAGTTGAAGCGAGAGACGGATCTGGGTAGTGCTCCTGGTTCTCTTGATATATCCCCTGCTCAGTGTCTATCCGAGAAAAACCAAACAAACAAGGCCAACATGAATATAGAGCACAAGCATATGAATACGATGCGTCAAGCAACCAATCATGCCATGATGAATGATGCACAATTTGCATGGCATTAAAGTAGCATGGCATGGGTGAGGTGTGGAAGACAAGAATAACATTTTAATGGGGTTTTGGATCACATTTTGTTGTCATAATAGTTGCTGTACACTATATATTTATATAATGCATGCTGCAATTGAAGTCATGGATAGCATAAACAGAAAGGTCTCGTCGAGCTGATCATTTTAGACATATCATTTGTTAAATTTGGAATTATAAATCAAAAGTTATTAATTATTTAAGTTCTAGTGGAATTTGTTGTAATTTAACTCAACTTGGAATTTTAAATGTGCAAAAGGCAATTTGAATAGCATATTTGAAATCCTCACATTTTTCTGGTTCAGAAACATATAACATTTGCATTATTTGGATTTATAAATGAAAAGTTATTTAAAAACAGAATTAAAATTTGAATTTGAATTAAATTTAAATAGGTTTGAATTTAAACAGATGCTCAGAAAAGTTTTTAGCACTCAGGCCAACCTAGCCCTAGTCGCAGACAGGTGGGGCCAGGCTCACCCGGACCCACATGCCAGTGGCTGGGAGGGAGGAGGACCGCGGGTTAATTAAACAAAACTAGGGGACCCTTTTTATAAAACGCACACAGAGACTGACATTGGGGTTTAGGGGGAGCGCGGGTTGAGGAAAAAGAAGGCCAGGGGGTTATCTGTGATATGCACAGGCTACTGTTGTTCTTCTCGGTTGTCTGACGAACTGAATCAAAACCGCGCGACAGAGAAAACAGGGGCGCGCCAGACTCGATCACGCGACCTCGGACGCGCCAGCGGGGGCGGCTACCGCTGCGGTGGCTGTGTGGTTGCTGTTGGAAAGGGGGGGTGTGGCTAGGTAGGCTGCTGCGCGCCGCGGTAGCGAGTGGGCAGACGCGGCGGCGGGCGCACCGAGGGTGCTCGACGAAAGGAACGGCGACGCTAGGAAGCGACGGTGCCGGCGAGGGTGTCTAGGAGGATGAGACGCTTACCGCGAGCTCGATGGTGGGCTCGGATCGGGTCGAGGCGCAGTAGATCAATGACGGGGCTGACGTTCAGAGGAGCTAGGGTTTGCGTCGGCTCGTGCTGGGCAGGGGTCCTGGGGCTTCTCCTCCGCGGCTCCGTGCACAGGTCGAAGCAGAGGCGCTCCACGGCCTTCCCCGACAACCTCAGCACCACGCCCGCCTCCTGGTTTGCTGTGCTCGAGCGAGAACCGACGGTGGTGGCCGGCGTCAGCAGCTGGTGGCGGTGGAAGAAAGGGAGGAGAGGGGAGGCGAGGCAGCGCCTCAGGGGGGATCTGGGGGAGGCTAGAGGAGCGAGGGAGAGGATAAGAACGAGAGGGGGCATGTGGGGCTTGCGTGGGGGAGGGGTAGATGGAAAAGGTGGCCTCGGCGCCACCGCTCCTCCTCCTCGAGATCGATCAGGCAGGCACATGGGGGGGGGGGCTGGCAGGCTGCCAGGTCGGTCTGGGGTAAGGAGCTCGTGGGCAGGTAGGTCTAGAGGGGGCCCCTAGGGCAGGGAGAGAAGAGAGTAAGAGGGGGCCGGCTCGGTTGGTAGTGTGGGACTAGGGTTTAGGTTTGGGGGGCTCGGGTTAGAATTAGGTGGGATTAAGGAGAGAGTGGGTGGCTTAGAGTTTTGTTTGGACTAGGTGTAGCTTAGGGTTTTAGCTAGGATGGGTATGGGGCATGGTGATGAAGGAGTAGGTGATAGAGGAAACTAGGATAGAGGATTAGAGAGAGAGGGGGAAGGTTAGATGCTAGGTGTTCTTTTGACAAGATCCAACCATGCACCAAACAAACCCCAACAAGAACAAGACTAGAGCAAGGGGAAAAGGTGATGATGGTTTAGGCATGATCAAACAAGACCAAGCCTAAGGGGTAGAGAGATGCTTCATGCAAAAGAAAACAAATAAAATTCAAAGGACAAGCCAAAGGTGGTACTTGCATGGGCCATGCATCAATATTAAATGCCATGTATTAACCTTGTGAAAACAAAATATAATCCCATGGCATTTATTTATGTGTATCCCCAAAAGTGGAGTAAGGCCAAGCAAAAGATTATGGGTGGAATCCAACTAACCAACATGAGCTAGAGGTAAACTCAATTAAAATTCCAAGCTCATATTAGTGGGATGGTGGAACACAAGGTGGTGAAGAAAAAGGTGGTGGAGGCAATAAGAGATATGCCCCCAAATCAACTTGGGCATTTAACAATATATCAAGAACCAAATACAATATCAAGATGCAAATACAATTAATAATGCACATGAGATAAGAACCAAACAAGAAGGGTTTTATATGATGCTCAAATGCAAGGTGGCATGATGACATGAGCATGATATGATGGTGATGCAACAATTATATGTAGGAAGTGGTCCTTTTATTACTAGAACAAGTAGCATTACAGGTGTTAGACAACTGGGATGCTACAGTATGGTTTTATAGAATGATCTAGTGTTCTTGTGAATACATCTGTTAGTTAAGATCATTAGGATTCAGTGGTGTTCTTGGAGTGGTTCTGAAAAGGTTTCTTGGCTATATGGAGAGAGTGTGTGTTTTGGCTGGCAGTTTAGCTGCTACGGCAGCACTCCCTCTTATCCAGCTCTAATGAGTTGTTCTTGAGCTGACAGCACAAAATATGCATGTTGTGTGTAACTGGGAAGATCTTTTCTGGCTGGTTATCATTGTCTTCCTTCTTACTTTTACTAGATTGGTGAAATTTGCCCCTGCCCAATGATGCTGTGCTGAGGCAACTTATCCGACTAAGGACAGATACTATAATTTGGTGAAACTTGCCCCTCTTAAAATTAACTCAGTGATGAAATGATTATAGTTCATTACACTGTTCATTCTCAGAGCTCAATATTAACTCTAACCCCCTTATTATTTTACGTTTGTTTTGTGTTCCTTTGAATTGTTTTGCAGATACACAAGATCAAGAAGAAAATCCTCAGGACATGAAGATTTAGTTTAGGTTTTCTTTTTCATATTATTGTAATTTCTTTTCTGTTTGAATAATGTAAAGACATTGCATTATTTTATTACCTTCAATAAAGTTTACTTGTTTTATTTTTCTTATTCCATTCATTTGTAAAGACAATCTAATATATATTTCTTCTTGTAATAAAAATTATTTGAGTTACTCCATTTATGTAATTCCTTTTTATTATTATTATTAATTATTTCCTGTAATGCACTTTCGGTCTTCTATTGTAAAAGAACAGCAATACTATATGTATATATATAAAGATTATTATAACAATTTCATTTTATTGAATTGGTCCCATTTACTCCATTGTAATTAGGATTATATATCCATATTATATTATAGACTAATTCTTTTCTTTTCTTTATTATAGTACTTGAAATTTAATTATATCCCAATCATAAATAATCTCTCAAGGATGTGAGTATAATTGTAACACTATTTCTAATTATAACTTTATTCTTTTGCAATTTAAATATATGTTTTGAATATTCAAATTTGGATTTCTTTCCCCTCAAACACAAAAGTACAATAGAGGTCATGTCGAAATCCAATGCACCTGTCCTGGTGTTTCCATAAGAACAAGAGAGATCTCTATCCCTCTACAGCTCTTTTAGTTTTGCGCGAAAATTCCCCGGATTTTCTTATGCATGAATGAAATGCATAACCCTGTGTCCTCTTTATTTCTAGGTGCTAATCCTGGGATGTTACAGACTCTGACGAGGTTTCGACTCGTCAATGCCCATTCTTATGGACTTGGGTTTTGGAGAAGATGGGGATGCTGGAGATCGCGGAACGGTTAGCAAACAAGCAACACGGGGACACGAGGTTTACCCAGGTTTAGGCCCCCGGAGGGAAAACCCTACTCCTGCTTGTCTGCTCTTGATTACGGCGGAACCGGTGATTACAGGGGTGCGCAGATGCAATCTGGCGTGGAGGTGTGTATGCTGAAGTATGATAGAGATCTAGGTCGTACCCTCCTGGCCTTTATATAGTCTTAGGCAGTTCTCGGGCATAGATCTAGTCGGTTACGGGTTCTAGGGTTTACCCCTTTGAATTTCCTATCTACTCTAGTCTTGCTCTCCAAGGATCCAAAGGCGTCATGAGCCTTGGCCACCCAAAAATATTCATGGGCCGGCGTATATTTGCCGTGGGCCTTCCTTGGTCTTGACCAGGTATGCTGAGATCGGGTACCTGCAGGGTATAACCATGTTAGTAGCCCCTGAGTGTTCAGTCGAATCGTAGATTCGGTTGAGGACTCTTCAATCCTTCGGGTGCAACTCTGTCTTTCAAGAGAATGTGTAGGGATTGTTGATACATGTGGCTGACTCTCCTGACGGATCAGGGTCAGTTAACTGTCTTAGGACAAAACAACATGATCTTCTTTAGGTTCAAGTCCCTCGACTCGAACCTGGAACATATGCTGGTGTAATTCGACTCAGGCCGCGGAGGACTTACAGGAGTGGAATTCCAGTGAATTTAATTAATGTACCCAACGCGTCCGTCAGGATTTTTCATCGCGCCTGTTGGCACGGGTTTATACTAGCAGAGCGCAGTCATGTGCGTTACCAGGCCATCAGATGATATCTGTAGGTCTTATCTTTGCGTCGTAGACACAGCATCCGAATTTTGTCACCATGGAGGTGTTTCGGGTGGCCAAGGAGAATGCTACTCACTTAGCGTTAATTGGGGCAGAGTTGCCGAAAAAGTTTTTTGTGTACTGATCCGAAGGATCGCAGTCGAAGATTTATAGGGTGCGCAACCAGCGCTCCATATGGGAGTAGCCCCCGAGTGTCTGTTCGAGTCGTAGACTCGAGCAGAGACTTTAATTCAGTCGTTGTTGAGTGTCATGTCCGTAGGACACAAATCCATCCTCCCTATGGGAGTAGCCCCCGAGTCTGTAGTGGAGTCATAAAATCGTCGTAGGACTCGAAGAAACAATTCGGTTTTGTAACGTGTTATTCTTTTTCGGGTGCGCGGCTAGCGCTCCTGATAGGAGTAGCCCCCGAGTAATTGGTCGAATCGTAGATTCGAGTGAGTACTCTTAGCTTTGAAGCCGAAGAAATTGTAGCTGTAACTAGTGTAGCTTTTGATGATGTCAGTGCTGACGATTGATGACCTCAAGCATCTGCTACGCTAGAGATGACTTGACTAGACGAACATGGGTCCCACTGTCTGACCTTGAAGTGACCGGTCACGCGCGGCATGGAGATAATTACGGTGTTGCCTCGATTTCCGCGCATAGTGGGCGGCGTGTTAGCGACGGTTCGTTGCGATGCTGACACGTGTATGGCCAGATCCTGCCGTTGGCGTTAGGTCTTCTCGATGGACGGCTATCGTGCATCGTCTTCGTCTTTATAATCATTGGGGAAAACTTTAGTTTGTTTTCACCGCAGCTATTCTCATTTCACTGCTTCCTTGTTCTCTGAGAGTTCTTGCTGCGCGCTGGAATATCCTTCCACATTTCCTTCTTCCATCTTGTGCTCTCGCCGCCGACTCCGCCGTACCGCGATCGGAAAGCCGAAGAAGTCTTCTTCTGCGGTTGGTACCAGCGCTGCTGGAGGGAAGAAGAGTGCCGCCGCTACCCGTGTCACCGACAATCGCTGGCGGCGATCGGAGACGCGGGAGAGTGATCTCCGCAAGCTTCGTGAGCAGGGCTTGATCCGCAGGATAGGGAGGCCGTCAAACTCCCAGGCAACAAGGTAATCCCCCGTCCCCCCGCTGGGTTTCGGGTTATGTTCCTCGCCTTTGTCATTCGCGGATTTTCCTTGCCAGTCCATGAATTCCTTCGTGGACTGCTTTTTCTGTACGGTGTCCAATTGCACCATCTTTCCCCCAATTCTCTTCTTCAAATTGCTTATTTTATCACTTTCTGTGAGTGATGGCTCGGTATCGAGCCGCACTTTGGCCTCTTCCGGAAACTCTATTCCGTGAAGAGGCAATCTAGTTCGGATGGTGTTTATCCCATTGGGGGTTGCATCATCTCCCTCAAACCCAATCTGCTTTTCTTTTCTTTTTCCATGTCTGAATCTGTCCAATACTCGCGGAGGCGATGGTTTTATATCCACGACTCCGTAGTGCCTGGGCAGGATTTTGGTCTTGTTCCTTTCGACCCCTCCCAAAAGATCGAGCCGAAAAGGTCCTGGAAAAACCAGATCTTGGATGGAGAGGTGGCAGAGATAGAACCTCTCTATTGTCGAGTTTAAGGATCTCCAGTTGATTCCGAAGAAGGAAGTGAATGGTGTGGATATCATCCGCACTTTCCTTGAGCGTCGGGTGCAGCCACTCCAGGCTAGGGTGCACCCGATGTTCCTTTATGCTGGCCGGCGTGATTCGATGAAGGTTTCGGCTGAGAAATTCTCCCAGGGAGACCTTGACAGGGCCCTTCGTTCGCTGCTGAAGTTCAAAGCTGGATAGGATATCCCGAGGAAATCGCTGACTCCTCCATTTTCTTCTTCGCTTCCTGTTGCACAAGTGTAGATCCGTGCGCGTAGCGCTATTTTCGACTGCCTTGTAATTTCTTTTGTTTGCTAACAAATTTTTTGTTCTTTGTGAAGAGATTCAAAGTGTCGGGCATGTCGCCTCCATTACCCGAAGTATTTCCGGATGCTCCAGATAATGATGTGGTGTATTTCGTGTCCGATCTGCCGTCGGCACGGTCTCCGGCTGAAGATGCCAACGAGTCGAGCGAGGACCACACTCGCGAACGATCGCGGAGCTCCAGCGAGTCTTCGGATGCCTCGACTCCTCCGACTCCTAGGAACCAGCTGTGTCTTGAACGTCACAGTGGTGGGCATGGAGGCTCTTCCTCTCCGATTCCTGCCGTTCCCGTGCGGGCTGTAGCACCGCACCCGCTGGAGAAGCGGAAGAAGGAAGAAAAGAAGAAAGAGAAGAAGGAGGAGAAGAAAGTCCGAAGGACCCCTCCTGTCTTCAACCTAAGCGATCTTGACTCGTAAGTTTCCTTTGTCCTGCATTGATTTTTCTTGCCTGTTTACTTTGTACTTGTGCTAATTTGTCCTTGTGCAGGCACTCTTCCAAGGACTCCTCCAGGGATGGTGCTCGGGAGATGATGGGGGAGTCGAAAGTCGCGTCTCCTCCTCCTCAGACGGTGGGTACCTTTGAGGGCGTTGCTCCGAACCCTCTTCTGCAGGAGGTTCAGGTGGTTGCGCCTTAGAATTTTGCTAGCGGACCTTCGGCGTCGCCATCGGATCATGTGAGTAGTTCTGCCTCCTACCACGGGGGAAGCCCCCGAGCGTCTGTAATGGAGTTTTTGTTGCGTGTTCTTCTTCGAGTCTCGGGGGAGCCCCCGAGCGCTTTCGTGTGTGTAATTTGTTTCTGCTCTTTATTTTGGGCATAGCCCCCGAGTCCTTCTTTTGACTAGTAGGTCTTTTTCCTGCAGCCTTTTGTGCAGGACGAATGGTGCAGCAGCACCTGGTGCTGGAGGCCAGCCTCAAACAGCTTCAAGGTACTGTTATGCCTTGATGTTTGCTCCTTCGTGTATTCTTGTCCAGTTATCTGACGCTTGTATTTTTTGAATGCAGAGGAGCACAACACCTCCCTTCGTGAGATTGATTCTCTCAAAAAGAGCCTTGGTCAAGCGGAGAAGAAAGCCGAGGCCGCCGTTGGTGCGAAGGAGCGCCTCGAGCTGGAGCTGGCCACTGAGGCCAAGGCTAAGGAGCGCCTGCAGCGGGAGGCCACGGACCGCGAGGAGCAGCTTGCCACTGCTGCGACTGCGCGTGAACGAGAAGTGGCACTACTAGGAAAACGCCTGTTCGTGGTGCACCTGTAAACAGCATCTGTGGGGCACTAGGGGTGCGCCACGGGCCTCGCGCTACGACTATCTCCTAGCCGTGGTGCACTGCCTGGTGCGCCACGGTTATATCGAGATAGGCGTGGCGCACTACCAGGTGCGCCATGGGTAGGGCTAGAGGGTGCACCACAAATGTGTTTTTCAAAAAACAAAAAATGCAAAAAACACCCTTGTTTTGAATTGCAAAAGCAATCGGGTCTGTGCATCGTCGCCGCCGTCGTGTCACCTCGCTGGAGCATGGCCGTGGTAGGGAGGTGCGGGAGGGGTCGTGGCCGCTCTAGTCCTCGCCGGCGTCGAGGTGGTAGGAAGGGTGTGGTTGGAGAAAGGAAGGTAGGAAGAGAGGGAGGAAGGAAGAGATGGAGGAAGAGAGGGAGGAAGAGAGGGAGGAAGGAAGAGATGGAGGAAGGGAGGGAGGAAGAGAGGGAGGAAGGAAGAGATGGATGAAGAGAGGGAGGAAGAGAGAGATGGAGGAAGAGAGGGAGGAAGAGAGGGAGGAAGGAAGAGATGGAGGAAGAGAGGGAGGAAGAGAGGGAGGAAGAGAGGGAGGAAGAGAGGGGGGAAGGAAGAGATGAGGAAGAGAGGGAGGAAGGGAGGTCGGATGACGCCGTCACTGCAAGGAGAGGAGGAGGCCGCCGTTGCGCCGCCGCCGCGCCACCGTCACTGCAAGGATAGGAGGAGGCCGTCATCGCGCCGTCACTGCAAGGATATGAGAAGGGGAAGGAGGAGAAGGAAGAAGGAAGAAGGATAAGGGAAAAGGAAGAAGGAGAAGGGAAAGGAAAAGGAAGAGGGAAAAGGGGGAGGGAAAAGGGGGAAGGGAAAGGTAGGTGGGCGGGGTGAGGATTCGAAATTTGAATCCCGCCCAAGCTTATCCGTGGCGCACTAGGTGGTGGTGCACTGCGGGTAAGTCGCCCTCTATTTTTTTTTCTGCAGGAAAAAACGGTCTTTTGACCGTAACTTTTTACTCTTTTCGAATTTTGAAATCTAAAAAATCGCTAAACGACCGGATGTAGTTGCGAGCAGATGCGAAATCTCGTTCTCGTCATTTTGGTATATTATACGATTTTTTTCGAAATCGTATGCAAAAGTTACGGCCTTTTTACCGTTGCATGAATTTTTTTTTGCAAATAAAGTCAAAACTCATGTTTGTTAATTTTACTAGAAGCTATACCACATTACCTACATAAATATGAAAGGATTTAATTTTTTGAAGTGTTTATCATTTTCTTTTATTTTTTGCAAAGCCTAAAAAGGCGATCCACGGGGGGGGGGGGGGGGGGGGGGGGTGGAGTTGGTGCAGGATAGTTAGGCGTAGGGCACTAGGGCAAGGTGTCCTACTACTAAGTTTATACATTCGTGGCGCACATGGCATAGTGCGCCACAGAACTTGCCACAACCGTAGCTCACCTACCCCATGTGTGCTACGGGTACGTGGCATGCGGCTGGCAGGCCCCTGGCCCATACATATCGGTGGCGCACATACCCCATGTGCGCCACGGCTGTTCTAGTTACTAGTAGGGCACTACCCACAGGTGAGCCACGCCTATTTTACGCGTGGGGCACTTCATCCATGTGAGCCACGGATGTGCGGATTACCTATAGCCCTTTTCCTAGTAGTGTGGCTGGCAAGCTTATGGAGGCTGCCAAGGCTGTTTCGTGTGAGTATCTTCACCTTCGTCTTTTTTGGTTTTCTTGTCTTTCTTCTGCGATGCTTTTGTTCATTCCTCGTCTTTATAGTTTCAGATGCCGCGGGCATCGAGTTTGACCGCGGTGCTCTAGAGCACGGGAGTGCTCTGGATGATGCTACTGCAGCGGTCGAAGATCGCTGCAGCACCGTCGTCATCTCGCTCGCCAAGGCCAAGGAGGTCGTTGGGCGCTTCTACAAGGAGCTTGGCCCCAAGGGCGCGGCCCTTGATGATGTTGACGCTCTGGCGGAGGCACTGTCAGCCGAAGCACCTGCGGCGTACAAGCGCAAGAAGAAGGGCATCGGCGCATCCGTCGGGCTGGCGATGGATTTGGCGGCTAGAGCGGAGCTGGACCTTCCCCATGTCACTTCCCAGATGCCGACGACTGCTGATGGATCCAAGGTAGCCTTCGCTACCTATTCTGCTCGCTGTAAGCGTTATGGGCCGAAGTTGATCGATCTGCTGGCGGAGTACGCACTACGGCAGCAGGGGGAAGCCAAGGCGAGGCAATCCGGCTCCGAGCCTACTCAGGGTGCCGCGTCTTAGGCGCTGTAGCTGTAGGATAGTTGTAGTCTCTTTTGTTGTAATTATTTTGATGAACAAATCCTTGTGCCACGTAGTGGCTTTTGATGCTCTTAATGAATTTATTGAGTTATGTGCTCCTTCGTCTGCGTGTTCATGTCTTTGCCTTTCTGCTGATCTAGGGTCCTTCGGTGCTGATCCCGTTGACACCTCGCCTGCAGCGCGGCTGCGGCCATCCTTGGATGATCCTTCGCAGGTTGCGTTTCTTCGAGACCGTGTTCTTAGTCTCGAGAAAGTGTTGCTTGGGGTGCGTGTCCAAGCCAACGTTTGGAAGTCCAAGGCGGATCGCGATGCTGCCAGAGAGGAGTACTTGATGGCAGAATTGCTTCGATTATCCGAGCAGCTTCAGTGTAAGTTTCTTCGAGCTGTTGCCTATTTCTTCGGATGCGCCTGCTGGCATTGCATCTTACTTTTGTGTAAGTATTGCAGGTGCTAACCTTGCTCCAAGGGAGGAGAAGGAGCGTGTTGCTGTTCGGGTCAATTGTTTGACTCAACAGGACATGGAAGCCGGCGGGTTCTTTTGGATGGATCGTGACCGTGCTATGGTCTTTGCGACAGTGCAAGATCGTTCACCAAGTATCGCGGGTGCTTCGTCAGGTGCAGACTTCGCTCACATCGGTTCTGCATGTGATGTTTCCGTTGGATGCTGCACCAACAACCCTTTCAGGTCTTCTGTCGAAGTTTCGGAACGTGAATCATGTCAAGGAGTTGGTGCGGCATCAGCTTGTCGCGGGAGTGAAGGCTGCATTGTCTCTGGTGAGGCTGCATCGCCCTGATGTAGATCTATCCGTTGTAGCGGCTGGACCACCCCCTCGACCAGATGGTGGTGTGTGGGATATGCGTCCGCATTATGCGGCTGTAGGGAAGTATACCGAAGAGATTGTAGATCTATTTGAGCAGCGTGCTCAGGTTATTCTTCAGAATAGGTAGTGCCTGTAAAATATATATATGTAAAATTTGTATATATTTGACTGGGCGTGTTTTGCCCTTTGTTATAAAGGTTTGGTTGTTGTTTGAGGACGTAGTGCTTTGTTCGCATACGTGTCCTTTCCGTTAGCCTGACGTGGTCAGCTACTCAGGCGTACACGTGTTATCCTCAGTCGACGAAATCGTGAGGTGGGGGGAGCCCCCGAGTGCGTTTGTAGCATGAAGTAAAAGTGCGAGTAGGAAAACGAAATTTTTAGGGCGAGACACTTCGCTTTATTTATATCGTAATGGAGGAGGTACATTGTTCGGCTGAGTAGCCTTGGCTGAATAGCCTTATTGAAAGTAAAGGGGTAGGTAGCTAGGGGTAGAATCGTCGCAGCTGTGCGATGTTCCATGGGTTGGAGTATGCGACTCCAGACTCCACGTGCTTGAGGCGATAGGTGCCACCTGGGATGACTTCGGTGATGACGTAGGGTCCTTCCCATGGTGACTCGAATTTCCTCGGTCGCTCTTGCTTGAGTCGCAAGATGAGGTCTCCTTAAAAAGACCTTGGGCGCAGCCGTCGGCTGTGGTAATTGTGGAGACTCTGCTGGTACACTGTTGATCGAGATGCTGCTATGTCTCGTGCCTCGTCGAGTGTGTCGACGGGGTCTTCGAGTGCAGCCGTGGATTCGGCTTCGCTATAGGCGACGACCGGGGGGGCCTGCTGGCGTACGTCGGCTGGTAGCACGGCTTCGGCTCCGTGCACAATGAAGATGTAGCCAGTGGAGCTGTTTGGCATGGTACGCAGGCTCCATAGGACGGAGGGTAGCTCTTTCGTCCAGGCTCCGGCGAGTCGCTCGAGTGGGCTCATGAGGCGTCTTGATGCCAGCGCCGATTAGGCCGTTGGCCTTTTCCACCTGCCCATTTGTTTGCGGGTGCGCCACAGAGGCGTATGTGATGTTGATTCCGAGGCCTTCGCAGAAGTCTTGGAATTCTTTGGAGATGAAGTTTGATCCATTGTCGGTGATGATGCTATGCGGTACGCCGAACCTGTAGACAATGGATTCAAAGAACTTGACGGCAGTCTTGCCCTTTTGGTTAGTGACCGGCATGGCTTCGATCCACTTGGTGAATTTGTCGACTGCGACCTGGAGGTAGACGTGCCCTCCTTTCGAGGACCTTGGCAGTTTGCCGATCATGTCGAGGCCCCATTGGGCGAAGGGCCAGGCCAAGGGTATGGGCCTGAGCTCTGACCCGGGTGCGTGCGGTTTGCGGCGAACCTTTGGCACCCTTTGCATCTTCGGACGATGTCCTTTGCGTCATTCATGGCCGTTGGCCAGTAGAATCCAGCTCGTAGAGCTTTGGCGACAAGGGAGCGACTGCTTGCATGATGGCCGCAGATGCCGTCGTGGATGTCTTGGAGGATAGTTTTCCCATCACCGATGGTGACGCACCTTTGTAGTACACCTGAAATGCTACGCTTGTACAGCTCGCCATTGATGATGGTGAAGGCTTTTGACCGGCGGGATATGCGCCGGGCATCTGTCGGGCTATCAGGTAGTTCTCCGTCTATCAAGTACTGGAGGTACGGTCGTGTCCAGGTTTCTTCGACTGCCATGACCTGCATCAGCTTTACCATGCCGACCTCTGTGTCCAGTTTTTCGGGTCCTTCATGACCTTCGGGTAGCGTAGCCCCCGAGTGTTCTGCTTCTTCGGGTGATCCCTTGGGGAATTTCTGCTTGATGGATGGCACGCAGATCTGTTCGAGGAACACACCTGGTGGCACCCTTGCGCAGGTGGAGCCGATGTTGGCGAGTCTGTCGGCTTCCTTGTTGCTTTCTCTTCCAACGTGCTGAAGCTCGCAGCCGTCGAATTCTCCTTCGAGTGCGTTGTAGAGTGCACGGTACGCGATCATGTTTTCGGCGTGTGCGTCACACTCATCCATCGTCTGCTCGACGACGAGTTTGGAGTCACCGTAGATGACCAGGCGCGTTGCGCCATAGATCTTTGCCATCCTCATGCCATGGATAAGGGCTTCGTACTCGGCCTCGTTGTTGGAAGCTCAGAATTTCATTCGAAGGACGTATTTCATCTTTTTGCCCTGCGGGGAGGTCAGTATGACCCCGGCTCCTGCTCCAGCTTCACGCTTGGAGCCGTCGAAGTGCAATGTCCATGACTGCGACATGTCTGGGGTGTCTGGCAGCTGCAGCTCCATCGAGTGTACAAGGAAGTCCGGGAGGACCTGAGAATTGATTGCGAGTCGCTGCTCGTAGACGATGTCTAGGGGTGACAGCTCGATGCCCCACAGGGCTACGCGTCCTGTGGCCTCTGGGTTATTCAGGATGCTGTTCAGGGGGGCCTCATTGATGACCATCATCTGGTGCTCCTGGAAGTAATGGCTCAACCGTCGAGCCGTCGTGAACACACCATAGGCGAGTTTCTGGTAGTGAGGGTACCTCTGCTTTGTTGGCGTCAATACCTCGTTGAGGTAGTAGATTGGTCGTTGGACCCCATGGGTCTTGCCTTCTTCAGGTCGTTCGACCACCAGAACGGTGCTTACCACCTGGTGTGTGGCTGCTATGTACAGCAGTAGGGGCTCGCACTCCTTTGGCGTAACCAAGACGAGCAAGGTGGAGAGCAGTCGCTTTAGATCTTCGAATGCGTCGTCCGCTTCAGGCGTCCACTCGAATTTATCTGCCTTGCGTAGCAGCTGGTAGAATGGAAGGGCTTTCTCGCCCATGCGGATGATGAACCTGCTCAATGCCGCTATTCGTCCTGCGAGCTGCTGGACACCCTTGAGGTTCTTCGGCTTCTCCATGGCCATGATGGCCCGGATTTTCTTCGGGTTCGCCTTGATCCCTCGCTGGGATATGAAGTAGCCAAGGAGTTGTCCTGATGGGATGCCGAAGGTGCACTTTTCGGGATTGAGCTTAATCCTGTAGCGGTCGAGATTATCGAACATCTCGCGGAGATCGTCGATGAGCGTTCTTGCCTCCCTGGTTTTGATGACTATGTCCTCGACATAGACTTGGACGTTGCGACCGATCTGGTCCTTGAGGCATGCCTGCATGCATCGCTGGTACGTGGCACCTGCGTTCTTTAGCCCGAAGGGCATTGTGTTGTAGCAGAACACTCCGAACGGTGTAATAAACGCCGTTTTCTCTTGATCTTCGACCTTGAGTCGAATCTGGTTGTAGCCGGAGTAAGCGTCGAGGAAGGAGAGTTTCTCGCATCCTGCAGTCGAATCGATGATCTGATTGATCCGACGAAGAGGGAAGTGGTCCTTTGGGCAGTTCTTGTTCAGCGACGTGAAGTCTACGCACATCCGCAGCATGTCCGTGTCCTTCTTGGGGACCATCACTGTATTTGCGAGCCACTCGCTTTCTTTGATCTCCCTAACGAAGTGTGCAGCGAGTAGTCTGTTGATTTCCATCCTGATATCTTTGGCCCGTGGCTCGGACAGTCTCCGGATGGACTGCTTGACGGGCTTGGTGTCTAGAAAGACGTTGAGTGCGTGCTCGGCGAATTCCCTGGGAACTCCTAGCATGTCCGCAGGACATCAGGCGAAGATTTCCCAGCGCTCACGGAGAAATTCAACGAGCGCGCTTTCCTATGCGGGGCTGAGGTTGTTGGCGATCAGCGCCGTCTTGGAGGCATCCGTCGGGTGGACCTGCACCTTTTTTGTGTTAACGGTGGAGTCGAAGGACATGTCAGGTGCGTTTTTTCGTGCGATTAGGGGTGCCCCATTGTCTGTCACCTCGCGGAGCCTTACGAGCTCATCCTGCATGCCGAATGACTGGGAGATTCTGTTGAAGTCCTTGTCGCAGTGGTCCGATCGGGTGAAGCTCCCGTGGACCTTGATGACGCCCCTAGGTCCTGGCATCTTGAGTAGCAGGTATGCATAATGTGGGACAACCAAGAACCTTGCGAATGCTACACGCGCGAGGATGGCGTGGTATTGTGATGTCCAGTCCACCACTTCGAATTCGAGCCGCTCGCATCGGAAGTTCTCCGGCTTGCCGAAGATGACGTGGAGCCATATTTTGCCCAGGGGGAATATGCCCTTTCTTGGGACGATGCCGTGGAACGTTGTGTCTGACTCCCGTTCTCCCTCAGTCCCTCGCCCTAGCGCGCCCCCAGGCTGCTCAATTTCCCCCTGCACCCTCACTATCTCCGGCGAACTCCGCGAGAAATTTCGGCAGCCCCGCGTCTCCCCTCGCCTTCTCAACCACCCGAACAAACTCCCCACCCCCTGGCGAACGTCCCCGTAGCATCAGCTCGCTCGCGCGCGTGCCAGAACGTCGGCAACATCTTCACCAGTGCACCACCGACGACCCCGCAACTCCGGCGAGCTACTGACGCCAAACCCGTGCGCCCCTCGTGTGCTGGTGAGTACCCCTACAACCCCCGAGACCGTGCGCATCCTCCTGATACTTTTCCTCGCTTGCATGCATCCCAGGCGCTCGTCTTCGACCACGACCATGTGCACCCGACGCCAGCGAGAACTCCGGTGAGCGATTCCGATCATCCTCGTGCGCCCCTTCACCAGCAAGTACCACCTTGCGCATCCCCACACTTTGGCGAACCTGGTGAGCCACTCCATTTCCTCCCTTGCTTCATGTAACCGCTGCGACGCCGTAGCCAGAGCCCACGCCGCCACCTGTCGCCGCCAGTGCCGCCACTAGTTGGCAAGCGTGTTGTGCGCCGTTGGATATAGATCCAAAGGACATGATAGAACCTTAGCCGAAGGGGTAAGATCGATCCTGCGGTCCATGTTGCTGATCCGAGCGAAACGGTATGGGCGAATAGGAACTAGACACGTGGCCCATTATGTTTTAAAAACCAGAAATGATCCATGTGTTGTTCCAATTTGAAAAATTCATAACTTTCAAACCACACGTCCAAATTTTGCAAATTTTATATAAATGGATTCAGCAAGACAAGTACTTTCTGACCATGCACTTTGTTTAGTAAAATGCTTCTGTTAAATTGATTGTTTTTGCAGAAACTTATGTGTGCATGTTTAGGATATAAAATTTGTTCTAAAATGATTTTAGGGATAAAACCTTTGTAAAATGGTTTGTTTTGAACCTACTGACCATAGGAAATAAATTGTGGTTTCAAAAATATATTTGGTGAAACAAAAGAATGAATCTTTGATTTAAACCATTTCTAGTCAAATAAAAATATTGTTTATTTGTTAAAAATACTTTCTGAAGAAAACCTTTGGGAAATGTTTTGGAATAAACTCTCTGGCCCCAAGAACCAAGTTTGATGATTTGAAAATGTATTTGGTAAACCCTATAAACATTATTACTTTGCTAAAGGCATTTTCAGTCACATGAAATAATGATTTGGTTTAAAATGGTTTATGAAGTGAAATCTTTTGCAAATGATTTTACCACTTTATAAAATGACCATTAGGTGTTTTAAAATGTTTATAACCTACTAGAAATCACTTTTACAAATAAAACAATATTTATCATGCTTGCATGCATTGTTTTGTTTCAATCATTTTATGTGATGTTTTGCTTAAATGGTAGATTGAAATATTGCTTGCTTGATTGAATTGTAGTGGAACTTGAAGAGTGTGATTGTTACAAAGATCAAGGAGTGAACCTATACTCTCTACCAAAAAGGCAAGTGATGCTTCATACTTTTGTCCCATTATTTTCACTATGCATTGGTGATATTTCTAAGTAGGACTTGCATGGAATTTTTGCTAAGTATAAAGTATGCCATGGGAAATCCTAGTAGATGAACCCTTAGTAGAAATTTCCTAAGTTAAGATTCCTACTACTATCATGCTTAGCTTAGCTAGTAGAAAACAAGGGTGGAATATATATTCATGCTATGGAAAATTTCTAAGTCTGAGGACTTGTGTTTTGTTTAATAAAACAACTAAGTGAATGAATCACCTAGGTAGAATGGAAGGAATGGTTTGTGTTGAGTGGTTCACAAGGCCCATTTCTATGGTTTACCATGTGTATCTCACTTGTGGATGGACACCCAGGAACAAAGAGATTTGAGATGTCAAATGTTGAGAAGCTTCAAGTGCAGCCACTTGGCATTATGGGATCTGCCTGGATCATATAGGTTGCAAGAACTTAGCCAAATGGACAGTTGGTGGTAGGGGATGATAGGTTGGAACGCGTCCATTTTGGTCTAAGGGAAGGCTTCTGAAAGATCTTGTCTTGGGAAACCAGGTCTTGTGGGGAAAGTGCACCACCTCTGCAGAGTGTAAAATCTAAGTACTTAGCCATGTCCCTGGTAAAAGACAATTTGAGCATCAAGACATGGAAGCTATCAAGAATCTCCTCGTCCCAATTTCTAAGTTAAAATCTTGTGGGTGAACAAGGGTTGAAAGGATCACCATCTATTGGGAGATGCCTTGGGAAAGATTTTTGTCAAGCAAAAACTTAGTGTTTTCAAATGATAAGGAAAATCTATTTTGATCAATGCAAGCCTAAGCTCCACTTAGCCAAATGCATATAGATGATAGACTCCACTATATTACCATAGTATCACTTTCCAATACAATTCAAATGTATTGACCCTTGTGGATGTAACTTATTATGTTGCAGGTTTGTTTGATGTTAGAAAAGTTTATTGATTAGGATTACAAGTCTACAACCAACATGTCTGCCTGTGGCACTTTGAAGATGAAGGACCCCATGCTATTGTTATATTTTGCTACATTGTAATGAGATAGACAAATGAGCTATGTAAGATGTAATAAATTATATTATTCCTGGTTATAAAGTTGTATTATGACCTTTGTTTCTTGATGTTACATCTTAACTGTGGATGATAGCTATTGATCCAGGAACTAGCATTGTAAACACAGGGATCTCTACCTTACTAAAGGTTGGGAACCTTATAGTTTACTTACATATATAATGTTCAAGTGACAAAAGGATGCCACATAGGCATTTCTAGTGACTTTATTTAATTAAAAGAAAAGGGTTAAATCTTATTAAATTGTGACACCACTTTAAATCACATTCCCATGTACTGAAATATGCGGTGATGACATGTGTCAACATGATCCCATCTTTGGTTTGGAGAATATTAAATCTTAAGTAGTTTTTTTTTCAATGAGTAGAAATTACTTTTCTAAAAATAAAAATCATTAAGTCTGCTTGTAATATTATTGATGATGCTAGATCATCTATAGAACACCTTTGTGTGATGATTGAAAGTAGTTAAGTATTGTTTTGTGGTTGTGTACCTCGTATTTATTCATAGACGCTAGTACCGACCAAAGATACGAGGAGGAACGAGCATACTATGAAGAAGAAGCCGAGGAGAACTTCAACCACTGCTCTGCACAAGGCAGGCTAACACTTGCAATTATGAGAGTTAAATAACCTATGCAATGCACCAAGCATGACTGGTTAGACACATTTGATGATACGCAATCCTAATTTTACTTGCAAGCTTTTACTTTATTTCTTTATCAAAGCTAATTACTTAGAGCTTACTTAAGTGAATTGTAGATTCTAGAAAGATAATTGAAGGTTGCATAAAGAGCATAAAACATGGCCTAAGGTAGTTAATCTTTATGTCATCCTAAGGCATGAGATTGAACTTAGTTAAACTCCACTAGTTACCACCCCTCATTAGTACTTACCCCCACTTGTAGATGCTAGTGCTAAGCATGAAACTTGATCAACTTTAGATGGGAATACTTGGTGGAAAAATGGTTATGAAAACCTTGGAATGATGGATCATTCTATTGAGATGTTTTGGACATGTGTTTCCAAACACCGGATGAAGTGGATGATGAAAATGTTAAGGCATGAGCCTTAGCCCTTTATAAAACTGATGGTTGTCTGGATGCGATACCATTCCAATTTTACCGTACAACCACAATACCCGAGAATTGGGTAGGGCTTGACTAGAAACTTATATACCTTAGTATTGGTTCCCTCACGGCTAAGGTCTGAGCTAAGGCTACCTTATGTAGATTGTCCACCTGTGCAGTACCCAAGATGACAGTTGGTCATGGTTGGGAGGCAAAACTCATAGGTGAGGTGCTTATACTCGGGCGTGTAATCGAAACGTTAGGATTGATTATCCACATACTGAGTATGGTGAATTCGGGATTTGTTCCTGATGGATGTATCGAATGTTGTGGTGAAAGTGTACAATCTCTGCAGAGTGTCAAACTATTGGAATAGCCGCGTCCGCGGTTATGGACAGTTGGAGTGGCCATACTGTTTCCCCGTCAGATGTTTTCAAAATTACTTATGAAATGAATTGAGACTTTGACATAACAGGCATGGTATCCAAATCTTTTATGTCCTTATGTATGGTTTGTAATGGATGATGTACTATGGTATCCAAATCTGTTATGTCTCGCAAAAATGGTAATCCTGGGATTGCGATGTATGGCATAACAGGCATCTGGGATTAAAAAGTTGGTATCAGAGCCATCCTGACCATAGGAGACCCTAGTTAGACTGGACGTTTGAATCAAAAACTTAGTTTCAAAACCAAAGGAAACAAATATTTACAAAAACTTTCCCCTTCTTATCACCTTGATTCTTTCATAAAAATTTATGTTCCTCAAAAACTCTTGCAAAATACAAAAAATTTGACACACTTGATCACTCTACTAACTTACTCATCCTATATTCTTATAGATGGACGTGAAGTACATCAAGTTTTACCAGTTGGGGAGTGGAGGAGACCTTATCTTTGAGAGGGATTTGGACCAGCTTTCGGAACTTCTGGAGAACCCGCACCCCAAGTTCTTTGGAGCTCAACTCAATGATCAAGGAGGATAAGATCTGTAGTGGCTAATTAATGCAAGTCTCCGAGGAAAGATTGAACCTCCCACTGCGGAGGGTATCCAATTCACCTTAAGAGAGAACAACTGGCTCGATGGACTTGCCAAGGGCATGCAGGAAGCTCTTGCCCATCTTTGTGGGAAGAGTATCAACCAGTGACATGGTTATACCCCGCAGGTACACGATCTCAGCATACCTGGTCCTGACCAAGGAAGGCCCATGGCAAATATACGCCAGCCCATGAAGATTTTCGGGTGGCCAAGGCCCATGACGCCTTCGGATCCTTGGAGAGCAAGACTAGAGTAGATAGGAAATTCAAAGGGGTAAACCCTAGAACCTGTAACCGACTAGATCTGTGCCCGAGACCTGCCTAAGTCTATATAAAGGCCAGGAGGGTACGACCTAGATCTCTCTCATACTTCTGCATACACACCTCCACGCCAGATTGCATCTGCGCACCCCTGTAATCACCGGTTCCGCGGTAATCAAGAGCAAACAAGCAGGAGTAGGGTTTTCCCTCCGGGGGCCTGAACCTGGGTAAACCTCGTGTCCCCGTGTTGCTTGTTTGCTAACCGTTCCGCGATCTCCAGCATCCCCATCATCTCCAAAATCCAAGTCCATAACAATGGGCATTGACGAGTTGAAACCTCATCAATTGGCGCCATCTGTGGGAACTGGGGACGCTGATTGTGCGATCGTGACGGTCCCAACCCGATTGATCTACAACTCTGCGGCGACGGAGAGTCACCTCCTATTCGGCGCTTTCGACTTCACCGCCCACTCACCGGCCACCATGAAGGACTTCAAGCCCGTAGGCGACGGACTCGAGATCCTGTTCGGGAGCTTCTGCTTCCAGGTGGGGCAAACTGGCACCCTCCGCCTCACTGCGCGGGTGCCCGTACCATCAATGAGGCCCTCTTCATGGGCCCCACATCCTGTGCTACGCACAACATCATCAACAGATGATTCCTACGACAGCAACATCTGCAACTCCGATCTGTGCGATCTGCCATCGGATGAAGGGACCTACGGTTCTGGACCAATCTACGAGCGCTATCAATGCTCCATAGTCATCCAGAGCGACGTGGAGCAGCAAACACCCAACCCGCCGCCCAACTCGACACCTAACCCACCAGATCAAAACGGCGGGAACAGAAGAAGCCAGTCCCCCGACCCGAAGGGGACAACAACGGCCATGTCATCCGCCTTAGCAAAAGAAGGATGGGCCCAGGCACGCGCCGCCGTGGCAGGCAGCATAGTCCTGCCTGCAGACTCCTCACGGGATCTGCTGATGGCCTACCATCTGCTCCTGATCGAGGAGCACTGCTCCCGAACGGAGAACATGGACCCCAAGGAGCGTCGTGAGGTGACCCGAACCCTCAACGCATCCTTCATGGAGATGGATGCTGACGGCAACATCATCCCAAAGACACCGCAAGCTGCGATCATAGCAGCCACTGCGTACCTCGCGGCCCAGCCACCTCCGGAGGGGGACCCGAAGAGAGCCCTGCACAAGTCCGCTCTCACCGGACTCGGACTCGTCGGAGCTGCGCTCCATCAAGAAACTCCTACGGAGCCGAAAAATAAATCTATGGTCAGGTTCAACCGCAGCCCCACTCCTTCATCCTAAGAAGAGGACCATGACCTTCCTCGAAGGCACAAGATCTCGCGTCATCGCAGCCGCGATTACGACGCCAGAGACGCGCTAACACAGCGCAAAATCGACAAAGCGCGAGCCAAGCGCGCATGCCGTTCTGAATCCGAGATGGGCGAAGACGAAGGAGAACTCTGCGGAGCCCGGTGGTTCAGCAGATCTGTCCGACGGACACGGATGCCATGAAATTTCAAGCTCCCTTCGGATACTCCGAAGTTCGACGACACTCAGTACCCCAAGGCATGGCTCAGCGACCACCTGTCATCCGTGAAGCTGCACGGTGGAAACAAGGAAACCGCCATGCAATGCCTTCAGCTGCAGCTGACAGGCGCAACTCGGATCTGTCTTAGCAGCCTATCCTCAGGATCCATCCGAAGCTAGGAGGAATTGGATTACAGTTTCATCCGAAACTTCAAAGGCACTAGTAAGAGGCCCGCCTCGATCGAGGAGTTTCGAGCCTGCACTCAACGAACGGGCGAATCCATTCGCTCGTACATCCTATGCTGGTCCAACACCAAGAACTCCACAGCGCACATCTCCGAGGAGAGGGCCATCGACGCCTTCAAGGACAACGTCAAGCGCCAGGACTTCAAGGAGGAACTTGGGCGCGTCAAGCCCAAGACACTTGACCACCTCATGGACATCGCCAACAGGTGGGCCGAAGGCGAAGATTCCGTCCACCGGGCGCACTCGGAGGAAGAGGACGAGTACGGCTGACGACGGGAACGCCTTAATAAGAGGAGACCACGCGTCTACGACGATCGCGATGGACCCGACATGGTCGAGGCCGGCTACGCCGATCGTCGCAACGATGCCAACCGCAATAGTAGCGGATACCGCGGAGGCAACTTCCACGATGGAGGACGCCCAGAACAGCCGTGGCAACGCCGCGATCGCGATAACGAGCCCTCAGCATACGAAAAACTTTTGGGTCCATGCACCATCCACTTCTACATCGACAAGCAGGATGACAAGAAGAAGGCAAGCCACATGCTCAAGGACTACCGCGAGTTCCAGAAGTTCTGCGAAAGGATGGCTCAGATGAGGCAGCAAGCTCCACCCCTGGATTCGGGAACGCACCCGCACCAGGTGAAATAGCGCATGGAGCTCCTCCACCGCCACCTGCAGGAGGCCCGAACCAACCAGTCGCACCAGCACAGAACAACGCTGGGCATGCGTATCCCCCGCCGAAAGGAGCACTGATGATCTAGAAGGGGCGCCATATGAATAGGGTGCAGAAGAAAATCACCCGTCAGATCAACCTGGCCATCCCTGAGTACCTCAGTGGATCGGAGTCCTGCATCACGTTCAGCCGTTCGGATCACCCTTGCCAGATCCCTCGCCCAGGTCATGCTGCCATGGTGCTGGAGGCGCAGATCGGAGGTTTCGAGATGAGCCGCGTCTTCATGGACGGCACAGCGGCATCAACCTGATGTTCGCAAGTACTCTAGCAACAATGCGGATCCCGCTGTGCAGCCTGGAACAGTCAGACACAACGTTCCACGGCATCGTCCCAGGAAAGGGCATATTCCCCCTGGCAAAATATGGCTTGACGTCATCTTCGGCAAGCCGGACAACTTCCGATGCGAGCGACTCGAATTCGAAGTGGTGGACTGGCCATCACAATACCACGCCATCCTCGAGCGTGTAGCATTCGCAAGGTTCTTGGCTGTCCCACATTACACATAGCTGCTACTCAAGATACTAGGACCCAGGGGCGTCATCACGGTCCACGGGAGCTTCACCTGATCGAACCACTTCGACAGGGACTTCAACAGAATCTCCCAGTCATTCGGCATGCAGGATGAGCTCGTAAGGCTCCGCGAGGTGACAGACAATGGGGCACCCCCAGTCGCACGACAAAACGCACCTGACATGTCCTTCGACTCCACCGTCAACACAAAAAAGGTGCAGGTCCACCCGACGGATGCCTCCAAGACGGCGCTGATCGCCAACGACCTCAGCCCCGCATAGGAAAGCACGCTCGTCGAATTCCTCCATGAGCGCTGGGAAATCTTCGCCTGGTGTCCTACGGACATGCCAGGAGTTCCCAGGGAATTCGCCGAGCACGAACTCAACGTCTTTCCAGACACCAAGCCCGTCAAGCAGTCCATCCGGAGACTGTCCGAGCCACGGGCCGAAGCTATCGGGATGGAAATCAACAGACTACTCGCTGCAGACTTCATTAGGGAGATCAAAGAAAGCGAGTGGCTCGCAAATATAATGATGGTCCCCAAGAAGGATACGGACATCCTGCAGATGTGCGTAGACTTCACGTCGCTGAACAAGAACTGCCAAAAGGACCACTTCCCCCTTCCTCGGATCGATCAGATCATCCATTCGACTGCAGGATGCGAGAAACTCTCCTTCCTTGATTCCTACTACGGCTACAACCAAATTCGACTGAAGGTCAAAGATTAAGAGAAAACGGCGTTTATTACACCGTTCGGAGTGTTCTGCTACAACACAATGCCCTTCGGGCTAAAGAACGTAGGTGCCACGTACCAGCGATGCATGCAGGCATTCCTCAAGGACCAGATCGGTCGCAAAGTCCAAGTCTATGTCGACGACATAGTCATCAAAACCAGGGAGGCAAGAACGCTCATCGACGATCAATCCCGAAAAGTGCGTCTTCGGCGTCCCATAAGGACAGCTCCTTGGCTACTTCATCTCCCAGCGAGGGATCGATGCGAACCCGAAGAAAATCCGGGCCATCATGGCCATGGAGAAGTCGAAGAACCTCAAGGGTGTCCAGCAGCTCGCAGGACGAATAGCGGCATTGAGAAGGTTCATCAGCCGCATGGGCGAGAAGGCCCTGCCATTCTACCAACTGCTGCGCAAGGCAAATAAATTCGAGTGGAAACCTGAAGCGGACGACGCATTCGAAGATCTGAAGCGGCTGCTCTCCACTTCGCCCGTCTTGGTCAAGCCAAAGGAGCGCGAGCCCCTACTGCTGTACATAGCAGCCACACACCAGGTGGTAAGCACCGTACTGGTGGTTGAGCAACCCGAAGAAGGCAAGACCCATGGGGTCCAACGCCCAATCTACTACCTCAGCGAGGTATTGACGCAAACAAAGCAAAGGTACCCTCACTACCAGAAACTCGCCTACAGCATGTTCATGACGGCTCGACGGTTGAGCCATTACTTCCAGGAGCACCAGGTGATGGTCGTCAATGAGGCACCCCTGAACAGCATCCTGAATAACCCAGAGGCCACAGGACGCGTATCCCAGTGGGGCATCGAGCTATCACCCCTAGACATCGTCTACGAGAAGCGACTCGCAATCAAGTGTCAGGTCGTCCCGGACTTCCTTGTACACTGGATGGAGCTGCAGCTGCCAGACACCCTAGACATGTCGTATTCATGGACGATGCACTTCGACGGCTCCAAGCGTGAAGCTGGAGCAGGAGCCGGGGTCATACTGACCTTCCCGCCGGGCGGCAAGATGAAATACGTCCTTCGGATGAAATTCCGAGCTTCCAACAACGAGGCCGAATACGAAGACCTCATCCACGGCATGAGGATGGCAAAGATCTGCGGCGCAATGCGCCTGGTCATCTACGGTGACTCCAATCTCGTCGTCCAATAGACGATGAATGAGTGTGACGCACACGCCGAAAACATGATCGCGTACCGTGCACTCTACAATGCACTCGAAGGAGAATTTGACGGCTGCGAGCTTCGGCACGTTGGAAGATAAAGCAACGAGGAAGCCGACAGACTCGCCAACATCGCTCCACTTGCACAAGGGTGCCACTAGGTGTATTACTCGAACATATCGGCGTGCCATCCATCAAGCGGAAATTCCCCAAGGGATCACACGAAGAAGCAGAACACTCGGGGGCTACGCTACCCGAAGGTCATGAAGGACCCGAAAAACTGGACACAGAGGTCGCCACGGTAAACCTGATGCAGGTCATGGCAGTCGAAGAAACCTGGACACGACCGTACCTCCAGTACTTGATAGACGGAGAACTACCTGATAGCCCGACAGATGCCTGGCGCATATCTCGCCGGTCAAAAGCCTTCACCATCATCAATGGCAAGCTGTACAAGCGCAACATTTCGGGTGTACTACAAAGGTGCGTCACCATCGGTAACGGGAAAACCATCCTCCAAGACATCCACGAGGGCATCTGCGGCCATCAAAAAGGCAGTCGCTCCCTTGTCGCCAAAGCTCTACGAGCTAGATTCTACTGGACAACAGCCATGAATGACGCAAAAGACATCGTCCAAAGATGCAAAGGGTACCAAAGGTTCGCCGACAAACCGCACACACCCGGGTCAGAGCTCAGGCCCATACCCTTGGCCTGGCCCTTCGCCCAATGCGGCCCCGACATGATCGGCAAACTGCCAAGGTCCTCGAAAGGAGGGCACGTCTACCTCCTGGTCGCAGTCGACAAATTCACCAAGTGGATCGAAGCCATGCCGGTCACTAACCAAAAGGGCAAGACTGCCGTCAAGTTCTTTTAATCCCATTGTCTACAGGTTCGGCGTACCGCATAGCATCATCACCGACAATGGATCGAACTTCATCTCCAAATAATTCCAAGACTTCTGTGAAGGCCTCGGAATCAACATCACATACGCCTCTGTGGCGCACCCGCAAACAAACAGGAAGGTGGAAAAGGCCAATGGCCTAATCGGCGCTGGCATCAAGAAACGCCTCATGAGCCCACTCGAGCGACTCGCCGGAGCCTGGACGAAAGAGCTACCCTCCGTCCTATGGAGCCTGCGTACCACGCCAAACAGCTCCACTAGCTACACGCCGTTCTTCATGGTGCACGGAGCCGAAGCCGTTCTACCAGCCGAAGTACACCACCAGGCCCCCCGGGTCGTCGCCTATAGCGAAGCCGAATCCACGGCTGCACTCGAAGTCGCCGTCGACACACTCGACGAGGCACGAGACATAGCAGCAGCTCGATCAGCGATGTACCAGCAGATTCTCCGCAACTACCACAGCCGACGGCTGCGCCCAAGGTCCTTCGTCGAAGGAGACCTCGTCTTGCGACTCAAGCAAGAGCGACCGAAGAAATTCAAGTCACCATGGGAATGACCCTACGTCATCACCGAAGTCATCCCAGGTGGCGCCTATCGCCTCAAGCACATGGAGTCTGGAGTCGCATACTCCAACCCATGGAACATCGCACACATGGGACGATTCTACCCCTAGCTACCTACCCATTTACTTTCAATATGACTATTCAGCCAAGGTTACTCAGCCTAACAATGTACCTCCTCCATTATGATATAAATAAAGCTAAGTGTCTCGCCCCAAAAATTTCGTTTTCCTATTCGCACTTTTACTTCATGCTACAAACGCACTCGGGGGCTCCCCCCACCTCACGATTTCGTCGACTAAGGATAACACGTGTACGCCTGAGTAGCTGACCACGTCAGGCTAACGAAAAGGATACGTATGCGAACAAAGAACTACGTGCTCAAACAACAACCAAACCTTTATAACAAAGGGCAAAACACGCCTAGTCAAATATATACAAATTTTACATCTATCTCTTTTATAGGCACTACCTATTCTGAAGAATAACCTGAGCACGCTGCTCAAATAGATCTACAATCTCTTCGGCATACTACACTACAGCCGCGTAATGCGGACGCATATCCCACACACCACCATCTGGTCGAGGGGGTGGTCCAGCCGCTACAACAGACAGATCTACATCAGGGCGATGCAGCCTCACAAGAGACAATGCAGCCTTCACTCCCGCAACGAGCTGATGCCGCACCAACTTCTTGACATAATTCACATTCCGAAACTTCGATAGAAGACCCGAAAGGGTTGTTGGTGCAGCATCCAACGGAAACATCACATGCAGAACCGACGCGAGCGAAGTCTGCACTTAACGAAGCACCCGCGATACTTGGTGAACGCGATCTTGCACCGTCGCAAGGACTATAGCACGGTCACAATCCATCCAGAAGAACCCGCCGGCTTCCATGCCCTGTTGAGTCAAACAATTGACCCGAACAAAAACACGCTCCTTCTCCTCCCTTGGAGCAAGGTTAGCACCTGAAATACTTGCACAAAAGAAAGATGCAATGCCAGCAGGCGCATCCGAAGAAATAGGCAACAGCTCGAAGAAACTTACACCGAAGCTGCTCGGATAATCGAAGAAATTCCGCCATCAAGTACTCCTCTCTGGCAGCAACGCGATCCGCCTTGGACTTCCAAACGTCGGCATGGCCACACACCCCAAGCAACTCTTTCTCGAGACTACGAACATGGTCTCGAAGAAACGCAAGCTACGACGAATCATCCAAGGATGGCCGCAGCCGTGCTACAGGCGAGGAGTCAACGGGATCAGCACCCGAAGGACCCTAGATCAACAGAAAGGCAAAGACATGAACACGCAGACGAAGGAGCACATAAATCAACAAATTCATTAAGAGCATCAAAAGCCACTACATGGCACAAGGATTTGTTCATCAAAATAATTACAACAAAAGAGACTGCAACTATCCTATAGCTACAGTGCCTAAGACGCAGCACCCTGAGTAGCCTCGGAGCCGGATTGCCTCGCCTTGGCTTCCCCCTGCTGCCGTAGTGCGTACTCGGCCAGCAGATCAATCAGCTTCGGCCCATAACGCTTACAGCGAGCAGAATAGGTAGCGAAGGCTACCTCGGATCCATCAGCAGTCGTCGGCATCCGGGAAGTGACCTGGGGAAGGTCCAGCTCCGCTCCAGCCGCCAAAGCCATCGCCAGCCCGACGGATGCGCCGATGCCCTTCTGCTTGTGCTTGTACGCCGCAGGTGCTTTAGCTGACACTGCCTCCTCCAGAGCGTCCACATCATCAAGGGCCGCGCCCTTGGGGACAAGCTCCTCATAGAAGCGCCCAAGGACCTCCTTGGCCTTGGCAAGCGAGATGACGACGATGCTGCAGCGATCTTCGACCGCTGCAGTAGCATCATCCAGAGCACTCCCGTGCTCCAGAGCACCGCGGTCAAACTCGATGCCCGCGGCATCTGAGACAATCAAGACGAGGAATGAACAAAATCACCGCAGAAGAAAGACAGGAAAACCAAAAAAGACGAAGGCGAAGATACTCACTCGAAACAGCCTTGGCAGCCGCCATAAGCTTGCCAGCCACTTCTCTTTCACGCGCAGTCGCAGAAGTGGCAAGCTGCTCCTCGCGGTCCGTGGCCTCCCGCTGCAGGCGCTCCTTCGTCTCGGCCGCAATGGCCAGCTCCAACTCGAGGCGGTCCTTCGCACCACTGGCGACCTCGGCTTTCTTCTCCGCTTGAACGAGGCTCTTTTTGAGAGCATCAATCTCACGAAGGGAGGTGTTGTGCTCCTCTGCATTCCAAAAATACAAGCGTCAGATAAGAAGACAAGAATACACAAAGAAGCAAACATCAAGGCATAACAGTACCTTGAAGCTGTTTGAGGCTGGCCTCCAGCACCAGGTGCTGCTGCACCACTCGTTTGGCATCCCGCACAAAAGGCTACAGGCAAAAAACCTACTAGTCAAGAGAAGGACTCGGGGGCTATACCCAAAAGAAAGAGCAGAAATAAATTACACACACGAGAGCGCTCGGGGGCTCCCCCCGAGACTCGAAAGAAGAGCACGCAACAAAAACTCCATTACAGACGCTCGGGGGCTTCCCACGTGGCAGGAGGAAGAGCTCCTCACATGATCCGATGGCGACTCCGAAGGTCCGCTAGCAAAATTCTGAGGCGCAACCACCTGAACCTCCCGCAGAGAAGGGTTCGGAGCAGCACCCTCAGAGGTAGCCACCGTCTGAGGAGGAGGAGATGCGACCTTCGACTGCCCCATCATCTCCCGCGCACCATCACTGTAGGAGTCGTTCGAAGAGTGCCTGCACAAGGACAAATTAGCACAAGTACAACGTAAACATGCAATCAAAAGCAATGTAGGACAAAGGAAACTTACGAGTCAAGCTCGCTCTGGTTGAAGACAGGAGGGGTCCTCTGGACTTTCTTCTCCTCCTTCTTCTCTTCCTTCTTTTCTTCCTTCTTCCGCTTTGCCGGCGGGTGCGGCACTACGGACCGCACGGGAATGGCAGGAATCTGAGAGGAAGAGCATCCATGCCAACCACTGTGACGTTCAAGACACAGCGGGTTCCTAGGAGTCGGAGGAGTCGAGGCATCTGAGGACTCGCTGGAGCTCCGCAATCGTTTGCGAGTGTGGTCCTCGCTCGACTCGTTGGCATCTTCAGCCGGAGACCGTGTCGACGGTAGCTCGGACATGGAATCCACCACATCATTATCTGGAGCATCCGGAAATACTTCGGGTAATGGAGGCGACATGCCCGGCACTTTGAAGCTCTTCATAAAGAACATAAAATTTGTTAGCAAACAAAGGCAAATACAAGGAAGTCGAAAATAGCATTACGCGCACGGATCTACACCTGTGGAACAGGAAGCGAAGAAGAAAATGGAGGAGTCAGCGACTTCCCTAGGATATCCTCTCCAGCTTTGAACTTTAGCAGCGAACGAAGGGCCCTGTCGAAGAAAACGGAGGAATCAGCGACCTCTGTGTCTAGTTTTTCGGGTCCTTCATGACCTTCGGGTAGCGTAGCCCCCGAGTGTTCTGCTTCTTCGGGTGATCCCTTGGGGAATTTCCGCTTGATGGATGGCACGCAGATCTGTTCGAGGAACACACCTGGTGGCACCCTTGCGCAGGTGGAGCCGATGTTGGCGAGTCTGTCGGCTTCCTCGTTGCTTTCTCTTCCAACGTGCTAAAGCTCGCAGCCGTCGAATTCTCCTTCGAGTGCGTTGTAGAGTGCGCGGTACGCGATCATTTTTTCAGCGTGTGCGTCACACTCATTCATCGTCTGTTGGACGACGAGATTGGAGTCACCGTAGATGACCAGGCGCATTGTGCCACAGATCTTTGCCTTCCTAATGTCGTGGATGAGGGCTTCGTACTCGGCCTCGTTGTTGGAAGCTCAGAATTTCATCCGAAGGACGTATTTCATCTTGTCGCCCTGCGGGGAGGTCAGTATGACCCCGGCTCCTGCTCCAGCTTCACGCTTGGAGCCGTCGAAGTGCATCGTCCATGACTGCGACATGTCTGGGGTGTCTGGCAGCTGCAGCTCCATCCAGTGTACAAGGAAGTCCGGGAGGACCTGAGACTTGATTGCGAGTCGCTTCTCGTAGACGATGTCTAGGGGTGACAGCTCGATGCCCCACAGGTCTACGCGTCCTGTGGCCTCTGGGTTATTCAGTATGCTGTCCAGGGGTGCCTCATTGACGACCATCACCTGGTGCTCCTGGAAGTAATGGCTCAACCGTCGAGCCGTCGTGAACACGCCGTAGGCGAGTTTTTGGTAGTGAGGGTACCTCTGCTTTGTTGGCGTCAATACCTCGCTGAGGTAGTAGATTGGTCGTTGGACCCCATGGGTCTTGCCTTCATCGGGTCATTCGACCACCAGCATGGTTCTTACCACCTGGTGTGTGGCTGCTATGTACAGCAGTAGGGGCTCGCGCTCCTTTGGCGTAACCAAGACGGGCGAGGTGGAGAGCAGTCGCTTCAGATCTTCGAATGCGTCGTCCGCTTCAGGAGTCCACTCGAATTTATCTGCCTTGTGCAGCAGTTGGTAGAATGGGAGGGCTTTCTCGCCCATGCGGCTGATGAACCCGCTCAATGCCGCTATTCGTCCTGCGAACTGCTGGACACCCTTGAGGTTCTTCGGCTTCTCCATGGCCATGATGGCCCGGATTTTCTTCGGGTTCGCCTCGATCCCTCGCTGGGAGATGAAATAGCCAAGGAGTTGTCCTGATGGGACGCCGAAGGCGCACTTTTCGGGATTGAGCTTGATCCTGTAGCGGTTAAGATTATCGAACGTCTCGCGGAGATCGTCGATGAGAGTTCTTGCCTCCCTGGTTTTGCTGACTATGTCGTCTACATAGACTTGGACGTTGCGACCGATCTGGTCCTTGAGGCATGCCTGCATGCATCGCTGGTACGTGGCACCTGCGTTCTTTATCCAGAAGGGCATTGTGTTGTAGCAGAACACTCCGAACGGTGTAATAAACACCGTTTTCTCTTGATCTTCGACCTTGAGTCGAATCTGGTTGTAGCCGGAGTAAGCGTCGAGGAAGGAGAGTTTCTCGCCTACTGCAGTTGAATCGATGATCTGATCGATCCGAGGAAGATAGAAGTGGTCCTTTGGGCAGTGCTTGTTCAGCGACGTGAAGTCTACGCACATCCGCAGGATGTCCGTGTCCTTCTTGGGGACCATCACTGTATTTGCGAGCCACTCGCTTTCTTTGATCTCCCTAATGAAGTCTGCAGCGAGTAGTCTGTTGATTTCCATCCCGATATCTTCGGCCCATGGCTCGGACAGTCTCCGGATGGACTGCTTGATGGGCTTGGTGTCTGGAAAGACGTTGAGTGCGTGCTCGGCGAATTCCCTGGGAACTCCTAGCATGTCCGCAGGACACCAGGCGAAGATTTCCCAGCGCTCACGGAGGAATTCGACGAGCACGCTTTCCTATGCGGGGCTTAGGTCGTTGGCGATCAGCGCCGTCTTGGAGGCATCTGTCGAGTGGACCTGCACCTTTTTTGTGTTGACGGTGGAGTCGAAGGACATGTCATGTGCGTTTTGTCGTGCGACTGGGGGTGCCCCATTGTCTGTCACCTTGCAGAGCCTTACGAGCTAATCCTGCATGCCGAATGACTGGGATATTGTGTTGAAGTCCCTGTCGCAGTGGTCCGATCGGGTGAAGCTCCCGTGGACCGTGATGACGCCCATGGGTCCTGGCATCTTGAGTAGCAGGTATGCGTAATGTGGGACAGCCAAGAACCTTGCGAATGCTACACGCTCGAGGATGGCGTGGTATTGTGATGTCCAGTCCACCACTTCGAATTCGAGCCGCTCACATCGGAAGTTGTCCGGCTTGCCGAAGATGACGTCGAGCCTTATTTTGCCCAGGGGGAATATAACCTTTCCTGGGACGATGCCGTGGAACGTTGTGTCTGACTGTTCCAGGCTGCACAGCGGGATCCGCATTGCTGCTAGAGTACTTGCGAACATTAGGTTGATGCCGCTGCCGCCGTCCATGAAGACGCGGCTCATCTCGAAACCTCCGATCTGCGCCTCCAGCACCAGGGCAGCATGACCTGGGCGAGGGATCTGGCAAGGGTGATCCGAACAGCTGAACGTGATGCAGGACTCCGATCCGCTGAGGTACTCACACTACTAGAAAAACGCCTATTCGTGGCGCACCTGAAAAGGCCTTCCGTGGCGCACTAGCAGTGCGCCACGGGCCTCGCGCAACGGCTATCTCTTAGCCGTGGCGCACTGCATGGTGCGCCACGGTTATATCGAGATAGGCTCGGCGCACTACCAGGTGCGCCACGGGTAGGGGTACAGGTGCGCCACGGATGTTTTTTTCAAAAATAAAAAAAAATGCAGAAAACACCCTCGTTTTGAATTGCAAAAGCAATCAGGTCCGCATCGCCGTCGTCGTGTCGCCTCGCTGGAGCATGGTGGCCGTGGCCACGACCTACCACCGCAGGGAGGTGCGGGACGACGTGGCCGTGCTACTCCTCACCGGCATCGAGGAAGAGAGGGAGAAGGAGGTGTGGCTGGAGAAGGGTGGAGGTCACCGCAAGGAGAAGGAGGTCGTCGGCGGTCATCGGAGCTCGTCGTCGCTCTTCATGACTGCAAGGAGGAGGAGGCCGCAAGGAAGGAGGTCGTCGCCGTCGTGACTGCAAGGAGGAGGAGAAGGTCACCGCCGCCATCGCCATCGTCACTGCAAGGAGAGGAGTTCTCTGGAGAAAGGAGGAGGAGAAGGCCACCGTCGCCATCGTCAGTGCAAGGGAAGGAGGAGAAGGAAAGGAGGAGGAGGAGGAGGAGGAGGAGGAGGAGAAGAGAGAAGAGAGAAGGAAAAGGAGGAGGAGAAGAGAGAAGGAAAAGGAGGAGGGAGGAGAATGAAAAGGAGATGAGGGAGGGAATAGGGGTAGGTGGGCGGGGTGGGGATTCGAAATTTGAATCCCGCCCAAGCTTATCCGTGGCGCACTAGGTGGTGGTGCGCTACGGGTAAGTCGCCCTCTATTTTTTTGCTGCAGGAAAAAACGGTCTTTTGACCGTAACTTTTTACTCTTTTCGAATTTTGAAAATCTAAAAAATCGCTAAACGACCGGATGTGGATGCGAAATCTTGTTGTCGTCATTTTGGTATATTATACGATTTTTTTCGATAGCATATGCAAAAGTTACGGCCTTTTTACCGTGGCATGACTTTTTTTGTAGATAAAGTCGAAACTCATGTTTGTTAATTTTACTAGAAGCTATACCACATTACCTACCTAAATATGAAAGGATTTAATTTTTTGAAGTGTTTATCATTTTTTTTATTTGTTGCAAAGCCTAAAAAGGTGATCCACGGGGGGGGGGGGGGGGGAGTTGGTGCAGTGTAGTTAGGCGTAGGGCACTAGGGCAAGGTGCCCTACTACTAAGTTTATACATCCGTGGTGCACATGCCATAGTGCGCCACGGATGTGTCTTGCCGTTTCACAACAGAGAGGGGCATGCGCTTAGGCGTAGCGCACCGGTTGACACTAACAACCGTAGCGCACCTACCCTATGTGCGCTACGGATGTTTGGCGTGCGGCCAACAGGGCCCTGGCCCACACATATCTGTGGCGCACTTTGGTCATGTGCGCCATGGTTGTTCTAGTTACTAGTAGGGCACTGCCCATAGGTGAGCTACGCCTGTTTTAGCCGTGGCGCACTTTAACCATGTGAGCCACGAATGTGCTGATTACCTATAGCCATTTTCCTAGTAGTGTTAGGGATGGCGGGTGGAGTTGTCACGGCTAGGTTGATATGACGGGTGATTTTCTTCTGCACCCTATTCGTCGGGCGCCCCTTCTGGATCATGAGTGCTCCTTTCGGCGGGGGATACCCGTTCCTAGCGTTGTTCTGCGCTGGTGCGACTGGTTGGTTCGGGCCTCCTGCAGGCGGCGGTGGAGGAGCTCCATGCGTTATTTCACCTGGTGCGGGTGCGTTCCCGAATCCAGGGGGTGGAGCTTGCTGCCTCATCTGAGCCATGCTTTCGCAGAGCTTCTGGAACTCGCGGCAGTCCTTGAGCATGTGGCTTGCCTTCTTCTTACCATCCTTCTTGTCGATGTAGAAGTGGATGGTGCATGGACCCGAAAGTTTTTCGTATGCTAAGGGCTCGTTATCACGATCGCGGCGTTGCCACGACTGTGCTGGGCGTCCTCCATCGCGGAAGTTGCCTCCACGGTATCCGCCACTGTTGCGGTTGGCATCGTTGCGACGATCGGCCTAGCCGGCCGCGACCATGTCGGGTCCATCGCAATCGTCGTAGACGCGCAGTCTCCTCTTGTTACGGCGTTCCCGTCGTCGGCCATACTCGTCCTCTTCCTCCGAGTGCGCCCGGTGGACGGAATGTTTGCCGTCGGCCCACCTATTGGCGATGTCCATGAGGTAGTCGAGTGTCTTGGGCTTGACGCGCCCAAGTTCCTACTTGAAGTCCTGGCACTTGACGCCGTCCTTGAAGGGGTCGATGGCCCTCTCCTCGGAGATGTGCGCTGCGGAGTTCTTGGTGTTGGACCAGCGTAGGATGTACGAGCGAATGGATTCGCCCGTTCGTTGAGTGCAGGCTCGCAACTCCTCGATCGAGGCGGGCCTCTTACTAGTGCCTTTGAAGTTTCGGATGAAACTGTAATCCAATTCCTCCCAGCTTCGGATGGATCCTGAGGATAGGCTGCTAAGCCAGATCCGAGCTGCGCCTGTCAGCTGCAGCTAAAGGCATTGCATGGCGGTTTGCTTGTTTCCACCGTGCAGCTTGACAGATGACAGGTGGTCGCTGAGCCATGCCTTGGGGTCCTGAGTGCCGTCGAACTTCGGAGTATCCGAAGGGAGCTTGAAATTTCGCGGCATCCATGTCCGTCGGACAGATATGCTGAAGCACCAGGCTCCGCAGAGTTCTCCTTCGTCTTCGTCCATCTCGGATTCAGACGAGCATGCGCGCTTGGCTCGCGCTTTGTCGATTTTGCGCTATGTTAGCGCGTCTCTGGCGTCGTAATCGCGGCTGCGATGACGCGAGCTCTTGTGCCTTCCAGGAAGGTCATGGTCCTCTTCTTCGGATGAAGGAGTGGGGCTGCGGTTGAACCTGACCATAGCTTTCTTTTTTGGCTCCGTAGGAGTTTCTTGATGGAGCGCAGCTCCGACGAGTCTGAGTCCGGTGAATGCGGACTTGTGCATGGCTCTCTTCGGGTCCCCCTCCGGAGGTGGGTGGGCCACGAGGTACGCAGTGGCTGCTATGATCGCAGCTTGCGGTGTCTTCGGGATGATGTTGCCGTCGGCATCCATCTCCATGAAGGATGCGTTGAGGGTTCGGGTCACCTCACGGCGCTCCTTGGGGTCCATGTTCTCCGTTCGGGAGCGGTGCTTGTTGTCGTGGTTGCCGTTCGAGATGGAGCCGATGCCCATGGCGGAGAGCGCAGCTCGTCACGCGCTGGACTCCGAGGCTGCTTGCTTGCGTTTATCGAGAACCTCTTGCATCTTGACCTGCTTCTTGTGCTCCTCGATCAGGAGCAGATGGTAGGCCATCAGAAGATCCTTTGAGGAGTCTGCAGGCAGGACTATGCTGCCTGCCACGGCGGCGCGTGCCAAGGCCCATCCTTCTTTGCTAAGGCGGATGACATGGCCGTTGTTGTCCGCTTCGGGTGGGGGGACTGGCTTCTTCTGTTCCCACCGTTTCGATCTGGCGGGTTAGGTGTCGGGTTGGGCGGCGGGTTGGGTGTTTGCTGCTCCACGTCGCTCTGGATGACTATGGCGCATTGATAGCGCTCGTAGATTGGTCTGCTGCTGCCGCAACTTTCAGATCCGGAACCGTAGGTCCCCTCATCCGATGGCGGATCGCACAGATCGGAGTTGCAGCAGCTGCTCTCGTAGGAATCATCTATTGATAATGTTGTGCGTATCACAGGATGTGGGGCCCATGAAGCGGGCCTGATTTATGGTAGGGGCACCCTCTCAGGGAGGCGGAGGGTGCCAGTTTGCCCCACCTGGAAGCAGAAGCTCCCAAACAGGATCTCAAGTCCGTCGCCTACGGGCTCAAAGTCCTTCATGGTGGCCGGTGAGTGGGCGGTGAAGTCGAAAGCGCCGAAGAGGAGGTGACTCTACGTCGCTGCAGAGTTGTATATCGATTGGGTTGGGACCGTCACGATCGCACAATCAGCGTCCCCAGTTCCCACAGACGGCGCCAATTGACGAGGTTTCGACTCGTCAATGCCCATTGTTATGGACTTGGGTTTTGGAGAAGATGGGGATGCTGTAGATCGTGGAATGGTTAGCAAACAAGCAATACGGGGACACGAGGTTTACCCAGGTTCAGGCCCCCGGAGGGAAAACCCTACTCCTGCTTGTCTGCTCTTGATTACGGCGGAACCGGTGATTACAGGGGTGCGCAGATGCAATCTGGCGTGGAGGTGTGTATGCGAAAGTATGATAGAGATCTAGGTCATACCCTCCTGGCCTTTATATAAACTTAGGCAGGTATCGGGCACAGATCTAGTCGGTTACGGGTTCTAGGGTTTACCCCTTTGAATTTCCTATCTACTCTAGTCTTGCTCTCCAAGGATCCGAAGGCGTCATGAGCCTTGGCCACCCGAAAATCTTCATGGGCCGGCGTATATTTGCCGTGGGCCTTCCTTGGTCTGGACCAGGTATGGTGAGATCGTGTACCCGCGGGGTATAACCATGTCAGACTCCGCCCCTTAAAATAAACTCCGTCCTCGAAGTTCGTATACTCTCACGTTTTAGAATAAGGAATTTCCATTGTATTGACACTTCCCAATTCCATGGTAATATCAAATGGGAATAATTGTAATATCCCATATCCATACCTTTTCCTTGAATTATCCTCCTATTTGGCAATAGCCAACTTGTTGTCTACAATGCACTAATGTTCCTCTTACTATATTCCCTTAGGGATATGTCCTTACTAGAAGATCCTTCAATTGGGGTCTCTAATTTAGTTCATTACCCTTATTAGGTACCCTAATACAACTGCTTTACTTGATTATCAAACTTCCATATTATACTATATAAGTTCATGGAAGTCTCACTAAAACAGGTTTTTAATTTAGTCAATAGTGGAAGCCAAAAGACTAACTTTTGATTTGTGATGGTATAGTTTATACTGGTAGTCCCTTTGAAGATTGGATTTGAACTCATTTAATCCACACCCATTAAAATTTCTTGTTCCTCTATACATGTCTAATTTGATGTGATTATTCACTCTCAAAGATCACTTAAGAGTTGTTTCCTCTAGAATTAGTTCGTTTAGAATTAATCTATTCCATCTCTTTCAAGCTTTTACCTTAGCAGGCTTTAGATAATCTTTCTTCTCCAACCTTTGTTCATAAAGTCATATAATATTACTTTCATTTCTAATGTTTACTCTTCCCCTTAGGGTTTACTAATAGTCTTCAAACTGTCTACATAGTATTTCTCCAGCTTATACTCTTCCTAATTAGGGTCTGATGAAAGATTGTACGGTGTATCCACACATTTGTGGATCTCCGAAGTGATTCTTTCAGCATTATTGGTCTTACTTGCTATTTGGACATTTACGCTTTGATAGGTATGATTTCGCGAAGCGCCTCGAAAGACAATCGCTTCAATGTTTATACTCCTTTAGATCCTACTTAGGTTAGACCAAGTTTTATGCTCTTTATGCAACTTTTAAGATGATTTGGTTAACTATGTCAACCAACAACGGCAGCGGACAAGATACAGACTATGGATCAAATACTAGCTGTGGATATTTACTAGCTGCGAACCATCCTAGGGTATATGTATTGCCCTATGGTTTTCGATATACCTCTGGCATTCTCTCTGAATTGTCAGAGCTTGAATACCATTTTGGTTTCAAAGCTACTTCTTTGTATTTATTCATGATACTTCCATGAACTTGCATAATTACTCCATTGACTTCTTAGCAAAATTCCTATTTTGATTGAACTTTAAGTTCATCACTTCTTGTTGCTGACTAATAATAATCTAAGCTTGATTCATCCTCCAAATTGAGTTGATAGTCACTCTTCATGTAAGCCTTCATTTTGGTCATTGAAATTCGTCACTCCCTTACACGAATTCCCTTACTCTATCGAGGTCTATAACATCAAGTAGTAACTGGATGTTGCAACATGCATTTGCACATCAATTCAAACTTCATGTATAGATCTAGTCAATCAAGAAGATTCAAGAAAAAACAATGAATCCAAATGTGGTACATATAACACACAATATTCTAAGCCAGAACATAGTAGTTGAGTATAGTATCTCTAGAATTTAGTCTTAGTTGCGTAGTATATGACACCTCCTCATATAGGTTTACATTGTGATACTTAACACATAAGGGTCAAACTATTCTTTCTCTCAAGATTTACCCAAATTGCTCAATTGCAACAGGATAATTTTTCACAAAGTGGTCTCAATTTGGTTTTGACTAACCTTTAGTCTCACTCTTTTCATGATTAACTATAACCAACCTTTCTTATTAGTAAACAGATCTCACATCATAACTCCGAACGAATAATGAGTTTCTATTTAACACCTAAAATTCAAGATTATCACAATTTTATGATACCCATGACTTCTATCAAAGTTCTATCATGTTATTTTCTTACTCTACTACAATATAATCTATTAATTACATTTCATATTTATACTCTCATCATGATTTCGGAACTAATCCCGCCATGATCTTTTTATATTTTACCTCTTCATCATGATTTAGGAGTTGATCTTAACCATGATTACTTTGTTTCTCATTACATTTCATTAAGTCTTAACATATTTTTACTTCATCACGTAGAATTCTCAAGTGAATCCCACATGACTACTACTTATTACATCAACATTTATCCTAATGAGATTCATCACGTTGTCTTTGGTTATCAACTCACACTAAGATTCCATTATGTTACTTGAATTCTAAGGTTAGACTAAACCATTAGTACTACCTCAATTGATGTCTTAAACTTGATTCTAAACTAACGTGACCAATTGACTTTCCTACAGTATCTTGATGGTTTATGTCTCCTTCGGAAGACACTATGTAGCAATATACTATGTAGCATCTGACTTAGGTGTGAAAATATTATCCTCAAGTGGATACTCATCACAAGTCATATGAATATTTGGTTTAATAAGATGGCTCCTATAGTCACTATCCAACCTACAGACTTCCAAAAAGGGTTTTAATCCTGAGGTCAAAGCATATGCTCTTATACCAACTGCGGTGACCCAGCATACCACTGCATGATGTAGTACACTATAGTCGTTGACATAACACCATTCACTAGTATTACACCCCTCAGAGTAGTACAATAGAAACATAGTAGGTCCAAGACATAACTATAGGTTACAACTCAACTATTTACACAAGATCCAGAGAACACTCTAGGTTAAAGAGAGAGAAATAAACTTCTTACAAAGAAGAATCAGAAATAAACAACTCATAACTGTTATGCTAATAAAATTAGCATCTAACTATTTGGCTTGTATTGCTTCTATTGTAGTACTCTATAGAAACAGGTTCTATGGCGAGAGATTATATTCTTATCAAATCAATAACTTCATCTTCACTTAAGTTGATGTATATGTTGACTTTCTTGACTTCATTGTAGGACTTTAGCTTCTGGAGATGATTCCTGGAGCATACTTGATGTAGACATCGTCTATACTGGATTTAGAACCTAGCAAGGGTTAAGAAGATACGTTGAGTACAAGCGTACTCAGCAAGTTCACTAGAAAAGGAGTGTTTGATGCACTATATCTACAGCCATAGACCATAGGTCGTAGGCCATGCAATTTTTCGTAAACATTTCTTCAAAGGTTGCTTTTATTCTGAAAAGCTATGTCCGTCAGCCTTCACGGGTTTACCAGAACTTTCATGGAGTTCCTTTCCCGCCGCGTTTGCAGCTCCTTCCCGGAACAGGGAGTAACAAGTTACAGTCCTTACACTCTGCAGAGGTGCGTCACTTTACCCATGAGAGATCTTAGCTTTGTTGCACATCCGTGCCGCAAACCCGTTCACACTTCCTTCGTGTGCGGCCGAGACTAAGACCCAAGCCAATCAGTGCCTTCTCCGCGACCCCGCATGTCTCCTTGGTGTACGCCAGCCCACCTATTGAATTACGGCAATTGGCAGTACAGACTGTTAAGATGCCGGAACTATCGTGGGACCTTGAGGGCTCCCACCCATTTGCTGCATATCCTCTAGGAATTACCATATAATATGCACGCTACGAGTGATAACAGCCACGACCCGCACATCCATCTCCATGCGAGAGGTAAAAGATATAGTTGACTTCTTCGTTCCATTCCAAATCTCATGGTTAACGTGTAATATACGGCGCAAGAATCACTGGTGACAGGGGTTGTTAAGTCCTAGATAATATGTTCCTTTTCCACCGGAACTCTTATAGTAGGTTATTACCTCATGGTAAATAACCTATAATAATATTATTATGAAAATAGTGTTTTCTGACCTTTTTCAAATGCAGTTGATGACAACACTGGATTTGTAAAATACTTTTCATAAAATAATCAAAGGACATAAGCAAGTGTGAACTTGCCTTGTGTGATTGCAAGATTATGCACTCACGGTCTTCGAGACGACATAAGATCCAATATCTGAAATCTGCATCATTGGTCCGGTAAGGACTAATGTTTAAAGAAGCAATATGCAGTTATGCATAAGTAATGCTATGCATTTTTTGTAAAACTCCCAAATTTAATCCCCGATACTTTGAGTGAAGTGAATTCAAGTGTTTCTTTTAAGAGTTGGTTTATCTTCAAATTTTACTCTATAATCATGATATTTATATGCAATCTAAGTGTTAAGAATCCAAAATATGTAAGTAAAGTATAAAATGATGTGATTATGGTTAATTGTCATGTGGTGACTATGATAAATGTCCTTGGGATTGAGTTGTTATGAATTGAAGAACTTATTATAAGATTTTTGTTTGAAGTGGCAAATAGAATAACATTTGAAGAAAAGATTTCCTTTATAAGGTTTAAACATTCATTGTTAATAGGACCCGATTAATGTCTTTTGGTGTTTGATTTATTAGTTTGGACTGGAGATGATTTATGTCTTAATTTAAATAGACCAAAGTTAACTATAAAAACATAAGTAGTTGATTAGACATGATGTTTATAAGCTTTTGAGACTAAAGTTAACTTTAAAAGGTTAAGTAAACTTAAGATGTAATATATTTGAATTATTCCCAAGTTCTAGATTTATGATAGGAATAACTAAGATGTGGAATTATTCACTTTATATTTAAATGAATGATTAGATTAAAGTTGTTTTGCTATTATGAAAAGAATATGTATTTATTTAATGGAATCATAATTAAATGATATCAGTAATATGTTAAAATTTAAAGTTATGTTAATAGTGGTTAAGATATAATGATTATTCACCATATTATATAAATGGGTGATACCTAATGTTTATGTAAAAGGATTCTTTATAACATTTTTTAAAGAATATATCTTAGAGTTAAAAGTTATACTTAAATTTGATTATGTATTTAAGTTATGGGTTGGGAATTTAGTACAAAGACACTAATTGCTCAAGGTCTAATAGGAATTGTGATTACTTCTTACTTAACAATTATTTTTAAAGAATTCACAAAATAGGTATTAGATAAGGATTTATTATTTAAAATATTAAAGACCTTTCGAATAATATATTTAATATTTACCTAGTGTAATATATTTATTCAAGACCTTAAAAATGGATTTTATTTATTTTTAAGTATTATATTTATTTTTTATAAAATTCATCAAAGAATTAAGTGTCTTTAAATATTTGCTTTATGTTTTATTTGTAAAACTCTAAGTTAGTATTTTTTATAAAATAGTAGAGTTATTTTGATACACAAAATGATTTTTTATTTATTTTTAGGTTTTCAGTTTTATTTTATAAAATTTCATTTAATATTTAATAGTGTTGATAATTACTTTACTTTGTATTTACTTTAAATAATTAAAATCATATTTTTATTAGGGAGATTTTATTTTTGTGGTCATTTTGATATATCATATGTATTTTTGAGATTTTTCTATATTTTTCTAGAGTATAAATTATGTTCAGGGGTAGTTTGGCCATTTAGTGATTTGATAAATGTCTTATTTTCTTATTTTTCCTTTGGAATTGGGCCAGGCCCACCAATGGGCCCATCTGGACCCAACTTGGCTCAACTGGCCTTGGGTTCAAACCCCAACCCGTTGACACTGGACCGATCCATCGGCCTAGTACCCCCTTCTCTCTCTCGAGCTTGTTCATCCTCACCCACTCTTTCCCCTCTCTGGCGACCGGAAGTTCCTCGTCGTCGCCGCTCGATTCCAACCATATCTAGACCCTCAGGCCGCCACCGTGTTGCATGTGGAGGTAGTTGACGATTCTGCATCAAATAGCCTAGCTGGATTCGATCCTTGGGCCCTCTTCTAGCCACACTTCTCTCTCTCCGATGGCTAGGGTTTGTGTTGTTGCCCAGGATGTGGTGCTCCGACGCTCCTCTGGCATCGCCCTGGTGCCTTGGTGAGGAGGTGGTGTCGTCTTCCTCACTGTGAGCTCTATGAACGCGGCTTGGCGCAGGTTGAGCGCCACCGATGCTCCCCGTGCTGCCATGCCAATCTTCACCGCCGGTCTGCTTCCTCTCCCATCTCTAAGCAAGGACCACGGGTAAGTGGGGATTCTCCCTTTTCTTTTCTCCACTTAAATCCTCTCTAGATTTCTCTCTGTGATGATAGGTTATCCTAAGTAGCACGAATGCGTTGTCCTAGTGTTTGTATGATGAGGATCTGATTGCCTTTGAATTGCTAAGTGGAGGAAATTTTGTTGATGAAATATATTGGATAGCTTGTAAAATTTATTGTTAGAAGAGAGGTTTGTGATTACTGTTATTCTCAGGTCAAAAGTGTGACACAGGTATCTTAATTTCACACTACCAGTACTTGGTATTTGTCACTTGTACAGTTATCTTTGTGTAACATCCCAAAAATATTAAACTAAAATCATCAAACTCTAATCATCAAATTTAGGGTTAACAAAAACTTTTCTAATTAAAAATATGAAAGCATTCATATGAGTGTGCATTAGAATTTGGATTCTTTTGAATTGCCATGATTATGTGTTTGTTTGCTTCTAAAATGATTCTTATGTGAAATAAACATCATTTAAACAATCCCCACACTTTTCCCAAAGAAAAATAAATCAAAACAAACTCTCATGTCTACTTTGGCTACACCTAACTTTTAGAACTTAATAGAAACATGTATGGATCTTTGCACCCGTGCTTATGGATTAGCTAGCAGCATTGACTTTCGAGTACCGAGTACGCCTGCGAGACGACTTACTAAGGCTTGCGCCAAGGTCCACTACTATGTCGATAGTACTCATAACAAAGTATCAAGGCCCACCTTGTGATCATCCAAAAACATTTGAATGCATAGTTTAAATGACTGTTTAAAATTGAATCTATTTCATATTGGAAGATCCCACTTTTTCAAAAACCACTCAAACCAACTCAACTTTAAAAACCCAAGCTTCCACAGACTCACCAGCACCTACCTAGCACACCCACCAAAAATCTTTTCAAAATTCAAAACTTGAATTCATGCAGCCATTTCATCAAACACCTTGCAGAAGCAAATCAAATAAAATCCAAACACTATTTGGAGCAGTGATTTGAGCCTAACTTGTTCCCTCTCTGGTTACACTAGCCTCAGTAGATCATCTAGCAAATTTAACTAAGCTTTAGCCCCACTGTAAACTCGCCAATGTCATCAATGGTGAACAGGACGAGCCTCACCATGTCACCCAGTGTGGACAGTAGGCTAGAGGAAGAACTAGCCGTGCCAACCTTGTTTGGGAGGTAGCCCGTGTCTCACCGCCCCCTCTCAACCAGCCCTAGCTCGAAGACATCGCCCAGAATAGCCAGGAATGACGCGCCCGTGCCGCTGTCGACCATGCCAACATGCGCCGCAGAGCACGCACCGTTCCCACGCGACCCGACCACCTCGAGCCCTCGCCGCCCGCCAGCATGATCCCCACCGTCCCAGGAGACCGCCAGACATGCCCATTTAACTGCCCGTGCCCCATAGCCACTGCTCGCCGTCGAAGACGCCGCCTCTGCCTCGCAGAACGTTGAGCGTTCCAGACCGTTTGCCACCGCCCCTACACACGCATTAAAGCCATAGAGAATCGATAGGAGACCACCGATCGATCGCCATCCTCGGCCATGCCTCTAGCAGCCTGTAGCTATGTCGCCACCGTCGCCTACCCATCCCGTTCGGTCTCACCGTCGGGCCTATAAAGGAGACGACCACTAGCCGAATTGAGCACACCATCTCACTCCCCTCACCTAACTGATCGTTTCACCCAGTATCCGGAGCAAGGCGAGCAGCGCATCGCTGGAATTGCGCCAGAGCAGGCCGCCTCTTGAGAAGAAGGGCGCCGTCGATTTCGTCCACCCCAGGAGGAGCTGCCGGTACCAGGAGGTTCGCCGTCGTCGACTTCGTCGTTCGCCCGCCTCGCAGACCCTCGCCTGAACCCCGGTGAGCCCCCGATGACCCCCACCTGCTGCGTTAGGGTTCTGTCTCGCCGGCGCTGCCCGACGTGGACGATGAACCAGATCCATTGGATTAGAACTAGATCCAATGCACCACGTTGCCCCGTACCGCTTCGCACACCCCGTCTCACTGACGCGTGGGGACAACAACTTAACCAGCATGCGTAAGCGCTGTGCGTAGCAGGCCGGCCCATTAGCAGTCCACTCGTTTGAATTTGGATTTTTCCAATTTCATTCAAAACACAGTTCTGTACCTAGTTTCAAAAATCAACCCAGCTCGATTCAGTGAACCAAATTGAATGAAACCAATTTTGTTAGAAAGGTTTTGAAATGCTTAATCCAAGCCCGTTGGATTCAAATCATTTGGATCTATGGATCAACCTTGGTAAAAATAACAAGGAAGAAGCTTTTCTGCATTCAAACGTTTTTCAAATTTAAACCATAATAGCTTTTGAGTTTATTCTAACTCTCAAAAAATCACATTTGGTCATACCTTTCAGAGTATCTAAAAACATATCGGTTTACTTACATAAATAATGTTCAAGTAACAAAAGGATGCCACATAGGCATTTCTAGTCACTTTATTTAATTAAAATAAAATGGTTAAATCTTATTAAATTGTGACACCACTTTAAATCACATTCCCATGTACTGAAATATGTGGTGATGACATGTGTCAACATGATCCCATGTTTGGTTTGGAGAATATTAAATCTTAAGTAGTTTTTTTTCAATGAGTATAAATTACTTTTCTAAAAATAAAAATCATTAAGTCAAGTGCTTGTAATATTAGTGATGATGCTAGATCATCTATAGAACACCTTTGTGTGATTATTGAAAGTAGGTAAGTATTTTTTTGTGATTGTGTACCTCGTATTTATTCATAGACGCTAGTACCGCCAAGGATACGAGGAGGAAGGAGGATACTATGAAGAAGAAGCCGAGGAGAACTTCAACCACTGCTCTGCACAAGGCAAGCTAACACTTGTAATTATGAGAGTTAAATAACCTATGCAATGCACCAAGCATGATTGGTTAGACACAGTTGATGATAACCAATCCTAATTTTACTTGCAAGCTTTTACTTTATTTCTTTATCAAAGCTATTTACTTAGAGCTTACTCAAGTGAATTGTAGATTCTAGAAAGATAATTGAAGGTTGCATAAAGAGCATAAAACTTGGCCTAAGCTAGTTAATCTTTATGTCATCCTAAGGCATGAGATTGAACTTAGTTAAACTCCACTAGTTACCACCCCTCATTAGTACTTACCCCCACTTGTAGATGCTAGTGCTAAGCATAAAACTTGATCAACTTTAGATGGGAATACTTGGTGGAAAAATGGTTATGAAAACCTTGGAATGATGGATCATTCTATTGAGATGTTTTGGACATGTTTTTCCAAACAACAAATGAATTGGATGATGAAAATGTTAAGGCATGAGCCTTAGCCCTTTATAAAACTGATGGTTGTCTGGATGCGATACCATTCCAATTTTACCGTACAACCACAATACCCGAGAATTGGGTAGGGCTTGACTGGAAACTTATATACCTTAGTATTGGTTCCCTCATGGCCAAGGTCTGAGCTAAGGATACCTTATGAAGATTATCCACCTGTGCAGTACCCAAGATGACAGTTGGTCATGGTTGGGAGGACAAACTCACAGGAGAGGTGCTTATACAAGGGCGTGTAATCGAAAGGTTAGGATTGATTATCCGCATAGTGAGTACGGTGAATTCAGGATTTGTTCCCGACGGATGTATCGAATGTTGTGGTGAAAGTGTACAATCTCTGCAGAGTGTCAAACTATTCGAATAGCCGAGTCCGCGGTTATGGAAAGTTGGAGTGGCCATACTCTTTCCCCGTCAGATGTTTTCAAAATGACTTATGAAATGAATTGAGACTTTGACTTGACCACAACAGAGCTGTGATATGAAATACAAGTTCCCACTTAGGTGTTATCCAACTTCAACTAGCTTTCTTCGTTTCTAAACTTAGTAGATGTAAATCTGGCTTTTGGAAAAACAACCCTAGAGCTTAGTGTCCTACTACAAAAACCCCCTTCACTTGTTAGTATTAGTTTGCGAGTACTTAAAGAGTACTAATGGCTTTGTCCCTGGCTATTCCCATGGCCAGACTATGAAGAGCAGTACCAGGAGGATGGACCCCAGGAAGGTTACGACAACAAGGATCATCTCCCCTCGTGAGCATTGCCTGTGACCCCAAAGATGGAGCTTCACCTACGCTACCGTTATTATTACATATTTCCGCTGCTTGAGTTGTATTAAGAACTGGATCATGAGATCCTTATTTGTGTAAGACCTTATGTATGGTTTGTAATGGATGATGTACTATGGTATCCAAATCTGTTATGTCTCGCAAAAATGGTAGTCCTGGGATTGCGATGTATGGCATAACTAGCATTTGGGATTAAAAAGTTGGTATCAGAGCCATCCTGACCATAGGAGACCCTAGTTAGACTGGACGTTTGAATCAAAAACTTAGTTTCGAAACCAAAGGAAACAAATATTTCCAAAAACTTATTCCCCTTCTTATCACCTTGATTCTTTCATAAAAATTTATGTTCCTCAAAAACTCTTGCAAAATACATACAATTTGACACAATTGATCACTCTACTAACTTACTCATCCTATATTATTATAGATGGACGTGAAGTACAGCAAGTTTTACCAGTTGGGGAATGGAGGAGACCTTATCTTTGAGAGGGATTTGGACCAGCTTTCGGAACTTCTGGAGCGCCCGCACCCCGAGTTCTTTGGAGCTCAGCTCAATGATAAAGTAGGAGAAGATCTGTAGTGGCTAATTGATGCAAGTCTCCGAGGAAAGATTGAACCTCCCACTGCGGAGGGAATCCAATTCACCTTAAGAGAGAACAGCTGGCTCGATGGACTTGCCAGGGCCATGCAGGAAGCTCTTGCCCGTCTTTGTGGGCAGAGTATCAACCAGTGACATGGTTATACCCTGTGGGTACAGGATCTCAGCATACCTGGTCCAGACCAAGGAAGGCCCACGGCAAATATACGCCTGCCCATGAAGATTTTCGGGTGGCCAAGGCCCATGACGCCTTCGGATCCTTGGAGAGCAAGACTAGAGTAGATAGGAAATTCAAAGGGGTAAACCCTAGAACCTGTAACCGACTAGACCTGTGCCCAAGACCTGCCTAAGTCTATATAAAGGCCAGGATGGTATGACCTAGATCTCTCTCATACTTCCGCATACACACCTCCACGCCAGATTGCATCTGCGTACCCCTGTAATCACCGGTTCCGCGGTAATCAAGAGCATACAAGCAGGAGTAGGGTTTTCCCTATGGGGGCCTGAACCTGGGTAAACCTCATGTCCCGTGTTTCTTGTTTGCTAACCGTTCCGCGATCTCCAGCATCCTCATCTTCTCCAAAACCCAAGTCCATAACAATGGGCATTGACGAGTCGAAACCTCGTCAATTGGCGCCGTCTGTGGGAACTGGGGACGCAGATTGTGCGATCGTGACGGTCCCAACCCGATCGATCTACAACTCTGCGGCGACGGAGAGTCACCTCCTCTTCGGCGCTTTCGACTTCACCGCCCACTCACTGGCCACCATGAAGGACTTCGAGCCCATAGGCGACGGACTCGAGATCCTGTTCGGGAGCTTCTGCTTCCAGGTGGGGCAAACTGGCACCCTCCGCCTCCCTGAGCGGGTGCCCCTACCATCAATCAGGCCCGCTTCATGGGCCCCACATCATGTGCTACGCACAACATCATCAACAGATGATTCCTACGATAGCAACGGCTGCAACTCCGATCTGTGCGATCCGCCATCGGATGAAGGGACCTATGGTTCCGGATCTGAAAGCTGCGGCAGCAGCGGACCAATCTACGAGCGCTATTAATCTACGAGCGACGTGGAGCAGCAAACACCCAACCCGCCGCCCAACCCGACACCTAACCCGCCAGATCGAAACGGCGGGAACAGAAGAAGCCAGTCCCCCCCACCCGAAGGGGACAACAACGTCCATGTCATCCGCCTGAGCAAAAGAAGGATGGGCCCAGGCACGCGCCGCCATGACAGGCAGCATAGTCCTGTCTGCAGACTCCTCACGGGATCTGCTGATGGCCTACCATCTGCTCCTGATCGAGGAGCACAAGAAGTAGGTCAAGATGCAAGAGGTTCTCGATAAACGCAAGAAAGCATCCTCGGAGTCCAGCGCGCGACGAGCTGCGCTCTCCGCCATGGGCATCGGCTCCAGCTCGAACGGCAACCACGGCAACAAGCATTGCTCCCGAGCGGAGATCTGTCCGACGGACACGGATGCCGCGAAATTTCAAGCTCCCTTCAGATATTCCGAAGTTCGACGACACTCAGGACCCCAAGGAATGGCTCAGCGACCACCTGTCATCCGTTAAGCTGCACGGTGGAAACAAGGAAACCGCCATGCAATGCCTTCAGCTGCAACTGACAAGCACATCTCGGATCTGGCTTAGCAGCCTATCCTCAGGATCCATCCGAAGATGGGAGGAACTGGCTTAAAGTTTCATTCGAAACTTCAAAGGCACCAGTAAGAGGCATGCCTCGATCGAGGAGTTGCTCGTACATCCATTTGCTCGTACATCCTATGTTGGTCCAACACCAAGAACTCCACAGCGCACATCTCTGAGGAGAGGGCCATCGATGCCTTCAAGGACGGCGTCAAGCGCCAAGACTTCAAGGAGGAACTTGGGCGCGTCAAGCCCAAGACACTCGACCACCTCATGGACATCGCCAACAGGTGGGCCGATGGCAAAGATTCCGTCCACCGGGCGCACTCGGAGGAAGAGGACGAGTACGGCCGATGACGGGAACGCCGTAACAAGAGGAGACCGCGCGTCTACGACGATCGCGATGGACCCGACATGGTAGCGGCCGGCTACGCCGATTGTCGCAACGAGGCCAACCGAAACAGTGGCGGATACCGCGGAGGCAACTTCCACGATGGAGGACGCCCAACACAGTCGTGGCAATGCCGTGATCGCAATAACGAGCCCTCAGCATACGAAAAACTTTTGGGTCCATGCACCATCCAATTCTACATCGACAAGCAGGATGGTAAGAAGAAGGCAAGCCACATGCTCAAGGACTACCGCGAGTTCCAGAAGCTCTGCGAAATCATGGCTCAGATGAGGCAGCAAGCTCCACCCCCTGGATTTGGGAACGCACCCGCACCAGGTGAAATAGCACATGGAGATCCTCCACAGCCACCTGCAGGAGGCCCGAACCAACCAGTCGCACCAGCACAGAACAATGCTGGGCACGCGTTTCCCCCGCCGAAAGGAGCACGGATGATCCAGAAGGGGCGCCCGACGAATAGGGTGCAGAAGAAAATCACCCGTCAGATCAACCTGGCCGTGACAACTCCACCCGCCATCCCTGAGTACCTTAGCGGATCGAAGTCCTGCATCACGTTCAGCCGTTCGGATCACCCTTGCCAGATCCCTCGCCCAGGTCATGCTGCCCTGGTGCTGGAGGCGCAGATCGGAGGTTTCAAGATGAGCCGCGTCTTCATGGACGACGCAGCGGCATCAACCTAATGTTCGCAAGTACTCTAGCAGCAATGCGGATCCCGCTGTGCAGCCTGGAACAGTCAGACACAACGTTCCACGGCATCGTCCCAGGAAAGGGCATATTCCCCCTAGGAAAAATATGGCTCGACATCATCTTCGGCAAGCCGGACAACTTCCGATGCGAGCGACTCGAATTCGAAGTGGTGGACTGGCCATCACAATACCACGCCATCCTCGGGCGTGTAGCATTCGCAAGGTTCTTGGCTATCCCATATTACTCATACCTTCTACTCAAGATGCCAGGACCCAGGGGCGTCATCACGGTCCATGGGAGCTTCACCCGATCGGACCACTGCGACAGGGACTTCAACAGAATCTCCTAGTCATTCGGTATGTAGGATGAGCTCGTAAGGCTCCGCGAGGTGACATACAATGGGGCACCCCCAGTCGCACGACAAAACGCACCTGACATGTCCTTCGACTCCACCGTCAATACAAAAAAGGTGCAGGTCCACCCGACGGATGCCTCCAAGACGGCGCTAATCGCCAACGACCTCAACCCCGCATAGGAAAGCGCGCTCATCGAATTCCTCCATGAGCGCTGGGAAATATTCGCCTGGTGTCCTGCGGACATGCCAGGAGTTCCAAGGGAATTCGCCGAGCACGCACTCAACGTCTTTCCAGACACCAAGCCCGTCAAGCAGTCCATCCAGAGACTGTCCGAGCCACGGGCCTAAGCTAGCGGGATGGAAATCAACAGACTACTCGCTGCAGACTTCATTAGGGAGATCAAAGAAAGTGAGTGGCTCGCAAATACAGTGATGGTCCCCAAGAAGGACACAGACATCCTGCGGATGTGCGTAGACTTCACGTCGCTGAACAAGCACTGCCCAAAGGACCACTTCCCCCTTCCTCAGATCGATCAGATCATCGATTCGACTACAGGATGCGAGAAACTCTCCTTCCTCGATGCCTACTCCGGCTAAAACCAAATTCGACTCAAGGTCGAAGATCAAGAGAAAACGGCGTCTATTACACCGTTCGGAGTGTTCTGCTACAACACAATGCCCTTCGGGCTAAAGAACGCAGGTGCCACGTACCAGCGATGCATGCAGGCATGCCTCAAGGACCAGATCGGTCGCAACGTCCAAGTCTATGTTTACGACATAGTCATCAAAACCAGGGAGGCAAGAACGCTCATCGACGATCAATCCCGAAAAGTGCGCCTTCGGCGTCCCATAAGGACAGCTCCTTGGCTACTTCATCTTCCAGCAAGGGATCGAGGCGAACCTGAAGAAAATCCGGGCCATCATGGCCATGGAGAAGCCGAAGAACCTCAAGGGTGTCCAGCAGCTCGCAGGACGAATAGCGGCATTGAGCAGGTTCATCAGTCGCATGGGCGAGAAGGCCCTGCCATTCTACCAACTGCTACGCAAGGCAGATAAATTTGAGTGGATACCTGAAGCAGACAACACATTCGAAGATCTGAAGCGGCTACTCTCCACTTCGCCCGTCTTGGTCACGCCAAAGGAGCACGAGCCCCTACTGCTGTACATAGCAACCACACACCAGGTGGTAAGCACCGTACTGGTGGTTGAGCGACCCGAAGAAGGCAAGACCCATGGGGTCCAATGCCCAATCTACTACCTCAGCGAGGTATTGTCGCCAACAAAGAAAAGGTACCCTCACTACCAGAAACTCGCCTACGGCGTGTTCATGATGGCTCGACGGTTGAGCCATTACTTCTAGGAGCACCAGGTGATGGTCGTCAATGAGGCACCCCTGAACAGCATCCTGAGTAACCCAGAGGCCACAGGACACGTATCCCTATGGGGCATCGAGCTGTCACCCTAGACATCGTCTACGAGAAGCGACTCGCAATCAAGTCTCAGGTCCTCCCGGACTTCCTTGTACACTGGATGGAGCTGCAGTTGCCAGACACCCTAGACATGTCGCAGTCATGGACGATGCACTTCGATGGCTCCAAGCGTGAAGATAGAGCAGGATCCGGGGTCATACTGACCTCCCCGCAGGGCGACAAGATGAAATACGTCCTTCGGATGAAATTCCGAGCTTCCAACAACGAGGCGGAATACGAAGCCCTCATCCACGGCATGAGGATGGCAAAGATCTGCGCCGCAACGAGCCTGGTCATCTGCGGTGACTCCAATCTCATCGTCCAATAGATGATGAATGAGTGTGACGCACACGCCGAAAACATGATCGCGTACCGCGCACTCTACAATGCACTCGAAGGAGAATTCGACTGTTGCGAGCTTCGGCACGTTGGAAGATAAAGCAACGAGGAAGCCGACAGACTCGCCAACATCGGCTCCACCTGCGCAAGGGTGCCACTAGGTGTGTTCCTCGAACAGATCTGCGTGCCATCCATCATGCGGAAATTCACCAAGGGATCACCCGAAGAAGCAGAACACTCAGGGGCTACGCTACCCGAAGGTCATGAAGGACCCGAAAATCTGGACACAGAGGTCGCCACGGTAAACCTGATGCAGGTCATGGTAGTCGAAGAAACCTGGACACGACCGTACCTCCAGTACTTGATAGACAGAGAACTACCTGATAGCCCGACAGATGCCCGGCGCATATCTCGCCAGTCAAAAGCCTTCACCATCATCAATGGCGAGTTGTACAAGCGCAGCATTTCGGGTGTACTACAAAAGTGCGTCACCATCGGTGACGGGAAAACCATCCTCCAAGACATCCACGAGGGCATCTGCGGCCATCAAGCAGGCAGTCACTCCCTTGTCGCCAAAGCTCTACCAGCTGGATTCTACTGGACAACGGCCATGAATGACGCAAAAGACATCGTTCAAAGATGCAAAGGGTACCAAAGGTTCGCCGACAAACCGCACACACCCGGGTCAGAGCTCAGGCCCATACCCTTGGCCTGGCCCTTCGCCCAATGGGGCCTTGACATGATCGGCAAACTGCCAAGGTCCTCGAAAGGAGGGCACTTGTACCTCCTGGTCGCAGTCGATAAATTCACCAAGTGGATCGAAGCCATGCCGGTCACTAACCAAAAGGGCAAGACTGTCGTCAAGTTCTTTGAATCCATTGTCTATAGGTTCGGCGTACCGCGTAGCATCATCACCGAAAATGGATCGAACTTCACCTCCAAATAATTCCAAGACTTCTGCGAAGTCCTCGGAATCAACATCTCATACGCCTCTGTGGCGCACCCGCAAACAAACAGGCAGGTGGAAAAGGCCAACGGCCTAATCGACGCTGGCATCAAGAAACGCCTCATGAGCCCACTCGAGCGACTCGCCGGAGCCTGGACGAAAGAGCTACCCTCCGTCCTATGGAGCCTATGTACCACGCCAAACAGCTCCACTGGCTACACGCCATTCTTCATGGTGGACGGAGCCGAAGCCGTGCTACCAGCCGAAGTACGCCACCAGGCCCCCCGGGTCGTCGTCTATAGCGAAGCCGAATCCACGGCTGCACTCGAAGTCGCCATCGACACACTCGACGAGGCACGAGACATAGCAGCAGCTCGATCAGCGATGTACCAGCAGAGTCTCCGCAACTACCACAGCCGACGGCTGCGCCCAAGGTCCTTCGTCGAAGGATACCTCGTCTTGCGACTCAAGAAAGAGCGACCGAAGAAATTCAAGTCACCATGGTAAGGACCCTATGTCATCACCGAAGTCATCCCAGGTGGCGCCTATCGCCTCAAGCACGTGGAGTCTGGAGTCGCATACTCCAACCCATGGAACATCGCACACCTGCGACGATTCTACCCCTAGCTACCTACCCCTTTACTTTCAATAAGGCTATTCAGCCAAGGCTACTCATCCTAACAATGTACCTCCTCCATTACGATATAAGTAAAGTTTAGTGTCTCGCCCCAAAAATTTCGTTTTTCTATTCGCACTTTTACTTCATGCTACAAACGCACTCGGGGGCTCCCCCCAACTCACGATTTCGTCGACTGAGGATAACACGTGTACGCCTGAGTAGCTGACCACGTCAGGCTAACGAAAAGGACACGTGTGCGAATAAAGCACTACGTGCTCAAACAACAACCAAACCTTTATAACAAAGGGCAAAACACGCCCAGTCAAATATATACAAATTTTACATCTATCTCTTTTACAGGCACTACCTATTCTGAAGAATAACCTGAGCATGCTGCTCAAATAGATCTACAATCTCTTCGGCATACTACCTTACAGCCGCGTAATGCGGACGCATATCCCACACACCACCATCTGATCGAGGGGGTGGTCCAGCCGCTACAACGGACAGATCTACATCAGGGCGATGCAGCCTCACAAGAGACAATGCAGCCTTCACTACCGCGACGAGCTGATGCCGCACCAACTCCTTCACATGATTCACGTTCCGAAACTTCGATAGAATACCCGAAAGGGTTGTTGGTGCAGCATCCAACAGAAACATCACATGCAGATCCGACACGAGCGAAGTATGCACCTGACGAAGCACCCGCGATACTTGGTGAACGCGATATTGCACCGTCGCAGGGACTATAGCACGGTCACGATCCATCCAAAAGAACCAACCAGCTTCCATGTCCTGTTGAGTCAAACAATTGACCCGAACAGCAACAGGCTCCTTCTCCTCCCTTGGAGCAAGGTTAGCACCTGCAATACTTGCACAAAAGTAAGATGCAATGCCAGCAGGCGCATCCGAAGAAATAGGCAACAACTCGAAGAAACTTACACTGAAGCTTCTCGGATAATCGAAGCAATTCTGCCATCAATTACTCCTCTCTGGCAGCACCGCGGTCTGCCTTGGACTTCCAAACGTTGGCATGTCCACACACCCCAAGCAACTCTTTCTCGAGACTACGAACACGGTATCAAAGAAACGCAAGCTGCGACGAATCATCCAAGGATGGCCGCAGCCGCGCTACAGGCGAGGTGTCAACGGGATCAGCACCCGAAGGGCCCTAGATCAACAGAAAGGCAAAGACATGAACACGCAGACGAAGGAGCACATAACTCAACAAATTCATTAAGAGCATCAAAAGCCACTACATGGCACAAGGATTTGTTCATCAAAATAATTACAACAAAAGAGACTACAACTATCCTACAGCTACAGTGCCTCAGACGTAGCACCCTGAGTAGCCTCGGAGCCGGATTGCCTCCCCTTGGCTTCCCCCTGCTGCCGTAGTGCGTACTTGGCCAGCAGATCAATCAGCTTCGGCCCATAACGCTTACAGCGAGCAGAATAGGTAGCGAAGGCTACCTCGGATCCATCAGCAGTCGTTGGCATCCGGGAAGTGACCTGGGGAAGGTCCTGCTCCTCTCCAGCCGCCAAAGCCATCGCCAGCCCGACGGATGCGCCGATGCCCTTCTGCTTGCGCTTGTACGCCGCAGGTGCTTCGGCTGACAGTGCCTCCACCAGAGCGTCAACATCATCAAGGGCCGCGCCCTTGGGGACAAGCTCCTTGTAGAAGTGCCCAAGGACCTCCTTGGCCTTGGCGAGCGAGATGACGACGGTGCTGTAGCGATCTTCGACCGCTGCAGTAGCATCATCCAGAGCACTCCCATGCTCCAGAGCACCGCGGTCAAACTCGATGCCCGCGGCATCTGAGACAATCAAGATGAGGAATGAACAAAAGCACCACAGAAGAAAGACAGGAAAACCAAAAGAGACGAAGGCGAAGATACTGACACAAAACAGCCTTGGCAGCCGCCATAAGCTTGCCAGCCACTTCCCTTTCACGTGCAGTCGCAGCAGTGGGAAGCTTCTCCTCGCGGTCCGTGGCCTCCCGCTATAGGCGCTCCTTAGCCTCGGCCGCAGTGGCCAGCTCCAGCTCGAGGCGCTCCTTCGCACCACTGGAGACCTCGGCTTTCTTCTCCGCTTGACCGAGGCTCTTTTTGAGAGCATCAATCTCACGAAGGGAGGTGTTGTGCTCCTCTACATTCCAAAAATACAAGCATCAGATAACAGGACAAGAATACACGAAGAAGAAAACATCAAGGCATAACAGTACCTTGAAGCTGTTTGAGGCTGGCCTCCAGCTCCAGGTGCTGCTGCACCAGTCGTTTGGCATCCTGCACAAAAGGCTGCAGGCAAAAAATCTACTAGTCAAGAGAAGGACTCGGCGGCTACGCCCAAAAGAAAGAGCAAAAATAAATTACACACACGAGAGCGCTCAGGGGCTCCCCCCGAGACTCGAAAGAAGAGCACGCAACAAAAACACCATTACAGACGCTCGGGGGCTTCCCACGTGGCAGGAGGCAGAGATCCTCACATGATCCGATGGCGACTCCGAAGGTCCGCTAGCAAAATTCTGAGGCGCAACCACCTAAACCTCCTGCGGAGAAGGGTTCGGAGCAGCACCCTCAGAGGTACCGACCGTCTGAGGAGGAGGAGATGCGACCTTCGACTTCCCCATCATCTCCCGTGCACCATCACCGGAGGAGTCGTTGGAAGAGTGCCTTCACAAGGACAAATTAGCACAAGTAAAACGTAAAAATGCAAGGAAAAGCAATGCAGGACAAAGGAGGGGTCCTCCGGACTTTCTTATCCTCCTTCTTCTCTTCCTTCTTTTCTTCCTTCTTCTGCTTCGCCGGTGGGTGTGGCGCTACAGCCCGCACGGGAATGGCAGGAATCGGAGAGGAAGAGCCTCCATGCCCACCACTGTGACGTTCAAGACACAGCGGGTTCCTAGGAGTCGGAGGAGTCGAGGCATCCGAAGACTCGCTGGAGCTCCGCGATCGTTTGCGAGTGTGGTCCTCGCTCGACTCGTTGGCATCTTTAGCCGGAGACCGTGCCGACGGCAGCTCGGACATGGAATCCACCACATCATTATCTGGAGCATCCGGAAATACTTCGGGTAATGGAGGCGACATGCCCGGCACTTTGAAGATCTGCATAAAGAACAGAAAATTTGTTAGCAAACAAAGGAAAATACAAGGCAGTCGAAAATAGCACTACGCGCACGGATCTACACCTGTGGAACAGGAAGCGAAGAAGAAAACGGAGGAGTCAGCGACTTCCCCAGGATATCGTCTCCAGCTTTGAACTTCAGCAGCGAACGAAGGGCCCTATCGAGGTCTCCCTAGGTGAATTTCTCAGCCAAAACCCTCGCCGGATCACGCTGGCCAGCATAAAGGAACATCGGGTGCACCCTAGCCTGGAGTGGCTGCACCCGACGCTCAAGGAAAGTGCGGATGATATCCACACCATTCACTTCCTTCTCCGGAATCAACTGGAGATCCTCCACTCGACGATAGAGAGCCTCTATCTTCGCCACCTCGCCGTCCAAGATCTGGTTTTTCCAGGACCTTTTCGGCTCGATCTTTTGGGAGGGGTCGAAAGGAACAAGACCAAAATCCTGCCCATGCACTACGGAGTCGCGGATATAAAACCATCGCCTCCGCCAGTACTGGATAGATTTGGACATGGAAAAATAAAAGAAAAGCAGATTGGGTTTGAGGGAGATGATGCAACCCCCAATGGGATAAACACCATCCGAACCAGATTGCCTCTTCACGGAATAGAGTTTTCGGAAGAGGCCAAAGTGCGGATCGATACCGAGCCAGCACTCGCAGAAAGTGATAAATCAAGCAATGTGAAGAAGAGAATTGGGGGAAAGATGGTGCAATTGGACACCGTACAGAAAAAGAAGTAAACGAAGGAAGTCGTGGACTGGGAAGGAAAATCCGTGAATGACAAATGCGAGGAACATAACCCGAAACCCAGCGGGGGGACGGGGGATTACCTCGTTGCCTGGGAGTTTGACGGCCTCCCTATCCTGCGGGATCAAGCCCCGCTCACGAAGCTTGTGGAGATCACTCTCTCGCGTCTCCGATCGCCGCCAGCCACCGTCGGTGACACGGGTAGCGGCAACACTCTTCTTCCCTCCAGCAGTGCTGGTACCAACTGCAGAAGAAGACTTCTTCGGCTTTCGTATGGCGGCGCTGGCGGCGAGAGCGCAAGATGGAAGAAGGAAATGGGGAAGGATATTCCAGCGCGCAGCAAGAACTCTCAAAGAACAAGGAAGCAGTGGAACGAGAATAGATGCGGTGAAAACAAACTAAAGTTTTCCCCAATGATTATAAAGACGAAGACGATGCACGACAGCCGTCCATCGAGAAGACCTAACGCCAACGGCAGGATCTGGCCATACACGTGTCAGCATCGCAATGAACCGTCGCTAACACGCCGTCCACTACGCGTGGAAATCGAGGCGACGCCGTAATTATCTCCATGCCGCGTGTGTCCGGTCAATTCAAGGTTAGACAGTGGGACCCATGTTCGTCCAGTCAAGTCATCTCTGGCGCAGCAGACGCTTGAGGTCATCAATCATCAGCACTGACGTCATCAAAAGCTACACTAGTAACAGCTACAATTTCTTCGGCTTCAAAGCTAAGAGTACTCACTCGAATCTACGATTCGACCAATTACTCGAGGGCTACTCCTATCAGGAGCGCTAGCCGCGCACCCGAAAAAGAATAACACGTTACAAAACCGAATTGTTTCTTCGAGTCCTACGACGAGTTTACGACTCCACTACGGATTCGGGGGCTACTCCCATAGGGAGGATGGATTTGTGTCCTACGGACATGACATTGAACAATGGATGAATTAAAGTCTCCGCTCGAGTCTACTACTCGAACAGATGATGGGATACGGGTAGGCTACACTAGGGCAAATCAAAAAATTTCTACCGCGTATACCAGGATAACTGTTGTCATAGATCACGGGATTACCACTAGACGCGCAGTTGCGGAATCGATGAAGCGCGTCGAGGCAGTGCAGACGTTCCACGTCTCCTCCTTGTCCTCGTCCTACGAGAAGCTTCCCTTGAACGGCTCGTCCAAGCGCTACAGATGCAGCGCCTCCGAGGTATCCACACATACAGGGTGGAAGCGTAGACGCCGGACTGCTAGGTCCGCGCGCGCGACACAGGCGTGAGGAGTGGCGGCTGAGAATGATCTGAGGTCTAAAGTCTCACCCTGGTCAGCTCGCCCCACCCTCTCTTGTATAGGCATCCCTAGTGGGCTTCTACATTAGCAGCCCATTAGTACCCTAAGCCTGGTCTAATTCGGATCCAATCCTCATTAGGCTTCCAGCCACTTAAGTGTGTGACCCTATAGGTTCATATGCGTATAGACATGACATGAATACACTTATTCTATCAATAGTTGGTAGCGGCCTCTTGCAATACGTGCCAACTCCTAAACGCATACAAAGATCATATCGGACGAACCATCACAAGGTTTAGTACATGTCTTTCCCTTTGCCTCACGATATTTGGTCTAGCTCCAAGCTGACCTCCATTTCTCGATACCGTGATTCGGAATCCCTTTACTAGGTTAACTCTTAACCATATGTAGCATGGCCATGCATTTCTAGATCCGATCACTCGAGGGGCCCAGAGATATCTCTCTCAAGTAGAGAGGGGCAAATCCCATCTTGATTGACCATGCCTTGTAGCATGCTTCAGGACAAACCCGAAAGCTACCTTTATAACTACCCAGTTACGGTGCAGCATTTGATAGCCCCAAAGTAGGTCGATCCACATCTCAAGTACATGCGACAATCTCAGGTCTAAGGAAAAAACGTACACGATGTGTAGAGAGAGAGCTGCAACTAATTGCTAGTCTCAGGTTGGGTCAGTCCAACACCATGTTCATAACATGTGTCCACGTCATTGGTTTGACATCTCCATGTCTATGACTTGCGAAACATAGTCATCAACCAATCGATCTGCTAGTCTAATACTCATGTGTGTCCTCACATGAACTCCGACTAGGGACAACTCTTAAATAACCATACAAGTATAGAGTTTCACAAAAATTCACGTAATTGCCAATCAATACAAGTTGCCTGGTATGGATATTCAAGGAACATTACAATAACTCATGGATACATATGAAATATCATCATCTCTATGATTGCCTCTAGGGCATATTTCCTTCAACAGACACTTGGGGGCTACTCCCATAGGCAGCGCTGGTCGCGCACCCTATAAATCTTCAACTGCGATCCTTCAGATCAGTACACAAAAAACTTTTTCGGCAAATCTTCCCCAATTAACGCTAAGTGAGTAGCATTCTCCTTGGCCACCCGAAACACCTCCGCGGTGACAAAATCCGGATGTTGTGTCTACCACGCAAAGATAAGACCTACAGATGTCATCTGATGGCCTGGAAACGCACATGACTGCGCTCTGCTAGTATAAACCCGTGCCAATAGGCGCAATGAAAAATCCCGACGGACGCGTTGGGTACATTAATTAAACGCACTGGAATTCCACTCCTGTAAGTCCTCCGCGGCCTGAGTCGAATTACGCCAGCATATGTTCCGGGTTCGAGTCGAGGGACTCAAACCTGAAGAAGATCATGTTGTTTTGTCCTAAGACAGTTAACTGACCTTGATCCGTACACGTTCGAGTCCCTACACGTTCTCTTGAAAGACAGAGTTGCACCCGAAGGATTGAAGAGTCCTCAGCCGAATCTACGATTCGACTGAACACTCGGGGGCTACTGACATGGTTATACCCCGCGGGTACACGATCTTAGCATACCTGGTCCAGACGAAGGAAGGCCCACGACAAATATACGCCGGCCCATGAAGATTTTCTTGTGGCCAAGGCCCATGACGCCTTCGGATCCTTGGAGAGCAAGACTAGAGTAGATAGGAAATTCAAAGGGGTAAACCCTAGAACCTGTAACCGACTAGATCTGTGCCCGAGACCTGCCTAAGTCTATATAAAGGCCAGGAGGGTACGAACTAGATCTCTCTCATACTTCCGCATACACACCTCCACGCCAGATTGCATCTGCGCACCCCTGTAATCACCGGTTCCGTCGTAATCAAGAGCAAACAAGAAGGAGTAGGGTTTTCCCTCCGGGGGCCTGAACCTGGGTAAACCTCGTGTCCCCGTGTTGCTTGTTTGCTAACCGTTCCGTGATCTCCAGCATCCCCATCTTCTCCAAAACCCAAGTCCATAACAATGGGCATTGACGAGTCGAAACCTCGTCAACCAGATCAAGGGTACCCGCTTTGAGTTTTTCCCTAGGCGTGATGCTAAGGGACAGCCACTCGAAGCCCCATACCACCCCGAGCTGAACACACAATTGGACCACCTTAGCTTCATGATGTACGATCGTCAACAGGAGTTGGACAATTGCCGTGACTACTCCAACCACAAGTCCGACATCATCAAGACAAAGGATCAGACCATCGCCATGCTAGCAAAGGATCGCAAGTCTCGCCGCCGTCAGCTAGACAAGAAGGAGCGCATCATTGATCGTCTTTGCCACTGTATCTCGTCTTTGGAGGAGACCATCCATGAGAGAGACATGCAGTTGGAAGAAAGGGAGAATGCAGGAGAGGATCTTCGTGGAGACCCCTACTCCTATCTCAGCGATGATGATGATTTTCTGGAGGATCAGGCTATGGATTTCTTCACCGATGAGGATGATTTCGCCTTCATCGATGATGATGAGGATGACGACTACACCGACTCCGAGGACTAGCGTAGTGAGTAGTATTCGGTCCCACTGTATCGTAGTTTCAAGGATGGTTCTTAAAACCATATGTTTTTCTTGTTTGTGGTGTGTGTTTGTATTGTGTGCTATGAATGAATGAATTAATGAAAAACAAGTTGCTAGAAAATCCAAGTCAAACTTTAAAACCTTTTCAAAATCCCTAAACCTTAGAAATTTCCCTCTTTTCTCATGATCTATCACAATCTTCAGATGCCACACGGAGGAAGTGGTTCATCCCCGGACCCTATGTTGCAGATCCTGCAAATGTTGGTTTCTGACCGCGAAGCTGAAAGAGACGAACGTCAAGCCAACTTAGCCACCCTGCAACAGATAGCTCAGCTAGCCCACAACAATCAAGGCCACGGAAATCAGGACAACCATGGATCTAAGCTCATGAATTTCCAGAACACCAACCCACCTGTTTTCACTAAGTCGGAAGAGCCCCTAGATGCCGACGATTGGCTACAGACCATGGAAAACAACTTAGAAGTCGCCGGAGTGGAAACTAACGAGCGAGTTCTGTTCGCCACCCACTATCTAGCCGGAGATGCCAGGGCATGGTGGAACAGAGTTCGTGCAATGACCGGAGGACAGATGATGACCTGGGAGGAATTCAAGGTCAAGTTCAGCAGAACCCATGTGCCACCAGGTTTGATCAAGAGAATCAGAGATGAGTTCAGAGAACTGAAGCAAGGACGGATGACTGTAATGGAATACCCTGACAAATTTTTGTCATTAGCTAGGTATGCCCCGGATGAGATCGACACCGAAGCCAAGAAGAAGGAGAGAATCTTGAATGGTCTGCACGATGAGATGCAGACGGTGTTGGTCAATATCCCTTTTGCTGATATCGAAGCCCTTGTCGACTCTGCTATCCAGATGGAAGGAAAGATCAACCAAGCCAACGAGAACCGCAAGCGTCGTATGATGCATCAGCCAGGAACCCATCAGACCCCAAAGTATCGCCCCAACCCATATCCAGGATTTGCCCCGAGAACCTACAGACCCCCGATGAACCGTCTGACCTATCCCAACCGTCGAAACCCAAGGCCCGGAGTAAATCACAACAATCCCGGCAACTCTAGAAATTTCAACCGTGCCCCACCCACGTTCAACAACAACAATTCTACCGCCAACACCAACACAGCCCCGAGGACTCGAAGCAATATTGTGCCTGTTGCAGCAAAGGACAAGTCGCAAGTGACTTGTTATGACTGTGGAAATAAAGGACACTACTCCAACGAGTGCCCCAACAAGAAGAATACCGCAGCCCCCAATGCAAATGCCCCAGCTCAGCAGCAACGTCGTGTTCAGCCTGGAAGAAGATTTGCCCCAGGGAATTCGCTCAACCGCAACAGCCGTCTTTTTCTCATGCATGCAGAAGAAGCTCAGGAAGCGCCAGAGTGTTTTTCGATTCTGGTGCATCGCATTCATTTGTCACCGAAGAGTTTTCCTATACTAGTAAGATTCAACCAACAAAACTGAAGCATGTTATGATTGTTCAAATCCCCGGTTCAACCACCAAGGCTAGGCAAATTTGCAAAGCCGTCCCTATCCGAATCCATGGCATATATTTTTATGCTAACCTGATAGTACTCGGAACTAAAGGTTTGGAAGTTGTACTAGGAATGGATTGGATGTCCAAACATAAAGGATTGATTGACTGTGCCAAGAAAGCCATAACCATGACCAGTACAACCGGAATATCAGTCGAGCATATATCGGAAACCTTACCTCGTCAATTTAAGTGCAACAAGAGTATAGCCCAACCTACCATTGACTAAGTCCGGATAGTCTGTGAATACCCCGATGTATTTCCAGATGTTTTGCCCGGTATGCCCCCAGATCGGGATATCGAGTTTATCATTGAACTAATCCCCGGAACAGGACCCATAGCCCAGAGACCATATAGTATGAACTGTAGGGTTCGCAGCATAGAAAACAAAAATTTTCCTACGATGTGAACTATATACCAAGATCTATCTACTAGATACAAACAACGGGCGGATGTATATCCGTAGAGAACATACCCTTGAAGACCGACAAAGCTTAACAAGTTCAACTCGTGGTTGATGTAGACGATCTCTTGCCGATCTCAAGATCGAGAGGAAGTCCTAGCGCCGCAAATCAGCAGCGCATCCGTGCTCGCACACACGTTCGAGGAACCGAGCAACCTCCGCCTCCTCGCTCGAGCGATGCAGTGGAAGCACAACTCTTTCTTGCCGAATAGCCACCGGGAACATGTATCTCGCTAGTCCGAGACCATGGGGGATAAATTCTAGAGGGGGAGAGAGATCCTTCATGAGGAGGTGTGAGAGACAAGTGAGGAGGGGGGCTCCTTTTATAGGAGGAGGGGGGAACCCAAGGGGGTGGCCGCCGGCCATGGGGGCTGCCCCCTCCCCTCCTTCATTCATGTGGTTGGACACTCCACTCACAAAATGCCCTTTAAAATCCCTCCACTCAAAAGTCCACTCAAATTCCCATTAAATTTCCACCAAATTTAATGCAAACTCTCATTAAATAAAACTCTTTTATTTTATTCAGAATTTTGTCAATTACTTTAATGACAAACATTCACAAATAACCCCTTGCTAGAATTTTATTTCACATGCATAACCACTTTATGCAATTTCACCCGAAAACCTGTTTCGGTATCTAGTGAAATAAATTCCTGCTCTTGTTCATTCTTTCGGCATGAAACATTTGCTCCAATTGGATGTCTGTGTCTCTTAAGTGTGTCACCCTACGGTTCGTGAATAATGCGGACATGATCGAGACCCCTCTCGGATCAATAATCAGAAGCGGGATCTGGCGACCCATACTGACTCCCACACATTCAACGATGACTTTCTTGTGATCGTCGGAACCTTTTACGCTAGTATATTAATCCCTTTGTTTCACGATATATTACATTTCCGAGATTCGATCATCGGTATCTCCATACCTAGTTTGATCTCGTTACCGACATGCACTCTTCTCTTGTTCCTGTGATATAACATTCTAGTGATCAAATCACTTGCTTGCAAGCTAATCAATGTGATATCACCGAGAGGGCCCAGAGTATATCTATCCGTCATCGGGATGAACAAATTCCACTCTCGATCCATGAGCCTCAACATAACACTTTATTAGTTCTGAATCCATCTTTATAATCACCCTGTTACGGTGTGACGTTTGATGTTATCAAGAAACTCTTCCGGTGTTAGTGATTGACATGATCTCATGGTCTAAGGATTAGGATCACTTCGTAAGTTGTTATAGCAATATAAACTCAATGACTTTGAACGTAATGCTATACTTCGGATGAATGTTCATCACACCATTACACTAATGTTGTGATCCCGTTATTAACAACATCCAATGTCCATGATCAGGAAACCTTGATCATCTTGTTAATCAACGAGCTAGTTTATAAGAGAGGAATAACTAGGAACTTTCTGTTTGTTTATTAAACACACATGTATTAACGTTTCCTTATTAATACTATTATAGCATGCAAAATAAACATCTATCATATTCTTGGAATACACATAATAAACACTTTATTATTGCCTCTCAGGGCATATTCCCTTCAGTCTCCCACTTGCACTAGAGACAATAATCTAGTTACATAGTGATAAATCTAACACCCATTGAGTTCTGGTGTTGATCATGTTTTGCTCTAGGGAGAGTTTTAGTCAACGGATCTGCTACATTGAGATCCGTATGTACTTTATAAATCTTTATATCTCCATCCTTGACATGCTCGCGGATGGAGTGAAACCGGCGCTTAATATGCTTGGAATGCTTGTGAGACCTTGGCTCTTTGGCATTGGCAATGGCACCATTGTTGTCACAATAGATCACCATTGGGTCCAACGCGTTTGCCAGCACTCCTAGTTCGGATATGAACTCCTTCATCCAAACTGCTTCCTGAGCCGCTTCTGAAGCAGCAACATATTCGGCCTCCGTTGTTGATCCCGCTACCACAGGTTGTTTGGAGCTCCTCCAACTAACCGCTCGGCCATTCATGAGAAATACGTATCCGGATTGAGACTTAGAGTCATCCGGATCGGTGTCAAAGCTAGCGTCGACATAACACTTAGCGACGAGCTCTTCTTCACCTCCGTATACAAGAAACATATCCTTAGTTCTTCGTAAGTACTTAAGGATATTCTTGACCGCTATCCCGTGTTCCGAACCTGGATCCGATTGGTACCTACTAGTCAAACTAATAGCATGTGCCACATCCGGTCTTGTACATAGCATGTCGTACATTATAGAGCCTATGGCTGAAGCATAGGGGACTTTGTCCATTATCTCTCTTTCTTCCGCCGAAGCCGGACTTTGAGTCTTACTCAATGTCTTGCCTTGCAACATAGGTAAGAACCCCTTCTTACTTCCGTCCATTTTAAACTTCTTTAAAATCTTATCAAGGTATGTACTTTGCGATAGCCCTTTTAGGCGCCTAGATCTATCTCTTTAGATCTTTATGCCTAATATGTATGACGCTTCACCTAGGTCCTTCATTGAAAATTTACTGTTTAGATAACTTTTAACACTGTTTAATAGATCTATATCATTTCCGATCAATAATATGTCATCCACATATAATATAAGATATGCCACATTGCTCCCACTCACTTTCTTGTAAATACAAGCTTCTCCATAAGTTTGGACAAATCCAAACTCTTTGATCACCTCATCAAAGAGGAGATTCCAACTTCGTGATGCTTGCTTCAATCCATAGATGGATCGCTGAAGCTTGCACACCTTGTTAGCATCCTTAGGATCGACAAACCCTTTGGTTGTATCATATACAACTCTTCTTCAATATTACCATTGAGAAACGCGGTTTTGACATCCATCTGCCATATCTCATAATCGAAATATGCAGCAATTGCTAACATAATCCTAACTGACTTTAGCATCGCTACGGGAGAGAAAGTCTCATCGTAGTCAACTCCTTTAATTTGTCGAAACCCCTTTGCGACAAGTCGAGCTTTATAGACGGTCACATTACCATCAGCATCAGTTTTCCTTTTGAAAATCCATTTGTTCTCCACGGCCTTTCGGTCATGAGGTAATTCCACCAAGTTCCAAACTTGATTTTCATACATGGATTCCATCTCGGATTTCATGGCTTCTAACCATTTGTTGGAATCCGGGCTCATCATCGCTTCTTCATACGTCGCAGGGTCATCATTTTCATCAACCATGAAATTCATGACAGGATTTCCGTACAGCTCGGGAGCTGCACGCGTCCTGTTTGACCTGCGAGGTTCGGTAGTACTCTCTTTCGGAGTTTCATGATCATTATCATTAGTTCCCTCTTCAACAGGTGGAGCCAACTCCGGAATAACTTCCGGCGCTGCGCTACTCGCCATACTTTGAAGAGAAGGTTCCACAACCTCTTCGAGTTCTACCTTCCGACTACTCACACCTTTCGCGAGAAACTCTTTCTCTAGAAAGGATCCATTCTTGGCAACAAAAACCTTGCCCTCGGATCTGTGATAGAAGGAATACCCAATAGTTTCTTTAGGGTATCCTATGAAGATGCATTTTTCCGCTTTGGGTTCGAGTTTATCCGGTTGAAGTTTCTTCACATAAACATCGCATCCCCAAACTTTAAGAAATCACAGCTTAGGTTTGTTTCCAAACCACAATTCATACGGTGTCTTTTCAACGGATTTAGATGGTTCCCGATTTAAAGTGAATGCAGCAGTTTCTAGTGCATAACCCCAAAATGACAACGGCAAGTCCGTCAGAGACATCATAGATCGAACCATATCTAATAAAGTACGATTACGACGTTCTGACACACCATTTCGCTGTGGTGTTCCGGCAGGTGTGAGTTGTGAAACAATTCCACACTCTTTCATGTGAGTGCTAAACTCGTAACTTAGATACTCACCTCCACGGTCGGACCGTAGAAATTTGATCTTTCTATTACGATGATTTTCCACTTCATTCTGAAATTCCTTGAACTTTTCAAAGGTTTCAGACTTGTGTTTCATCAAGTAGATATAACCGTATCTACTCAAATCATCCGTGAAAGTAACAAAATAACGATATCCACCTCGCGCCGACACGCTCATTGGACCACATACATCAGAATGTATGATTTCCAATAAATCTGTCGCCCGTTCCATTGAACCGGAAAATGGCGTTATAGTCATCATGACCATAAGGCATGGCTCACATGTATCAAATGATTCATAATCAAGTGATTCCAAAAGTCCATCCGAATGGAGCTTCTTCATGCGTTTAACGCCAATATGACCTAGACGGCAGTGCCACATATATGCGGATATATCATCATTAAGTTTAATACTTTTAGCATCAACATTATGAATATGTGTAACATTATCATCGAGATCTAATAGAAATAAACCATTCATCATCGGTGCATGACCATAAAAGATTTCATTCATATAAATGGAACAACCATTGTTCTCGGATTTAAATGAATAACCACTTCGCATCAAACACGATCCAGATACAATGTTCATGCTCAGTGCAGGCACCAGATAACATTTATTCAAGTTTATAACTAATCCCGATGGTAAGTGGAGAGGCAGCGTTCTGACGGCGATCACATCAATGCTTGATCCATTGCCGACACGCATCTTGACCTCACCCCTTGCTAGCGGTCGCTTGTTCCGCAACCCCTGATTCGAGTTACAAAAATTAGCAACTGAACCGGTATCAAATACCCAGGTGCTACTGCGAGCACTAGTCAAGTACACATCAATAACATGTATATCATATATACCTTTGTTTGCCTTGCCGGCCTTCTTGTCTTCCAGATACTTGAGGCAGTTGCGCTTCCAGTGGCCAGTCCCCTTACAATAGTAGCACTCGGAATCAGACTTAGGTCCAACTCGGGGTTTCTTTTCAGGCACGGCAACAGGCTTGCCGCCCTTACTTCCCTTCCGTTTTCCCTTCTTTTCTTTCTTGAAACCAGTGTTCCTATTGATCATCAACACTTGATGTTCCTTTTTGATCTCCACTTCTGCAGTTTTAAGCATTGACAAAAGCTCGGGGAGAGACTTCTTCATGCCTTGCATATTATAGTTCATCACGAAGCTCTTATAGCTAGGTGGCATAGACTGCAGAACACGATGGATGCCTAAGTCAATGGGAATCGATATTCCCAAGGACACAAGCTTATCGGCGTAACCCGACATCTTGAGTACATGCTCACTAACGGAGCTGTGCTCTTCCATCATGCAGCTAAATAAATTTTCTGAAGCGTTGTAGCTCTCTACAGCAGCATGTGTGTCGAAAATCATTTTCAACTCACCGATTGTATCAAATGCATTGCCGTTTTCGAAACGCTTTCGAAGTTTCGGCTCTAGCCCATACAATATGCCGCAATGAACTAAGTTGTGGTCCTTCTGACGAGTCTGATAGACATTCTTCTCCTCGTCAGGGGCATCATCAAAAGGTGGGGGGCCTAACGGCGCTCCTAGCACATATTGCTTTTGTGCAGCAGAGAGGAGAATCCTCAAATTCATGGCCCATTCGGTAAAGTTGCTACCGTTCGTTGCTAGTTTCTCTTTCTTCATGAACACATTGAAATTAAAAGCAGGTGGTGCCATCTACAACAGAATTTGTAAAGTTTAGACTAAGTGTATGATAGATTGAGTTTAACTAATCGAATGAACTCCCACTCAAAAACGACATCCCTCATGCCTTTTTGGTGATTACATGAACCAAATCCACTACACCAAGTCCGATCATCACGTGAGTCGGTATAGCTTCAAAGGCGAGCATCAAATGGGCATCATATCAACTATATGACTCATGCTTAACCTTTCGGTCCGTGTTCCAAGGCCATGTCTGTACATGCTAGGCTCGCTAAGTTAGAACCTTAGTATTCGCGTGTGTAACTGTTTTACACCCGAAATATGGTCGTGGATCCAAGAACACCCGATCATCACGTGATGTCTTGGAGCGACGAAAACATAATTGGTGCATACTAAAGGAAGAACACATTCTTATCTTGATATTTAAATGAGGGATCATCTTAATATGCTAACAAAGCGCTAAACAAGCAATATAAGATGCTATCAAACATCATATGTTTATTAGTGAAATTATATGGTTCCCGCAGATGATCTCTATCATGTGCATCGTGGTATGATCACTATCATACCTATATGTGTAAATCCAAGGTCTATGGATTTTACACGCTATGTGTGTTGTAAGAGTATCATCTCATACTTCTACTTACAACACTACCATATCATAACACTAGCCCAGCAACAATCTAAACTAGACGCCTCTAATTTATCCATTGCAAGTTTTACGTGGCTTAGGGATTTCGAGATAGAACCGTTCTTACCTACGAACATGAACCACAACGAGGATAATCAAATTGTTGACAACTCGCTTGCAAAATAGATATTGACTATAGTAGGAGAGACAGACACCCGCTAGCCGCTTATGCAAACTAGTTGCATGTCAAGCGTGGAACGGGTCTCATGTGCGAGGACATGTAAAGTTTGTCCGGGCCGCTTCATCCCACTATGCCACCAATATCCAAAATTACAACAAAGGAGCAACAACATGATCATCATCGCCCACATACTCATATGTGTACTACCCGTGTAAAGTATCTATGCATAGATCCGGCTCTGATACCACTGTAGGATTCGCAGCATAGAAAACAAAAATTTTCCTACGATGTGAACAATATACCAAGATCTATCTACTAGATACAAACAACGGGCTGATGTATATCCGTAGAGAACATACCCTTGAAGACCGACAAAGCTTAACGAGTTCAACTCGTGGTTGATGTAGACGATCTCTTGCCGATCTCAAGATCGAGAGGAAGTCCTAGCGCCGCAAATCAGTAGCGCATCCGTGCTCGCACACACGTTCGAGGCACCGAGCAACCTCTGCCTCCTCGCTCCAGCGATGCAGCGGAAGCACAACTCTTTCTTGCCGAATAGCCACAGGGAACATGTATCTCGCTAGTCCGAGACCATGGGGGATAAATTCTAGAGGGGTAGAGAGATCCTTCACGAGGAGGTGTGAGAGACAAGTGAGGAGGGGGGCTCCTTTTATAGGAGGAGGGGGCACCCAAGGGGGTGGCCGCCGGCCATGGGGGCTGCCCCCTCCCCTCCTTCATTCATGTGGGTGGACACTCCACTCACAAAATGCCCTTTAAAATCCCTCCACTCAAAAGTCCACTCAAATTCCCATTAAATTTCCACCAAATTTAATGCAAACTCTCATTAAATAAAACTCTTTTATTTTATTCAGAATTTTGTCAATTACTTTAATGACAAACATTCACAAATAACCCCTTGCTAGAATTTTATTTCACATGCATAACCACTTTATGCAATTTCACCCGAAAACCTGTTTCGGTATCTAGTGAAATAAATTCCTGCGCTTGATCATTCTTTCGGCATGAAACATTTGCTCCAATTGGATGTCGGTGTCTCTTAAGTGTGTCACCCTACGGTTCGTGAAAAATGCGGACATGATCGAGACCCCTCTCGGATCAATAATCAGAAGCGGGATCTGGAGACCCATACTGACTCCCACACATTCAACGATGACTTTCTTGTGATCGTCGGAACCTTTTATGCTAGTATCTTAATCCCTTTGTTTCACGATATATTACATGTCCGAGATTCGATCATCAGTATCTCCATACCTAGTTTGATCTCGTTACCGACATGCACTCTTTTCTCGTTCCTGTGATATAACATTCTAGTGATCAAATCACTTGCTTGCAAGCTAATCAATGTGATATCACCGAGAGGGCCCAGAGTATATATATCCGTCATCGGGATGAACAAATTCCACTCTCGATCCATGAGCCTCAACATAACACTTTATTAGTTCTGAATCCATCTTTATAATCACCCTGTTACGGTGTGACGTTTGATGTTATCAAGAAACTCTTCCGGTGTTAGTGATTGACATGATCTCATGGTCTAAGGATTAGGATCACTTCGTAAGTTGTTATAGCAATATAAACTCAATGACTTTGATCGTAATGCTATACTTCGGATGAATGTTCATCACACCATTACACTAATGTTGTGATCCCGTTATTAACAACATCCAATGTCCATGATCAGGAAACCTTGATCATCTTGTTAATCAACGAGCTAGTTTATGAGAGAGGCATAACTAGGAACTTTCTGTTTGTTTATTAAACACACATGTATTAACGTTTCCGTATTAATACAATTATAGCATGCAAAATAAACATCTATCATATACTTGGAATACACAAAATAAACACTTTATTATTGCCTCTCAGGGCATATTCCCTTCATGAACCCGTTTGAACTAGCAGAACTAAAGAAGCAACTGGATTCCATGTTGGAAATTGGATTGATTCAACCAAGTGCGTCACCATGGAGATCACCTGTCTTGTTTGTGGACAAGAAGGATGGAGGTAACCGTTTGTGTACGGATTACCAAAAGTTGAATGATGTCTCCATCAAGAACAAGTACCCCTTGCCCAAGATAGCGGATTTGTTTGATCAGTTGCCCGGTGCCAAAGTGTTCTCTAAGATTGATCTTAGAATAGGCTATCATCAACTCAAGATTCGCGCAGAGGATATTCCAAAGACTGCCTTTACCACCAGATATGGATTATACGAGTATACTGTCATGTATTTTGGATTAACCAATGCCCCTGCTTATTTCATGAATCTCATGAATAAGATTTTTATGGACTTCCTGGATCAGTTTGTCGTTGTTTTCATCGATGACATTCTGATTTATTCCAAATCGTAAGAAGAACATGAGCTACACCTAAGGACCACTCTTGGAACCCTTAGAGAGCATCAGTTGTATGACAAGTTTAGCAAATGTGAATTCTGGTTATAGGAGGTAGGATTGTTCGGCCACATTGTCTCAGCCAGAGGAATTGCCGTTGACCCTTCTAAGGTGAAAGATGTCGAAGATTGGCAAGCCCCAACCACTCAAACCCAAGTTCATGCATTTCTCGGATTGGCGGGATATTACCGCATGTTCGTAGAAGGATTCTCGAGTATCGCCCAACCCATGACTCAATTGCTGGAGAAGGACAAGCAGTTTGAATGGACCGACAAATGTGAAGCGAGTTTTCAAGAACTCGAGAGGAGATTGATTTCAGCCCCAATCTTAATCATGTCGGATATCACGAAGCCCTTTGACTTGTATTGCGACGCATCCAAGATCGGTCTCGGATGTGTGCTAATGCAAGAAGGCAAAGTTATATCTTATCTATCCCGACAATTGAAACAACATGAGAAAAAATACCCAACCCATGACCTCGAACTCGCAGCCGTAGTTCTAGCCTAGAAGACATGGAGGCACTACCTGATGGGAAATCGTTGTGAGATTTATTCGGATCACAAGAGCCTGAAGTATATATTCACTCAAAAGGAGCTGAATATGAGGCAGAGAAGATGGATTCAGCTAATCAAGGATTACAATCTGAACATTCACTATCACCCTGGTAAAGCCAACGTGGTAGCAGATGCCCTTAGAAGATTGCCATGCCGCTTGAACTCCATGATTTTGAAGGAGCAACCAAGTTTGCACAAGGAGATGGAAGATGTTCGAATGGAATTAGTAAGTGAAGGATTTTTGGCTAGCATAGAACTTCAACCCACTTTGATCAGCCGGATCAAAGAGGCGTAGAAAGGAAATGCTAGTATAGACGGAATCAAGCGTCGTATCGGTACAGGCAAAGTACCCGGATTCACCGAAGACGAAGAAGGAGTTTTGTGGTACAAAGGACGCCTTTGTGTACCAGTAGATTCGGAATTGAAAGAAATTATTCTGAAGGAAGCTCATGATACTCTTTATTCTATCCACCCCGGAGGAACGAAGATGTATCAAGATTTGAAAGAGGACTTTTGGTGGCATAAGATGAAGAGAGAAATCGGAAGCTATATCGCCAAGTGTGATATATGTCAGCGAGTCAAGGCCGGACATCAAAGACCCGCTGGATTGTTGCAACCATTGCAGATTCCGGAATGGAAATGGGATTCCGTTGGAATGGACTTTATCACCGGATTGCCTACTTCTAGTAGGGGAGATGACTCTATCTGGGTCATAGTGGACAGATTGTCCAAGGTCGCCCATTTCTTACCCGTCAAGACCACATATCAGAGTTCGAAGCTAGCAGAGTTATACATTGCTAGAATCGTCAGTTTGCATGGAGTCCCCAAGAACATCGTATTTGATCGAGGAACTCAATTTACCTCAAGATTCTGGAAGAAGGTCCAAGAAGGTTTAGGAACCCGCCTAGATTTCACCACCGCTTATCACCCTCAGACCGATGGACAAACGGAGCGAGTAAATCAAATACTCGAAGATATGCTGAGAGCATGTGTGTTAGAATATGGATCTAAGTGGAAAGACTGTCTGCCGTTCGCCGAATTTTCTTACAACAACAGTTTTCAAGCCAGCTTGCAAATGGCCCCATTTGAATTCATGTATGGAAGGAAGTGTCGCACCCCTTTTAATTGGTCGGAAGTAGGAGAGAGTCAGATTTTCGGACCCGACATCCTACGAGAAGCGGAAGATAAGGTTCACAAGATTCGTGAGCACCTCAATACAGCCCAGTCCAGACAGAAGAGTTACGCCGACAAGAGACGTAGAGACCTCGCCTTTAACATAGGAAATTTTGTGTATCTGAAAGTGTCGCCATTGAAGGGAATGCAGTGTTTCCAACTCAAAGGAAAGTTAGCCCCCAGATATATCAGAACTTTCAAGATTATGAACCGTCGAGGAGAAGTGTCGTATCAATTGGAACTACCCGAAGAGATGTCAGCAGTGCACAATGTGTTCCATATCTCATTACTTTGCAAGTGTCTCGAAGTCCCGGAGAAGACCGAAGTGTTCAAGAATATCGATCACCGGACCATAGAGATCAATGATGACCTGACCTATCCCGAAGTACCCATCCGTATTTTGGAATAAGCTTTCAGAAAAACCAGAACCCGAAGCATCAAGTTTCTCAAGATTCAGTGGAGCAACCACACAAAAGACGAAGCTACCTAGGAGCGCGAAGATCACATCAAGACGGAGTTTCCCGATCTCTTCAAATAATAGGTAATCTTTTCGTCCTTTTTCAAATCTCAGGACGAGATTTTGTTTAAGGGGGGAAGGTTTGTAACATCCCAAAAATATTAAACTAGAATCATCAAACTCTAATCATCAAATTTAGGCTTAACAAAAACTTTTCTAATTAAAAATATGAAAGCATTCATAGGAGTGTGCATTAGAATTTGGATTCTTTTGAATTGCCATGATTATGTGTTTCTTTGCTTCTAAAATGATTCTTAGGTGAAATAAACATCATCTAAACAATCCCCACACTTTTACCAAAGACAAATAAATCAAAACAAACAAAATAAGGGAATGTTCACTTCGGCCAATTTAACTCCCATGCCTACTTTGGCTATCCCTAACTTTCAGAAATTAACAGAAACATGTATGGATCTTTGCACCCCTTGATAGTACTCATAACAAAGTATCAAGGCCCACCTTGTGATCATCGAAACACATTTGAATGCATAGTTTAAATGACTGTTTAAAATTGAATCTATTTCATATGGGAAGATCCCACTTCTTCAAAAACCAGTCAAACCAACTCAACTTTCAAAACACAAGCATCCACAGACTCACCAGCACCTTCCTAGCACACCCACAAAAAATCTTTTCAAAATTCAAAACTTGAATTCATGCGGCCATTTCAACAAACACCTTGCAGATGCAAATCAAATAAAATCCAAACACTATTTGGAGCAGTGATTTGAGCCTAACTTGTTCCCTCTCTGGTTACACTAGCCTCAGTAGATCATCTAGCAAACTTAACTAAGATCTAGCCCCAATGTAAACTCGCCAATGTCATCAATGGTGAACAGGCCGAGCCTCACCATGTCACCCCAGTGTGGACAGCAGGCTAGAGGAAGAACTAGACGTGCCAACCTTGTCTGGGAGGTAGCCCGTGTCTCACCGCCCCCTCTCGACTAGCCCTAGCTCGAAGACATCGCCCAGAACAGCCAGGAACGCCGCGCCCATGCCGCTTTCGACCATGCCGACGTGCGCCGCAGAGCACGCACGGTTCCCACGCGACCCGACCACCTCGAGCCCTCGCCGCCCGCCAGCATGCTCCCCATCGTCCCAGGAGACTGCCAGACATGCCCATTTAACCGCCCGTGCCCCGTAGCCACCGCTCGCCGTCGAAGACGCCGCCTCTTCCTCGCAAAACGTCGAGCGTTCCAGACTATTTGCCACCGCCCCTACACACGCATTAAATCCATAGAGCATCGTCAGGAGACCATCGATCGATCGTCATCCTCGGCCATGCCTCTATAAGCCCGGAGCTATCTCGCCACCGTCGCCTGCCCATCCCGTTCGGTCTCACTGTCGAGCCTATAAAAGGAGACGACCTCCATCCGTATTGAAACCAGTGTTCCTATTGATCATCAACACTTGATGTTCCTTTTTGATCTCCACTTCTGCAGTTTTAAGCATTGACAAAAGCTCGGGGAGAGACTTCTTCATGCCTTGCATATTATAGTTCATCACGAAGCTCTTATAGCTAGGTGGCATAGACTGCAGAACACGATGGATGCCTAAGTCAATGGGAATCGATATTCCCAAGGACACAAGCTTATCGGCGTAAACCGACATCTTGAGTACATGCTCACTAACGGAGCTGTGCTCTTCCATCATGCAGCTAAATAAATTTTCTGAAGCGTTGTAGCTCTCTACAGCAGCATGTGTGTCGAAAATCATTTTCAACTCACCGATTGTATCAAATGCATTGCCGTTTTCGAAACGCTTTCGAAGTTTCGGCTCTAGCCCATACAATATGCCGCAATGAACTAAGTTGTGGTCCTTCTGACGAGTCTGATAGACATTCTTCTCCTCGTCAGGGGCATCATCAAAAGGTGGGGGGCCTAACGGCGCTCCTAGCACATATTGCTTTTGTGCAGCAGAGAGGAGAATCCTCAAATTCATGGCCCATTCGGTAAAGTTGCTACCGTTCGTTGCTAGTTTCTCTTTCTTCATGAAACACATTGAAATTAAAAGCAGGTGGTGCCATCTACAACAGAATTTGTAAAGTTTAGACTAAGTGTATGATAGATTGAGTTTAACTAATCGAATGAACTCCCACTCAAAAACGACATCCCTCATGCCTTTTTGGTGATTACATGAACCAAATCCACTACACCAAGTCCGATCATCACGTGAGTCGGTATAGCTTCAAAGGCGAGCATCAAATGGGCATCATATCAACTATATGACTCATGCTTAACCTTTCGGTCCGTGTTCCGAGGCCATGTCTGTACATGCTAGGCTCGCTAAGTTAGAACCTTAGTATTCGCGTGTGTAACTGTTTTACACCCGAAATATGGTCGTGGATCCAAGAACACCCGATCATCACGTGATGTCTTGGAGCGACGAAAACATAATTGGTGCATACTAAAGGAAGAACACATTCTTATCTTGATATTTAAATGAGGGATCATCTTAATATGCTAACAAAGCGCTAAACAAGCAATATAAGATGCTATCAAACATCATATGTTTATTAGTGAAATTATATGGTTCCCGCAGATGATCTCTATCATGTGCATCGTGGTATGATCACTATCATACCTATATGTGTAAATCCAAGGTCTATGGATTTTACACGCTATGTGTGTTGTAAGAGTATCATCTCATACTTCTACTTACAACACTACCATATCATAACACTAGCCCAGCAACAATCTAAACTAGACGCCTCTAATTTATCCATTGCAAGTTTTACGTGGCTTAGGGATTTCGAGATAGAACCGTTCTTACCTACGAACATGAACCACAACGAGGATAATCAAATTGTTGACAACTCGCTTGCAAAATAGATATTGACTATAGTAGGAGAGACAGACACCCGCTAGCCGCTTATGCAAACTAGTTGCATGTCAAGCGTGGAACGGGTCTCATGTGCGAGGACATGTAAAGTTTGTCCGGGCCGCTTCATCCCACTATGCCACCAATATCCAAAATTACAACAAAGGAGCAACAACATGATCATCATCGCCCACATACTCATATGTGTACTACCCGTGTAAAGTATCTATGCATAGATCCGGCTCTGATACCACTGTAGGATTCGCAGCATAGAAAACAAAAATTTTCCTACGATGTGAACAATATACCAAGATCTATCTACTAGATACAAACAACGGGCTGATGATGTATATCCGTAGAGAACATACCCTTGAAGACCGACAAAGCTTAACGAGTTCAACTCGTGGTTGATGTAGACGATCTCTTGCCGATCTCAAGATCGAGAGGAAGTCCTAGCGCCGCAAATCAGCAGCGCATCCGTGCTCGCACACACGTTCGAGGCACCGAGCAACCTCTGCCTCCTCGCTCCAGCGATGCAGCGGAAGCACAACTCTTTCTTGCCGAATAGCCACAGGGAACATGTATCTCGCTAGTCCGAGACCATGGGGGATAAATTCTAGAGGGGTAGAGAGATCCTTCACGAGGAGGTGTGAGAGACAAGTGAGGAGGGGGGCTCCTTTTATAGGAGGAGGGGGCACCCAAGGGGGTGGCCGCCGGCCATGGGGGCTGCCCCCTCCCCTCCTTCATTCATGTGGATGGACACTCCACTCACAAAATGCCCTTTAAAATCCCTCCACTCAAAAGTCCACTCAAATTCCATTAAATTTCCACCAAATTTAATGCAAACTCTCATTAAATAAAACTCTTTTATTTTATTCAGAATTTTGTCAATTACTTTAATGACAAACATTCACAAATAACCCTTGCTAGAATTTTATTTCACATGCATAACCACTTTATGCAATTTCACCCGAAAACCTGTTTCGGTATCTAGTGAAATAAATTCCTGCGCTTGATCATTCTTTCGGCATGAAACATTTGCTCCAATTGGATGTCGGTGTCTCTTAAGTGTGTCACCCTACGGTTCGTGAAAAATGCGGACATGATCGAGACCCCTCTCGGATCAATAATCAGAAGCGGGATCTGGAGACCCATACTGACTCCCACACATTCAACGATGACTTTCTTGTGATCGTCGGAACCTTTTATGCTAGTATCTTAATCCCTTTGTTCACGATATATTACATGTCCGAGATTCGATCATCAGTATCTCCATACCTAGTTTGATCTCGTTACCGACATGCACTCTTTCTCGTTCCTGTGATATAACATTCTAGTGATCAAATCACTTGCTTGCAAGCTAATCAATGTGATATCACCGAGAGGGCCCAGAGTATATATATCCGTCATCGGGATGAACAAATTCCACTCTCGATCCATGAGCCTCAACATAACACTTTATTAGTTCTGAATCCATCTTTATAATCACCCTGTTACGGTGTGACGTTTGATGTTATCAAGAAACTCTTCCGGTGTTAGTGATTGACATGATCTCATGGTCTAAGGATTAGGATCACTTCGTAAGTTGTTATAGCAATATAAACTCAATGACTTTGATCGTAATGCTATACTTCGGATGAATGTTCATCACACCATTACACTAATGTTGTGATCCCGTTATTAACAACATCCAATGTCCATGATCAGGAAACCTTGATCATCTTGTTAATCAACGAGCTAGTTTATGAGAGAGGCATAACTAGGAACTTTCTGTTTGTTTATTAAACACACATGTATTAACGTTTCCGTATTAATACAATTATAGCATGCAAAATAAACATCTATCATATACTTGGAATACACAAAATAAACACTTTATTATTGCCTCTCAGGGCATATTCCCTTCATGAACCCGTTTGAACTAGCAGAACTAAAGAAGCAACTGGATTCCATGTTGGAAATTGGATTGATTCAACCAAGTGCGTCACCATGGAGATCACCTGTCTTGTTTGTGGACAAGAAGGATGGAGGTAACCGTTTGTGTACGGATTACCAAAAGTTGAATGATGTCTCCATCAAGAACAAGTACCCCTTGCCCAAGATAGCGGATTTGTTTGATCAGTTGCCCGGTGCCAAAGTGTTCTCTAAGATTGATCTTAGAATAGGCTATCATCAACTCAAGATTCGCGCAGAGGATATTCCAAAGACTGCCTTTACCACCAGATATGGATTATACGAGTATACTGTCATGTATTTTGGATTAACCAATGCCCCTGCTTATTTCATGAATCTCATGAATAAGATTTTTATGGACTTCCTGGATCAGTTTGTCGTTGTTTTCATCGATGACATTCTGATTTATTCCAAATCGTAAGAAGAACATGAGCTACACCTAAGGACCACTCTTGGAACCCTTAGAGAGCATCAGTTGTATGACAAGTTTAGCAAATGTGAATTCTGGTTATAGGAGGTAGGATTCTTCGGCCACATTGTCTCAGCCAGAGGAATTGCCGTTGACCCTTCTAAGGTGAAAGATGTCGAAGATTGGCAAGCCCCAACCACTCAAACCCAAGTTCATGCATTTCTCGGATTGGCGGGATATTACCGCATGTTCGTAGAAGGATTCTCGAGTATCGCCCAACCCATGACTCAATTGCTGGAGAAGGACAAGCAGTTTGAATGGACCGACAAATGTGAAGCGAGTTTTCAAGAACTCGAGAGGAGATTGATTTCAGCCCCAATCTTAATCATGTCGGATATCACGAAGCCCTTTGACTTGTATTGCGACGCATCCAAGATCGGTCTCGGATGTGTGCTAATGCAAGAAGGCAAAGTTATATCTTATCTATCCCGACAATTGAAACAACATGAGAAAAAATACCCAACCCATGACCTCGAACTCGCAGCCGTAGTTCTAGCCTAGAAGACATGGAGGCACTACCTGATGGGAAATCGTTGTGAGATTTATTCGGATCACAAGAGCCTGAAGTATATATTCACTCAAAAGGAGCTGAATATGAGGCAGAGAAGATGGATTCATCTAATCAAGGATTACAATCTGAACATTCACTATCACCCTGGTAAAGCCAACGTGGTAGCAGATGCCCTTAGAAGATTGCCATGCCGCTTGAACTCCATGATTTTGAAGGAGCAACCAAGTTTGCACAAGGAGATGGAAGATGTTCGAATGGAATTAGTAAGTGAAGGATTTTGGCTAGCATAGAACTTCAACCCACTTTGATCAGCCGGATCAAAGAGGCGTAGAAAGGAAATGCTAGTATAGACGGAATCAAGCGTCGTATCGGTACAGGCAAAGTACCCGGATTCACCGAAGACGAAGAAGGAGTTTTGTGGTACAAAGGACGCCTTTGTGTACCAGTAGATTCGGAATTGAAAGAAATTATTCTGAAGGAAGCTCATGATACTCTTTATTCTATCCACCCCGGAGGAACGAAGATGTATCAAGATTTGAAAGAGGACTTTTGGTGGCATAAGATGAAGAGAGAAATCGGAAGCTATATCGCCAAGTGTGATATATGTCAGCGAGTCAAGGCCGGACATCAAAGACCCGCTGGATTGTTGCAACCATTGCAGATTCCGGAATGGAAATGGGATTCCGTTGGAATGGACTTTATCACCGGATTGCCTACTTCTAGTAGGGGAGATGACTCTATCTGGGTCATAGTGGACAGATTGTCCAAGGTCGCCCATTTCTTACCCGTCAAGACCACATATCAGAGTTCGAAGCTAGCAGAGTTATACATTGCTAGAATCGTCAGTTTGCATGGAGTCCCCAAGAACATCGTATTTGATCGAGGAACTCAATTTACCTCAAGATTCTGGAAGAAGGTCCAAGAAGGTTTAGGAACCCGCCTAGATTTCACCACCGCTTATCACCCTCAGACCGATGGACAAACGGAGCGAGTAAATCAAATACTCGAAGATATGCTGAGAGCATGTGTGTTAGAATATGGATCTAAGTGGAAAGACTGTCTGCCGTTCGCCGAATTTTCTTACAACAACAGTTTTCAAGCCAGCTTGCAAATGGCCCCATTTGAATTCATGTATGGAAGGAAGTGTCGCACCCCTTTTAATTGGTCGGAAGTAGGAGAGAGTCAGATTTTCGGACCCGACATCCTACGAGAAGCGGAAGATAAGGTTCACAAGATTCGTGAGCACCTCAATACAGCCCAGTCCAGACAGAAGAGTTACGCCGACAAGAGACGTAGAGACCTCGCCTTTAACATAGGAAATTTTGTGTATCTGAAAGTGTCGCCATTGAAGGGAATGCAGTGTTTCCAACTCAAAGGAAAGTTAGCCCCCAGATATATCAGAACTTTCAAGATTATGAACCGTCGAGGAGAAGTGTCGTATCAATTGGAACTACCCGAAGAGATGTCAGCAGTGCACAATGTGTTCCATATCTCATTACTTTGCAAGTGTCTCGAAGTCCCGGAGAAGACCGAAGTGTTCAAGAATATCGATCACCGGACCATAGAGATCAATGATGACCTGACCTATCCCGAAGTACCCATCCGTATTTTGGAATAAGCTTTCAGAAAAACCAGAACCCGAAGCATCAAGTTTCTCAAGATTCAGTGGAGCAACCACACAAAAGACGAAGCTACCTAGGAGCGCGAAGATCACATCAAGACGGAGTTTCCCGATCTCTTCAAATAATAGGTAATCTTTTCGTCCTTTTTCAAATCTCAGGACGAGATTTTGTTTAAGGGGGGAAGGTTTGTAACATCCCAAAAATATTAAACTAGAATCATCAAACTCTAATCATCAAATTTAGGCTTAACAAAAACTTTTCTAATTAAAAATATGAAAGCATTCATAGGAGTGTGCATTAGAATTTGGATTCTTTTGAATTGCCATGATTATGTGTTTCTTTGCTTCTAAAATGATTCTTAGGTGAAATAAACATCATCTAAACAATCCCCACACTTTTACCAAAGACAAATAAATCAAAACAAACAAAATAAGGGAATGTTCACTTCGGCCAATTTAACTCCCATGCCTACTTTGGCTATCCCTAACTTTCAGAACTTAACAGAAACATGTATGGATCTTTGCACCCCTTGATAGTACTCATAACAAAGTATCAAGGCCCACCTTGTGATCATCGAAACACATTTGAATGCATAGTTTAAATGACTGTTTAAAATTGAATCTATTTCATATGGGAAGATCCCACTTCTTCAAAAACCAGTCAAACCAACTCAACTTTCAAAACACAAGCATCCACAGACTCACCAGCACCTTCCTAGCACACCCACAAAAAATCTTTTCAAAATTCAAAACTTGAATTCATGCGGCCATTTCAACAAACACCTTGCAGATGCAAATCAAATAAAATCCAAACACTATTTGGAGCAGTGATTGAGCCTAACTTGTTCCCTCTCTGGTTACACTAGCCTCAGTAGATCATCTAGCAAACTTAACTAAGATCTAGCCCCAATGTAAACTCGCCAATGTCATCAATGGTGAACAGGCCGAGCCTCACCATGTCACCCCAGTGTGGACAGCAGGCTAGAGGAAGAACTAGACGTGCCAACCTTGTCTGGGAGGTAGCCCGTGTCTCACCGCCCCTCTCGACTAGCCCTAGCTCGAAGACATCGCCCAGAACAGCCAGGAACGCCGCGCCCATGCCGCTTTCGACCATGCCGACGTGCGCCGCAGAGCACGCACGGTTCCCACGCGACCCGACCACCTCGAGCCCTCGCCGCCCGCCAGCATGCTCCCCATCGTCCCAGGAGACTGCCAGACATGCCCATTTAACCGCCCGTGCCCCGTAGCCACCGCTCGCCGTCGAAGACGCCGCCTCTTCCTCGCAAAACGTCGAGCGTTCCAGACTATTTGCCACCGCCCCTACACACGCATTAAATCCATAGAGCATCGTCAGGAGACCATCGATCGATCGTCATCCTCGGCCATGCCTCTATAAGCCCGGAGCTATCTCGCCACCGTCGCCTGCCCATCCCGTTCGGTCTCACTGTCGAGCCTATAAAAGGAGACGACCTCCATCCGTATTGAGCACACCATCTCACTCCCCCCACCTCACTGATCGTTTCACCCAGTAGCTGGAGCAAGCGAGCAGCGCATCGCCGGAATTGCACCGGAGCAGGCCGCCTCTAGAGAAGAAGGGCGCCGTCGATTTCGTCCACCCCATGAGCAGTTGCCGGTACCAGGAGGTTCGTCGTCGTCGACTTCGTCGTTCGCCCGCCTCGCCGACCCTCGCCTGAACCCCGGTGAGCCCCCGATGACCCCCACCTTCCGCGTTAGGGTTCAGTCTCGCCGGCGCTGCCCGACGTTGACGATGAACCAGAGCCGTTGGATTAGAACTAGATCCAACGCACCACGTTGCCCCGTACCGCTTCGCACCCCCCGTCTCACTGACGGGTGGGGACAACAACTTAACTAGCCCGCGTAAGCGTTGTGCGTAGCAGGCCGGCCCATTAGCAGTTCCCGCGCATCCCACTCATTTGAATTTGGATTTTTCCATTTTCATTCAAAACATAGTTCTGTACCTAGTTTCAAAAATCAACCCCGCTCGATTCAGTGAACCAAATTGAATGAAACCAATTTTGTTAGAAAGTTTTTGAAATGCTTAATCCAAGCCCGTTGGATTCAAATCATTTGGATCTATGGATCAACCTTGGTAAAAATAACAAGGCAGAAGCTTTTATGCATTCAAACATTTTTCAAATTTAAACCATAATAGCTTTTGAGTTGATTCCAACTCTCAAAAATCACATTTGGTCATACCTTTCAGAATATCTAAAAACATATGGGTTTACTTACAGAAATAATGTTCAAGTAACAAAAGGATGCCACATAGGCATTTCTAGTCATTTTATTTAATTAAAATAAAAGGGTTAAATCTTATTAAATTGTGACACCACTTTAAATCACATTCCCATGTACTGAAATATGTGATGATGACAAGTGTCAACATGATCCCATGTTTTCTTTGGAGAATATTAAATCTTAAGTACTTTTTTTTCAATGAGTAGAAATTACTTTTCTAAAAATAAAAATCATTAAGTCAAGTGCTTGTAATATTAGTGATGATGCTAGATCATCTATAGAACACCTTTGTGTGATGATTGAAAGTAGGTAAGTATTTTTTGGTGATTGTGTACCTCGTATTTATTCATAGACGCTAGTACCGACCAAGGATACGAGGAGGAAGGAGGATACTACAAAGAAGAAGCCGAGGAGAACTTCAACCACTGCTCTGCACAAGGCAAGCTAACACTTGCAATTATGAGAGTTAAATAACCTATGCAATGCACCAAGCATGCTTTGTTAGACACATTTGATGATACCCAATCCTAATTTTACTTGCAAGCTTTAATTTATTTCTTTATCAAAGCTATTTACTTAGAGCTTACTTAAGTGAATTGTAGATTCTAGAAAGATAATTGAAGGTTGCATAAAGAGCATAAAACTTGGCCTAAGCTAGTTAATCTTTATGTCATCCTAAGGCATGAGATTGAACTTAGTTAAACTCCACTAGTTACCACCCCTCATTAGTACTTACCCCCACTTGTAGATGCTAGTGCTAAGCATAAAACTTGATCAACTTTAGATGGGAATACTTGGTGGAAAAATGGTTCTGAAAACCTTGGAATGATGGATCATTCTATTGAGATGTTTTGGACATGTGTTTCCAAACACCAGATGAATTGGATGATGAAAATGTTAAGGCATGAGCCTTAGCCCTTTATAAAACTGATGGTTGTCTGGATGCGATACCATTACAATTTTACCGTACAACCACAATACCCGAGAATTGGGTAGGGCTTGAGTGGAAACTTATATACCTTAGTATTGGTTCCCTCACGGCCAAGGTCTGAGCTGAGCCTACCTTGTCAAGGTTGTCCACCTATGCAGTACCCAAGATGACAATTGGTCATGGTTGGGATGCCAAACTCACAGGAGAGGTGCTTATACTAGGGCGTGTAATCGAAAGGTTAGGATTGATTATCCGCATACTGAGTATGGCGAATTCAGGATTTGTTCCTGATGGATGTATCGAATGTTGTGGTGAAAGTGTACAATCTCTGCAGAGTGTCAAACTATTCGAATAGCCGCGTCCGCGGTTATGGACAGTTGGAGTGGCCATACTGTTTCTCCGTCAGATGTTTTCAAAATGACTTATGAAATGAATTCATACTGTCGTGGGAATGACCATGGCAGATGCTTCAATCGGCAGCGAGTAGTAGAACATGGGGCAAGGGCGGCAACCATCTGCGGTGCGAGATGAGGGCGGAGACACAAGGATTTACCCAGGTTCGGCCCCCTGGAGGGTAAAGACCTACTCCTGCTAGATTGTATTATGGTGGAAGTACAATGGGGCGAGCTCGGCGGCTAGGCAGCGAGTCGCTTGGGTGGATGATGGAACGTATCCTCTAGATGCCCTCTAGGGAGGTTTATATAGACTCACCCCCCTAGGGTTTACAAATCTCAACCGAATCAGTTAAGGTTTCAGCAATCGTTTAACCTAATCCGACTGGGCCTAGCTACGCTCCTGGGCCTTCAGCTTCCAGTCGCTTGAGTCCATGCCAGGTCTTGATCCAGTCGCCGTTACCATAGGCCCACTCGTAGGCGCTTGGGCCAGGCGGAAACGTCCTGCTGGGTATACCCCGGTAGGCATATCCCCATCAATAGTCCCCGAGGCCGTCGGTTATTGGTCATAGGTGGTCGCTGGCAGTCGGTGTATTCGGCTCCAATGTGGACGCCCAGTCGAATCGGCGGCGGACTCCTGAATAAAGGAAAAACCAGATATTTTAGTCGCACTAACGACGACCAATTTAGTCGCAGCTCGGCGAACGGGTCGGCGAATATTCAGTCGCTATTGTAGTGATCGGGTCGGCGAATAATCAAGTTGCGCGGAGTGACGAGTCGAGTGGATGAAGTTGGACCGTCAACTAGGGTCAGACTAGCCATTGGGGTAATCCAACGGTAACTTTCAGCGTAATCACCGCATAGTAACGGCTCCCGAAATTGGCGGGTAACAACCGCTATATAAGGGGAATGATGGGCGAGCGAGGAAACACTCCTTCATCTTTCCTCTGACCTCGCCCATCTCCGTTTCCACTCCGCGTCGCGATCCAACCGATCCAGAGAGCCCCGACCTCCACAAATCTTCCAACCAATGGCCCCCTCCACCGAACCATGGGGCCGATCCAAGTGCACCAGGGCGCTATTGGCATCATTCTAGGAGGCAGGGATCCTGTGCGCTGGCAGGTGGCGCATCTCCGCGGCCGGAGAGGTGACTCCGCACCCGCGCGAGGTAGAATTCGTTTGCTTCCCCAGCCACCTGGAGCGGGGGTTGGGGTTTCCCACATCTCTCTACTTCCGGCGCTTCTGCGGCTTCTATGGGATCCAGCCGTCGGACCTGGGCCCGCATAGCATCCAGCAGCTCGCCATTTTCGTGGCGTTCTGCGAGTGCTATCTGGGATGCAGGCCCTACTTCCCCCTATGGCAAGATCTATTCCATGGGAGGATTAGTCGCGAAGAATCAGGCGGCCCGATGCTGGCGGCGGGTGGCCTGACGTTTCAGCTGAAGTCGAAGGCGTCCTTCTTCGACCTGATGCTGCCGGCCAAGGCGGCAAGCGAGTGGAAGAAATCCTGGTTCTACGTCACCGAGGCGACTCCAGATGGCGAGGTGGCGCTTCCAAGGTACTCCGCCAACCGGCCCGAATAGCATCGGCTCTAGGCCGGCAAGCTCCCGATGAACAATCGGATGGTTGTCGACAAAATGTTTCAAACCATCCGCGGCCTGAAGAAGAAGGGCCTCCAAACCATCAATCTTTACAAATGCTGGCTTCGGCGGCGGCTCGTGCCTTTTGCCCACCGCGACCATTATATGTACGAGTACGCGGGAAGGGACGACCCGACAAAATACTGCCTCGTCGAGTGGAAGGTCGAGGACTACATCCTGGCTCTGAAGAAGATCACCCAGGCAGCGTACCTGGACGCGAAGTCCGGGGTCACCCCCTATACCGCAAGGCGCCTAGCTCCGACGGTAAGTCGCCATTTTTGTCACCATTCGCAGTCGCAGACGATGCATTCGCGGTTATGCTGACGTTGTTTCATTTTTATTGCACTTGTTCCAAGTGGTGGAAGGATGGCTCCCACCCGCAGACGACGAAAACTCGAGCTCGTCCGTTCAGGACGGGAGCGAGTCGCCACCCGCCAAAGGCGACGTTGGGAGCGACGCGGGTGATGACGACGATGATGAGGACGAGCCCGTGGAAGACGCCGCCCCGATGGCTCGCAAAACTCGCGGGCAACATCAGCGCGAGCTCGAGGCGATTAGAAGCCTCGAACATCATGATGACGATGATGATGAGCTCCCCGACCACACCTTGTGTCGTGAGGCTACGCCGTCGAAGAAGAAGAAGAAGAAGGAAGTGGAGGCTCTGCCAAGGAGGAAGACAAAGCTGGCGTCTCCGCCTCTCTCTACGACTAGTTCTGACGCCAGCAGCTAGGCTAAGGGTAAAGTGGCGCAGACGAGGGCAACACCGAAAGCCGCTGCCCTCCTGGATGAGGTACCTCTGGCCTCGCTTCCACCCCCATTCGCCCCGGTCTCTGGGTTGGGGGCTATTCCAGCCGCAGCGGCTTCGCCTCCCAGGAGAGCTCCCGCAGATGACGTCACGGAGTCTCCTGCCACGGCCTCGTCTTCGAAGAGGCCCTGCGTGTCTTGGGCACACGACGTGCTTGAGATGGGCCTCATTCGGAAGCTGGGTCCCGAGCTGGAGAAGCCGGCCAGTATCCGCACGGGACTGCGGTTCATACCAGTCGCCAAGTAAGTTTTTTTCATCTGCTTGCCTTCCGTTGTACCCGGACAATTTTGCTCATATCGTTGTTTCACAGGACTGGAGTTAAGAAGATCGGCCACCCTTCCGTGGGCAAGGTGCCGCCAGTCGTCGCCGAGGAGGACCCTTCACGGAAGAGGAAAGCTGATGAAGTCTCTGACGACACGAAGGTTGCTCCGAGTGATCCTCCGATTGCGGCGGAGGTGGCCTTGAACACCAAGGAGGCTGTTTCCTCGCCTGGAATGGCCGAGCCGGCTCCTAGTGGCGCTGGAGCATCCGCCGCGACCTTCCCCGCTTTATGGCCAAAACGGCTACAGCGAGTGGTACGGCGCCATCGAGCCACACGCCTGGGGTCGCCGAAACGGAGGTCGAGCAGCGTTGCAGACACACTCCAGCTCTTCTCGCATCTGTGGACGCGCTATAGCTCCACGCATGCTGGGCGCAGCCATCCAGGTATGTCCAGTCCATGAGGATCGGGCCACTGAATTTCAGTGGTCAGATTCTTTTAGTGTTTGTTTTTATTTGTAGCACCCAGTCCCCGAGTGCCTAGTCGCTAAATTTCAGCAGGTGGGCACTTAGGATTTTTCGATCTCCAGTCCACGAGTACCTAGTCGCTGAATTTCAGCGGGTGGGCACTTAGGATTTTTTGATCTCCAGTCCCCGAGTGTCGGAAGAGCCCCTAGATGCCGACGATTGGCTACAGACCATGGAAAACAACTTAGAAGTCGCCGGAGTGGAAACTAACGAGCGAGTTCTGTTAGCCACCCACTATCTAGCCGGAGATGCCAGGGCATGGTGGAACAGAGTTCGTGCAATGACCGGAGGACAGATGATGACCTGGGAGGAATTCAAGGTCAAGTTCAGCAGAACCCATGTGCCACCAGGTTTGATCAAGAGAATCAGAGATGAGTTCAGAGAACTGAAGCAAGGACGGATGACTGTAATGGAATACCCTGACAAATTTTTGTCATTAGCTAGGTATGCCCCGGATGAGATCGACACCGAAGCCAAGAAGAAGGAGAGAATCTTGAATGGTCTGCACGATGAGATGCAGACGGTGTTGGTCAATATCCCCTTTGCTGATATCGAAGCCCTTGTCGACTCTGCTATCCAGATGGAAGGAAAGATCAACCAAGCCAACGAGAACCGCAAGCGTCGTATGATGCATCAGCCAGGAACCCATCAGACCCCAAAGTATCGCCCCAACCCATATCCAGGATTTGCCCCGAGAACCTACAGACCCCCGATGAACCGTCTGACCTATCCCAACCGTCGAAACCCAAGGCCCGGAGTAAATCACAACAATCCCGGCAACTCTAGAAATTTCAACCGTGCCCCACCCAAGTTCAACAACAACAATTCTACCGCCAACACCAACACAGCCCCGAGGACTCGAAGCAATATTGTGCCTGTTGCAGCAAAGGACAAGTCGCAAGTGACTTGTTATGACTGTGGAAATAAAGGACACTACTCCAACGAGTGCCCCAACAAGAAGAATACCGCAGCCCCCAATGCAAATGCCCCAGCTCAGCAGCAACGTCGTGTTCAGCCTGGAAGAAGATTTGCCCCAGGGAATTCGCTCAACCGCAACAGCCGTCTTTTTCTCATGCATGCAGAAGAAGCTCAGGAAGCGCCAGAGTGTTTTTCGATTCTGGTGCATCGCATTCATTTGTCACCGAAGAATTTTCCTACACTAGTAAGATTCAACCAACAAAACTGAAGCATGTTATGATTGTTCAAATCCCCGGTTCAACCACCAAGGCTAGGCAAATTTGCAAAGCCGTCCCTATCCGAATCCATGGCATATATTTTTATGCTAACCTGATAGTACTCGGAACTAAAGGTTTGGAAGTTGTACTAGGAATGGATTGGATGTCCAAACATAAAGGATTGATTGACTGTGCCAAGAAAGCCATAACCATGACTAGTACAGCCGGAATATCAGTCGAGCATATATCGGAAACCTTACCTCGTCAATTTAAGTGCAACAAGAGTATAGCCCAACCTACCATTGACTAAGTCCGGATAGTCTGTGAATACCCCGATGTATTTCCAGATGTTTTGCCCGGTATGCCCCCAGATCGGGATATCGAGTTTATCATTGAACTAATCCCCGGAACAGGACCCATAGCCCAGAGACCATATAGTATGAACTGTAGGGTTCGCAGCATAGAAAACAAAAATTTTCCTACGATGTGAACTATATACCAAGATCTATCTACTAGATACAAACAACGGGCGGATGTATATCCGTAGAGAACATACCCTTGAAGACCGACAAAGCTTAACAAGTTCAACTCATGGTTGATGTAGACGATCTCTTGCCGATCTCAAGATCGAGAGGAAGTCCTAGCGCCGCAAATCAGCAGCGCATCCGTGCTCGCACACACGTTCGAGGAACCGAGCAACCTCCGCCTCCTCGCTCGAGCGATGCAGTGGAAGCACAACTCTTTCTTGCCGAATAGCCACCGGGAACATGTATCTCGCTAGTCCGAGACCATGGGGGATAAATTCTAGAGGGGGAGAGAGATCCTTCATGAGGAGGTGTGAGAGACAAGTGAGGAGGGGGGCTCCTTTTAGGAGGAGGGGGGAGGGGGGAACCCAAGGGGGTGGCCGCCGGCCATGGGGGCTGCCCCCTCCCCTCCTTCATTCATGTGGTTGGACACTCCACTCACAAAATGCCCTTAAAATCCCTCCACTCAAAAGTCCACTCAAATTCCCATTAAATTTCCACCAAATTTTAATGCAAACTCTCATTAAATAAAACTCTTTTATTTTATTCAGAATTTTGTCAATTACTTTAATGACAAACATTCACAAATAACCCCTTGCTAGAATTTTATTTCACATGCATAACCACTTTATGCAATTTCACCCGAAAACCTGTTTCGGTATCTAGTGAAATAAATTCCTGCTCTTGTTCATTCTTTTCGGCATGAAACATTTGCTCCAATTGGATGTCGGTGTCTCTTAAGTGTGTCACCCTACGGTTCGTGAATAATGCGGACATGATCGAGACCCCTCTCGGATCAATAATCAGAAGCGGGATCTGGTGACCCATACTGACTCCCACACATTCAACGATGACTTTCTTGTGATCGTCGGAACCTTTTACGCTAGTATATTAATCCCTTTGTTTCACGATATATTACATTTCCGAGATTCGATCATCGGTATCTCCATACCTAGTTTGATCTCGTTACCGACATGCACTCTCTTCTCTTGTTCCTGTGATATAACATTCTAGTGATCAAATCACTTGCTTGCAAGCTAATCAATGTGATATCACCGAGAGGGCCCAGAGTATATCTATCCGTCATCGGGATGAAATTCCACTTCCACTCTCGATCCATGAGCCTCAACATAACACTTTATTAGTTCTGAATCCATCTTTATAATCACCCTGTTACGGTGTGACGTTTGATGTTATCAAGAAACTCTTCCGGTGTTAGTGATTGACATGATCTCATGGTCTAAGGATTAGGATCACTTCGTAAGTTGTTATAGCAATATAAACTCAATGACTTTGAACGTAATGCTATACTTCGGATGAATGTTCATCACACCATTATACTAATGTTGTGATCCCGTTATTAACAACATCCAATGTCCATGATCAGGAACCTTGATCATCTTGTTAATCAACGAGCTAGTTTATAAGAGAGGAATAACTAGGAACTTTCTGTTTGTTTTATTAAACACACATGTATTAACGTTTCCTTATTAATACTATTATAGCATGCAAAATAAACATCTATCATATACTTGGAATACACATAATAAACACTTTATTATTGCCTCTCAGGGCATATTCCCTTCAGTCTCCCACTTGCACTAGAGACAATAATCTAGTTACATAGTGATAAATCTAACACCCATTGAGTTCTGGTGTTGATCATGTTTTGCTCTAGGGAGAGTTTTAGTAGTCAACGGATCTTCTACATTGAGATCCGTATGTACTTTACAAATCTTTATATCTCCATCCTTGACATGCTCGCGGATGGAGTGAAACCGGCGCTTAATATGCTTGGAATGCTTGTGAGACCTTGGCTCTTTGGCATTGGCAATGGCACCATTGTTGTCACAATAGATCACCATTGGGTCCAACGCGTTTGCCAGCACTCCTAGTTCGGATATGAACTCCTTCATCCAAACTGCTTCCTGAGCCGCTTCTGAAGCAGCAACATATTCGGCCTCCGTTGTTGATCCCGCTAACCAGGGTGTTTGGAGCTCCTCCAACTAACCGCTCTGCCATTCATGAGAAATACGTATCCGGATTGAGACTTAGAGTCATCCGGATCGGTGTCAAAGCTAGCGTCGACATAAACACTTAGCGACGAGCTCTTCTTCACCTCCGTATACAAGAAACATATCCTTAGTTCTTCGTAAGTACTTAAGGATATTCTTGACCGCTATCCAGTGTTCCGAACCTGGATCCGATTGGTACCTACTAGTCAAACTAATAGCATGTGCCACATCCGGTCTTGTACATAGCATGGAATACATTATAGAGCCTATGGCTGAAGCATAGGGGACTTTGTCCATTATCTCTCTTTCTTCCGCCGAAGCCGGACTTTGAGTCTTACTCAATGTCTTGCCTTGCAACATAGGTAAGAACCCCTTCTTACTTCCGTCCATTTTAAACTTCTTTAAAATCTTATCAAGGTATGTACTTTGCGATAGCCCTTTTAGGCGCCTAGATCTATCTCTATAGATCTTTATGCCTAATATGTATGACGCTTCACCTAGGTCCTTCATTGAAAATTTACTGTTTAGATAACTTTTAACACTGTTTAATAGATCTATATCATTTCCGATCAATAATATGTCATCCACATATAATATAAGATATGCCACATTGCTCCCACTCACTTTCTTGTAAATACAAGCTTCTCCATAATTTTGGACAAATCCAAACTCTTTGATCACCTCATCAAAGAGGAGATTCCAACTTCGTGATGCTTGCTTCAATCCATAGATGGATCGCTGAAGCTTGCACACCTTGTTAGCATCCTTAGGATCGACAAACCCTTTGGTTGTATCATATACAACTCTTCTTCAATATTACCATTGAGAAACGCGGTTTTGACATCCATCTGCCATATCTCATAATCGAAATATGCAGCAATTGCTAACATAATCCTAACTGACTTTAGCATCGCTACGGGAGAGAAAGTCTCATCATAGTCAACTCCTTTAATTTGTCGAAACCCCTTTGCGACAAGTCGAGCTTTATAGACGGTCACATTACCATCAGCATCAGTTTTCCTTTTGAAAATCCATTTGTTCTCCACGGCCTTTCGGTCATGAGGTAATTCCACCAAGTTCCAAACTTGATTTTCATACATGGATTCCATCTCGGATTTCATGGCTTCTAACCATTTGTTGGAATCCGGGCTCATCATCGCTCCTTCATACATCGCAGGGTCATCATTTTCATCAACCATGAAATTCATGACAGGATTTCCGTACAGCTCGGGAGCTGCACGCGTCCTGTTTGACCTGCGAGGTTCGGTAGTACTCTCTTTCGGAGTTTCATGATCATTATCATTAGTTCCCTCTTCAACAGGTGGAGCCAACTCCGGAATAACTTCCGGCGCTGCGCTACTCGCCATACTTTGAAGAGAAGGTTCCACAACCTCTTCGAGTTCTACCTTCTGACTACTCACACCTTTCGCGAGAAACTCTTTCTCTAGAAAGGATCCATTCTTGGCAACAAAAACCTTGCCCTCGGATCTGTGATAGAAGGAATACCCAATAGTTTCTTTAGGGTATCCTATGAAGACGCATTTTTTTCCGCTTTGGGTTCGAGTTTATCCGGTTGAAGTTTCTTCACATAAACATCGCATCCCCAAACTTTAAGAAATCACAGCTTAGGTTTGTTTCCAAACCACAATTCATACGGTGTCTTTTCAACGGATTTAGATGGTGCCCGATTTAAAGTGAATGCAGCAGTTTCTAGTGCATAACCCCAAAATGACAACGGCAAGTCCGTCAGAGACATCATAGATCGAACCATATCTAATAAAGTACGATTACGACGTTCCGACACACCATTTCGCTGTGGTGTTCCGGCAGGTGTGAGTTGTGAAACAATTCCACACTCTTTCATGTGAGTGCTAAACTCGTAACTTAGATACTCTCACCTCCACGGTCGGACCGTAGAAATTTGATCTTTCTATTACGATGATTTTCCACTTCATTCTGAAATTCCTTGAACTTTTCAAAGGTTTCAGACTTGTGTTTCATCAAGTAGATATAACCGTATCTACTCAAATCATTCGTGAAAGTAACAAAATAACGATATCCACCTCGCGCCGACACGCTCATTGGACCACATACATCAGAATGTATGATTTCCAATAAATCTGTCGCCCGTTCCATTGAACCGGAAAATGGCGTTATAGTCATCATGACCATAAGGCATGGCTCACATGTATCAAATGATTCATAATCAAGTGATTCCAAAAGTCCATCCGAATGGAGCTTCTTCATGCGTTTAACGCCAATATGACCTAGACGGCAGTGCCACATATATGCGGATATATCATCATTAAGTTTAATCCTTTTAGCATCAGCATTATGAATATGTGTAACATTATCATCGAGATCTAATAGAAATAAACCATTCATCATCGGTGCATGACCATAAAAGATTTCATTCATATAAATGGAACAACCATTGTTCTCGGATTTAAATGAATAACCACTTCGCATCAAACACGATCCAGATACAATGTTCATGCTCAGTGCAGGCACCAGATAACATTTATTCAAGTTTATAACTAATCCCGATGGTAAGTGGAGAGGCAGCGTTCCGACGGCGATCACATCAATGCTTGACCCATTGCCGACACGCATCTTGACCTCACCCCTTGCTAGCGGTCGCTTGTTCCGCAACCCCTGATTCGAGTTACAAAAATTAGCAACTGAACCGGTATCAAATACCCAGGTGCTACTGTGAGCACTAGTCAAGTACACATCAATAACATGTATATCATATATACCTTTGTTTGTCTTGCCGGCCTTCTTGTCTTCCAGATACTTGAGGCAGTTGCGCTTCCAGTGGCCAGTCCCCTTACAATAGTAGCACTCGGAATCAGACTTAGGTCCAACTCGGGGTTTCTTTTCAGGCACGGCAACAGGCTTGCCGCCCTTACTTCCCTTCCGTTTTCCCTTCTTGTCTTTCTTGAAACCAGTGTTCCTATTGATCATCAACACTTGATGTTCCTGTTTGATCTCCACTTCTGCAGTTTTAAGCATTGACAAAAGCTCGGGGAGAGACTTCTTCATGCCTTGCATATTATAGTTCATCACGAAGCTCTTATAGCTAGGTGGCATAGACTGCAGAACACGATGGATGCCTAAGTCAATGGTAATCGATATTCCCAAGGACACAAGCTTATCGGCGTAACCCGACATCTTGAGTACATGCTCACTAACGGAGCTGTGCTCTTCCATCATGCAGCTAAAGAACTTTTCTGAAGCGTTGTAGCTCTCTACAGCAGCATGTGTGTCGAAAATCATTTTCAACTCACCGATTGTATCAAATGCATTGCCGTTTTCGAAACGCTTTCGAAGTTTCGGCTCTAGCCCATACAATATGCCGCAATGAACTAAGTTGTGGTCCTTCTGACGAGTCTGATAGACATTCTTCTCCTCGTCAGGGGCATCATCAAAAGGTGGGGGGCCTAACGGTGCTCCTAGCACATATTGCTTTTGTGCAGCAGAGAGGAGAATCCTCAAATTCATGGCCCATTCGGTAAAGTTGCTACCGTTCGTTGCTAGTTTCTCTTTCTTCATGAACACATTGAAATTCAAAGCAGGTGGTGCCATCTACAACAGAATTTGTAAAGTTTAGACTAAGTGTATGATAGATTGAGTTTAACTAATCGAATGAACTCCCACTCAAAAACGACATCCCTCATGCCTTTTTGGTGATTACATGAACCAAATCCACTACACCAAGTCCGATCATCACGTGAGTCGGTATAGCTTCAAAGGAGAGCATCAAATGGGCATCATATCAACTATATGACTCATGCTTAACCTTTCGGTCCGTGTTCCGAGGCCATGTCTGTACATGCTAGGCTCGCTAAGTTAGAACCTTAGTATTCGCGTGTGTAACTGTTTTACACCCGAAATATGGTCGTGGATCCAAGAACACCCGATCATCACGTGATGTCTTGGAGCGACGAAAACATAATTGGTGCATACTAAAGGAAGAACACATTCTTATCTTGATATTTAAATGAGGGATCATCTTATTATGCTAACAAATCGCTAAACAAGCAATATAAGATGCTATCAAACATCATATGTTTATTAGTGAATTTATATGGTTCCCGCAGATGATCTCTATCATGTGCATCGTGGTATGATCACTATCATACCTATATGTGTAAATCCAAGGTCTATGGATTTTACACGCTATGTGTGTTGTAAGAGTATCATCTCATACTTCTACTTACAACACTACCATATCATAACACTAGCCCAGCAACAATCTAAACTAGACGCCTCTAATTTATCCATTGCAAGTTTTACGTGGCTTAGGGATTTCGAGATAGAACCGTTCTTACCTACGAACATGAACCACAACGAGGATAATCAAATTGTTGACAACTCGCTTGCAAAATAGATATTGACTATAGTAGGAGAGACAGACACCTGCTAGCCGCTTATGCAAACTAGTTGCATGTCAAGCGTGGAACAGGTCTCATGTGCGAGGACATGTAAAGTTTGTCCGGGCCGCTTCATCCCACTATGCCACCAATATCCAAAATTACAACAAAGGAGCAACAACATGATCATCATCGCCCACATACTCATATGTGTACTACCCGTGTAAAGTATCTATGCATAGATCCGGCTCTGATACCACTGTAGGGTTCGCAGCATAGAAAACAAAAATTTTCCTAAGATGTGAACAATATACCAAGATCTATCTACTAGATACAAACAACGGGCTGATGTATATCCGTAGAGAACATACCCTTGAAGACCGACAAAGCTTAACGAGTTCAACTCGTGGTTGATGTAGACGATCTCTTGCCGATCTCAAGATCGAGAGGAAGTCCTAGCGCCGCAAATCAGCAGCGCATCCGTGCTCGCACACACGTTCGAGGCACCGAACAACCTCTGCCTCCTCGCTCCAGCGATGCAGCGGAAGCATAACTCTTTCTTGCCGAATAGCCACAGGGAACATGTATCTCGCTAGTCCGAGACCATGGGGGATAAATTCTAGAGGGGTAGAGAGATCCTTCACGAGGAGGTGTGAGAGACAAGTGAGGAGGGGGGCTCCTTTTATAGGAGGAGGGGTCACCCAAGGGGGTGGCCGCCGGCCATGGGGGCTGCCCCCTCCCCTCCTTCATTCATGTGGGTGGACACTCCACTCACAAAATGCCCTTTAAAATCCCTCCACTCAAAAGTCCACTCAAATTCCCATTAAATTTCCACCAAATTTAATGCAAACTCTCATTAAATAAAACTCTTTTATTTTATTCAGAATTTTGTCAATTAATTTAATGACAAACATTCACAAATAACCCCTTGCTAGAATTTTATTTCACATGCATAACCACTTTATGCAATTTCACCCGAAAACCTGTTTCGGTATCTAGTGAAATAAATTCCTGCGCTTGATCATTCTTTCGGCATGAAACATTTGCTCCAATTGGATGTCGGTGTCTCTTAAGTGTGTCACCCTACGGTTCCTGAAAAATGCGGACATGATCGAGACCCCTCTCGGATCAATAATCAGAAGCGGGATCTGGAGACCCATACTGACTCCCACACATTCAACGATGACTTTCTTGTGATCGTCGGAACCTTTTATGCTAGTATCTTAATCCCTTTGTTTCACGATATATTAAATGTCCGAGATTCGATCATCAGTATCTCCATACCTAGTTTGATCTCGTTACCGACATGCACTCTTTTCTCGTTCCTGTGATATAACATTCTAGTGATCAAATCACTTGCTTGCAAGCTAATCAATGTGATATCACCGAGAGGGCCCAGAGTATATATATCTGTCATCGGGATGAACAAATTCCACTCTCGATCCATGAGCCTCAACATAACACTTTATTAGTTCTGAATCCATCTTTATAATCACCCTGTTACGGTGTGACGTTTGATGTTATCAAGAAACTCTTCCGGTGTTAGTGATTGACATGATCTCATAGTCTAAGGATTAGGATCACTTCGTAAGTTGTTATAGCAATATAAACTCAATGACTTTGATCGTAATGCTATACTTCAGATGAATGTTCATCACACCATTACACTAATGTTGTGATCCCGTTATTAACAACATCCAATGTCCATGATCAGGAAACCTTGATCATCTTGTTAATCAACGAGCTAGTTTACGAGAGAGGCATAACTAGGAACTTTCTGTTTGTTTATTAAACACACATGTATTAACGTTTCCGTATTAATACAATTATAGCATGCAAAATAAACATCTATCATATACTTGGAATACACAAAATAAACACTTTATTATTGCCTCTCAGGGCATATTCCCTTCATGAACCCGTTTGAACTAGCAGAACTAAAGAAGCAACTGGATTCCATGTTGGAAATTGGATTGATTCAACCAAGTGCGTCACCATGGAGATCACCTGTCTTGTTTGTGGACAAGAAGGATGGAGGTAACTGTTTGTGTACGGATTACCAAAAGTTGAATGATGTCTCCATCAAGAACAAGTACCCCTTGCCCAAGATAGAGGATTTGTTTGATCAGTTGCCCGGTGCCAAAGTGTTCTCTAAGATTGATCTTAGAATAGGCTATCATCAACTCAAGATTCGCGCAGAGGATATTCCAAAGACTGCCTTTACCACCAGATATGGATTATACGAGTATACTGTCATGTATTTTGGATTAACCAATGCCCCTGCTTATTTCATGAATCTCATGAATAAGATTTTTATGGACTTCCTGGATCAGTTTGTCGTTGTTTTCATCGATGACATTCTGATTTATTCCAAATCGTAAGAAGAACATGAGCTACACCTAAGGACCACTCTTGGAACCCTTAGAGAGCATAAGTTGTATGACAAGTTTAGCAAATGTGAATTCTGGTTATAGGAGGTAGGATTCTTCGGCCACATTGTCTCAGCCAGAGGAATTGCCGTTGACCCTTCTAGGGTGAAAGATGTCGAAGATTGGCAAGCCCCAACCACTCAAACCCAAGTTCATGCATTTCTCGGATTGGCGGGATATTACCGCATGTTCGTAGAAGGATTCTCGAGTATCGCCCAACCCATGACTCAATTGCTGGAGAAGGACAAGCAGTTTGAATGGACCGACAAATGTGAAGCGAGTTTTCAAGAACTCGAGAGGAGATTGATTTCAGCCCCAATCTTAATCATGTCGGATATCACGAAGCCCTTTGACTTGTATTGCGACGCATCCAAGATCGGTCTCGGATGTGTGCTAATGCAAGAAGGCAAAGTTATATCTTATCTATCCCGACAATTGAAACAACATGAGAAAAAATACCCAACCCATGACCTCGAACTCGCAGCCGTAGTTCTAGCCTAGAAGACATGGAGGCACTACCTGATGGGAAATCGTTGTGAGATTTATTCGGATCACAAGAGCCTGAAGTATATATTCACTCAAAAGGAGCTGAATATGAGGCAGAGAAGATGGATTCAGCTAATCAAGGATTACAATCTGAACATTCACTATCACCCTGGTAAAGCCAACGTGGTAGCAGATGCCCTTAGCAGATTGCCATGCCGCTTGAACTCCATGATTTTGAAGGAGCAACCAAGTTTGCACAAAGAGATGGAAGATGTTCGAATGGAATTAGTAAGTGAAGGATTTTTGGCTAGCATAGAATTTCAACCCACTTTGATCAGCCGGATCAAAGAGGCGTAGAAAGGAAATGCTAGTATAGACGGAATCAAGCGTCGTATCGGTACAGGCAAAGTACCCGGATTCACCGAAGACGAAGAAGGAGTTTTGTGGTACAAAGGACGCCTTTGTGTACCAGTAGATTCAGAATTGAAAGAAATTATTCTGAAGGAAGCTCATGATACTCTTTATTCTATCCACCCCGGAGGAACGAAGATGTATCAAGATTTGAAAGAGGACTTTTGGTGGCATAAGATGAAGAGAGAAATCGGAAGCTATATCGCCAAGTGTGATATATGTCAGCGAGTCAAGGCCGGACATCAAAGACCCGCTGGATTGTTGCAACCACTGCAGATTCCGGAATGGAAATGGGATTCCGTTGGAATGGACTTTATCACCGGATTGCCTACTTCTAGTAGGGGAGATGACTCTATCTGGGTCATAGTGGACAGATTGTCCAAAGTCGCCCATTTCTTACCCGTCAAGACCACATATCAGAGTTCGAAGCTAGCAGAGTTATACATTGCTAGAATCGTCAGTTTGCATGGAGTCCCCAAGAACATCGTATTTGATCGAGGAACTCAATTTACCTCAAGATTCTGGAAGAAGGTCCAAGAAGGTTTAGGAACCCGCCTAGATTTCACCACCGCTTATCACCCTCAGACCGATGGACAAACGGAGCGAGTAAATCAAATACTCGAAGATATGCTGAGAGCATGTGTGTTAGAATATGGATCTAAGTGGAAAGACTGTCTGCCGTTCGCCGAATTTTCTTACAACAACAGTTTTCAAGCCAGCTTGCAAATGGCCCCATTTGAATTCATGTATGGAAGGAAGTGTCGCACCCCTTTTAATTGGTCGGAAGTAGGAGAGAGTCAGATTTTCGGACCCGACATCCTACGAGAAGCGGAAGATAAGGTTCACAAGATTCGTGAGCACCTCAATACAGCCCAGTCCAGACAGAAGAGTTACGCCGACAAGAGACGTAGAGACCTCGCCTTTAACATAGGAGATTTTGTGTATCTGAAAGTGTCGCCATTGAAGGGAATGCAGTGTTTCCAACTCAAAGGAAAGTTAGCCCCCAGATATATCAGAACTTTCAAGATTATGAACCGTCGAGGAGAAGTGTCGTATCAATTGGAACTACCCGAAGAGATGTCAGCAGTGCACAATGTGTTCCATATCTCATTACTTTGCAAGTGTCTCGAAGTCCCGGAGAAGACCGAAGTGTTCAAGAATATCGATCACCGGACCATAGAGATCAATGATGACCTGACCTATCCCGAAGTACACATCCGTATTTTGGAATAAGCTTTCAGAAAATACTAGAACCCGAAGCATCAAGTTTCTCAAGATTCAGTGGAGCAACCACACAAAAGACGAAGCTACCTAGGAGCGCGAAGATCACATCAAGACGGAGTTTCCCGATCTCTTCAAATAATAGGTAATCTTTTCGTCCTTTTTCAAATCTCAGGACGAGATTTTGTTTAAGGGGGGAAGGTTTGTAACATCCCAAAAATATTAAACTAGAATCATCAAACTCTAATCATCAAATTTAGGCTTAACAAAAACTTTTCTAATTAAAAATATGAAAGCATTCATACGAGTGTGCATTAGAATTTGGATTCTTTTGAATTGCCATGATTATGTGTTTCTTTGCTTCTAAAATGATTCTTAGGTGAAATAAACATCATCTAAACAATCCCCACACTTTTCCCAAAGACAAATAAATCAAAACAAACAAAATAAGGGAATGTTCACTTTGGCCAATTTAACTCCCATGCCTACTTTGGCTATCCCTAACTTTCAGAACTTAACAGAAACATGTATGGATCTTTGCACCCCTTGATAGTACTCATAACAAAGTATCAAGGCCCACCTTGTGATCATCGAAAAACATTTGAATGCATAGTTTAAATGACTGTTTAAAATTGAATCTATTTCATATGGGAAGATCCCACTTCTTCAAAAACCAGTCAAACCAACTCAACTTTCAAAACAAAAGCATCCACAGACTCACCAGCACCTGCCTAGCACACCCACAAAAAATCTTTTCAAAATTCAAAACTTGAATTCATGCGGCCATTTCAACAAACACCTTGCAGATGCAAATCAAATAAAATACAAACACTATTTGGAGCAGTGATTTGAGCCTAACTTGTTCCCTCTCTGGTTACACTAGCCTCAGTAGATCATCTAGCAAACTTAACTAAGATCTAGCCCCAATGTAAACTCGCCAATGTCATCAATGGTGAACAGGCCGAGCCTCACCATGTCACCCCAGTGTGGACAGCATGCTAGAGGAAGAACTAGACGTGCCAACCTTGTCTGGGAGGTAGCCCGTGTCTCACCGCCCCCTCTCGACTAGCCCTAGCTCGAAGACATCGCCCAGAACAGCCAGGAACGCCACGCCCGTGCCGCTGTCGACCATGCCGACGTGCGCCGCAGAGCACGCACGGTTCCCACGCGACCCGACCACCTCGAGCCCTCGCCGCCCGCCAGCATGCTCCCCATCGTCCCAGGAGACCGCCAGACATGCCCATTTAACCGCCCGTGCCCCGTAGCCACCGCTCGCCGTCGAAGACGCCGCCTCTTCCTCGCAAAACGTCGAGCGTTCCAGACTATTTGCCACCGCCCCTACACACGCATTAAAGCCATAGAGCATCGCCAGGAGACCATCGATCGATCGTCATCCTCGGCCATGCCTCTATAAGCCCGGATCTATCTCGCCACCGTCGCCTGCCCATCCCGTTCGGTCTCACTGTCGAGCCTATAAAAGGAGACGACCCCCATCCGTATTGAGCACACCATCTCACTCCCCCCACCTCACTGATCGTTTCACCCAGTAGCCGGAGCAAGCGAGCAGCGCATCGCCGGAATTGCACCGGAGCAGGCCGCCTCTAGAGAAGAAGGGCGCCGTCGATTTGGTCCACCCCATGAGCAGTTGCCGGTACCAGGAGGTTCGTCGTCGTCGACTTCGTCGTTCGCCCGCCTCGCCGACCCTCGCCTGAACCCCGGTGAGCCCCCGATGACCCCCACCTTCCGCGTTAGGGTTCAGTCTCGCCGGCGCTGCCCGACGTTGACGATGAACTAGAGCCGTTGGATTAGAACTAGATCCAACGCACCACGTTGCCCCGTACCGCTTCGCACCCCCCGTCTCACTGACGGGTGGGGACAACAACTTAACCAGCCCGCGTAAGCGTTGTGCGTAGCAGGCCGGCCCATTAGCAGTTCCCGCGCATCCCACTCATTTGAATTTGGATTTTTCCATTTTCATTCAAAACACAGTTCTGTACCTAGTTTCAAAAATCAACCCCGCTCGATTCAGTGAACCAAATTGAATGAAACCAATTTTGTTAGAAAGTTTTTGAAATGCTTAATCCAAGCCCATTGGATTCAAATCATTTGGATCTATGGATCAACCTTGGTAAAAATAACAAGGCAGAAGCTTTTATGCATTCAAACATTTTTCAAATTTAAACCATAATAGCTTTTGAGTTGATTCCAACTCTCAAAAATCACATTTGGTCATACCTTTCAGAATATCTAAAAACATATGGGTTTACTTACAGAAATAATGTTCAAGTAACAAAAGGATGCCACATAGGCAGTTCTAGTCATTTTATTTAATTAAAATAAAAGGGTTAAATCTTATTAAATTGTGACACCACTTTAAATCACATTCCCATGTACTGAAATATGTGATGATGACATGTTTCAACATGATCCCATGTTTTCTTTGGAGAATATTAAATCTTAAGTACTTTTTTTTCAATGAGTAGAAATTACTTTTCTAAAAATAAAAATCATTAAGTCAAGTGCTTGTAATATTAGTGATGATGCTAGATCATCTATAGACCACCTTTCTGTGATGATTGAAAGTAGGTAAGTATTTTTTGGTGATTGTGTACCTCGTATTTATTCATAGACGCTAGTACCGACCAAGGATACGAGGAGGAAGGAGGATACTACGAAGAAGAAGCCGAGGAGAACTTCAACCACTGCTCTGCACAAGGCAAGCTAACACTTGCAATTATGAGAGTTAAATAACCTATGCAATGCACCAAGCATGCTTTGTTAGACACATTTGATGATACCCAATCCTAATTTTACTTGCAAGCTTTAATTTATTTCTTTATCAAAGCTATTTACTTAGAGCTTACTTAAGTGAATTGTAGATTCTAGAAAGATAATTGAAGGTTGCATAAAGAGCATAAAACTTGGCCTAAGCTAGTTAATATTTATGTCATCCTAAGGCATGAGATTGAACTTAGTTAAACTCCACTAGTTACCACCCCTCATTAGTACTTACCCCCACTTGTAGATGCTAGTGCTAAGCATAAAACTTGATCAACTTTAGATGGGAATACTTGGTGGAAAAATGGTTATGAAAACCTTGGAATGATGGATCATTCTATTGAGATGTTTTGGACATGTGTTTCCAAATACCAGATGAATTGGATGATGAAAATGTTAAGGCATGAGCCTTAGCCCTTTATAAAACTGATGGTTGTCTGGATGCGATACCATTACAATTTTACCGTACAACCACAATACCCGATAATTGGGTAGGGCTTGAGTGGAAACTTATATACCTTAGTATTGGTTCCCTCACGGCCAAGGTCTGAGCTGAGCCTACCTTGTCAAGGTTGTCCACCTATGCAGTACCCAAGATGACAGTTGGTCATGGTTGGGATGCCAAACTCACAGGAGAGGTGCTTATACTAGGGCGTGTAATCGAAAGGTTAGGATTGATTATCCGCATACTGAGTATGGCGAATTCAGGATTTGTTCCTGATGGATGTATCGAATGTTGTGGTGAAAGTGTACAATCTCTGCAGAGTGTCAAACTATTCGAATAGCCGCGTCCGCGGTTATGGACAGTTGGAGTGGCCATACTGTTTCTCCGTCAGATGTTTTCAAAATGACTTATGAAATGAATTGATACTGTCGTGGGAATGACCATGGCAGATGCTTCAATCGGCAGCGAGTAGTAGAACATGGGGCAAGGGCGGCAACCATTTGCGGTGCGAGATGAGGGCGGAGACACAAGGATTTACCCAGGTTCGGCCCCCTGGAGGGTAAAGACCTACTCCTGCTAGATTGTATTATGGTGGAAGTACAATGGGGCGAGCTCGGCGGCTAGGCAGCGAGTCGCTTGGGTGGATGATGGAACGTATCCTCTAGATGCCCTCTAGGGAGGTTTATATAGACTCACCCCCCTAGGGTTTACAGATCTCAACCGAATCAGTTAAGGTTTTAGCAATCGTTTAACCTAATCCGACTGGGCCTAGCTACGCTCCTGGGCCTTCAGCTTCCAGTCGCTTGAGTCCATGCCAGGTCTTGATCCAGTCGCCGTTACCATAGGCCCACTCGTAGGCGCTTGGGCCAGGCGGAAACGTCCTGCTGGGTATACCCCGGTTGGCATATCCCCATCAATAGTCCCCGAGGCCGTCGTTGATTGGTCATAGGTGGTCGCTGGCAGTCGGTGTATTCGGCTCCAATGTGGACGCCCAGTCGAATCGGCGGCGGACTCCTGAATAAAGGAAAAACCAGATATTTTAGTCGCACTAACGACGACCAATTTAGTCGCAGCTCTCCGAACGGGTCGGCGAATATTCAGTCGCTATTGTAGTGATCGGGTCGGCGAATAATCAAGTTGCGCGGAGTGACGAGTCGAGTGGATGAAGTTGGACCGTCAACTGGGGTCAGACTAGCCATTGGGGTAATCCAACGGTAACTTTCAGCGTAATCACCGCATAGTAACGGCTCCCGAAATTGGCGGGTAACAACCGCTATATAAGGGGAATGATGGGCGAGCGAGGAAACACTCCTTCATCTTTCCTCCGACCTCGCCCATCTCCGTTTCCACTCCGCGTCGCGATCCAACCGATCCAGAGAGTCCCGACCTCCACAAATCTTCCAACCAATGGCCCCCTCCACCGAACCATGGGGCCGATCCAAGTGCACCAGGGCGCTATTGGCGTCATTCGAGGAGGCAGGGATCCTGTGCGCTGGCAGGTGGCGCATCTCCGCGGCCGGAGAGGTGACTCCGCACCCGCGCGAGGGAGAATTCGTTTGCTTCCCCAGCCACCTGGAGCGGGGGTTGGGGTTTCCCACATCTCTCTACTTCCGGCGCTTCTGCGGCTTCTATGGGATCCAGCCGTCGGACCTGGGCCCGCATAGCATCCAGCAGCTCACCATTTTCGTGGCGTTCTGCGAGTGCTATCTGGGATGCAGGCCCTACTTCCCCCTATGGCAAGATCTATTCCATGGGAGGATTAGTCGCGAAGAATCAGGCGGCCCGATGCTGGCGGCGGGTGGCCTGACGTTTCAGCTGAAGTCGAAGGCGTCCTTCTTCGACCTGATGCTGCCGGCCAAGGCGGCAAGCGAGTGGAAGAAATCCTGGTTCTACATCACCGAGGCGACTCCAGATGGCGAGGTGGCGCTTCCAAGGTACTCCGCCAACCGGCCCGAATAGCGTCGGCTCTAGGCCGGCAAGCTCCCGCTGAACAAGCGGATGGTTGTCGACGAAATGTTTCAAACCATCCGCGGCCTGAAGAAGAAGGGCTTCCAAACCATCAATCTTTACAACTGCTGGCTCCGGCGGCGGCTCGTGCCTTTTGCCCACCGCGACCATTATATGTACGAGTACGCGGGTAGGGACGACCCGACAAAATACTGCCTCGTCGAGTGGAAGGTCGAGGACTACATCCTGGCTCTGAAGAAGATCACCCAGGCAGCGTACCTGGACGCGAAGTCCGGGGTCACCCCCTATACCGCAAGGCGCCTAGCTCCGACGGTAAGTCGCCATTTTCGTCACCATTCGCAGTCGCAGACGATGCATTCGCGGTTATGCTGACGTTGTTTCATTTTTATTGCAGTTGTTCCAAGTGGTGGAAGGATGGCTCCCACCCGCAGACGACGAAAACTCGAGCTCGTCCGTTCAGGACGGGAGCGAGTCGCCACCCGCCAAAGGCGACGTTGGGAGCGACGCGGGTGATGACGACGATGATGAGGACGAGCCCGTGGAAGACGCCGCCCCGATGGCTCGCAAAACTCGCGGGCAACATCAGCGCGAGCTCGAGGCGATTAGAAGCCTCGAACATCATGATGACGATGATGATGAGCTCCCCGACCACACCTTGTGTCGTGAGGCTACGTCGTCGAAGAAGAAGAAGAAGAAGGAAGTGGAGGCTCCGCCAAGAGGAAGACAAAGCTGGCGTCTCCGCCTCGCTCTACGACTAGTTCTGACGCCAGCAGCTCGGCTAAGGGTAAAGTGGCGCAGACGAGGGCAACACCGAAAGCCGCTGCCCTCCTGGATGAGGTACCTCTGGCCTCGCTTCCACCCCCATTCGCCCCGGTCTCTGGGTTGGGGGCTATTCCAGCCGCAGCGGCTTCGCCTCCCAGGAGAGCTCCCGCAGATGACGTCACGGAGTCTCCTGCCACGGCCTCGTCTTCGAAGAGGCCCTCCGTGTCTTGGGCACACGACGTGCTTGAGATGGGCCTCATTCGGAAGCTGGGTCCCGAGCTGGAGAAGCCGGCCAGTATCCGCACGGGACTGCGGTTCATACCAGTCGCCAAGTAAGTTTTTTTCATCTGCTTGCCTTCCGTTGTACCCGGACAATTTTGCTCATATCGTTGTTTCACAGGACTGGAGTTAAGAAGATCGGCCACCCTTCCGTGGGCAAGGTGCCGCCAGTCGTCGCCGAGGAGGACCCCTCACGGAAGAGGAAAGCTGATGAAGTCTCTGACGACACGAAGGTTGCTCCGAGTGATCCTCCGATTGCGGCGGAGGTGGCCTTGAACACCAAGGAGGCTGTTTCCTCGCCTGGAATGGCCGAGCCGGCTCCTAGTGGCGCTGGAGCATCCGCCGCGACCTTCCCCGCTTTATGGCCAAAACGGCTACAGCGAGTGGTACGGCGCAATCGAGCCACACGCCTGGGGTCGCCGAAACGGAGGTCGAGCAGCGTTGCGGACACACTCCAGCTCTTCTCGCATCTGTGGACGCGCTATAGCTCCACGCATGCTGGGCGCAGCCATCCAGGTATGTCCAGTCCATGAGGATCGGGCCACTGAATTTCAGTGGTCAGATTCTTTTAGTGTTTGTTTTTATTTGTAGCACCCAGTCCCCGAGTGCCTAGTCGCTAAATTTCAGCAGGTGGGCACTTAGGATTTTTCGATCTCCAGTCCACGAGTACCTAGTCGCTGAATTTCAGCGGGTGGGCACTTAGGATTTTTTGATCTCCAGTCCCCGAGTGTCTAGTCACTGAATTTCAGCGGGTGGGCACTTAGGATTCCATTGTTGTTGACTGTTTGATTTGTGCGCAGGCCTTGCAGCGTGAGTCGGCCGATCGGCTTGCTGCGAAGTGTCGCGCGGAGAAGGAACTTGTTACCGTACAAGAAACGAACAAGGGACTCCACGCAATCGCTCCCAAGGCAGAGGAGGTGAGCTGACGGCGGCTCAGTCTGCATTGAGTATGGCTGAGAAGCGGATCGCTGATCTGGAGTGCGAGCTCAAGGAAGCGAAGGTGGAGGCGAGCTCAGCCGATGGGCGAGAAAAAGCTGCTGTTACGGCTGCCGCTGAAGAGCGTAAGGTCTCTGACGCCCTCGTTGTTGGGCTGCAGAACGACTTCTCCTCACTTCAAAGCTTAATCACAGGCCTCTGCCGTCCTTTAATCGGTAAACTTTCTGCCTCTGCCTGTAGTAGCTGCATTGTGTAATCGTTGTTATACTCACTGCCGCCCTCTGTCCACAGGTAGGATTATCGACAGCTCGGAGGAGGCGCAGTCGTACGACGCGCGGCAGTGTGTCACCACTCTGGTCGATTCGGACACGTTGTCCGCGGCTTGCATTCGGGCCTATCTTCAGGAGATATCGCCTACGTGAGTGATTCCCAGCGACCTCGTCGAAGTATGGCGGTCTTTGGACAAGGCGCCATCAGTCGTCGAGTTCATGACGTGGTCGGCGTTCCGGCGCAGGGCGGCGACGGCTCTTAGCCTTGGGCTTGCCCACTTCCCGGAGGACTTCGCTCTTGACGACATGACGAGTGGCTACCCCTCGTCGACGGGCTCGGTGGAGATCGCCGAGGTGCTGAAGCTGACGGACCGGACCGCGGTGTACTCCAGTCGCGTCTGGGCAATGGGCGACCTCCTCCCCTATTAGGAGACGACTGTCGCCCCCAACGATCCTGAGCTGCCGCATCGGGACGTCAAGGTCGATCAGCCCTTCCATGTGGCGATGGCGGGTGAGTTGACGACGTACCCGTCGAACCCGTACACGCCCTTCATTTGCAACCGCAGTGGTGGTGGCGAGTCACCGTCGAAACATGTGGAGTAGAAACACTGTGCCCTAGGGCGTTAGTAGCGATTGGCCATTGGACTCAACTTGTATTTTGGAACAACTTTGTTCTGCTGTAATGAAACTTCGTGTTATTTTGTGAATTGTTTCGTGCTTTTGATTGCTGATTGGACGAGTCCCCGAGCGCGTCCGCCCTTTTTATGGGGTTTACCTCGTTTGTTATGTGTTTGTGGTTTTGAATGTTTTGTCAGTTGTTTTGTTATTGAGGTCGACTCGCTCGAGCTCGGAGAGCCAGTCGCAGGGCGACTCCTGTGGGTGCTCTTTACTTGACCGTTTTCCCTTGCGCGAACGAGGTCGGGTGGCCGAGTCCCCGAGCGTGATACTTGGTGGTTCTAGTCGCAGCTCCAGGGTGGGTGAGGACTAAGCGCGTTAGAGTAAGCGCGTCACTCCTGCCTGACCCGTCAGGTCAGTCGCATGGCGAGTCCTGGGCACGCTCTCATACTTGGCGTTCTTCCCTAGTCGCTCGTGCTCGACTGGTCGTCAGTCCCCGAGCTTGGTACTTGGCCATTCGAGTCGCTGTGCCGAGGATGCGGAGGACCTTGGCCGTTCGAGTCGCTGTGCCGAGGATCCGTTCGAGTCGCTGTGCCGAGAACGAGGGCAGTTGTCTTGGCTCGTTAAGCCAGTCGAGCTAGGCGATTCCATTGGTGCTCCTGGTTGGCGTTTTTCATGGACGTTACGAGTCCTGGGGTAACCCAGTGCCCTCGGAACACACTACTTGGCCGTGCCGGTCGCTGTACCAGAGGTTGACTTCTGCGGTTAGCTTGACGCTATTATTACGAGTGCGAGTGGCACAAGGCACGGAGAGTAGACATAATTTGGGGTAACCGATCTATTTTATTTCATAGCGGGTGGAGAGTACATGTATGGAATTCTAGGAGTAGAATTTTCGTAGTAGGTTTACATTCCACGGTCGCCTGACGTCCAGTTTCCCGTCTCCTCGGACGTCGATGAGGTAGTAGGCGTTGTTGCCGAGGACTCGCCCGATGGCGAATGGTCCCTCCCAAGGGGGGGATAGCTTGTGCATGCCCTTCTTGTCCTGGACGAGGCGTAGCACCAGATCGCCTTCCTGGAACGTGCGAGTTCTTACTCGTCGGCTATGGTAGCGGCCGAGCCCTTGTTGGTAGATGGCGGTGCGGGAGCGGGCTAGGTCGCGTGCCTCGTCAAGTTGGTCGACTCAATCCTGGCGTGCGAGTTAGTTTGCGGCCTCCGTGTAGTGGACAACCCTGGGGGAGTCGTGCTCTAGGTCGGTGGGCATGACTGCCTCGGCACCATACACCATGAAGAAGGGGGTGAACCCTGTCGACCTGTTGACGGAGGTGCGGATGCCCCAGATGACGGAGGGTAGTTCCTCGACCCAGCACCCGGCGGTGCGCTCGAGTGGTGCTTGAAGCCGTGGCTTCAGGCCATGGAGGATGCTCTGGTTGGCCCGTTCCGCCTGGCCGTTGGACTCCGGGTGAGCGACTGAGGCGAGGTCGAGTCGGATGTGATGTTCTTCACAGAACTCGGCCATGGCTCCTTTGGCCAAGTTGGTGCCGTTGTCCGTGATGATGCTGTTTGGGAACCCGTAGAGATACATGAGCTCGCGTAGGAATTTGGTGGCGGTCTTCCCGTCGCATTTCCGGACTGGCTTGGCCTCCACCCATTTTGTGAAGTTGTCGACTGCGACCAGGAGGTGGGTGAAGCCGGGGGGGGCCTTTTTGAAAAGGCCTACCATGTCCATACCCCACACAGCAAACGGCCAGGTGATGGGGATTGTCTTGAGCGCCGAGATCGGTACGTGGGTCTGGTTGGCGTACTTCTGGCACCCGGCGCACCGCTGGACAATGTCGACAGCGTCTGCGTGCGCGGTAGGCCAGTAGAAACCGTGTCGCATAGCCTTTGCGACCAGAGAGCGGGCGCCGGCGTGGTGGCCGCAGTCGCCGGAGTGGATGTTGTGGAGGATTTTGTGTCCTTCAGCGGGTTGGACGTAGCGTTGGAACACGCCGGTCACGCTGCGCTTGTGGAGCTCTCCGTCGATGATGACGAAGGATTTGCAGCGGTGTGCTATCATCCAGGCGTCTGTTTCGTCTGCTAGCAAGGTGCCTCCCTCCAGGTAGGCGATGTACGGCGTAGTCCAGTCCTCTGGCTCAGCGATGAGTGCGACCAGGGCTGCCTCTGGTTGCAGCGGGACTCTGATGTCGATCTCCGTTGGGGGAGAGACGGAAGGCTTGGTGATGGTGTCGAGGAAGACGCCAGCGGGTGGTGCGAGTCGAGCCGAGCCGATGCGAGAGAGTGCGTCGGCTTCCTCGTTCTTCCTCCTGTCGATCCACTCGACGGAATAGCCTGCGAAGTATCCGCCCAGCTTGTCCACTGCTTGGCGGTATGCCGCCATGGTGGGGGAAACGGCATCGCAGGTGCCAGCGACTTGCCCAGCTACGAGGTCGGAGTCTCCGTAGCAGCGTAGGCGGTTGACATTCATCTCCTTGGCGGCTCGCATGCCGTGGAGTAGTGCCTCGTACTCGGCCATGTTGTTGGTGCAGGGGGTGAAGTCGAGGCAGAGGATGTAGCGTAACTTGTCGCCCTTCGGAGAGGTTAGCACAATCCCTGCTCCTGCACCGTCCGCATTCTTGGAGCCATCGAAGTGTAAACTCCAGTAGTGGAGGTATGGCAGCTTTTCTGGCTGCTGGGCATCCTCCCAGTCGGCGATGAAGTCCGCGAGAGCCTGCGACTTGATCGCTTTGCACGGATCATACTTGATGTTGTGGACGCCGATTTAGACGGCCCACTTGGCGACTCGCCCGGTCGCCTCGCGGTTGCGGATGATGTCCTGCAACGGTGCTGAGGAGACGATCATTATCGGGTGCTCCTGGAAGTAGTGTGGCAGTCGCCGCTGTGCTCTGAAGACCGCATATACCAGTTTCTGGTATTGCGGGTATCGCTGGCGCGACTCGGTGAGGACCTCGCTGATATAGTACACTGGTCGCTGCACTGGACGCTCCTTTCCTTCCTCTGGTCGCTCGACGACCATGACGGCGCTAACGACGTGCTCGGAAGCTGCAACGTAGACCAGCATGGGTTCCTTGTCGACGGGGGCGGCGAGTAGTGGTGCTGCGAGTAGCACCTTCTTGAGGTCGCGGAGCGCATCGTCCGCCTCCTTGTCCACTACAAGGAATATGGCTATATATGACCCTCCATTTTCATCACAAAATCATCATAGTAGTTCGTTTATGACGATTCTATGACGATTTTGAGATCGTCGAAAGCTGGGCGTCGCAAATGAACTATAACGACGTTTTTGGTAAAATCGTCATAACCGTCTATGACGATATTAAATCGTCATAATGTCTATGACGATCTAATATCGTCATGGACCATCTAGCCAAGCCAGCTCAGATCATACGTGGCCGATCCTACGTGGCAAAATTGTGACGAAATGAAATCGTCTTAAATCAAAATAAGCCCAGTCCATTTTAGTGATCTAAATGGACTGGCCCAATAATGTTGGACTTTTTCTGTTTTGGGCCTAGGCCATTTGTAGAGCATTTTATTTTATGTCGTGTCTATGGGCCATGGCCTTTTTTTTAGGGTGTATTCGACTTTTTAGATCTAGTACGGACCCAAATGTACAAACCATCCCAACAACATTTCCAAATATATAGTTCACACAAAACAACAGTATATAATCCAGAATTTAAACATAATAGCCACGAGGCTAATAAGTAACACTATTACATGACATGATAGCTAGATCATCATAATAGATATAGATATCTGATACAACAGATATAAACATGATAGAAGATACAACAGCCAAATTTGAGACACAATATCCAAAAAGACAGCAAATACAACAGATGTAAACATGACAGATTCGCTACTCGTTGTCAGCTTCATCATCAGGTATCTCGAAACCAAATTCCTCTTCCAAGGCCATCACAACCTCCATTGCATCCAGACTATCCAGGACAAGATCATCCTTGAAGTGGGCATCTAGTTTCACATATAGGACAGTAAGTTAGGCAAAGAACAAATGTGCATGTTTCTGGATATTAAATAAAGCACTATCCAATACTTCCCTTTATTTTCTGTTGCAACAGGGTTTCAAATGTTTACAACATGAAAAATGGACCTTTTCTATCTATGTTACTATATACATCAGTCCCTAACTATACTAGCATCTGCTTATGAATCCCTGCTGCTTATCATAAATAGCATAGTTTGCTTCCTAATAAGTCTAGTCTAAAAAATTAGGAACTACAGCAGTAGTTTTCATGTGTCCAAAAAAGAACAGCCAATGTCATCCCAAATAAGAAAAATAACAGCAGTAGTTTTCTTTATGCTGACTCCAAAGTCTCATAAACAGTAAACACTGGTTAAATACATAGGGATGAGAAACTAAAACAAGTATGTCATGAATTTCCTACAAGAGAGAATATAGAGGACCTCCAAGTCAATTAAGTCATAGCATATAAGCTATTCTTATCCATTACTTAGCCAATGTAGTTCTGTACACAAATTTTTAAGAAACAAGAAACTATTACCAAAGGAAGAATGGTTAGTTGGTTAGTTTGCTCTCAGAAATGAATAGTGTGTTGCACTGTTAAAAGTTCATCATTGAGCTAAACTTTAGAAAGGGGCAAGTTTCACCAAAAAAAAGTAGCATCTGTTCATATCAGTATATTTTGCCTCAGTACAACATCATAGGCTGGAGAGGGGCAAGTTTCACCATGAAAGCTAAGGTAATAAGATAAAGATTCCACAAATATCAAGTTTTCACTTGATCTCATCCACACCAGAAGGTCCCACTTGCAAGCAGCTTGCGCATCAACATGCAAGTAGCTGCTGTCAACACCACAGCAGACCAGGAAACCAGATAAGAAGGAACATCGTAGCTAACAATTACCTGGCCACATTCCACAGCACATCCACACAAAGTTACCATCAGAGTGTTATACCTCACCCTCAACCAACTCTGGTTGCTCCTTGGAGCCATCAAGGAGCTAGAAGTAGGGGGATTCACAGCAAAGGCAACATGGTTGCAAGGTAGGAGGAGGCTAGAAGCACTATATTAGTAGGAGGAGAAGGATTTCTAGGACAGGATGCATGGAAGCTTATATTAGTAGCATAACAAGATCAACAATCATATCTTGTAGCAGGTAGAACTTTACAATATTTTCAGCATATGTATTCTCTTTTGCATCCGCATCTTGGGAAAATAAAGAGACTAATACCCATCAAATCCACCCCTATACCATTTCAACTAGATGATCATCTAGGAGGATTGGATGAGGGTGTGCTCTCAAATTTACATAGAGATGCTATGTATGTTCCTCATAGAGAAATAAAAAGATACACCATAATCTCTGTTCTTATTTAGAGTTGGCCTCAGCCTTTGCATCCTAGGCAGGGGCTATAGCACACTTCTACTAATCATACCAAGGCCATAAAAGCATACAAATCATCTTTGCACAAACCAGCAAGCATGAGGGATTGCTGGGCACAAATCCAAAAGAATTGGAATTGCACCTCAGGCACAATCCCAAACTCACTCCCATCAAACTCTCAATCTAGTCTCTAAAACTAGAACATCAGCCCTTCAACAAGTTTGATAGTAAATCCTTTTCTTAGATATTCAAAAATATCTAAGAATCATTTTATATTTTAAAACAAAGGTAACTGAATTACACACTACTCATCTTCACAGTTTGATTCAAGGAAACTAGAACTCATATAGCTCCAGCAATTGAACAAAAATACAGGCCATAGGGGATTTGCACATCACAAAACATGCTCTTTAAATGAAATCATCTTCATAGCAATTTGGCTAGGAATCATTCAGATTATTGTTGTCATATGGACAGAGTAATCATATTGATCATCCATTTACACTTACCAATATTACCCAAATAATCTTTATCATTTTCCTAGCAGTAATTCTAGAATCAAAGCTATACCTTATTTCACTGTCAGATCTGACAGAGAATAAAGAATTTTCCTAGAAAGTGTTTCTGGGAATCATTTTAGTGAATATTCCATGGTCATATAAGTTCTGAATCCAGAGCATGTCAATTGAGCATCAAACCAGAGCTAAGATATCTCCACCAGACACAGTTATACATCAGTAATTAACCACCAGAAAAGATACAAAAGCTTAGAGAGCAAAGCACACAAAGGGTACACTATTTGACTAGTAGTCAGCACCACATATCGACCTATACTTTAACAGAAAAACAAACTGGACAGTCAAATATAAAAATGGCATATAGTATGATTTGTTACTCCAAGAATTAAAAGTATGAGAAACTAGCTAGTAAAGTAACATGTAAACAGTTATCATGTAAGCAGTCAATTTCAAGAACTGAATACAAACTCTATGAAGTAAACTACTTCAGTGATCACAGTAGAACAGTCAAAAAGAAGAACAAGCAATACATGAATCACAGTAAGATAAGTGAGGCAACTATGAGTTTATAAGATAAAATGGACTCATTTTCACAATTCAGTGCAAAGTAGAGCTGCACAGGGACCATGTTTTCTATCAGGGAGGATGGAAAAAATTTATCAGGAGCCCAGTGGCCAGCCCCACCATTTCACAATCCAACCCAATTGCATCTACTAACTAAAAATACCCCAGGAGAATCTCACCTTTCCTATCCTAGTCACAGCCCAACCCAAGCAGAGGAGAGCATCCGAGTCAGGCAAGCAACCACTATCCAGTACACCGAACAGCAGAGTCTCAGACGGTTGGCAGATGATGAGGAGGAGGAGCAGTACCTACGACCGGACATGGATTTGGCCGGGCTGGAACCGAAAGGCGACATCCGCGCGAGCGCGCCATAGCCCCCTCCCTCGTACGCCGACGGGCTCGGCGATGCTAGAGGCTGGCGGTTCTCCACGCATCCGTCCCGCTCCTCCACCTTCACCGCCGCCATTGCGCCCATCACCATCACTCACCACCGCCACGTCATCCACGCTGCCTCCGCCGCCTGAAACTACCACAGCAACATCCACGGGACCTGCAAACACGGGCCAGATGCATAAGCCGTTAGGACACAAAGGTGGGGAAAGAGCTTGACCGCCGCCAGACCGCGTCGCCGACCACCGACAGGCTTGAAGAGAGGTTGTGGTGCCGGGGGAGTGAGGGGGGCGAGCGGAGATCAGCCAGATGGGATCGGGAGTGATGGGGGTGGGGGTGGGGGTGGGGGTGGCGGCGGAGATAGGAGGGAGTGGCCTGTGCGGCGGTGTCAGGGAAGAGGATCCCGAACAGAGGGCGGCGGCGGCGCACGCGGATCTTGCTGGAGAAGGGAGAGGTGTTCGCTGCAGAAGGAAGGGAGAGGGCGGTGGCGGCGGGCGGTGGGATTAGGGTTGGCGGAGGGGAGATGCGTTCACTGGTGGGGGCACGCGATGGTGAAATATCTGGTGTCTGCACGCGTGAATAGGATGGGTACCTTGCCACGTCATCTATCCGTGTCAAGTTCCCACGGATCAACATCCTATCCGTCCATCCTATACACATCCAATGGCCCATCTTGCTATCCTCCGCATTTAGACCTTTCTAGCTTTTATGACGATTTCACCGAAAGAAATTACGACGTTTTGAGCAAAATCGTCACAATTTATTGAGGTTTTGGCCCTCCCAAGCATCCGGTGTGGAATTTTAAGACGATTTTGTAGATGGTCACTACCAAAACGTCACAAGTTAACACATTTCTTGTAGTGGTCCCACTGGAAGGTGGGGTTCTTGCGCATTAGGCGGTATAGGGGCATCGCCTTTTCGCCCAATCGGGGGATGAAGCGACTAAGAGCCGCGACTCGCCCGGCCAGCTTCTGGACGTCACGCAGGCACTCGGATTTGCCGAGTCGAGCGATCGTGTCGATCTTGGTGGGATTCGCCTCGATCCCGCGCTTGGAGACGACGTATCCCAGTAGTTGCCCTACTGGTACACCGAAGGTGCATTTGCCTGGGTTTAGTTTTATCTTGTATTTCCGCAGGTTAGCGAATGTTTCCGCCAGGTCGGCGAGTAGGTCGCCCTGGCGAGCGGACTTCACTACCACGTCGTCGATGTAGACGTGGATATTGCGGCCAATTTGGCTCGCAAGGCACTCCTGCATACACCGCTGGTAGGTCGCCCCGGCATTCTTGAGGCCGAAGCTCATGGCGGTGTAGCAAAAGGCTCCGAATGGCGTGATGAACGTCGTCTTCTCTTCGTCCTCAATGGACATTTTGATCTGGTTGTACCCAGAGTAGGCATCGAGGAAGCATAGCAACTCCGAGCCCGCGGTGGAATCGATTATTTGGTCGATCCGCGGGAGGACGAATTGCTCCTTCGGGCAGGCGCTGTTTAAGTTTGTGTAATCGATACACATCCTCCAGGTCACATTTTTCTTCTCGACCAGGACTGGGTTTGCCAGCCACTTGGAATATTTGATTGGCCGCATGAAGCCTGCAGCGAGTAGACGCTGCACCTCCTCAGCGATGGCTCGGCGGCGCTCTTCATTGAAGGGCCGCAGCGACTGCTTGACAGGTCACACTTTGGGGTCGCCGTTGAGTTTGTGCTCAGCGAGTTCCCTAGGGACACCAGGCATGTCAGAGGGCTTCCATGCGAAGATGTCCATGTTCTCACGGAGGAAATCGATGAGCGCGCCTTCCTATTCTGGGCTCATGCCCGTCCCGATCGTTACCGTCTGGCTGGAGTCGCCTGGGACCAGCTCGACGGTGCGGGTATGCGTCGTTGCCTCGAAGGCTGACGTGTTGCCGCCCTCCGAGTTGGGCTTCTTGAGTATAGTGGGGTCGTCGTTGTTGACCCTGCTCGCGTATTTGGCGAGCTCGTCGGCGTGGTTGGCCTCTGCCGCGATGTCGGCGTCGGCAAGTTCGGCTCCTTTGGCCTCGCACTCGGCGGCCATGTCTGGGTCACCGTGGATGGTGATGATTCCGCACGGCCCGGGTAGCTTCATCGCGTTGTACGCGTAGTGGGGCGCCGCCATGAACTTGGCGAACGCTTGGCGCCCCAGGACACAGTGGTAGGGGCTGTCGAAGGGCACCAGTTCGAAGACGATCCGCTCGGTGCAGAAGTTTTCCGGTGTGCCGAAGGTGACTGGAAGCGTGACCTTGCCGATCGGGTACGCCTTCTGACCGGGGACGATGCCGTGGAACGTGGTGTAGGTCGTCTCGACCATCGACTGCGGGAGCCGCAGTCGCCTGAAGGTGTCCAGGTACAGGATGTTGATGGAGCTGCCGCCGTCCATCAATGTCTTGGGGAGCCAGTAGTCTCCCACCTTGGGCTTGACTACCAGGGCGACTCGGTCTAGGTACTCGATGCGTGGCGAGTGGTCGTGGCGGCTCCAGGTGATGGGTTGCTCCGGCCAGTTGAGCAACTGGGGAACGTCCACCTGGGCCACCGCGTTGACGGCGATGGCGCGGGCGATGACCTTCTTCTCGCGCTTCGTGTTGAAGCCTGTGAAGGTGTGGAGCGAGCCAGCCACGCTGCTGAATTTTCCGCCGTTTGGCGGGTTGTTGTCGGGGTCTTCCCGCGCTCGCCGTGCCTTATCGATCTCCTTGAGAGAGTGGCAGTCGACGGTCGTGTGCGTGGCAGGCTTTCCTTCCCTGCTGTGAAATGCACAAGGTTGGTTAAGGAGGGCCGCAGGGTCGAACCTTGGTTTCGGCTTGTAGTTGCCGCCGTCACGGCGTTGCCCCCGTCGTGGTGGCGCGTGCCCAGCGTTGGCGACGAAGTCGACTCGCCCGTCACTGGGGCGCTTGTCGGTGAGGCGAGTGTTGCTGTAGCGTAGATCGGATCATCGTCCGTTGTCGTTGCCGCTCATGCGGCGTTGTCCTCCCGACTCGTCGTCGGTTTCTTGGTCTGGGTCTTCCTCCGCATATCTTTTGGCGATCTCAAAGAGGTCTGATATGTTGTCGAGTGTGCGGTATGCTCATTTGAGCTTGGCGACCAAGGGCTCGTAACAGCACGAGGTCTTGAAGTAGTGGATTACGGTGTCTAGGTGGATACCGACCGTGTTGTACCACAGTTCATGCCACCGTTGGACTTAGCTGCAGGTCGACTCGCGAGGTCCCTGGACGCATCGTTATAGGTCCTCGATGGTGGTGGCGCGGGTGTATGAACCCTCGAAGTGCCCGACGAAGGCGTCGCGCATCTCTTCCCAGGAGTCGATGCTATCCGCGGGGAGAGTGTTGATCCACTGCCTGCACGCCCCCTCCATCATCAGGGGGAGGTAGCGGGCGGCGAGTAGATCGGTGTGGCCGGCGATCCCCATTGCCATGAGGTAAGTATCCAGCCACATGGAGGGATCGTACAAGGGGTCGTACTTCTCTATTTCCTTCGGCACTTTGAAGTTCGCCAGGTATCTTTCGCCTCGGATCATCGGTCCAAAGCACCGGGGCCCGAGTGGGCTTAGCGACCCCCTCGGCTCGCCGTCGCGGCGGTTGGTTAGGGTATGCCGCAGGTCGTCGGGCTAGCGTGCGCGCCAGCTCTGGTTGTTGATGATGTGGGTGCGGGCGTCGACGGGCTGACCGTTGGCAGCGACGAAGTTGGTTGCCGGCCGGGGGTCGTTGGTGGAGAGTGCCGCGTTCGCGGGTCGTTGTTGGAGCTGAGTGGTTCGGGTGGCGGGCAGTTGAGGGTGTTTGCCGCCAGGGGACGGCCGCTTGAGGCCGCCCTGCTGCTCGATGAACGCGAGTACATCCGACCCTGTGAGTCGACGCCTGCGTTTTGTTGCTCGACCGCCTTTGCGAGTAAGGCCTTGACGTATTGGATCTGTAGGGCGCTGTCACCGGTGGCCGTGATGTTGTCGGCTGCTGCTCGGCCCGCGACGAGGTTGTCCATTGGGGTGGAGAACAGTGGTAGGCCGTTCGCGTCTCGCTCCCGTGAGGAGACCATGATCCGCGGCTGGTCCCTGGGGGGTGCGCGGTTGGGTGGTGGTGGGGCGCCATTCGCCGTCGACCCTGGTGGGGGCCGGGCGCTTCCTCCTGGTGGGGGCCGGGCGCTTCCTCCTGGTGGCGCGTTTTCGCAGATCGCGCGCTCGATCGGGCCGGGCCGGGTTCGTTATCCTTTGGAAGCATCTGTCGTGGGAATGACCACGGCAGATGCTGCAATCGGCAGCGAGTAGTAGAACATGGGGAAAGGGTGGCCAACCATCTGCGGTGCGAGATGAGGGCGGAGACACAAGGATTTACCCAGGTTCGCCCCCCCGGAGGGTAAAGACCTACTCCTGCTAGATTGTATTATGGTGGAAGAACAATGGGGCGAGCTCGGCGGCTAGGCAACAAGTCGCTTGGGTGTATGATGGAACGTATCCTCTACACGCCCTCTAGGGGGGTTTATATAGACTCACCCCCTAGAGTTTACAGATCTCAACCGAATCAGTAAAGGTTTCAGCAATCGTTTAACCTAATCCGACTGGGCCTAGCTACGCTCCTCGGCCTTCAGCTTCCAGTCGCTTGAGTCCACGCCAGGTCTTGATGCAGTCGCCGTTACCATAGGCCCACTCGCAGGCGCCTGGGCCAGTCGGAAACGTCATGCTGGGTATACCCCGGTAGGCATATCCCCATCAGAGACTTTGACTTGACCACAACAGAGTTGTGATATGAAATACAAGTTCCCACTTAGGTGTTATCAAACTTCAACTAGATTTCTTCGTTTCTAAACTTAGTAGATGTAAATCTGGATTTTTGCAAAACAACCCTAGAGCTTAGTGTCCTACTACAAAAACCCCCTTCACTTGTTAGTATTAGTTTGCGAGTACTTAAAGAGTACTCATGGCTTTGTCCCTGGCTATTCCCATGGCCAGACTATGAAGAGGAGTACCAGGAGGATGGACCCCAGGAAGGTTACGACAACTAGGATCATCTCCCATCATCAGCATTGCCTTTGACCCCGAAGATGGAGCTTCGCCTACGCTACCGTTATTATTATGTATTTCCGCTGCTTGAGTTGTATTAAGAACTGGATCATGAGATCCTTATTTGTGTAAGACCTTATGTATGGTTTGTAATGGATGATGTACTATGGTATCCAAATCTGTTATGTCTCGCAAAAATGGTAATCCTGGAATTGCGATGTATGGCATAACAGGCATCTGGGATTAAAAATCCGGGTGTTGACACTTTGTTTGTTAGTTTGATCAGAGAACAAGTGGTTTTGCTAAAAAAATGTGGTTAAGTTGGTTGATGGTTAAGATGATAATATACTAGGCTTTGAGTTATTGAACCTTTGGTTCAATGATGATTCTGGAGTCTGTATTGAACTAAACTTAGTTATCAATGTTGACAGCTGGTGTTCCAAATGATTCCTGGAAGCAAGTATTCAGGGAAATGATATAAGTAGACTTCCTGGATTTATTACAGAAACTATGGGATGCTCTTGGAATTGAATTAGGATATGTGTAAGCTATGCATTGGCACTGCCAATTTGATCTTGTGGTGGTACTCATATTCATTTTTATAAGTTATGGATTCATAATGTTCAACTGAATTCTATGTCTGTCAATATGACAGAGTTGTTACACACAAATGATTCCTAGCCATATAGCTAGGAAAATGATCTAAAATTTGAATGTTGGTTGACTAGGGAAATGATAAGAAGTCTTTGGTGATTATCTGCAAGTGAAATTGGTTGCTTAATCTATACTGTCTATATGAGAAAGTATATTGGGAATGATTCCTAGCAATTTATGCGAGGAAACTGATTTGTAAACTTGTATATGTTTCCTTGTCACTTACTATCCATCAGCCGTCATATTTATGATCAGTTGCCCTTAGAATAGTGGCCTATGCTAAATGGAATTAACTACTGTAGTGCCTCATTCAGGAGTGTGCACAGTAGTGAATCTTAATTAGCATAAACTGCTGTTGGAAAATACTACTATGATGTAACCTGAGTGGTATAGTATGGAGATAGGCTTATAGCTAGTGATGCAAAAGTCTGAAGCTTTCTTTTTAATAAGAATAGATTTGGTACTTGATGTTTAGTGTTAAACAGTTTAGTGGCTTCTACTGTTATTTAATCTGCTGTTGTGGTGCCTCCTATGTGGAGTGTGCACAACAGTAGATTCAAATAGTTTAATTTGCTGCTATTTGTCCTTGCCAAGGATGCAAAGGCTGAGTCTTTCATGATGCTTGGGATAGATTAGTTATTGCGCGCTTATGAAATTATTCAGTGATGATCTAGTGCTCCACTTGAGTACAGATCTGAGAATTTTCAATTACCTCATCCATTTTATAGGATGCAATAACTAAAGGCACAAGGGTCGCTCACACCGCCCCCAGTATCGCATCCGAAATAAAGGCACAAATATATAGTTGCTCCCTAGCATTTTAATCATCGGCCATTGCAATAAGGATTAACCAAAAACATAAACACACCAGGGAGCTAACAAATTTCACATATTAGGGAGTGCCTCTATATGGCAAGCTCCTCGAAGATGTCTGACAACGGGATCATAATACATCTTCGAGAAGCTCCACCGTATTGGTGTCCTTGCTCTCGCACACCATCTCTTGCAGTTTACAACTTCGCTAGCTAGATCAATACGCTGTGGAGCTAACAAATTTCACATATTAGGGAGTGCCTCTATGGAGAGCTCCTCGAAGATGTATGATGACGGAATCCTAAGACATCTTCGAGACGCTTCGCCGTAGTGGTGTCCCTGCTCTCGCACACGGTCTTCCTTGTAGTTGATATTTCACAAGGAAGCCTATTTATAGATTAAGCAATACAACATATTATCAACACTCACGAGATAATGTCGACACTCACCCCTATCATAGTGTCTCTACCCACTGAAATAGTGTCTCCACTCACTAGCATAGTTTCGCCACTCACGACATAGTGTCATCACCCACTTTTAGTTCCAGTTGGAGACACCATCCGGGACTAAATAGGCTCACGCCGGCCTAGCCTGCCGGAACCCCTTTAGTCTCGGTTGGTGTGTCCAACCGGGACTAAAGATGGAGTAGCAAGTTTTTATATCAGTTCATAGTTGTTTGATGTACGCTATGTTCTTTTATTTTTAGACTGGTACTAATCTTACCATCGTGATTGTGTTTGATGTACTTATATAATGAAGATGAGCCGGCAATGGATGTACGCTGACCGAATATCTTGCAAGTTTATTAAAGGCGTGCATTCTTTTCTCGTTGTGGCCAAGGCAAACAAGCGGAATGTATTTATGTGTTGTCCATGTGGTGTTTGTCGGAATCAAAAAGAATACTCTTCCTCAAGGGTCCTTCACGGCCATCTGTTTCGGTACGGTTTCATGTCTGGCTATAATTGTTGGACCATGCACGGAGAAAGAGGGTTTATGATGGAAGACAACGAATAAGGAGAGAAAGATGACAACTATCCTAATTCTCCTAAATATGGTGGTACTACAATGGAAGACAATGATGAAGAAGAAGAAGAATGTGCATCATACGGGCCAGATGATGATCTTGGTCGGGCCATTGGTGATGCAAAGGAAGAATGCGAAAGCGAAAGGGAGAGGTTGAAACTTGAGCATATGTTAGAGGATCACAACAAATTGTTGTACCCTAATTGCGAAGATGTCCACAAAAAGCTAGGTACCATGCTAGAATTGCTGCAATGGGAGGCAGAGATCGGTGTGACTGACAAGGGATTTGAAACGTTGCCGAAAATAATGAAGAAGATGCTTCCAAAGCATAACGAATTGCCAGCCAGTATGTACGAAGAAAAGAAGGTTGTCTTCCCTCTAGGATTATATGTACATAAGATACATGCATGCATTAATGACTTCATCCTCTATCGCAGTGAGGAGTACGAGAATTTCGATGAATGCCCAGTATGCAATACATTGTAGTATAAGATCCGAAGAGATAACCCTGGTGATGTTGAGGGATAGCGCCCTAGGAAGAGGGTTCCCACCAAGGTGACGTGGCATGCTCCTATCATACCACGGTTGAAACATTTGTTTAGAAACAAAGAGAATGCCAAGTTATTGCGACGGCACAAAGAAGACCGTAAGAAATACGAGATGTTTAGACACCCCGCTGATGGGTCGCAGTGGAGAAAAATTGAGAGAAACTACTCGAACTTTATAGGTTAGGCGAGGAACTTATGGTTTGTTCTTAAGTACAGATGGCATTAATCCTTTTTGGAGCAGAGCTGCAGCCATAGCACCTTGCATATGGCTCTATGTATCTATAACCTTCCTCGTTAGTTGTGCATGAAGCGGAAGTTCAATATGATGCCAGTGCTCACCCAAGGCCCGAAGCAACCCCGACAACGACATTGATGTGTACCTAAGGCCATTATTTGAAGAATTTTTATAGATGTGGCACGAACAAGGTGTGCGTCTATGGGATCAGCACGAACATGAGGAATTTGACCTACGAGCATTGTTGTTCGTAACCATCAATGATTGGCCTGCTCTTAGTAACATTTTAGGATAGATAAACAAGGGATACAATGCATGCACATACTGTTTAGATTAGACTAAAAGTATTTATTTGGACAAGTGTAAGAATAATGTGTACCTGGCGAATCGTTGTTTTCTTCGGCCCACACATTACCTATGAAAGAAAGGAAAGCATTTCAATGGTGAAGCAGATCACCGTAGTAAGCCTATCGGCCATAATAGTGATGATTTATTTGGTATGCTGAAGGATTTAAAGGTAACCTTTGGAAAGGGTCCTGGCGAACAGTCTATTCCGAAGGACACTAGAAGAAATGCACCCACGTGGAAGAAGAAATCTATATTTTGTGAGCTACCCTATTGGAATGTCCTAGGTAATATTTTGGGAGCTCTGCACTCGATGTGATTCACCTAAAGAAGAATATTTGTGTGATACTACTAGGCTTCTTGGTAGTGTATGGGAAGACTAAAGATACACCAGAAGCACGACAGGACCAACAACGTGTGAAAGACCGAGACGGCATGCATCCAAAGTTGTTTCAAGGTACTACCAGCTATGCTCTTACCAAAGAAGAGAAGGAAATATTTTTTGAATGCCTAAGTAGTATCAAGGTCCCCTCTGGATTGTCGTTGAACATAAAGGTAATAATAAAAATGGCAGAGAAAAAATTCTAGAACTTGAACAGTCGTGACTGCCACGTCCTTATGACGCAATTGCTTCTAGTTTCATTGAGGGGGATTCTACCGAAAAAATTTTGAGTACCCATTGTGATGCTATGTGCGTTCCTCAATACAATTTCTCTGAAAGTAATCGATCCAGAAAGTCTACCAAGGTAACAGAGAGAGATGTGGTCTAGTGCCATGTCAGTTTGAGTTGTTGTTCCCACCATCCTTCTTCAACATTATGAAGCACCTCCTTGTTCACGTAGCCAAAGAGATTACCATTCTCGGTCCTGTATTTCTAAATAATATGTTCCCCTTTTAGAGATTCATGGGAGTCTTAAATAAATATGTCCGTAAGCATGCTAGGCCAGAAGGAAGAGTCTCCAAAGGCTATAGAACATAATAGGACACTGAGTTTGTGTTGACTTCATTCCTAACCTTAAGATGATGGGTGTTCCTGAATCACGGCATGAGGGGAGACTGAGTGGAAAAGGCACGCTAGGAAATAAAGCAAAGATATGTATGGACGGGCATTCTTTCACTAAAAACAGTATACAGTTATGCAAAGTTCCACCTTGGTGGCTCCGTATATTGTACGCTCTAACTACCCGGGGAAGTCTGACTCTTGGATTAGAGATGAACTCATGAAGACTTTTGGCGGTTGGTTGAAGGCACATCTCATGAATGACACCACTATTGGAGATCAGTTGTACTTATTGGCCAGGTCTCCATCTTCAACTATATTGAATTTCCAAGGGTACGAGATAAATGGAAATATATTTTACATGCACGCCCAAGATAAAAAGAGCACCAACCAAAATAGTGGTGTCCAATTTGATGCATCAGACGAAAATAGGCATAAGGACACATATTATGGTTACATAGAGGACATATCAGAACTTTACTATGGTCCTAATTTTAAGGTCTCGTTCTTGCGATGCAAATGGGTCAAGATGACAGGAGGCAGGGTAACGGTAGACTTGCATTACGGAACAACAACAATGGATCTCAATAATCTTGCGTACGGAGATGAACCATTCATACTAGCCAATGATTTGCCTCAAGTTTTCTATGTAAAGGACATGTCTACCAGACCGAGAAAAAGGAAATATAAGCAAAAGAATAAAATATCATATGATGAGCCAAAGCTCCACATAGTTCTTTCAGGGAAAAGAAACATGGTGGGAGTTGAGTACAATATAGACATGTAATAAGATTATAACATATTTCATGAAATTTTGCCATTCAAAGTGAAAACTAACCCAAGCATCCAGTTAAATAAGGAAGATTACCCATGGTTACGGACTAGAAGAAAACAAAAAACACTAGATGTGGATGTTGGTGATGTAATAATGTATTAAACCTTCTTGTGAAGCTTTTGCGAATTAACCCTATTTTTTACAACTTGTGACATTGCTGAAGGCATGTACAAAAAATAGCATTTGATCACTAGAGCAAAATCACAAGAATACAACAACATCTTCATATTTAAGTCTCGGTTCATAAGGGCATTTAGTCCCGCTTTCTGAACTGTGACTACGGATCGGGTCTAAAGGCCCTCCTTTTAGTCCCGGTCCCTTTACTCATAATCATGCATAGTACTATAGTACACATATTCATGGTCATCATTGTCATCATCATCATCGTCGTGGCTAGGCGGACGCGGCTGGATCCTCAGCCTAGCCATGGCATATAACGGGGAACCTACCACTTCGGCCTTGGATTCACGACGGGCGGGGGAGGGGCTCCTGGATGTCGATGCCGCTACCGCCACCCTTCTTTTGGCTCTGCTGTGGGTGGAAGTGTGGGAAACGCAGGCGAGGATGATCTCCCTTGGCGATATAGCGCATCAAGATGACGATAGTACGATTCACCGACCACAGACAGCGGTCGGCTTCGTTGTGGTTCACCGGTGGCAGGCCGTCACCCTCGTACCTTTCGAGCTCCCTTTCCTTCCCATTTAGCGAAGAAGGCATTCCATATGTCGTAGTTGCCGAGATCCTACTAGGATCCATCTGCTGCTCTGGCGTGAGATCGAGGTAGAAGTGGTTCATAATGGCCTCCTGGCGAGCCGAACCTTCAGGCACAGAACGTATAGGAACCCCTCCAGCGCTTAGCATCTAGCCAGCGGGTATCAGGTAGCCCGGCGGGCATGGGTAGCTTGAGGCACACAGCGCTCGGTCTCCTCGAGGGTCAGAATGGACGAGTATTCAGTGTCCATTGTTGTGAGATGGGAAGGTGTGGATGTGCAAATGGAGATGGTGGTCGGCCTAGATATTGAGGGAAAAGGCGGAAAAATGGCAGGAAGCTAAGGGAAATAGCGGGAAAAAATGGTAAGAAGCTAAGGGAAATAATTGGAAAACATGGCGGGAAGCAGAGGGAAATGGCAGGAAAGCTATCTTTAGTCCCGGCTAGTTGTTTCAACCGAGACTAAAGGCCCCTAAAATAACAGGGACTAAAGGCCCCTAAAATAACCATGACCAAATGGAAAAATGGTTTTGGTATATTACGTGTTTTTTTCTAATTTTAGGGTTTAGGGTTTTTTGGGTTTAGGGTTGTGAATATTTCGGTTTATTATATGTATTTTTCTGATTTTTAATTAATAAAATATGTTTTTCCAACAATCATAGAATATTTCTTAAATAATAAATTATTTCATTTACATCTATATAATAGTGTAGGATAATAGCTTTAAATTATAGATTTTTCTGAAAATTTTGATATAATACATAATTTTCTTAATTATCACTATATTTTTCATTTTGGCGCCAAAAATACCCTTTAACCCCGGTTTGTAATACAAACCGAGACTAGTCCCCTTGAGTCTCGGTTTGTATTAGAAACCGGGAATACAGGGGTGCGGCTCACGCGCCAAACACGGCGCTCGAAATACCCTGTAGTCCCGGTTTGTAATACAAACCGGGACTAAAGGTATCCCTTTAGTCACAGTTTGTATTTAAAACTGGGGTGCTGGGTTCGATCCACCACCTACAGCACCAATTCGTCTTCTTCCCTTCGATCACATGCACGTCGCCGCCGCCTGTGCCCGTGGAGAAGCCCGCTGGAGGACCTGCCTGCTGCACCCGTGGAGAAGGAGGGGCGCCTCCGCTCTTCCACCGCCCGCCGCGCCGCCCACTGCGTCTTCTTTGCCCTGCCCTGCGCCATTTTGTCCACCGCTCGCGCCCTATGCCGCCCCGCTGCCCGCCCCAGCCGCCTTCCACCAGCCCCGCAGGTGAGCTCCGGCCCGCTATAGTTAGTATTTAATTAGTGTTAATTAGCATTTAATTAGTTGTTAATTAGTGTTTGTTAGTGTTAAATAGTATTTTAATTAGTGTTAAATAGTTAGTTAGTATTTTATTTAGTTAATTAGTTAGTATATTTTTGTTTTAGTTTAGTGAATTTCAGTTAGTGTATTTTAGTGTTAGTTTATGTTTAGGATTAATTTTGTTTAGAAATTTTATTTAGTGTTTAATTTAGTTCATTTTAGTTAATAATATTTACTGTCGTCATGTTTAATTAAGTTTATAGGTTTAATTTAGTGTTTAGGATTATGCCGCGAACTTAGCGTCGACTCGGCGATAACGACAGAGGACTACTAGGCTCTGTCGCCGGGCATCCACGAGACTGGGCAACATCAGGCTGGCAATGGGAGGTGCTACCAACTGGGAGGCGTAGTTTGGTGAGGAATCCCCGTGTCGTCGTCAACGGGGATTTCAGCTTGCGGGATGAGGCATATCGTGCGAGTGCAACGTGGGGTCCAACTTCCGTGTAATCGCTGGGTTTTGCAAACTAGGGCCGGCAATCATTTAGAAGGCCCATTTCGAGCCAAATTCATCATACCCCTGCCAAATACAAACTTTATGTCAACTGTCTCGTGAAGGAGACGTTCGGGACCTCCATGTCACTACTTTGTCCATGACGTGAGCGCCAACTCGAAAACCACATATGCAAAACGAGGAACTAGACCCCACGCCTTAGAGCATTGACAAAATTCACAAATTCACTCCCTCCTTCGCATGAACCCTAGCAGCACCGCCGGCGAAATCCACCCTCCACCCAGAACGATCCCTTGTGACATTTGCCTTCCGGTGCCAAGTTGTTGCACCCTCTCTCTGATCTCGATCTCTAATGCCGCGTGATGTGCCCACCGTTCCGAGGATCTAGCCCGCCTCCGCCGCTAGACGAGCTGAGCAGCACGGAGGATGGAAGATCATCATAATCTGAAAGAAGTGTTGGATACATGCGAGTGAGCTACTCTTCTTTTCGCACTAACTATAACTGCAATCTGTCTATTGACCTGAAAGAGATAGATCGAACATAGAATAGTTTGTTGGCCGAATGCTGACACACAAGTTCTTATTTTTTGTCCCCAAATTTCTCTCAACTAGGCCCCCAGAAGCTCCTTACATGGTTTCGGTACGCGTCAATAGATACCAATCACAAATACCAAATGTGAAGGACAAGTGGAATTATGGTACTTGTGTCGCGATTAAAGAAGCACGACACTATCCCTAGTATGGTTGCTGCTCTGCGTAAACATATTGAAATGGGGATGACGCTGACGTGGATATAACCTATGAGTGCACAATGTTGGCATACCCGGTCCTGCCCAAGGAAGGCCCATGAGAGGACACACAGACCATGAAGATTTTGGGTGGCCCAAGCCCGTGGTGATTTTGACTCCTTGGATTTCAACTATAGAATTTCAAAGGATATCAACCCTAATCTGTAACCGACTAGACCTATAGATTTTCGCACTAACTATAGAATTTCAAAGGATATCAACCCTAATCTGTAACAGACTAGACCTATCCTAAGACCTAGCCTATCTATATAAAGGACAGGAGGGTACGGCGAGAAGGACCTTCAACTCACCTCATACACACCTTCACGCCAGATCGCATCCACGCACCCCTATAACCTTCGGTTCTGCCATAATCAAGAATAGACAAGAAGGAGTAGGGTATTCCCTCTGAGGGCCTGAATCTGGGTAACCTTCGTGTCTCTGTGTTGCTAGCCTATTAACCGTTCCGCATTGATGATTGAACCCTCGTCAATTGGCGCCGTCTATGGGAAGCGGGGACGCTGATCATGCGGTTGTGCCGATTCCATCCGGAGGGATCTACGATTCTTCGGCGATGGAGAGTCACCTCCTCTTCGGCGCTTTCGACTTCACCGCCCACTCGTCGAAAAACCTGAAAGATTTTGAGTCCGTAGGCGACGGGCTCGAGATGTTGTTCGGGAGATTTAGCTTCCAAAAGGGGCAAACCGGGACCCTCCGTCTCCTAGAGCCGGTGCCACTTCCATCAATCAGGAACGCTTCATGGGTCCCGCGCATCGATGCCCAGTGCATGTTAACGATGATGGGCGAACTTGGATGACAACGGTAGCTGCACCTCCGATCTGCGTAATCCCCCTTCTGATGAAGGAACCTACGGTTTCGGATCTGAGAGCTACGGCAGCAGCGATCCACTCCATGAGCGCTACCTATGCGCCGTCATCCACGATGGCAACACCAACAATGGAGCGGATCCACCGATAGGTTTGGGTGCCCTACCACATCCCAATCTCGCTCCCAACCCTTAGGTTGAGAACGACGGAAACACAGGAAACCCGGTCAACAGAGCCACTGAGGGCAGCAATAGCGCCTATGACCAGATTAACCTCAATGAGGAAGGCTGGCTCCAAGCACGCGAAGCGGTGCAAGGCAAAAAATTACTACCTGTGGATGCCTGCCGTGACCTTCTGATGGCCTACTACTGGCTCCTGATCGCTAAGCATAATCGACTGGTGATGCTGCAGGAGGAGATCGAAAAGCGTAATCAGGTAGCCCCAAAGTCAAGTGCACGGCGAGCTGCGCTCTCCGCCGCTGGAGGCTCCACTTCACATGGCAACAACGCCAACAAGTACCGCTCTCGCATGGAGCGCATGGACCCCACCGTGCGACGCGAGGTCACCAGGGCCCTCGACACGTCCTTCATGACAATGGACTGACAAGGCAACGTCATGCCGAAAATGCCACAGGCTGCAATCATGGTAGCCACCACCTATCTCGCGTCCAATCTGCCTCCGGCGGGCGACCCGAAGAACGCAATGCATAAGTCTGTGTTAGAAGGCCTCAGACATGTCCGAGGAGCCCTCCACGACAAACATCCTACGGAGCCGCAGAAAAAGACTGCGGTCAAGTTCACTCGAAGCCGCACACCCTCAACTGATAAGGAGGAGCATGACCTGCCCCGACGCCGTCGGATCCCGCGACGACGCAGCAGCGACTACGATGCTCGTAGTGATCTCACCCAATGCAAGATCGATAAATCACGTGCTAAGCGTGCATGCTCGACTGAGTCCGAGGAGGAGGACGATGAAGAACTATTCGGAGAAAGATGCTTTAGCAGATCCGTCGGTAATCGCGGATGGCGAGGAACTTCAAGCTACCTTCGGACAACCCAAAATTCGATGGTACGCAGGAGCCAAAAGCCTGGCTCAGCGGCCATCTATCGTCTGTCAAACTCCACGGCGGGAATAAGAACACCGCATTATAGTTCCTTCAGCTGCAGCTGAAAGGCGCATCCAGTGTCTAGCTCAGCAGCCTACACTCTGGCTCCATCCAAAGATGGGAAGAGCTGGCATACAGCTTCATTCGCAACTTCAAGTGCACCAGAAAAAGGACAGCATCAAACGAAGAGCTGCGGGCCTGCACCTAGCGGACCAACGAGTCCATCCGCTCGTACATACTATGCTGGTCCCACATCAAGAACTCCACCGGAAGAATCTCCGAAGAAAGAGGAGTCAACGCCTTCGAGGACGGTGCCAGGCGACCAAATTTCAAGGAGGAGCTCGGGCGTGTCAAGACCAAAACCCGTGATCACCTCACGGACATCGCCAAGCACTGGGCAGATGGCGAGGATTTCGTCCATCGAACACATTCAGATGATGATGGCGAATTTGGCCGCAGGCACGAGCACCGCAACAAGATAAGATCACGCATCTACGACAATCGCGATAGAGTCGACATGGTTGCGGCTGGATACGCCGATCGCCGCAATGATGAAACCCGCAGCACCAGATACCACAACAGCAATTACCGCGACGACGGACAACCCACACAAATGTGGCAACGTCGTAACCGCGACGACAAGCCTTCGGCATACGATAAGCTGTCTGCACTAGTAGAAAACAGGCCTTTCGACCAGGCCATTAGTCCCGGATGTGGCTAGGGCCGGGAATAATGGCCCTCGCTGGACGGCCCGAGCCACCGAGAACCATAGGTCCCAGCCCGTTAGACCCCATTAGTACCGGTCTGAGACACAAATCAGGATGAAATGGCCCTGAACCTGCCGCTCGCTGGGGGCCCCCCATTTAGTCCCGGTTTGTATCTCCAACCGGGACTAGAGTTCCGCCCCTATATATATGCACAGCCCCCTCCTCCTCTCAACTATTTTTTTCCTGGTGGGAGAGAGTGTTTTTGTGCTATTTTTTTTCTCGTTCATACATATGCACTAGAGGTGTTCGGTGAAATGTCCATTAGAGCGATGCGAGTTTAGGTCACACAAGACAGTAATGATATGATGTGCCCGAGCCACACTTAAGTTTTCTCATCTTTGTTTCAAGTGTAATAAAAGGTTAGCAACTATTTTCTCGTTTAGACCGTTGTGCGGTACTAATTTTAGCATAGTGATTGCGTTTGACATATATTTGTATGATACAGATGAGCCATCCATGGATGTACGGTGACCGACGCTCTTCCACTTTCAGAGAAGGCGTGCGTTCTTTTCGAGTTTTGTCGAGGAGAACAAGCGACAGGATGGTTTTATGTGTTGTCCATGTGTTGACTGTAGGAATGAGAAGGCTCACACTTCCACAAGAGTCATTCAGAGCCACCTGCTTCAGTCTGGTTTTATGTCTGGCTATAATGTTTGGAACAAACATGGAGAAAGAGGGGTTGTGATGGAAGAGGGCGATGAAGAAGATAACGATGATGACAACTACCAATCTATGTTCCCTGAATACACTAATACCGCAATGGAAGACAATGAAGAATAAGGAGGTGAAGAACGGGAACCAGACCGCCCCACTAATGATCTTGGTCAGGTCATTTCTGATGCAAAGCGAGATTGCGACATAGAAAAGGAGAGGTTGCAGTTTGAGCAGATGTTACATGACCACAACAAATTGTTGTACCCAACTTGTGAAGATGGCCAGAAGAAGCTAGGTAGCACACTGTAATTGCTGAAGTGGAAGGCAGAGACCGGTGTGACTGACTCAGGATTTGAGAAGTTGCTGGTACTCATGAAGAGGTTGCTTCCAAGAAATAACGAATTGCCCGCCAGTACATACGAAGCAAAGAAGCTCGTGTGCCCTCTAGGATTAGATGTGCATAAGATACATGCGTGCCCTAATGACTGCATCCTCTACCGCGGTGAGAAGAACCATAATTTGGATAAATGCCCGGTATGCATTGCATTGCGGTATAAGATCAGAAAATATGAACCTGGTGATGTTGATGGCGAGCCACCCAGGAAGAGGGTTCCTGTCAAGGTGATGTGGTATGCTCCTATAATACCACGATTGAAACATTTGTTTAGAAAGAAAGAGCATGCCAAGTTGTTGCGATGGCACATGGAAGAACGTAAGAAAGACGGGATGTTGAGGCACCCCGCTGATGGTCGATAGTGGAGAAAAATCGAGAGAGACTTCCCGGACTTTGCTGGTGACGCAAGAAACTTATGGTTTGGTCTAATTACAAATGGCATGAATCCTTTTCCGAGACACCCCTTAAGGAAAAAAGGCAAGCATTTCAAGGGCGAGGCAGATCACCAGAAGAAGCCTGCCCCCCGTACTGGTGCTGATTTATATGGTCAAGGATTTAAATTTAATATTTGGAAAGGGTCCCGGAGGACAACCTGTTCCGAAAGACATCGACGGACGCGCACCCATCTGGAAGAAGAATTCTATATTGTGGGAGCTACCCTATTTGGAAGTCCATGAGGTCCGCTCTGCAATCAACGTGATGCACCTGACAAAGAATCTTTGTGTCAATATTCTAGGCTTCTTGGGCTTGTATGGGAAGTAAAAAGATACACCGAAAGCACAGGAGGACCAGCAACGTCATAAAGGACAAGACGGCAAGCATCCAGGGCAGTTTCAAGGGCCTGCCAGCTATGCTATTACCATGGAAGAGAAGAAAATATTTTTTGCAGTCCTTTTCAGTATCAAGGTCCCGTCTGGCTTCTCGTCTAACATAAAGGGAATAGTAAATATGAAAGAGAAAAAAATCCAAAACCTAAAGTCCTATGACTGCCACGTGCTTATGACGCAATTGCTTTCGGTTGCATTGAGAGGGATTCTACCGGAAAATGTATGGCTGGCCATTGTGAAGGTATGTGCATTCCTCAATGCAATTTCACAGAAGGTAATCAGTCCAGAAAGTCTATCTGGGTTACAGATTGATGTGGTCCAATGTCTGGTCAGTTTTGAGTTGTTGTACCCTCCATCTTTCTTCAATATTATGACGCACCTCCTAGTTCACCTAGTCGGAGAGATTAGAATTATCGGTCCTGTGTTTCTAGACAATATGTTCCCCTTCGAAAGTTTCATGGGAGTCTTAAATAAATATGTTCATAATCGTGCTAGGCCAGAAGGAAGCATCTCCAAGGGCTATGGAACAAAGGAGGTCATTGAGTTTTGTGTTGACTTTCTTCCTGACCTTAAGCCGATTGGTGTTCCTGAATCTCGGTATGAGGGGAGGCTGACTGGAAAAAGGCACACTAGGAAGGAAAACAATGGTATGCCTGGACAGGGATTCTTTCAATAAAGAACTCAACATAGTTCTACACAATTCCACTGTGGCGCCCCACAAAAACCACTACTAGAAAATCGCGTTATTTTTTTGTGCATTGCACCATCATGACCGCATGCTCATGTCATCATGCCACCTTGCATTTGAGCATCGTCATGTCATCTTGCATGGTTTATCTAAAACTATATTTTGAAAAGTCTGGTTTTGTTTTATAAACACCCCATCTTTTATTCAAACTACAAAACCCGGGCTTGTCCGGATTATTTTGTTTCGTCTACCAACGGTTTTCAAAAGCCTCGTTTTAAATAATAAAATATTTAGTTTATTTTTAGGGGGCAGCCGTACCGGGCTGATCCGACCCAGTCGGCAACCCCCAGTACAAAAACCAGACTACCCAGACCTTTTCCTACCCACCCTATCCTACCCATCCCCAGCCACCTCACCCCACCCTATCACCTCGCGCCACCTCACCACTTCCTCCACCCCATCCACTCATAGCGCGCCACCTGCCCCAACTCCCTGCCACCTGAGAACCACCCCACCTGAAGCGCGCGCCCCCAGACCCCCACCGACGCATGTCCCCCTACCCTCTCTCTCTTCCTCCCCCCGCTCGACCCCCACCCCGCGCCCAGGAACCGCTTCTCCCCTCTCGGCTCGATCCGCCGCCGCCAGCGCGGGCCTCACCTCCAGCGTCGGCCGCCACCAACCTCCCCTAGTGCTCCGCCTCCGCCTCCCTCTGCTTCTCCCTGTGCAGCGACGCCACCCCCTCTTCCTTCCGCGGGCAGAGCCGCGTCGCCCGCCGCCGTGGTCGGCTCCGGCCGGCCTCGCCCGCCTCGCCTTCAGCCGCATCGACGCCGTGCCGTGCCACCGCATCCGGCGCCCAGCCGCGCCCTCCTCTTCCCCCGGCCTGCCGCTTCACCGCCGCACGAACCGAACCGCCTCTGCCCGCCTCCCCGGCGCAGGAGCGCGCCCTGCGGCCGCCTTCCTCTCTCCGGCCTCGTCGTCCTGGCCGCCGTCGCGCGCCCGTGTCCATCGCCTCTGCACCGTCCGCGGCCGGATCTCCTCCGTGTCGCCCCGTCCTCCTCTGCACCTCGTCGTCGCCGGTAGAGGTCCCTCTTCCCGTCGACCTCGCCTCTGGAGCCGCTAGCCGTCCCCGATCCTCCCTTGCGCCGACCGACCTCGAGCCACCGACCCCGCCACGCAGGGCGCTGCCGCCAGGAGGTGCTCCCCGCGCGTCACCGCTGCCGGCCTGCGCCCTGTTCCGTCCCTGCCGACGCACCCTGGTCGGGCCCAACATCTCCACCTCGCGCGCGTGCGCATATACATCTCAGAGACCCACTCGATGAACAGGATTGACGGAATTTGTGACAAGATCTTCTCGTCAGCAAGACCGAAGTGACGCAGATCCAAGTTTGACCCGCTAGAATACAAGACCGCCTCCACGGACAACACGTTTCGTCGACACGGAAACCGGACACGACGATACCCTCCCAAGATCTTCATCACAGAACTTCGAGTACTTCTTCGTGAGCTCAAAGAACCCCGGTACCGGACATGAAGACGACAAGACCGACACGAGTCGAGACCCGAGGAACTATGCAAAACCACGGCGTCGGACCCGAAAACCGAACCTCGACACGCCAAGTTCGCCGAGACCCCGTACCCGAGGGCCTTCGACACGGAACCCCAAGATCTTCTCCTGGAGCGACGAGGTCTTCTTCACGGAACACCAAGACTAGCTACCGCAGACCACGAACCCAGAGAATCCCCGGACGACGAGCTCTTCTACCTGAACCCGAAGACCGCAGATGCGACAAGTACTTCTTCCCGGATCTGATGCCCGAGAACCCGGACGCCCAGGTCGTCGACACGGATACGCCAAGTACTTCCTCGAGGACGCCAAGTTCTTCACCCCGAATGCCAAGACCGACTCGATGGCGCGGACCCGACAAGATCTTCGTGACGACAAGATCGGCACCGACCAGGGCGGATCCAATGTGCCCCGACGCCAACCATGTCCTTCTTCTCGGATGCGACAAGATCGACTTCCGTTGTCCGAGACCGATCCCGTTGAGCCATTCTCCCGTCGAACCCTGAGACCCGACCCCGGACCCCTCGGAGCCCAAGTTCGCCGAACCCTAAAGTGATTCCCTATCCGAGACCCCATTATTTTTATAATATGACATTATCAACTGATGCATATTAAATTGTTCATGCATGCATACTTGTCTGTGGTTTGGGGGCATTATGCCAATTCATCTCATAATTAAATATGGAGTCTATATGCGGGATATCTTTGTCTTATTCCGGACTTCATTTAAATTGGCATAGCAAACCGAATCCATGTTTGGTCTTGCTAATCCAACATTTAATTTGCGGGGTAGATAAATAACTCGAACCTAATAATAAATGTCGGGACCCCGGTTTCCGCTTAATATTGCCTTCATGCATCGCACCTTTGCCATGTCATACATCATACATGCATCATGCCCGATTTTCTACCGTAGTATTAAATAGTCCATCCGGTGTTTCTTCTAGTGGTTTGCTTCTATACGGATTAGGCCGATGAGTTGATGTGAGTGTCGACCCGATCTTCAGATGAACCTTCGGCAATGTTTTCAGGGGAGCATCCCTTCCCCTTCTACCTATTTTGCATTTATAGTCTTTATTTCCTCCTGTTGATCTATTGCTATCTGTGTTGCGATGCTCTAGTTTCCGTACCCGTGATATCCCTTGCGGCCTTATATTGCCTTGGTCACATCCTATTACCTGTTGTTTTGTAGATAGTTGGACCTGCGCGTCATAGTCGCTTGCTCAAGTGCTGTTGCGTGTCGTCAAGTACCACAGTTGTTGGCGTCGTGCCTCATGTTTAATGTTGGAGATGATCTTGGCTTTAATTACTGTTTAATAACTAAAATTGAAAGTAGGTAAATGCAGAGGCACCGGTGGGTAATAGACAATATTTGGATTTTAACCGCTCACTGGTGTCCCGTAGGACCCCGAGTTCTTGACACCTGTTCCGAGATCGAGCGCGCTAACCACAGGTGGGGTGTATGGGCACCCCCATCGATTAGTACCTGAATTCAAAGTATTGTACCAGGGGCCACAAGTATTTTGGGGCTTTATTACTATTCTGTAATTATGCCATGCTTTACTGCTTTATTTAAGATTGTGCGAGGAGCACCTGTACTGTTTAGGTAAGCGGAGTGTTTTCGCGGTATCGACAAGCCCAGTCACACTTTCGGGTTCCAAGTCGTTTACAGCCACTGACGCAAACCCTGGGTCCGTTTCGGAGCCGGCCAACTTCGTTGCGGGTAGCTTAGTGGGGTGGCCCCCATGTACTTGCTTTGGGTCTGGGAAACGTCATGACTTAGGCTCCGCCGACATACCGATGGGTGTATGTTAACTGATCTGGCAAAAAGGGTCGAAGTGCGTGTGGATACTTTGGTGCACCCCTGCAGGGTTAAATCTTTTCGAAAAGCCGTGTCCGCGGTTATGGACGACTTGGAGCACAGTTCTCGATCATAGACAACTATAACTAAAGTTTACTGTTATAATTTGACTTGTATCCGATATGACTAATAATCAGATCCACTACAACGGAATGGCTAAATAAAAGTACCAACAACTGCTTGGTTTGGGATATCTCATGCTAATTGTATCTGACTAGTAAGTGTTGCAACTACAACGGAATGGTTAACTAAAACTGCCCACTGCTTATTATATCAGGATGACTATCTATACCTGACTAGTAATTGCTGCAACGATAACTGAATAAATAAAACTGCCAACTGTGTGAGTTCCTCGGTTGACTTCCTCGTTTGGTCTCGAGGGGGAAATACCAGGATGGGTATGTTTGGTGGTAGTATCAGGATGGTTCCGAATAGGTCTTTCTTATCCCTCTTTTATAGCCGACCGTTATATCGAGTCTCTATAGGTTGTTTAGTGCATGATGCGCTGCCGCTCAGTCCACCATACCTATGTAGGCGAGGACCGCCGAATTCTAGCCTCGCTGTGTACTGGCCTCAGTGCTGACCTCTCTCTCTTTTTCCTTTGCCCTTTGTCGGCACCCCTTTTGTTTAAGCAGGCTTTGAGATCGACGTCGTTAGCAGGGTTACCCTTCCGGCTTGGCCTGGGCAGGGTTATGGACGCCATTGGTTATTCTTCAGGTCTCTTAGCTCAATTTGCATCTTGTCCGTACTCGGACGCTGTATTGTTTTCAAGGTGATCTGGATCTTTGAATTGTAAATCTGTATTCTTGACTCTTTGAGTCGCTGTTGTATATATATGTTTTGTGGATTCCATCGAGGACTATTGTGTAATGGTATTACTTCGTTTTCTACCCGCACGAAGTGCCTGGTGGGCACCTTTGAATCGTTTCTATGCAGGTTTTGGCGGGAAGCGCTGAAACTTGCATAGGGCCGATTCTGAGGGTGTTACAGAGTGGTATCAGAGCTCAGCAGTTGCGATACCCCACAAGTCCAGCATGTAGGATAACCTAGCTAACGGTCGAAGTAGAGTGTCAAAACTATTTTTGAAAAATCGGTTGGATAGTTCTGATTAGGTCTGATTTTACTGCTTACCCCTCTGCTACTCTCCTCTCACCTCTGCGTCTTTTGAATCCGCTCTCTTCTCTCTCTTCGAGTCCAGGATTTCTCGTGGTTGGGTTCCATCGTACCTTCAGGGTTTCGCTTCCTCCTTTGGTAACGGTGTTGCTACATCTGGTCTTCATGCTATCCGAGGAACCCTTCGTCTGGTGGACTTCTCTTTGTTCCTTCTCGTGCCTTCCGGTGTTTTCCGACGCGACGACATCATCTACGCGAGATCCGAAGCAGAGTCTGCATCACTCCTTTGTTTCTGAACCTCGATTGTCGAGATCTTCAGTCTGATTCCGAGAATGGTTGCACGCTTTTCTACTGATTGTGCGGAGTAATAGTTTGGGTGCGTGATGGATTGGCCCCCATGCCGACTACTCACTCTATTCGCTTCTGTACATTGAAGTGGATGAGAACGCATCGGTTCTCTCTTTCTATCGGAGTTAGAGGTGGCTTTATTTGTTGATACCTCTACCTTCGACCTTTTGTTCCCGGAATGTTCCCTCGACGATCACGGACAACGACCTCTTGTTAGTGGTGTTGCAGGGATCTACACCAAGCGAGAAGATTCATATCGCCGGCCTTCTTCCCCGTGTCATAAGGCGGATCTCGAGGGCGAGATCCATTGTTAGTGGTGTCGAATTGTGGCGCCCCGCAAAAACCACTACTAGAAAATCGCGTTATTTTTTTGTGCATTGCACCATCATGACCGCATGCTCATGTCATCATGCCACCTTGCATTTGAGCATCGTCATGTCATCTTGCATGGTTTATCTAAAACTATATTTTGAAAAGTCTGGTTTTGTTTTCTAAACACCCCATCTTTTATTCAAACTACAAAACCGGGGCTTGTCCGGATTATTTTGTTTCGTCTACCAACGGTTTTCAAAAGCCCCGTTTTAAATAATAAAATATTTAGTTTATTTTTAGGGGGCAGCCGTACCGGGCCGATCCGACCCAGTCGGCCACCCCTAGTACAAAAACCAGACTACCCAGACCTTTTCCTACCCACCCTATCCTACCCATCCCTAGCCACCTCACCCCACCCTATCACCTCGCGCCACCTCACCACTTCCTCCACCCCATCCACTCATAGCACGCCACCTGCTCCAACTCCCTGCCACCTGAGAACCATCCCACCTGAAGCGCGTGCCCCCAGACCCCCACCGACGCCTGTCCCCCTACCCTCTCTCTCTTCCTCCCCCCGCTCGACCCCCACCCCGCGCCCAGGAACCGCTTCTCCACTCTCGGCTCGATCCGCCGCCGCCAGCGTGGGCCTCACCTCCAGCGTCGGCCGACACCAACCTCCCCTAGTGCTCCGCCTCCGCCTCCCTCTGCTTCTCCCTGTGCAGCGACGCCACCCCCTCTTCCTTCCGCGGCAGAGCCGCGTCGCCCGCCGCCGTGCTCGGCTCCGGCCGGCCTCGCCCGCCTCGCCTTCAGCCGCATCGACGCCGTGCCGTGCCACCGCATCCGGCGCCCACCCGCGCCCTCCTCTTCCCCCGGCCTGCCGCTTCACCGCCGCGCGAACCGAACCGCCTCTGCCCGCCTCCCCGGCGCAGCAGCGCGCCCCGCGGCCGCCTTCCTCTCTCCGGCCTCGTCGTCCGGGCCACCGTCGCGCGCCCGTGTCCATCGCCTCTGCACCGTCCGCGGCCAGATCTCCTCCGTGTCGCCCCGTCCTCCTCTGCACCTCGTCGTCGCCGGCAGAGGTCCCTCTTCCCGTCGACCTCGCCTCTGGCGCCGCTAGCCGTCCCCGATCCGCCCTTGCGCCGGCCGACCTCGAGCCACCGACCCCGCCACGCAGGGCGCCGCCGCCAGGAGGTCCTCCCCGCGCGTCACCGCTGCCGGCCTGCGCCCTGTTCCGTCCCTGCCGACGCACCCTGGTCGGGCCCCACATCTCCGCCTCCTGCAGACGCTGCTTTCCACCTCGCGCGCGTGCGCATATACATCTCAGAGACCGACTCGATGAACAGGATTGACGGAATTTGTGACAAGATCTTCTCGTCAGCAAGACCGAAGTGACGCAGATCCAAGTTTGACCCGCTAGAATACAAGACCGCCTCCACGGACAACACGTTTCTTCGACACGGAAACCGGACACGACGATGCCCCTCCCAAGATCTTCATCACAGAACTTCAAGTACTTCTTCGTGAGCTCAAAGAACCCCGGTACCGGACATGAAGACGACAAGACCGACACTAGTCGAGACCCGGGGAACTATGCAAAACCATGGCGCCGGACCCGAAAACCGAACCTCGACACGCCAAGTTCGCCGAGACCCCGTACCCGAGGGCCTTCGACGCGGAACCCCAAGATCTTCTCCTGGAGCGACGAGGTCTTCTTCACGGAACGCCAAGACTAGCTACCGCAGACCACGGACCCAGAGAATCCCCGGACGACGAGCTCTTCTACCTGAACCCGAAGACCGCAGATGCGACAAGTACTTCTTCCCGGTCTGATGCCCGAGAACCCGGACGCCCAGGTCGTCGACACGGATACGCCAAGTACTTCCTCGAGGACGCCAAGTTCTTCACCCCGAATGCCAAGACCGACTCGATGGCGCGGACCCGACAAGATCTTCGTGACGACAAGATCGGCACCGACCAGGGCGGATCCGATGTGCCCCGACGCCAACCAAGTCCTTCTTCTCGGATGCGACAAGATCGACTTCCGTTGTCCGAGACTGATCCCGTCAAACCATTCTCCCGTCGAACCCTGAGACCCGACCCCGGACCCCTCGGAGCCCAAGTTCGCCGAACCCTAAAGTGATTCCATATCCGAGACCCCATTATTTTTATAATATGACATTATCAACTGTTGCATATTAAATTGTTCATGCATGCTGGTTTGGGGGCATTATGCCAATTCATCTCATAATTAAATATGGAGTCTATATGCGGGATATCTTTGTCTTATTCCGGACTTCATTTAAATTGGCATAGCGAACCGAAGCCATGTTTGGTCTTGCTAATCCAACATTTAATTTGCGGGGTAGATAAATAACTCGAACCTAATAATAAATGCCGGGACCCCGGTTTCCGCTTAATATTGCCTTAATGCATCACACCTTTGCCATGTCATACATCATACATGCATCATGCCTGATTTTCTACCGTAGTATTAAATAGTCCATCCGGTGTTTCTTCTAGTGCTTTGCTTCTTCACGGATTAGGCCGATGAGTTTATGTGAGTGTCGACCCGATCTTCGGATGAACCTTCGGCAATGTTTTCAGGCGAGCATCCCTTCCCCTTCTACCTATTTTGCATTTATAGTCTTTATTTCCTCCTGTTGATCTATTGCTATCTGTGTTGCGATGCTCTAGTTTCCGTACCCGTGATATCCCTTGCGGCCTTATATTGCCTTGGACACATCCTATTACCTGTTGTTTGGTAGATAGTTGGACCTGCGCGTCGTAGTCGCTTGTTCAAGTGCTGTTGCGTGTCGTCAAGTACCACAGTTGTTGGCGTAGTGCCTCATGTTTAATGTTGGAGATGATCGTGGCTTTAATTACTGTTTAATAACTAAAATTGAAAGTAGGTAAATGCAGAGGCACTGGTGGGTAATAGACAATATTTGGATTTTAACCGCTCACTGGTGTCCCGTAGGACCCCGAGTTCTTGACACCTGTTCCGAGATCGAGCGCGCTAACCACAGGTGGGGTGTATGGGCACCCCCATCGATTAGTACCTGAATTCAAAGTATTGTACCGGGGGCCACAAGTAGTTTGGGGCTTTATTACTATTCTGTACTTATGCCATGCTTTACTGCTTTATTTAAAATTGTGCGAGGAGCACCTGTACTGTTTAGGTAAGCGGAGTGTTATCGCGGTATCGACAAGCCCAGTCACACTTTCGGGTTCCAAGTCGTTTACAGCCACTGACGCAAACCCTGGGTCCGTTCCGGAGCCGGCCAACTTCGTTGCGGGTAGCTTAGTGGGGTGGCCCCCATGTACTTGCTTTGGGTCTAGGAAACGTCATGACTTAGGCCCCGCCGACATACCGATGGGTGTATGTTAACTGATCTGGCAAAAAGGGTCGAAGTGCGTGTGGATACTTTGGTGCACCCCTGCAGGGTTAAATCTTTTCGAAAAGCCGTGTCCGCGGTTATGGACGACTTGGAGCACAGTTCTCGATCATAGACAACTATAACTAAAGTTTACTATTATAATTTGACTTGTATCCGATATGACTAATAATCAGATCCACTACAACGGAATGGCTAAATAAAAGTACCAACAACTGCTGGGTTTGGGATATCTCATGCTAATTGTATCTGACTAGTAAGTGTTGCAACTACAACGGAATGGTTAACTAAAACTGCCCACTGCTTATTATATCAGGATGACTATCTATACCTGACTAGTAATTGCTGCAACGATAACTGAATAAATAAAACTTCCAACTGTGTGAGTTCCTCGGTTGACTTCCTCGTTTGGTCTCGAGGGGGAAATACTAGGATGGGTATGTTTGGTGGTAGTATCAGGATGGTTCCGAATAGGTCTTTCTTATCCCTCTCTGATAGCCGACCGTTATATCGAGTCTCTATAGGTTGTTTAGTGCATGCTGCGCTGCCGCTCAGTCCACCATACCTATGTAGGCGAGGACCGCCGAATTCTAGCCTCGCCGTGTACTGGCCTCAGTACCGACCACTCTCTCTTTTTCCTTTGCCCTTTGTCGGCACCCCTTTTGTTTAAGCAGGCTTTGAGATCGACGTCGTTAACAGGGTTACCCTTCTGGCTTGGCCTGGGCAGCGTTATGGACGCCATTGGTTATTCTTCAGGGCTCTTAGCTCAATTTGCATCTTGTCCGTACTCGGACGCTGTATTGTTTTCAAGGTGATCTGGATCTTTGTACTGTAAATCTGTATTCTTGACTCTTTGAGTCGCTGTTGTATATATATGTTTTGTGGATTCCATCGAGGACTATTGTGTAATGGTATTACTTCGTTTTCTACCCGCACGCAAGTGCCTGGTGGGCACCTTTGAATCGTTTCTATGCGGGTTTTGGCGGGAAGCGCTGAAACTTGCATAGGGCCGATTCTGAGGGTGTTACATCCACCTAGGTGGCTGTGTATATCAAGAAACACAAGATTATTATACACTCAGAAAAACCGGGGATGCCTGACTCCTCGATTAAAGTGGAACATGAGGACACTTTCCGCAGTTGGTTGCAGAAACATCTCATGAATAACAACACTATTGGATATCAGCTGTACATGTTGGCACGGTTACCATCTTCGACTATATGTACTTTCCAAGGGTACGAGATAAATGATAATACATTTTACACGATCGCCCAAGATAAAAAGAGCACCAACCAAAACATTGGTGTCCGCTTTGATGCAACAGATGACAATGGGCAGAAGGACACATATTATGGGTACATAGAGGAAATATGGGAACTTGAGTATGGAGCTACTTTTAAGGTCCCTTTGTTTCGGTGCAAATGGGTCAAGATGACAGGAGGAGGGGTACATGTAGACGAAAAGTATGGCATGACAATAGTGGATCTCAACAATCTTGCGTACATGGATGAACCATTAATCCTAGCCAACGATGTGGCTCAGGTTTTCTATGTGAAGGACATGTCTACGAAACCGAGAAAAAGATATCAGCAAAAGAACGTCCGATGAGCCAAAGCGCCATAGTTCTTTCAGGGAAAAGAAACATCGTGGGAGTGGATGACAAGCCAGATATGTCAGAAGATTATAATAAGTTTCATGAAATCCCGCCTTCAAAGTGAAAACTGACCCAAGCCTCATATTAAATGATGAAGATTATCCATGGCTACGGCGCAGAAGAAAACAACAACACTAGATAGGGATGTTGGTGTAATATATTAAACCTTTTGTGAATCATATTGTCGCCGAGTCGACTATGTGGATGCGGGATGGGCATCCTAAAGTAGGCAGCGAGGAATGTGTGTATGTGTGGGTGGCCATGACGGCCGCACTATAAATAGAGGGAAAGGGCGGGCCAGGCTGGGCTAGGCAACACTAATAATAGGGGTTGAGCCTTTAGTCCCAGTTGGAGAAATCAACCGCGACTGAAGGGATTGCGGCAGGCTGGGCCAGGCAGCACTAATAATAGGGGTTGAACCTTTAGACCCGGTTGGATAAACCAACCGCGACTGAAGGGATTGCAGAAGGTTAGGCCAGGAAGCACTAATAATAGGGGTTAAACCTTTAGTCTTGGTTGGAGAAACCAACCGCGACTGAAGGGTGCGGTAGGCTAGGCCAGGCAGCACTAATAATAGGGGTTGAACATTTAGTCCCGGTTGGATGAAACTGTAGTCCCGGTTGGAGACACCAACCGGGAGAAAACACGAGTGAGCACTAATAATAGGGGTGAGTGTCGACATTATGTCGTGAGTGTCGACACTATGCCGAGCTGCTTGTACTATAAATAGGCCAGTCCTCCAGCCAGTTTGAGGCATCTCCAAAATCGATGGTTTGCGAAAGCAGGGACACCACTACGGCCAGTTTCAGGGAGATGCCGCCGGAGCCCAGTCCTCCGGCATCTCCAAGAAATTGTTCACAGAGGCACTCCCTAATATGTGAAATTAGGTTAGATCCTAGTCATATTGATCTACTTAGAGAAGTTACAAGATGCAAGATGGTCTTCGAGAGCAGGGACACCATTACGGCCAGTTTTAGGGAGATGCCATCGGATCCCAGTCCTCCGGCATCTCCTAGAAACTGGTTATAGAGGCACTCCATAATATGTGACCGCACGTGTTTGGAGATCAGATCTTCATGGTAAGTACAAATCGGGACAACATCTTCATAGTTTGGGAAAGTCGTAGTACGAATCGGAACTAAAGGCCCCCCTTTAGTCCCGGTCCAACCATAAAACAGGACTAACACTCAAGACATTTGTTAATATTTAAAAACTGAGACTACGGAATCGGGACTAAAGGCCCCTTTAGTCCCGGTCGATCCACAAACCGGGACTAACACTGAATACATTTATTAATATTAAAAACCGGGACAAACCGGGACTACCTAACACTCAGGACTAAAGCCGCCCCCTTTAGTCATAATCATGCCTAATCCTATAGTACACAGCTTCAGGGTCTTCTTCGTCATCGTCATCGTCACCTGCCACTCCGGGGATCCTGAGCCCAGCCAAGGCATATACCGGTGCACCTGCCAGTCCGGCCTCAGATTCACGGCGGGCGGGTGGACTTGTGGGCACCGCAGGTGAGGATGGTCTCCCCTGGAGATGTAGCGCATCACGCCGATGATAGTACGGTTTGCCCACCACAAACGGCGGCCAGATTTGTTGTGGTCCATCGGGGGAGGGCCATCACCGTCGTACCTGGCGAGCTCCCTTTCCTGATGATTAGCGAAGAAGGCATTCTAGGTGTCGTAGTTGTCCGGATCCCACTAGGGATCCATCCGATGCTCCGGTGTGAGCTCGTGGTAGAAGTGGTTCGTGATCGCCCGTTTGTTGGGTGCAGGCCTGCAGCTCTTCGATCGAGGTTGGCGTCTTGCTGGTACCCTTGAAGTTTCGGATGAAATTGTACGCTAGTTCCTCCCAACTTCAGATGGATCCCGAGGATAGGCTGCTGAGCTAGATCCGGGCTGAGCCTGTCAGCTGCAGCTGAACGCATTGCAGGGCGGTACTTTTGTTGCCGTTGTGCCGTCGAATTTCGGAGTGTCCGAAGGAAGCTTGAAGTTCCTCGGCATCCGTGTCCACCGAACAGATCTGCTGAAGCATCGAGCTCCGCAGAGTTCTCCTTCGTGTCAGCCTCTTCAGATTTGGATGAGCATGTGCGCTTGGTGCGTGCCTTGTCGATCTTGCGCTGAGCGAGTTCGCTTCGAGCGTCATAGTCACTGCTGCGACGTCGTGGACTCTTGCGTCATCGAGGTAGATCGTGTTCCTCTTCGTGGAGTGCAGCTCCAAGGAGTCCGAGTCCAGCTAGCACGGACTTGTGCATGGCCCTGTTCGGGTCCCCCACCGGAGGTGGATGGGACGCAAGATATGTGGTGGCTGCCATGATCGCAGCTTGCGGCGTCTTCGGGATGACGTTGTCGTTGGCGTCCATCTCTATGAAGGACGTGTTGAGGGCTCGGGTCACCTCGCGACGTGCAGCGGGGTCCATATTCTCTATGCGAGAACGACTCGTGTTGGCATTGTTGCCGTGCGAGCTGGAGCCGCCCATGGCGGAGAGCGCAGCTCGCCGTGCACTAGACTCCAAGGCCGCTTGCTTGTGTTTGTCGAGTACCTCTTGCATCTTCACCTGCTTTTTGTGCTCTTCGATGAGGAGCAGATGGTATGCCATCAGTAGGTCCCTTGAGTCACCCACAGGAAGGATTTGGTTGCCCGCCACGGCTTCGCGTGCTTGGTTCCATGCTTCCTCGCTGACGTGGATTACCCGATAGGCATCGATGTCGTCATCGTTGGGTGGGAGGGAGGGTTATCTCCTATTTTCGCCGTTTCTACCCTATGGGTTGGGCGGCGGCGTGTGTGTAACCGATTATGGTGGTTGCTCCACGTCGCTTTGGATGACTGCGGCGCATTGGTAGCGTCCGTAGGTTGGATCGCTGCTGCCGCTGCTTTCGGATCCGGAACCGTAGGTCCCTTCATCCGACGGAGGATCGCACATATCTGAGTTGCAGCTACTGCTGTCGTATGACTCATCTGCCGATGTTGACATGCGTAGCACGGGATGCCGAGCCCATGAGGCGAGCCTGATCGATGGCAGTGGCACCCGCTCTGGGAGGCAGAGAGTGCCAGTCTATCCCACCTAGAAGCAAAAGCTCCTGAACAGGATCTCGAGCCCGTCGCCCACGGGCTCAAAGTCCTTCATGGTGGCTGGCGAGTGGTCGATGAAGTCGAAAGCACCGAAGAGGAGATGGCTCTCCGTCGCCAAGGATTTGTATATCCCTTTGGTCGGGACCGTCACGATCGCACAATCAGCGCCCCCGATTCCCACAGACGGCGCCAGTTGACGAGGTTTAATCTCATTAATGCCCATTGTTATGAGCTTGGGTTTTGGAGAAGATGGGGGTGATGGAGATCGCGGAACGATAAACAGACAAACAAACAGGTTCAGGCCCCCGGAGGGAAAACCAGACTCCTGCTTGTCTGCTCTTGATTACGGTGGAACCGAAAGTTACAGGGGTGCGCAGATGCAATCTAGCGTGGAGGTGTGTATGTGGTGGTATGAGAGAGAGCCTCCTCGTCGTACCCTCCTAGCCTTTATATAGAGATAGGCAGTTCTCGGGAAGAGATCGAGTCGGTTACAAGTTTAGGGTTTGCCCCTTTGAATATTCTATCTGTTCTAGTCTTGCTCTCCAAGGATCCGAAGATGTCATGGGCTTGGGCCACCCGAAAATCTTCATGGGCCACGTATATTCTCATGAGCCTTCCTTGGGCTAGACTAGGTATGCCGATATCGTGTACCTGTAGGGTATAACCATGTCACCGCCGACCCCGCCGAGCCCGCCACTCCCCGCTCCCGCTCCCGCGCCCTTGCCCCCCCCCCCCCCCCCGAGCTCAATCGGCCACGCGCGCCACCACCGCCACTCCGACAAAGCAGCGCCGCCACACCAAGCGAGGCTGCCCACGCCGCCACCTCCCGCGCCGTGCCTGCGACCAGCGCCACCGCCGTTGAGTTAGGGTTAATTAGGTTAGGATTAGGATTATATTAGTTAGGATTAGTTCACAAATAAAGGAATATAGTTAGGATTTTTAATTTAATTAGGAGTAGTTTATTTAGTGTAATATATATAGTGTGTATTTATGTATATAGGGTGTATTTATGTATATAGTGTATTTTGTTTATTTTTAATTATAATTAGGATTAGTATTTTATAGATTATTTATGTACCCGCGCCGCCATCGCACCTCCGGGTGTAGGGTTTAGGGGTGGTGACTGGAGTTAGGGTTAGGGTGGTGGTTCTCGCGGGAAGCCGCTTAGTCGCCCGCCTCTCCCGCAGCCACCATCACCGGTCACCACCACCGCACCTCTAGGTTTAGGGTTTAGGGGTGGTGACCGGAGTTAGGGTTAGGGCGGTGGTTCTGGCGGGAAGCCGCTTAGTCGCCCGCCTCTCCTACGGCCACCATCACCGTCCACCTCCAGCTCACCTCCGGGTTTAGGGTTTAGGGGTGGTGACCGGAGTTAGGGTTAGGGTGGTGGTTCTCGCGGGAAGCCGCTTAGTCGCCCGCCTCTCCTATGGCCACCATCACCGGCCACTGCCACCGCACCTCCGGCTTTAGGGTTTAGGGGTGGTGACTGGAGTTAGGGTTAGGGTGGTGGTTCTCGCGGGAAGCCGCTTAGTCGCCCGCCTCTCCCGCGGCCACCATCACCGGCCACCGCCACCGCACCTCCGGGTTTAGGGTTTAGGTTTTATTTTGTTAAGTTCAAATAAATATTGTGTGCATTTTGCAGGAACTATGGATCCACCTAGTCCAGTCCGCAGAGACCTAGATTCGGAACACTTGCTTGAGGATATGATTCACGATGCCGATGAGGGATCTCCCTCAAGGTATCTGAACTCATCCGGTGAGGGAGAGGAGACCAACAAACAAGAGGAAGAAGCCCATGGACGCGTAACGCAGACCGACGAGGTATATATATATATGATGTCCAATGATCGTCACTAGATGTACCTATTTGAATATATATTATGTTGACGAATGTTTCTTATCTTAGGCCTCTACATCGAGCAAGAAAACCAAGCGCAGCCGAGCCAAAAAGTTGCCCCAGGGTACTGTTTATGAAATTACAGGGGTTTTAGGAGACGGCGAACCATTGGAACCAAAGAAAAGAAAACAACTATTTCTACAACAATGTAGAGTTATTGCTAGATATCGCACCCCGATCACTGTTCGGGAGTGGAATAAGCCCGAAGAGGCGGAATGGAGTGATGTGTATACTGACCTAATGGCACATTTCAAGCTGCCAGAATGTGACACTGCTTAAATAAGAAAGAAAGTCAAGCAATTTGCACTGAAGAAGATGGCCAAACTATTCAAGAACTAGAAGAAGTCATTATGGCAACAGTACCAGAAGGACAAGAAAACCCCATTATTCGAAGGCTATCTAGCGAAGAAGCAGCCTTACTGGGATGCATTTGTGGAGTATAGGAAAACAGAAGTTGCTACGGAAAAGTCAGAAAAAAAAAGATAAATGCTGCGAAGAAGAAATATCACCATAACATGGGGCCAGGGGTCTACGCGGTTGACATGCCTAAGTGGGATGCAAAAGAGAAAGAGCTTCAGGATAAAGGGATCGTTCCAGAACAAATTCGCGAAGAATGGGATTTGAGGGCAAGAAATTGGTTCCTTGTGCATGGGAGTACATATGACGAACTTACAGGGGACCTTGTTTGCAATGACGGGATAAAGGTACCCAGGACTGCATTGCTAAAAGTGTTCAAAGATATAAAAGATGGAATAAAACAGTTTCATCCCGGTAGAGAGAAAGACTTGCTGAGCTTGGTCCTCGGGAATCGCAAACATGCAGGACGAGTCCGAGGCCTTGACGGGAGTTTCACATGGGATACTAGGCTTCCTAAGGACCAAAGTACCTATAGAATCCGAGCAAGAGCAAAGCAACGACGGGAGGAGGAGGAGGCAGACAAGTTCAACCACCTGCTAGGAAGACTTGACAAGCAGTAGCAGCAGATCGACAAACTTAGAGGAACAGCGCGCTTGCAGCAAGATCCTCCACTCGATATTACCGCCAACCCATCTCAGCAGAGAAGAGCATCGCTGAACCGGAGGTCCCGTCTAACGATGCATCCTATACAGATGGCGGTCCCGGCTACCCCGTCGATGGAAGTAAGGATCAGATACCTTGTGAGCTCCATATTAAATTGAAGAACGTATCTGTGAAGGTGGCGGTCGGATCGGCTTTGCCTTGTCCGCCTGACGCACGTTGGCATGGCCGTGAGATTCCACCTGGCTATGCTAAAGTCAGGGTGGATCAAATCGTAAAGGAATGGCAGTCAATGGAGCTTGATATCCCTGAACCTGAAGGTGAGATCACACTCGGAGAAGTACTTGGTGGGATCATTCTCTGGGAAAAGAACAACATACTGTTTCCAGGCTCGGCCCCAAGGATAACACTACCGCCTCCGAGTCGTCGCAGGTGTCGTTCACCTCCACCTCCACCTCCATCACCTCCAAGAATCCCACCCCATGATGATTACGACCAACACATCCCGAGTCCTTCTTGATCTCCGTCACAGGCTCAGCAGTCTTCGCCGCCCTCTAAGGACAATAAGCGGAAGCATGCTCTTTCAGTGAGTACTAAAGGACGCGCAGACTAAAACGGAAAATGACGCCCCTCCCAACAGTGCCTCATTAGAATTTCCCATCAGATCTTACGATCGTACTGATGTGTAATCTGCAGCGATAGCAAAGGCCAAAGTGGCAGCGCATTTTGAGAAGAAGAAACACGAGCCCGCTCCGGTATACACCGAGAAGCATAAGGCATATGCAATTGATTTTCTGAACACAAAATCACAATATGAGTTGCACCATCAGCCATATGACTATCTACGCACACTTCAGAAAGAAGTGGAGAAGAGCAAATCAAGCAAATCAAGTGCAAGCGGTAAAAAATCAGCAAGCATAGGTGCAAGCGGGACCAAAACTGCAATCAGTAAAAAAATCAGACGTTCACCTTCTCGGACAGCAGGCCAAACAAACGATCGCACCCCTCAAGGTGTTTTCAGATAACGTTCCCCTTCTCGCACAATAGCCACTAGATATGTCAGTAGCTGCGGAGTTGGCGGCCAGCATGGAAATTACTCTTGATGAACTGTTAGACCCCAACTCGACCATCTACCAAAGATGCCAATAGCCCGTAGATATGTAATAGGTGAGGATTTGGTCAGCAAAGAAAAGGTGAAAGAACTGCCAACACAACTGCTGAATCTCCATGACTTGTACTTGACAGCTTCAAAGGAAGGGAGAATATTTATCATAGTGAAATTCCCACGGGCATGAGTACTACTTCAGAATAGGTGAAGAGGTCCATTTTGAGTTTCTAGAACTGTTCCAGTTATACAATCTCGACACCCTCGACAAATCTATCCTCAGCTGCTATTGTCTATAAGTTGTTGAATTCATTGTTTACATGTTCAGTTCATTGCATGTAATTATCCTCATTATATCCTTTCCTACTCTATTATTATGCAGAATGAAGATCCAGGAATGTAAAATAAGAAGAGTCTATACTGTTGGGTTCATTGACCCAGATAAAGTAAATATAAAGATGCTAACAACAAACGGAGCAAAATTTCTATGACCACATACTATTTCCTTACAATTTCGAGTAAGAGTCTTACTCTGTTGTACACACGTTCAATTTTTCTTACTCGACGCTAAGTGTAACTGATCAGTTACTGATGTATATATATAAACATTTGCAGCTTCCACTGGATTCTGCTAGACATTCAACTTGATAATAGAAGAGTTGAAGTCATGGACCCATCAAAGAGAAACCTGGAAGCGTTCCTCAGCATGCAGGACATGCTCCAAAAGTAATTTTCTCGCTATATCGGTCTATTTCGTTGATTTCCTAAGATATCAGGTAAACAATAACTCATTCATTCATTTTTCTTCGCCGGGCAGGGTTTGGATCCGGTTCAAGCGCGAGGTTAAGGGTTCCTTTAGTCAGCAACTGACGTTTAAGGTGGTCTCGGTAAGTAGCACATGATATGTCCGCGCATCTCATTACTTCTAGTTTCAATACAATGATGATGCTAGATTATTATTTTGATTGAATTCTATTCTCGTAAAGTGCGCGAGGCATCCACAAGGGTCGAATTTATGTGGATTCTACGTTTGCGAGTTCATTCGCACATTTACCACCGAGCACAAAGATTATAGAGTCGACGTAAGAAATACATTCACACCATCATTTTATTACCGTCACTTTTCATTATCATGATTGATATTCATATTTGATCTCCTTTTCTTCTATAGTTCGAGAGGATCTAGCAATTGCAGAGGAGCTAGCAGGTTTTATTTTCAAAGAGATGGTACACGATGGCGGAGAATTTGGTGAGAATAGGCGCTAATGATCTCCATGTAATTGACTAGACGGGCTCTAGTCCCGATAATTGTGATCTCCATGTAACTATGTAAATTGTATATATTTGTATGCTCGATTTTGTAGTACAAGTTATCTTATATATATGCACGAACGTGTATGATATGTGGTGGCGTATAAATATTCAAAAACCATTTTGAAATGAAAAATAAGTAAATAAAACAATACAAAATAAATTCTCTGTCACGGCGGAGAAACGACACAAATGAGCACGCAGGGGCAGCCACGTGGACACCCACTAGTCCCAGCTGGTAACTGGGCCGGGACTAGTGTTGGGCCTCTAGTCCCGCTTGATTAGTCCCGGTTCAAAAACCGGGACTAAAGTCCCTTACGTCCCGGGACTAGAGGCCCTATTTCCACTAGTGCTGGTCCCTACACCATCCACTTCTACATGCTCAAGAAGAAGGCCAACGACATGCTCAAGGATTTCCGAGAATTCCAGAAGGTCAGTGAGGGCCTCACCCAAATGAGGTGCCAGATGGTGAACCCTGGATTCACACATTCTCTAGGTGCCATCGCCCACGGAGCTCCTCCACTACCACATGGCGGACCATCGCAGCCGCTGGTCCCACCAGCACCAAACAACGGTGCAGATGGGTACCCCCCACCGAAAGGATCACTAATGATCCAGAAGGGGTGCCCAACCAACAGGGTGCAGAAGAAGATCACCCGCCAAGTCAGCCTGGCCGTGGCCTCCCCACCAGCCATACCTGAGTACCTCAGCGGCTCGGAGTCCTGCATCACGTTCGACCGCTCAGATCACCAGTGTCAGGTCCCTTGCCCAGGCAACTCTGCACTGGTGCTCGAAGCCCAGATCGAGGGATTTGAGATGAGCCACGGCTTCATGGACGGCGGTAGCGGCATCAATCTGATGTTCGCCAGCACACTCGTAGCTATGTGGATCCCGCTCTACGGCCTGGAACAATCGGACATGATGTTCCACGGCATAGTCCCGGGGAACGGCATATACCCCCGGGCAAGATATGGCTCGACGTCATCTTTAGCAAGCCCGAAAACTTTAGGCGCGAGCGACTAGAGTTCAAAGTGGTGGACTGGCCATCACAATACCACTCCATCCTTCGGCGCGTGGCATTCACAAGATTGCTGACAGTACCACACTATGCGCACCTGCTACTGAAGATGCCAGGACCTAGGGGCGTCATCATCGTCCCAGGAAGCTTGACCAGGTCCGACACCTGCGATAGATACTTCAACAGAATCTCTTAGTTGTTCGGCATGCAGGAGGAGCTCGCAAGACTCGGGGAAGTGATGGACAATGGGGCACCCCCAGTCACTAGGCAAAACGCACATGACATGTCGTTTGACTCCGCTGTCAACACAAAGAAGGTGCAGGTTCACCCGACAGATGCATCTAAGACGGTGTTAATCGCCAACGACCCGAGCTCCACATAGGAAAGAGCGCTCGTCGAATTCCTCCGTGAGCGCTGGAAAATCTTCGCCTGGTGTCTTACGGACATGCCGGGAGTTCCCAGGGAATTCGCCGAGCATGCACTCAACGTGTTTCCAGATGTGAAGCTAGTCAAGAAGTCGATGCATCCGTTGTCCGAGCCAAGAGCCGAAGCCGTTGGAATCAAAGTCAACAGACTGCTCGACGCCACCTTTATCAGGGAAAGCAAATAAAGCGAGTGGCTGGACAAAACCGTGCTGGTCCCTAAAAAGGACATGGACATCCTGCGGATGTGCGTGGACTTCACATCGCTTAACAAGCACTGTCCCAAGGACCACTTCCCTCTACCAAGGATCGATCAAATCATCGACTCCACTGCAGGATGCAAGAAACTCTCCTTCCTCGACACCTACTCAGGATACAACCAAATTTGACTGAAGATCGAAGATCAGGAGAACGGCGTTTATCATGCCGTTTGGGGTGTTCTGCTACAACACAATGCCCTTCGGGCTGAAGAACGCATGCGCTACTTACCAGAGATGCATGCAGGCATGTCTAAAGAACCAAATCGGCCACAACATCAAGGTCTATGTCGACGATATAGTAATCAAGAATAAGGAGGCCAGGATGTTGATTGACGATCTCCGCGAGTCGTTAGATAACCTTGATCGCTACAATATCAAGATGAAACCAGACAAGTGCGCCTTCGGCGTCCCGTCTGGTCAATTACTCGGGTACTTAATCTCCCTACGGGGCATTGAGGCGAACCTCAAAGGAGTCCAGCAGCTAGCAGGGTGAATCGCGGCGCTCATCAGGTGCATCAGCCGAATGGGTGAGAAGGCCCCCCCATTTTATAAGCTGATGCGCAAGACGGACAAATTCGAGTGGACACCCAAAGCAGACGATGTGTTCGAGGACCTCAAGCGGCTACTCTTCACCTCAATTGTCCTCGTCGTGCCGAAGGAGCGGGAGCCTTTCCTGCTGTACATGTTGGATATATGCCCAAGAGGCAATAATAAAGTGGTTATTATCATATCTTCATACTTATGAAAATGTTTACATACCATGCTATAATTGTATTAACCGGAAACATAAATACTTGTGTGGTTTGTAAACATAAAAGAGTCCCTAGTTAAGACTCTTGTTAAAATAGCTTGTTGGTTAATATATGATCATGGTTTCCTGATCATGAACATCGAGATGTTATTAACAATAGGTCATATTATTAGGAGAATGTTGTGATGGAAATACACCTATAGTTAAGCATAGCATAAGCTCAAGTCATTCAAATACATCACTTGCTATAAGCTCTCTGATACATAGTAACCTAATTCCTTCGACCATGAGATCATGCTAATCACCATCACCGGAAGGATGCTTTCATGACATTAAACACCACACCGTAACTGGGTGGCTATAAAGGTAGCATTGAGTGTTCGGAAAGTATGTGTTGAGGCACATGGATCAAGAGTGGGATTTTTCCATCCATATGACGGATATATATATTTTGGGCCCTCTCGGTGGAATTTCATCCAATTATCTTGCAAGCATGTGACTGGATCACAAGGGATCACATATCACGGGAACGAGAAAAGAATACTTATCGCTAACGACGTTGAACTAGGTACGCAGATTTACCAACGATTAGACCTCGGATAAGTAAAATACCGCGAGACAAAGGGAAATTGGTTTTGTATGTAAATGGTTCATTCGGTCGCAAAGTAATCGTAGAAATATATGGGAGCCATATGAATTTCCAGATTCCTCTATTGGTTATTGATCGGAGAAGAGTATCAATCATGTCTGCATAATTCACGAACCGTAGGGAGACACACTTAAGGATTCGATGTTGTTTAGTAGATATCATCAGGAGATCCGGAATGGTCCAGAGAATAAAATTCATATAAGGAAAGTGCAATTTCGGAGTTCGGGATTCCGGTGTTTTCACAGGAATGTTCTAGAATGGTCTAGAAGGTACAACGATCCGGAAGGGGAAGGGTACATGGATGTGTCATGACAAAGTGTAATGGTTGCATCATGTCCTAGGTCACTTGGCTAGACACTTGGAAGAGAGAAATCAAGCTCTAATATGAAAGTCAAAAAGGCAGTTTGAAAAAGCAAATCCCAACATGGTTTCCGAGTTAGGGAGGGTTTTTGAGTTAGGGAGGGTTTCCACCTGGGTTGGGAACACCCTTGGACGCCCCACCTATATAAGGCGGGGTTGGGGCGCACCCCAAGGTATCCCCCTTGCCCTAGGCGCCCAAGACCCAATCCCTAGGCCGGTCCTGCCCCCCCAAGTCGTCGGCGCCCTAGATCCCCTCTAAACTTCCGCTGCCGTCTAGCCTAAACCCTAGACGTCGGCTGCCCTCTTCCGTCGGCATCTAAAACCTAGATCACCGAGGCCCTCTTCTACTCCACCATACTCGCTCCGGCTTAGGCGAAGCCCTGTGGGATATCCCCTCTACTTCCGACACCACGCCGTCGTGCTGCCGGAATCGCGAGGAGAGAGCTACAAACTACTAGAACAAGGGAGAGGAAGGTCTTCATCGAGTACCATATGTGTGACCGACTGCGGAAGCGCTGCCGGAATGCAGCGCCGGAAGGATTGTCTACGCGATCTTGAGATCGGCAAGTGAACGACTACATCACCCACGAGAATCTGCTATCGTTAACCACTTTGGAATCTTCGAGGGTGAGTACTCTAATTGACTTGTTGCTACAATCTAGTAGATAGATCTTGGCTTGTTTGTGTTCATGTAGTAGATTTTTTAGTTTTCCATGCTATGAACCCCTACAGTGGTATCACGGCCATGTCTATATGTAGATTTGTTGCATGAGTAGAACACAATGGTCATTGTGGGCGTTGATGCTTTTGTTGTTGATTGCTTCTTGTGTACTTTGCATCTTGCGGGATGGTGGGATGAACTGGCCCGGGATAACCTTACATGACATCATTCATGAGACTTGCTCCATGCTTGACATGCAACTTGTATTTCATAAGTGGCTTTGAGGGTGCTTGTTTCTCCCAACATAGTGAAGATTCAATTTACAACGGGTGATTAACAATACTATTGTCAACGTTGTGGTTCTTGTTCGTAAGTTAGAATGACACTTATTGAAAGCCCCAAACCACGTAAAACATGCAAAGAAAATTAGAGGCGTCTAACTTTGTTTTTCAGGGGTGTGCTATGATGTGATATGGCCATGATTATGATTATATATGATGCATGCAATGATCCTTATTGTAAGTTGGCAACCGGAAGGAGCCTTATGGTTGTCTTTTAAATTCCATTAAGACTTGTGTGTCTATTATTCAAATTAGTTGTAATAGTTTAACATGGTGGATGACAAGCATGGAGCGGTGCCATTGACCTTGACGCCACGCCGGTGATGATGGAGATCAAGTTCGTTCTTGAAGATGGAGATCGGAAGCACATGAAGAAAGGCCAAATAATATCACATATTTTGAATTGCATGTGATGTTAATCCTTTTATACATCTTGTATTGCTTAAATTGCAAAATTAGCATTATAAGATGATCCCTCTCACAAAATATCAAGTTATAAAGTGTTAATCCTTAGTAGGCACCATTGCCAAAGATCGTTGTTTCGAAGAACCACGTGATGATCGGGTGTGTTAGATTCTACGAGTATATACAATGGGAGCAAGCAAGATTTTCTCATGTGGAAACTAAGGTTAAATCTTGAAGAGCCTAGCATGTACAGACATGGTCTCGGAACACGGAATACCAAAAGGTAAAGCATGAGTCATATAGATGATATGATGAACATGATGATTGTTCGCCTTTGAAACTATATCATGTCATGTGATGATCAGACTTGGTGTAGTAGATTTGGTTCATGTAATCACTAAAACAATGTGAGGGATATTATTTTGAGTGGGAGTTCAACAGAAATATGATTAAAAGTTGAACACTATTTATCATAAATTAAATCAAAGTGAATTTGCATATTTGTTGTAGTCATTGGCATCCGTTTACCTCCTTGCGCTTAGTTATAATTGAGATATAGAACTATAGAATTCTGGATAGTTACTTTATGGACTGGTATCGTATTGTTTTGATGTGTCAATGTAAAGTTTAAAAGTCCTATTGCAAACTTTTAGTAGGTTCTGGTTACTTATTGAAGTTTAATAATTAGTATTAAATCAAGAGTAACTATTCCAGTGTTAGTATATAAATATCATGTTTGTCTCCATGATTCTTGATATTCAAAAGATTGTTTAATATCAAGGTTATCGAGGAGCTGAAAGAATTGTTTCAGAAACCATCATGTGTGAAAGATATTGTGATATCTGAAACGAAGTTTTGGTTGCAACATGATAGAGTATAATATGGCAAAAGTCATGTTCTCATATTTGATGAGAATTTGCAAAAGGTTGGAGACGCTTGTCGTCCTAAACCTCCAAAAGGCTTTGGAGAGCAACATTATACTCGCAATTCACCGTTATAAGCTAAAGTAACTTGATCATGAATAGCTCCATGATAAGGATGAATATTTGATGTAGGATAAAATTTTTACTACCCTAAAATATTACTAAATAAAATGGAATTTGAAAGAACACCAAACATTTGATGATGGTGATCTACTTCAAAGTGCATGTCCAAAGACATTGGTATTTAACTATACACGCTTTGGACTATGTGTCATGAGTATGGCGCCACCTTGTGATGTTGATAGATTCTTTTGAAAGGATAAAGAAATACTGAAAGAGAAATCTAAGAAATATTCGCCAGAAGAGAAAAGACTAGAATTTTTCAGCTTAGTTATATAGAAGATATACATGTTATGGATATATTCTTTGCTTGTTAAACAATTTGGTTCTTAAGTATTGGATACTGAATTCGTTGGCGTGAATCGTCATACAAAACAACACAATTCATGAACTACAATGGCCTAAGTAACTAGACAAAGAATATGTCATGATATTCATCGAGAACAAATAAACGTTATTTTGTTGCTCGTTAATATCAAAGCTTTCCTTCAAGATTGTTTTATCAGGTATTAATTAGAACAAAAGGGTTGCTCAAATAATTTATGTATTCCATGAAAGATGGATGATATACAAGTTTAGTTGGATAAATCACATCCATAAAGATAATGCTAAAAATGTCAAAAGACAATTGATTGAAAGATCACTTAAGGAGTGACATCGCCGTTTAAATTATAGTGGAAACAAAACATGAAGAAACCCCATACTTGATGGAATTGTGGAGTCTTTTAATTACTATCAAATGACGCTTGTGATACTTTCCTAGATATAATTAAAACTCCGTTCATGGGCCAAAGGGAACGAATGACTAGGTTATTGGAACTTGTACAATGAAGTCCATTATGTGTAGTCAAGAAGCGATGGATTTCAACTTCATATGCTTTCTTCAAAAAAAATTGAGTGAATATATGAATATTTACTTAATGAGGATGATGTGTGAAACATTAGAAAAGTTCAAAGACTTTCAAGATGAATAGCAAAATCAATGTAACAAGAAAATATAGAATTTATGATAGGATCATAGAGGAACATTTTTGAGTTACAAGTTTTGCATAACACCTAAGATTTGAGAAATCGTTCCGTGGATTTGCGTTTTCCAAAACACCATATGAGTATGGAATAATCGAGATATGCAATGAAACCTTGTTTGACATTGTAAGATCAAAGGTGTAATTTATAAAACTGCCATTATATTTTAAAGATTAAAGGTTTTATAGACTACTGCTTTTCACTGAAAAGAGCTCCATCATGATCCATTGAAATGACAACATATAAAGTTATGGTTTGGGATAAAACCCAAGTTGTCCTTTCTTAAACATTGGTATGCATAAGTAAGATGTTTACAACCAAAGTAGGATGACCATGTATTTGTAGGTTATTTCGGATAATCGTAGGGTACTCCTCCATAACACCAAAGACAAAAGTATTTTTCGCTTAGCACGTCAATTTTCTTGAGAAGAAATTTTTCGTGAAAAGTTAAGTGGGAGGACAATAGAACTTTGATAAGGTTAAAAGAACCTTAGCTATATGTGCAAAGTTGCGCATCACGGAAAAGTGTTCCGGAGGCAGCAATAATGCTCATGGCTCACATGCCTCAAAGGTTGTGGTCACGAAGGTCTAAGTTCCTATTGAACCTAGTAGGTCGGGTAAACAATCAAATACGAGCATTTGAAAGTGTATCATTGTTATTTGATAATGAAGAACCGGCTATATGCAAAGAAGCGATGATGGGCCCTGACTCGGTCAGATGGCTTTAAGCCATAGAATTCGTGATAGTTCCATACACGAGAAATCAAGCTTTGAACTTGAAAGACCCTCGAGAAAGGTGTAAGACATTATAGTCGTGTTTTGATCTATAATAAAATAGACATGGATGTTTCACATCTATGAAATAGTCGACATGTTGGGAAAGAGTTCACAACAATGTTCAAAGGTTAACTATGACAAAATTTGATCTTTCATAGCTATATTTAGTCTGGACGGATTAATGTAGCAACCAATACATATAATTTTTTTATGTGGTAGTTGAATAAACAAAACAAGTTCTTCTAATAGAATTATTACCTAGAACATGTGCATAACATGGTCCATAGGGTTTTGTTAATTCAAAGGATGCTAAAATGTTTATGCAAACTACAATGGTTGAAGTGAGCATCTCGGAGTTGGAATCTTTACCATGATGAAACTGTTAAAAAAAGGTTTAAATTCATCAGAGATGATGAAGATGCTTGCATTTGCAAGAAATTAAGTGGGAGCGCTAAGACATATTTCTAATACATTATGTGGAGGACATATTGTTGATTGGAAACCATGTATTTAATACATGTTAAGAATTTCATCTCGATGAAAGACTTAGGCAAAACCCAAATATTTGGCATCAATATCTATATAGATAGATTGAGACGCTAATATGGTTGTGCCAAATATACATATATGAGATATTGAAAGTGTTCAATATGGAAATGACAAGAAAGGTTCTTGCCACATAGAAAGGATTAAATCAAAATTCAAGTGTATCGACACTTGATAAGTGAAAGAAAGATTCAAGTATTTTTGATACTTGATGAATGAAATCACAAAGAGTATTTTTCCAATCATACTGTGATATCTACACATCCAAATATGTCTTATACTCTAAATGTTATGAGCATATACCAAAATGATTCATAAGATAATTATTGGACGATAGTAAAGATATTCTTATGATCTTTTGAAAGAACTAATATATGTTGTTTTTGTAGAGGTGACAAATAGATAGATAGTTCATTGTAAAGAGTTACATTAATACTAGTTTTGTCATGAAGTACAAATTAAGTTTATCTCAATTTAAACTATGAGTGGCACAATGTAATGGAAAGGAGATTCCATGATGTATTTGGATGAGTTCCAAATTTAAGACATTGTGATGGATACTACAACAAAAGGCTAAGTATATGACTGTTATTGTAACAGCTAAAGAGGGTATTTGCGTCAAGTAGTTTGATTATCAAACTAGGTGTGGTTCACAGTGGGTAGTACTATGAAGATATATTGTACGAAAATATTGTCAACATGTTTTAACCCCAAGGAACTAAAGGTCTCACCAAAGGACCAAATTTATACAATTCCATCTCATTAGAGAATGAGTGAGGCGTAGAGACGAACATACATGCTATTTCACACGGACCTATAAGTGTCGGATCTAAAGATCGGTTGACCACTAGCAATAATGTAAATACAACACCGGAAAGCCATAGGTGTTGAATACACAAAGTTTTGAAACTAGATTATTGTCTCTAGTGCAAGTGGGAGACTGTTGGAGATATGTCCAAGAGGCAATAATAAAGTGGTTATTATCATATATTCGTACTTATGATAAATGCTATAATTGTATTAACCAGAAACATTAATACTTGTGTGGTTTGTAAACATAAAAGAGTCCCTAGTGAATCCTCTTATTAAACTAGCTTGTTGGTTAATATATGATCATGGTTTCCTGATCATGATCATTGAGATGTTATTAACAACAAAGTCATATCAAGTCATTCAAATAGTTCACTTGCTATAAGCTTTCTGATACGTAGTAACCTAATTCCTTCGACCATGAGATCATGCTAATCACCATCACCGGAAGGATGCTTTGACATCAAACACCACACCCTAATTGGGTGTCTATAAAGGTGGCATTGAGTGTTCGGAAAGTATGTGTTGAGGTACATGGATCAAGAGTGGGATTTGTCCATCCATATGACAGATAGATATATTTTGGTCCCTCTCGGCGGAATGTCATCCAATTAGCTTGCAAGCATGTGACTGCATCACAAGGGATCACATATCACGGGAACGAGAAAAGAATACTTATCGGTAACGAGGTTGAACTAGGTACGCAGAGATACCAACGATTAGACCTCGGATAACTAAAATATTTCGAGACAAAGGGATATTGGTTTCGTATGTAAATGGTCCATTTGATCGCAAAGTAATCATAGAAATATGTGGGAGCCATATGAATTTTCAGATTCCTCTATTGTTTATTGATCGGAAAAGAGTCTCGATCATGTCTGCATAATTCAAGAAACATAGGGAGACACACTTAAGGATTCGATGTTGTTTAGTAGATATGGAATGTGAGTAAAGAGAGCGAATGTTGTTCGGAGTCTCACATGGGATCCGGGATATCACGAGGAGATCCGGAATGGTCCGGAGAATAAGATTCATATAAGGAAAGTCCAATTTCGGAGTTCAGGAATGATTCCGGTGTTTTCACCGGAATGTTCTCGAAGGGTCTAGAAGGTTCACCGATCTGGAAGGTGAAGGTTACATGGATGTGTCATGACAAAGTGTAATAGTTGCATCATGTCCCAGTTGACTTGTATGGACACTTGGAAGAGATAAATCAAGCTCTAATTTGAAAGTCAAAAAGGCAGTTTGAAAAAGTCAAATCCCAACATGGTTTCTGAGTTAGGGAGGGTTTCTGAGTTAGGGAGGGTTTCCACCTGGGTTTTGAACACCCTTGGACACCCCCACCTATATAAGGAGGGGTGGGGGAGCACCCCCAAGGTATCGCCCTTGCTCTAGGCGCCCAAGAACCAATCCCTAGGCCATCGGTGCCCTCCCCCCAAGCCGCCGGCGCCCTAGATCCCCTCTAAACCGCCGGTGCTGTCTAGCCTAAACCCTAGCCGCCGGCTGCCCTCTTCCCTCGGCATCTAAAACCTAGATCACCGAGGCCCTCTGCTACTCCACCATACTCGCTCCGGCTTAGGAGAAGCCCTGCGGGATCTCCCCTCTACTTTCGACACCACGCCGTCATGCTGCCGGAATCGCGAGGAGAGAGTTACAAACTCTACTGCCTACTGGACCAAGGGAGAGGAAGGTCTTCATCGAGAATCGTACGTGCGAATGACTGTGGGAGCGCTGCCAGAACGCGGCGCCGGAAGGATCGCCTACGCGATCTTGAGATCGGCAAGTGAACGACTACATCACCCACGAGAATCTGCTCTCGTTAACCGCTTTGGAATCTTCGAGGGTGAGTACTCTAATCGACTCGTTGCTACAATCAAGTAGATAGATCTTGGCTTGTTTGTGTTCATGCGGTTGAAATTTTTTATTTTCCATGCTACGAACCCCTACAGTACATTGCAGCCACACATTAGGTGGTCAGCACTACACTTGTGGTGGACCGACCCGAAGATTGCAAGACCCACGGGGTCCAACGCCCAATCTGTTACCTCAGCGAGGTACTGACCCGACAAAACAGAGGTACCCTCATTACCAGAAGCTCGCCTACGGCGTATTCATGTCGACATGTCGACTAAGCCACTAATTGAAGGAGCACTAGATCATGGTCGTCAACGACGCACCACTATCAAACATCCTGAACAACCCCAAAGCCACGGAACGCTTAGTCCTGTGGGGCATCGAGTTGTCTCCTCGAGACATCATCTACGAGCGGCGCACCGCCATCAAGTCCCGGGTCCTCACTGACTTCTTCCTCCACTAGATGGATCTCCAACTGCCGGACACTCCGGACATGTCGCAGTCCTGGACGATGCACTTCGACGGCTCCAAGCGTAAATCTGGAGAAGGAGCCGGCGTCATACTGAAATCCCCCCAAGGTGACAAGATGAAGTACGTTCTTCGGATGAAATTCCGATCCTATAACAACAAGGCCGAATATGAGGCCCTCATCCACGGCATGAGGATGGCTAAGTTGTGCGGCGCAACATACCTTGTCATCCAAGTTGACTCGAACCTAGTCGTGCAGCAGAGAATGAACGACTGCGACGCCCATAGGGCCAACATGATCCCGTACCACGCGCTCTACAACTCACACGAAGGGGACTTTGATAGATGCGAGCTTCGGCATGTTGCCATAGAAAGCAATGAGGAGGCGCCAACATGTTAAGCGATGTTGGCAGAGAAAGCAACTCACCTGGAGAACAAGAAGGACCTGAAAATCTCGACACGAAGGTCGAGCTAGTCAGCCTAATGTAGGTCATGGCGATCGAAGAAACATGGACGCAACCATACCTTCACTACCTGATAAACAATAAGCTGTCCGAAGACACGAAAATTTCCCGATGCATATCACGCCGATCAAAGGCCTTCACCATCATCAACGGCGAGATGTACAAGCGCAGCATTTCGGGCGTACTCCAACGATGTGTCACCATCGGTGATGGCAAAAACATTCTCCAAGACATCCATGAGGGGATGTGTGGCCATCACGTAGGAAGTCGCGCCCTAGTCGCCAAAGCACTACGAGCTGGGTTCTAGTGGCCAACCACAATGAACAACGCCAAGGAGATAGTCCAGAGGTGCAACGCCTGTCAGAGGCACGTGGACAAGCCACACGCACCAGGATCCGAACTGATGCCAATACCGGTGGCATGGCCCTTCGCCCAATGGAGCCTCGACATGATTGGCAAAATTCCAAAGTACTCGCCAGGAGGCCACGTCCTCCTCCTGGTCGCAGTCCACAAATTCTCCAAGTGGAGCGAGGCCATGCCCATCACAAATTAAAGCAGCAAAACTGCCACCCAGTTTTTCGAGTCCATCGTCCACAGGTTCGGCGTGCCACACAGCATCATAACGGACAATGGCTCAAACATCATCTCGAATGAATTCCGAGAGTTACTACGGGAATCTCGGAATCAATGTATCATATGCCTCTGTGGCACATCCGCAGACCACCGAACAGGTCGAAAAGGCCAACGGCATCAAGAAGAGACTACTATGCCCACTCGAAAGGCTTGCGGGAGGCTGGGCAGACGAGCTACCCTCCATCCTCTCGAGCCTGCGCACAACGCCAAACACCTCAATTGGATATACACCCTTCTTCATGGTGCACGGAGCAGAAGCTATGCTACCTGCTGAAGTACGCCCAAGTTCCCACGGGTCGTTGCTTACAGCGAGGACAAATCATCGGCCGCACTCGAAGACGCTGTCGACACACTCTACGAGGAACGCGACATTGCCACGGCCCGCTCAGCGGTGTACCAACAGAGCCTCCGCAACTACCATAGCCGTCGGCTGCGCCCAAGGTCCTTCGTTGAAGGAGACCTCGTCCTGCGACTCAAGTAAGAAGGACACAAGAAGCTCGATTCACCCTGGATAGACCAGCATAGTTTGTACGAGCGAATGGATTCGCCCGTTTGTTGGGTGCAGGCCTGTAGCTCTTTGATCGAGGTTGGCATCTTGCTGGTACCCTTGAAGTTTCGGATGAAACTGTACGCTAGTTCCTCCCAACTACAGATGGATCCCGAGGATAGGCTGCTGAGCCAGATCCGGGCTGAGCCTGTCAGCTGCAGCTGAACGCATTGCAGGGCGGTACTTTTGTTGCCGTTGTGCAGTTTGACGGACGACAGGTGGTCGCTGAGCCACGCCTTAGGGTCCTATGTGCCGTCGAATTTCGGAGTGTCCGAAGGAAGCTTGAAGTTCCTCGACATCCGTGTCCGCCGAACAGATCTGCTGAAGCATCGAGCTCCGCAGAGTTCTCCTTCGTCGTCAGCCTCTTCAGATTTGGATGAGCATCTGCGCTTGGTGCGTGCCTTGTCGATCTTGCGCTGAGCGAGTTCGCTTCGAGCGTCATAGTCACTGCTGCGACGTCGTGGACTCTTTCGTCGTCAAGGTAGATCGTGTTCCTCCTCGTCGGATGAGGGTGTGGGACTGCAGTTGAATCTGACCGCAGCTTTCTTTTTTGGCTCCGCAGGAGCTTCTTCGTGGAGTGCAGCTCCAAGGAGTCCGAGTCCGGCTAGCGCGGACTTGTGCATGGCCCTCTTCGGGTCCCCCACCGGAGGTGGATGGGACGCAAGATATGTGGTGGCTGCCATGATCGCAGCTTGCGGCGTCTTCGGGATGACGTTGCCGTTGGCGTCCATCTCCATGAAGGACGTGTTGAGGGTCCGGGTCACCTCGCGACGTGCAGCGGGGTCCATATTCTCTATGCAAGAACGATTCTTGTTGGCATTGTTGCTGTGCGAGCTGGAGCCGCCCATGGCGGAGAGCGCAGCTCGCCGTGCACTAGACTCCAAGGCCGCTTGCTTGCGTTTGTCGAGTACCTCTTGCATCTTCACCTGCTTTTTGTGCTCTTCGATGAGGAGCAGATGGTATGCCATCAGTAGGTCCCTTGAGTCACCCACAGGAAGGATTTGGTTGCCCGCCACGGCTTCGCGTGCTTGGTTCCATCCTTCCACGCTGACGTGGATTACCCGATAGGCATCGGTGTCGTCATCGTTGGGTGGGAGGGATGGTTATCTCCTATTTTCGCCGTTTCTACCCTGTGGGTTGGGCGGCGGCGTGTGTGTAACCGATTATGGTGGTTGCTCCACGTCCCTTTGGATGACTGCGGCGCATTGGTAGCGTCCGTAGGTTGGATCGCTGCTGCCGCTGCTTTCGGATCCGGAACCGTAGGTCCCTTCATCCGACGGAGGATCGCACATATCTGAGTTGCAGCTACTGCTGTCGTATGACTCATCTGCCGATGTTGACGTGCGTAGCACGGGATGTCGAGCGCATGAGGCGGGCCTGATCGATGGCAGTGGCACCCGCTCTGGGAGGCAGAGAGTGCCAGTCTATCCCACCTGGAAGCAAAAGCTCCTGAACAGGATCTCGAGCCCGTCGCCCACGGGCTCAAAGTCCTTCATGGTGGATGTCGAGTGGTCGATGAAGTCGAAAGCACCGAAGAGGAGATGGCTCTCTGTCGCCAAGGATTTGTATATCCCTTTGGTCGGGACCGTCACGATCGCACAATCAGCGCCCCCGATTCCCACAGAGGGCGCCAATTGACGAGGTTTAATCTCATTAATGCCCATTGTTATGAGCTTGGGTTTTGGAGAAGATGGGGTGATGGAGATCGCGGAACGATTAACAGACAAACAAACAGGGGACACGAGATTTATCCAGGTTCAGGCCCCCGGAGGGAAAACCCTACTCCTGCTTGTCTGCTCTTGATTACGGTGGAACCGAAAGTTACAGGGGTGCGCATATGCAATCTAGCGTGGAGGTGTGTATGTGGTGGTATGAGAGAGAGCCTCCTCGTCGTACCCTCCTAGCCTTTATATAGAGATAGGCAGTTCTCGGGAAGAGATCGAGTCGGTTACAAGTTTAGGGTTTGCCCATTTGAATATTCTATCTGTTCTATTCTTGATCTCCAAGGATCCAAATATGTCATGGGCTTGGGCCACCCGAAAATCTTCATGGGCCACGTATATTCTCATGGGCCTTCCTTGGGCTAGACTAGGTATGCTGATATCGTGTACCTGTAGGGTATAACCATGTCACCGCCGACCCCGCCGAGCACGCCACTCCCCGCTCCCGCTCCCGCGCCCTTGCCCCCCCTCCCCCCCGAGCTCAATCGGCCACGCGCGCCACCACCGCAACTCCGACAAAGCAGCGCCGCCACACCAAGCGAGGCTGCCCACGCCGCCACCTCCCGCGCCCGTGCCTGCCACCAACGCCACCGCCGTTGAGTTAGGGTTAATTAGGTTAGGATTAGGATTATATTAGTTAGGATTAGTTCACAAATAAAGGATTATAGTTAGGATTTTTAATTTAATTAGGAGTAGTTTATTTAGTGTAATATATATAGTGTGTATTTATGTATATAGGGTGTATTTATGTATATAGTGTATTTAGTTTATTTTTAATTATAATTAGGATTAGTATTTTATAGATTATTTATGTACCCGCGCCGCCATCGCACCTCCGGGTTTAGGGTTTAGGGGTGGTGACCGGAGTTAGGGTTAGGGTGGTGGTTCTCGCGGGAAGCCGCTTAGTCGCCCGCCTCTCCCGCAGCCACCATCACCGGCCACCACCACCGCACCTCTAGGTTTAGGGTTTAGGGGTGGTTACCGGAGTTAGGGTTAGGGCGGTGGTTCTGGCGGGAAGCCGCTTAGTCGCCCGCCTCTCCTGCGGCCACCATCACCATCCACCTCCACCTCACCTCCGGGTTTAGGGTTTAGGGGTGGTGACCGGAGTTAGGGTTAGGGTGGTGGTTCTCGCGGGAAGCCGCTTAGTCGCCCGCCTCTCCTATGGCCACCATCACCGGCCACCGCCACCGCACCTCCGGATTTAGGGTTTAGGGGTGGTGACCGGAGTTAGGGTTAGGGTGGTGGTTCTCGCGGGAAGCCGCTTAGTCGCCCGCCTCTCCCGTGGCCACCATCACCGGCCACCGCCACTGCACCTCCGGGTTTAGGGTTTATGTTTCATTTTGTTAAGTTCAAATAAATATTGTGTGCATTTTGCAGGAACTATGGATCCACCTAGTCTAGTCCGCAGAGACCTAGATTCGGAACAATTGCTTGAGGATATGATTCACGATGCCGATGAGGGATCTCCCTCAAGGTATCTAAACTCATCCGGTGAGGGAGAGGAGACCAACAAACAAGAGGAAGAAGCTCATGGACGCGTAACGCAGACCGACGAGGTATATATATATATATATGATGTCCAATGATCATCACTAGATGTACTTATTTGAATATATATTATGTTGACGAATGTTTCTTATCTTAGGCCTCTACATCGAGCAAGAAAACCAAGCGCAGCCGAGCCAAAAAGTTGCCCCAGGGTACTGTTTATGAAATTACAGGGGTTTTAGGAGACGGCGAACCATTGGAACCAAAGAAAAGAAAACAACTATTTCTACAACAATGTAGAGTTATTGCTAGAGATCGCACCCCGATCACTGTTCGGGAGTGGAATAAGCCCGAAGAGGCGGAATGGAGTGATGTGTATACTGACCTAATGGCACATTTCAAGCTGCTAGAATGTGACACTGCTTAAATGAGAAAGAAAGTCAAGCAGTTTGCACTGAAGAAGATGTCCAAACTATTCAAGAACTGGAAGAAGTCATTATGGCAACAGTACCAGAAGGACAAGAAAACCCCATTATTCGAAGGCTATCTAGCGAAGAAGTAGCCTTACTGGGATGCATTTGTGGAGTATAGGAAAACAGGAGTTGCTACGGAAAAGTCAGAAAAAAACAAGATAAATGCTGCGAAGAAGAAATATCACCATAACATGGGGCCAGGGGTTTACGCGGTTGAGATGCCTAAGTGGGATGCAAAAGAGAAAGAGCTTCAGGATAAAGGGATCACTCCAGAACCAATTCGCGAAGAATGGGATTTGAGGGCAAGAAATTGGTTCCTTGTGCATGGGAGTACATATGACGAACTTACAGGGGACCTTGTTTGCAGTGACGGGATAAAGGTACCCAGGACTGCATTGCTAAAAGTGTTCAATGATATTAAATATGGAATAAAACAGTTTCATCCCGATAGAGAGAAAGACTTGCTGAGCTTGGTCCTCGGGAATCGCAAACATGCAGGACGAGTCTGAGGCCTTGACGGGAGTTTCACATGGGATACTAGGCTTCCTAAGGACCAAGGTACCTATAGAATCCGAGCAAGAGCAAAGCAACGACGGGAGGAGGAGGAGGCAGACAAGTTCAACCACCTGCTAGGAAGACTTGACAAGCAGTAGCAGCATATCGACAAACTTAGAGGAATAGCGCGCTTGCAGCAAGATCCTCCACTCGATATTACCGCCAACCCATCTCAGCGGAGAAGAGCATCGCTGAACCGGAGGTCCCGTCTAACGATGCATCCTATACAGATGGCGGTCCCGGCTACCCCGTCGATGGAAGTAAGGATCAGATACCTTGTGAGCTCCATATTAAATTGAAGAACGTATCTGTGAAGGTGGCGGTCGGATCGGCTTTGCCTTGTCCGCCTGACACATGTTGGCATGGCCGTGAGATTCCACCTGGCTATGCTAAAGTCAGGGCGGATCAAATCGTAAAGGAATGGCAGTCAATGGAGCTTGATATCCCTGGACCTGAAGGTGAGATCACACTCGGAGAAGTACTTGGTGGGATCATTCTCTGGGAAAAGAACAACATACGGTTTCCAGGCTCGGCCCCAAGGATAACACTACCGCCTCCAAGTCGTCGCAGGTGTCCTTCACCTCCACCTCCACCTCCATCACCTCCAAGAATCCCACCCCATGATGATTACGACCACCACATCCCGAGTCCTTCTTGATCTCCGTCGCAGGCTCAGCAGTCTTCACCGCCCGCTAAGGACAATAAGCGGAAGCATGCTCTGTCAGTGAGTACTAAAGGACGCACAGACTAAAACGGAAAATGACGCCCCTCCCAACAGTGACTCATTAGAATCTTCCCATCAGATCTTACGATCGTACTGATGTGTAATCTGCAGCGATAGCAAAGGCCAAAGTGGCAGCGCATTTTGAGAAGAAGAAACCCGAGCCCGCTCTGGTATACACCGAGAAGCATAAGGCATATGCAATTGATTTTCTGAACAAAAAATCACAATATGAGTTGCACCATAAGCCATATGACTATCTACGTACACTTCAGAAAGAAGTGGAGAATAGTAAATCAAGCAAATCAAGCAAATCAAGTGCAAGCGGTAAAAAATCAGCAAGCATAGGTGCAAGCGGGACCAAAACTGCAATCAGTAAAAAATCAGACGTTCACCTTCTCGGACAGCAGGCCAAACAAACGATCGCACCCCTCAAGGTGTTTTCAGATAACGTTCCCCTTCTCGCACAACAGCCACTAGATATGTCAGTAGCTGCGGAGTTGGCGGCCAGCATTGAAATTACTCTTGATGAACTGTTAGACCCCAACTCGACCATCTACCAAAGATGCCAATAGCCCGTAGATATGTAATAGGTGAGGATTTGGTCAGCAAAGAAAAGGTGAAAGAACTGCCAACACAACTGCTGAATCTCCATGACTTGTACTTGACAGCTTCAAAGGAAGGGAGAATATTTATCATAGTGAAATTCCCACGGGCATGAGTTCTACTTCAGAATAGGCGAAGAGGTCCATTTTAAGTTTCTAGAACTGTTCCAGTTATACAATCTCGACGCCCTCAACAAATCTATCCTCAGCTGCTATTGTCTGTAAGTTGTTGAATTCATTGTTTACATGTTCAGTTCATTGCATGTAATTATCCTCATTATATCCTTTCCTACTCTATTATTATGCAGAATGAAGATCCAGTAATGTAAAATAAGAAGAGTCTATACTGTTGGGTTCATTGACCCAGATAAAGTAAATATAAAGACGCTAACAACAAACCCCGAGGAGACGGAGGAAAACATTTTGAGGTTTTTAAAGGAGCAAAATTTCTATGACCACATACTATTTTCTTACAATTTCGAGTAAGAGTCTTACTCTGTTGTACACACGTTCAATTTTGCTTACTCGACGCTAAGTGTAACTGATCAGTTACTGATGTATATATATAAACATTTGCAGCTTCCACTGGATTCTGCTAGACATTCAACTTGATAATGGAAGAGTTGAAGTCATGGACCCATCAAAGAGAAACCTGGAAGCGTTCCTCAGCATGCAGGACATGCTCCAAAAGTAATTTTCTCGCTATATCGGTCTCTTTCGTTGATTTCCTAAGATATCAGGTAAATAATAACTCATTCATTCATTTTTCTTCGCCGGGCAGGGTTTGGATCCGGTTCAAGCGCGAGGTTAAGGGTTCCTTTAGTCAGCAACTGACGTTTAAGGCGGTCTCGGTAAGTAGCACATGATATGTCCGCGCATCTCATTACTTCTAGTTTCAATACAATGATGATGCTAGATTATTATTTTGATTGAATTCTATTCTCGTAAAGTGCGCGAGGCGTCCACAAGGGTCGAATTTATGTGGATTCTACGTTTGCGAGTTCATTCGCACATTTACCACGGAGCACAAAGATTATAAGGTCGACGTAAGCAATACATTCACACCATCATTTTATTACCGTCACTTTTCATTATCATGATTGATATTCATATTTGATCTCCTTTTCCTCTATAGTTCGAGAGGATCTAGCAATTGCAGAGGAGCTAGCAGGTTTTATTTTCAAAGAGATGGTACACGATGGCGGAGAATTTTGTGTGAATAGGCGCTAATGATCTCCATGTAATTGACTAGACGGGCTCTAGTCCCGATAATTGTGATCTCCATGTAACTATGTAAATTGTATATATTTGTATGCTCGATTTTGTAGTACAAGTTATCTTATATATATGCACGAACATGTATGATATGTGGTGGCGTATAAATATTCAAAAACCATTTTGAAATGAAAAATAAGTAAATAAAACAATACAAAATAAAATCTCTGTCACGGCGGAGAAACGGCACAAATGAGCACGCAGGGGCAGCCACGTGGACACCCACTAGTCCCAGCTGGTAACTGGGTCGGGACTAGTGTTGGGCCTCTAGTCCCGCTTGATTAGTCCCGGTTCAAAAACCGGGACTAAAGTCCCTTACGTCCCGGGACTAGAGGCCCTATTTCCACTAGTGCTGGTCCCTACACCATCCACTTCTACATGCTCAAGAAGAAGGCCAACGACATGCTCAAGGATTTCCGAGAATTCCAGAAGGTCAGTGAGGGCCTCACCCAAATGAGGTGCCAGATGGTGAACCCTGGATTCACACATTCTCTAGGTGCCATCACCCACGGAGCTCCTCCACTACCACATGGCGGACCATCGCAGCTGCTGGTCCCACCAGCACCAAACAACGGTGCAGATGGGTACCCCCCACCGAAAGGATCACTAATGATCCAGAAGGGGTGCCCAACCAAAAGGGTGCAGAAGAAGATCACCCGCCAAGTCAGCCTGGTCGTGGCCTCCCCACCAGCCATACCTGAGTACCTCAGCGGCTCGGAGTCCTGCATCACGTTCGACCGCTCAGACCACCAGTGTCAGGTCCCTTGCCCAGGCAACTCTGCACTGGTGCTCGAAGCCCAGATCGAGGGATTTGAGATGAGCCACGGCTTCATGGACGGCGGTAGCGGCATCAATCTGATGTTCGCCAGCACACTCGTAGCTATGTGGATCCCGCTCTACGGCCTAGAACAATCGGACATGATGTTCCACGGCATAGTCCCGGGGAAGGGCATATACCCCCGGGCAAGATATGGCTCGACGTCATCTTTAGCAAGCCCGAAAACTTTAGGCGCGAGCGACTAGAGTTCAAAGTGGTGGACTGGCCATCACAATACCACGCCATCCTTGGGCACGTGGCATTCACAAGATTGCTGACAGTACCACACTATGCGCACCTGCTACTGAAGATGCCAGGACCTAGGGGCGTCATCATCGTCCCAGGAAGCTTGACCAGGTCCGACACCTGCGATAGATACTTCAACAGAATCTCTTAGTTGTTCGGCCTGCAGGAAGAGCTCACAAGACTCGGGGAAGTGATGGACAATGGGGCACCCCCAGTCACTAGGAAAAACGCACATGACATGTCGTTTGACTCCGCTGTCAACACAAAGAAGGTGCAGGTTCACCCGACAGATGCCTCTAAGACGGTGTTAATCGCCAACGACCCGAGCTCCGCATAGGAAAGAGAGCTCGTCGAATTCCTCCGTGAGCGCTGGAAAATCTTCGCCTGGTGTCTTACGGACATGCCGGGAGTTCCTAGGGAATTCGCCGAGCATGCACTCAACGTGTTTCCAGATGTGAAGCTAGTCAAGAAGTCGATGCATCCACTGTCCGAGCCAAGAGCCGAAGCCGTTGGAATCAAAGTCAACAGACTGCTCGACGCCAACTTTATTAGGGAAAGCAAATAAAGCGAGTGGCTGGACAAAACCGTGCTGGTTCCTAAAAAGGACATGGACATCCTGCGGATGTGCGTGGACTTCACATCGCTTAACAAGCACTGTCCCAAGGACCACTTCCCTCTACCAAGGATCGATCAAATCATCGACTCCACTGCAGGATGCAAGAAACTCTCCTTCCTCGACACCTACTCAGGATACAACCAAATTCGACTGAAGATCAAAGATCAGGAGAACGGCGTTTATCATGCCGTTTGGGGTGTTCTGCTACAACACAATGCCCTTCGGGCTGAAGAACGCATGCGCTACTTACCAGAGATGCATGCAGGCATGTCTGAAGAACCAAATCGGCCACAACATCAAGGTCTATGTCGACGATATAGTAATCAAGAATAAGGAGGCCAGGATGTTGATTGACGATCTCCGCGAGTCGTTAGATAACCTTGATCGCTACAATATCAAGATGAAACCAGACAAGTGCGCCTTCGGCGTCCCGTCTGGTCAATTACTCGGGTACTTAATCTCCCTACGGGGCATTGAGGCGAACCTCAAAGGAGTCCAGCAGCTAGCAGGGTGAATCGCGGCGCTCATCAGGTGCATCAGCCGAATGGGTGAGAAGGCCCTCCCATTTTATAAGCTGATGCGAAAGACGGACAAATTCGAGTGGACACCCAAAGCAGACGATGTGTTCGAGGACCTCAAGCGGCTACTCTCCACCTCAACTGTCCTCGTCGTGCCGAAGGAGCGGGAGCCTTTCCTGCTGTACATGTTGGATATATGCCCAAGAGGCAATAATAAAGTGGTTATTATCATATCTTCATACTTATGAAAATGTTTACATACCATGCTATAATTGTATTAACCGGAAACATAAATACTTGTGTGGTTTGTAAACATAAAAGAGTCCCTAGTTAAGCCTCTTGTTAAAATAGCTTGTTGGTTAATATATGATCATGGTTTCCTGATCATGAACATCGAGATGTTATTAACAATAGGTCATATTATTAGGAGAATGTTGTGATGGAAATACTCCTATAGTTAAGCATAGCATAAGATCAAGTCATTCAAATACTTCACTTGCTATAAGCTCTCTGATACATAGTAACCTAATTCCTTCGACCATGAGATCATGCTAATCACCATCACCGGAAGGATGCTTTCATGACATCAAACACCACACCGTAACTGGGTGGCTATAAAGGTAGCATTGAGTGTTCGGAAAGTATGTGTTGAGGCACATGGATCAAGAGTGGGATTTTTCCATCCATATGACGGATATATATATTTTGGGCCCTCTCGGTGGAGTTTCATCCAATTATCTTGCAAGCATGTGACTGGATCACAAGGGATCACATATCACGGGAACGAGAAAAGAATACTTATCGGTAACGACGTTGAACTAGGTACGCAGATTTACCAATGATTAGACCTCGGATAAGTAAAATACCGCGAGACAAAGGGAAATTGGTTTTGTATGTAAATGGTTCATTCGGTCGCAAAGTAATCGTAGAAATATATGGGAGCCATATGAATTTCCAGATTCCTCTATTGGTTATTGATCGGAGAAGAGTATCAATCATGTCTGCATAATTCACGAACCGTAGGGAGACACACTTAAGGATTCAATGTTGTTTAGTAGATATCATGAGGAGATCCGGAATGGTCTAGAGAATAAAATTCATATAAGGAAATTGCAATTTCGGAGTTCGGGAATAATTCCGGTGTTTTCACAGGAATGTTCTAGAATGGTCTAGAAGGTACAACGATCCGGAAGGGGAAGGGTACATGGATGTGTCATGACAAAGTGTAATGGTTGCATCATGTCCTAGGTCACTTGGCTAGAAACTTGGAAGAGCGAAATCAAGCTCTAATTTGAAAGTCAAAAAGGCAGTTTGAAAAAGCAAATCCCAACATGGTTTCCGAGTTAGGTAGGGTTTTTGAGTTAGGGAGGGTTTCCACCTAGGTTGGGAATACCCTTGGACTCCCCACCTATATAAGGCGGGGTTGGGGCGCACCCCAAGGTATCCCCCTTGCCCTAGGAGCCCAAGACCCAATCCCTAGGCCGGTCCTGCCCCCCCCCCCCCAAGCCGTCGGCGCCCTAGATCCCCTCTAAACTTCCGCTGCCGTCTAGCCTAAACCCTAGACGCCGGCTGCCCTCTCCCGTCGGCATCTAAAACCTAGATCACCGAGGCCCTCTTCTACTCCACCATACTCGCTCCGGCTTAGGCGAAGCCCTGCGGGATATCCCCTCTACTTCCGACACCACGCCGTCGTGCTGCCGGAATCGCGAGGAGAGAGCTACAACCTACTAGAACAAGGGAGAGGAAGGTCTTCATCGAGTACCATATGTGTGACCGACTGCGGGAGCGCTGCCGAAACGCGGCGCCAGAAGGATCGCCTACGCGATCTTGAGATCGGCAAGTGAACGACTACATCACCCACGAGAATCTGCTCTCCTTAACCACTTTGGAATCTTCGAGGGTGAGTACTCTAATTGACTTGTTGCTACAATCTAGTAGATAGATCTTGGCTTGTTTGTGTTCATGTAGTAGATTTTTTTAGTTTTCCATGCTACGAACCCCTACAGTGGTATCACAGCCATGTCTATATGTAGATTTGTTGCATGAGTAGAACACAATGGTCATTGTGGGCATTGATGCTTTTGTTGTTGATTGCTTCTTGTGTACTTTGCATCTTGCGGGATGGTGGGATGAACCGGCCTGGGATAACCTTACATTACATCATTCATGAGACTTGCTCGATGCTTGACATGCAACTTGTATTTCATAAGTGGCTTTGCGGGTGCTTGTTTCTCCCAACATAGTGAAGATTCAATTTACAACGGGTGATTAACAATACTATTGTCAACCTTGTGGTTCTTGTTCGTAAGTTAGAATGACACTTATTGAAAGCCCCAAACCACGTAAAACATGCAAAGAAAATTAGAGGCGTCTAACTTTGTTTTTCAGGGGTGTGCTATGATGTGATATGGCCATGATTATGATTATATATGATGCATGCAATGATCCTTATTGTAAGTTGGCAACCGGAAGGAGCCTTATGGTTGTCTTTTAAATTCCATTAAGACTTGTGTGTCTATTATTCAAATTAGTTGTAATAGTTTAACATGGTGGATGACAAGCATGGAGCGGTGCCATTGACCTTGACGCCACGCCGGTGATGATGGAGATCAAGTTCATTCTTGAAGATGGAGATCGGAAGCACATGAAGAAAGGCCAAATAATATCACATATTTTGAATTGCATGTGATGTTAATCCTTTTATACATCTTGTATTGCTTAAATTGCAAAATTAGCATTATAAGATGATCCCTCTCACAAAATATCAAGTTATAAAGTGTTAATCCTTAGTAGGCACCATTGCCAAAGATCGTTGTTTCGAAGAACCACGTGATGATCGGGTGTGTTAGATTCTACGAGTATATACAATGGGAGCAAGCAAGATTTTCTCATGTGGAAACTAAGGTTAAATCTTGAAGAGCCTAGCATGTACAGACATGGTCTCGGAACACGGAATACCAAAAGGTAAAGCATGAGTCATATAGATGATATGATGAACATGATGATTGTTCGCCTTTGAAACTACATCATGTCATGTGATGATCAGACTTGGTGTAGTAGATTTGGTTCATGTAATCACTAAAACAATGTGAGGGATATTATTTTGAGTGGGAGTTCAACAGAAATATGATTAAAAGTTGAACACTATTTATCATAAATTAAATCAAAGTGAATTTGCATATTTGTTGTAGTCATTGGCATCCGTTTACCTCCTTGCGCTTAGTTATAATTGAGATATAGAACTATAGAATTCTGGATAGTTACTTTATGGACTGGTATCGTATTGTTTTGATGTGTCAATGTAAAGTTTAAAAGTCCTATTGCAAACTTTTAGTAGGTTCTGGTTACTTATTGAAGTTTAATAATTAGTATTAAATCAAGAGTAACTATTCCAGTGTTAGTATATAAATATCATGTTTGTCTCCATGATTCTTGATATTCAAAAGATTGTTTAATATCAAGGTTATCGAGGAGCTGAAAGAATTGTTTCAGAAACCATCATGTGTGAAAGATATTGTGATATCTGAAACGAAGTTTTGGTTGCAACATGATAGAGTATAATATGGCAAAAGTCATGTTCTCATATTTGATGAGAATTTGCAAAAGGTTGGAGACGCTTGTCGTCCTAAACCTCCAAAAGGCTTTGGAGAGCAACATTATACTCGCAATTCACCGTTATAAGCTAAAGTAACTTGATCATGAATAGCTCCATGATAAGGATGAATATTTGATGTAGGATAAAATTTTTACTACCCTAAAATATTACTAAATAAAATGGAATTTGAAAGAACACCAAACATTTGATGATGGTGATCTACTTCAAAGTGCATGTCCAAAGACATTGGTATTTAACTATACACGCTTTGGACTATGTGTCATGAGTATGGCGCCACCTTGTGATGTTGATAGATTCTTTTGAAAGGATAAAGAAATACTGAAAGAGAAATCTAAGAAATATTTGCCAGAAGAGAAAAGACTAGAATTTTTCAGCTTAGGTATATAGAAGATATACATGTTATGGCTATATTCTTTGCTTGTTAAACAATTTGGTTCTTAAGTATTGGATACTGAATTTGTTGGCGTGAATCGTCATACGAAACAACACAATTCATGAACTACAATGTCCTAAGTAACTAGCCAAAGAATATGTCATGATATTCATCGAGAACAAATAAACGTTGTTTTGTTGCTCGTTAATATCAAAGCTTGCCTTCAAGATTGTTTTATCAGGTATTAATTAGAACAAAAGGGTTGCTCAAATAATTTCTGTATTCCATGAAAGATGGATGATATACAAGTTTAGTTGGATAAATCACATCCATAAAGATAATGCTAAAAATGTCAAAAGACAATTGATTGAAAGATCACTTAAGGAGTGACATCGCCGTTGAAATTATAGTGGAAACAAAACATGAAGAAACCCCATACTTGATGGAATTGTGGAGTCTTTTAATTACGATCAAATGACGCTTGTGATACTTTCCTAGAGATAATTAAAACTCCGTTCATGGGCCAAAGGGAACGAATGACTAGGTTATTGGAACTTGTACAATGAAGTCCATTATGTGTAGTCAAGAAGCGATGGATTTCAACTTCATATGCTTTCTTCAAAAAAAATTGAGTGAATATATGAATATTTACTTAATGAGGATGATGTGTGAAACATTAGAAAAGTTCAAGACTTTCAAGATGAATAGAAAAATCAATGTAACAAGAAAATATAGAATTTATGATAGGATCATAGAGGAATATTTTTGAGTTACAAGTTTAGCATAACACCTAAGATTTGAGAAATCGTTCCGTGGATTTGCGTTTTCCAAAACACCATATGAGTATGGAATAATCGAGATATGCAATGAAACCTTGTTTGACATGGTAAGATCAAAGGTGTAATTTATAAAACTGCCATTATATTTTAAAGATTAAAGGTTTTATAGACTACTGCTTTTCACTGAAAAGAGCTCCATCATGATCCATTGAAATGACAACATATAAAGTTATGGTTTGGGATAAAACCCAAGTTGTCCTTTCTTAAACATTGGTATGCATAAGTAAGATGTTTACAACCAAAGTAGGATGACCATGTCTTGTAGGTTATTTCGGATAATCGTAGGGTACTCCTCCATAACACCGAAGACAAAAGTATTTTTCGCTTAGGACGTCAATTTTCTTGAGAAGAAATTTTTCGTGAAATAGTTAAGTGGGAGGACAATAGAACTTTGATAAGGTTAAAAGAACCTTAGCTATATGTGCAAAGTTGTGCATCACGGAAAAGTGTTCCGGAGGCAGCAATAATGCTCATGGCTCACGTGCCTCAAAGGTTGTGGTCACGAAGGTCTAAGTTCCTATTGAACCTAGTAGGTTGGGTAAACAATCAAATACGAGCATTTGAAAGTGGATCATTGTTATTTGATAATGATGAACCGGCTATATGCAAAGAAGCGATGATGGGCCCTGACTCGGTCCGATGGCTTTAAGCCATAGAATTCGTGATAGTTCCATACACGAGAAATCAAGCTTTGAACTTGAAAGACCCTCGAGAAAGGTGTAAGACATTATAGTCGTGTTTTGATCTATAATAAAATAGACATGGATGTTTCACATCTATGAAATAGTCGACATGTTGGGAAAGAGTTCACAACAATGTTCAAAGGTTAACTATAACAAAATTTGATCTTTCATAGCTATATTTAGTCTGGACGGATTAATGTAGCAACCAATACATATAATTTTGTTATGTGGTAGTTGAATAAACAAAACAAGTTCTTCTAATAGAATTGTTACCTAGAACATGTGCATAACATGGTCCATAGGGTTTTGTTAATTCAAAGGATGCTAAAATGTGTATGCAAACTACAATGGTTGAAGTGAGCATCTCGGAGTTGGAATCTTTACCATGATGAAACTGTTAAAAAAAGGTTTAAATTCATCAGAGATGATGAAGATGCTTGCATTTGCAAGAAATTAAGTGGGAGCGCTAAGACATATTTCTAATACATTATGTGGAGGACATATTGTTGATTGGAAACCATGTATTTAATACATGTTAATAATTTCATCTCGATGAAAGACTTAGGCAAAACCCAAATATTTGGCATCAATATCTATATAGATAGATTGAGTCGCTAATATGGTTGTGCCAAATATACATATATGAGATATTGAAAGTGTTCAATATGGAAATGACAAGAAAGGTTCTTTCCACATAGAAAGGATTAAATCAAAATTCAAGTGTATCGACACTTGATAAGTGAAACAAAGATTCAAGTATTTTTGATACTTGATGAATGAAATCACAAAGAGTATTTTTCCAATCATACTGTGATATCTACACATCCAAATATGTCTTATACTCTAAATGTTATGAGCATATACAAAAATGATTCATAAGATAATTATTGGACGATAGTAAAGATATTCTTATGATCTTTTGAAAGAACTAATAATATGTTGTTTCTGTAGAGGTGACAAATAGATAGATAGTTCATCGTAAAGAGTTACATTAATACTAGTTTTGTCATGAAGTACAAATTAAGTTTATCTCAATTTAAACTATGAGTGGCACAATGTAATGGAAAGGAGATTCCATGATGTATTTGGATGAGTTCCAAATTTAAGACATTGTGATGGATACTACAACAAAAGGCTAAGTATATGACTGTTATTGTAACAGCTAAAGAGGGTATTTGCGTCAAGTAGTTTGATTATCAAACTAGGTGTGGTTCACAGTGGGCTAGTACTATGAAGATATATTGTAAGAAAATATTGTCAACATGTTTTAACCCCAAGGAACTAAAGGTCTCACCAAAGGACCAAATTTATACAATTCCATCTCATTAGAGAATGAGTGAGGCGTAGGACGAACAGACATGCTATTTCACACGGACCTATAAGTGTCGGATCTAAAGATCGGTTGACCACTAGCAATAATGTAAATACAACACCGGAAAGCCATAGGTGTTGAATACACAAAGTTTTGAAACTAGATTATTGTCTCTAGTGCAAGTGGGAGACTGTTGGAGATATGTCCAAGAGGCAATAATAAAGTGGTTATTATCATATATTCGTACTTATGATAAATGCTATAATTGTATTAACCGGAAACATTAATACTTGTGTGGTTTGTAAACATAAAAGAGTCCCTAGTAAATCCTCTTATTAAACTAGCTTGTTGGTTAATATATGATCATGGTTTCCTGATCATGAACATTGAGATGTTATTAACAACAAAGTCATATCAAGTCATTCAAATAGTTCACTTGCTATAAGCTTTCTGATATGTAGTAACCTAATTCCTTCGACCATGAGATCATGCTAATCACCATCACCGTTAGGATGCTTTGACATCAAACACCACACCGTAATTGGGTGTCTATAAAGGTGGCATTGAGTGTTCGGAAAGTATGTGTTGAGGTACATGGATCAAGAGTGGGATTTTGGTCCCTCTCGGTGGAATGTCATCCAATTAGCTTGCAAGCATGTGACTGCATCACAAGGGATCACATATCACGGGAACGAGAAAAGAATACTTATCGGTAACGAGGTTGAACTAGGTACGCAGAGATACCAACGATTAGACCTCGGATAACTAAAATATTTCGAGACAAAGGGATATTGGTTTCGTATGTAAATGGTTCATTCGATCACAAAGTAATCATAGAAATATGTGGGAGCCATATGAATTTTCAGATTCCTCTATTGGTTATTGATCGGAGAAGAGTCTCGATCATGTCTGCATAATTAAAGAAACATAGGGAGACACACACTTAAGGATTCGATGTTGTTTAGTAGATATGGAATGTGAGTAAAGAGACCGAATGTTGTTCGGAGTCTCACATGGGATCCGGGATATCACGAGGAGATCCGGAATGGTCTGGAGAATAATATTCATATAAGGAAAGTCCAATTTCAGAGTTCAGGAATGATTCCGGTGTTTTCACCAGAATGTTCTCGAAGGGTCTAGAAGGTTCACCGATCTGGAAGGTGAAGGTTACATGGATGTGTCATGACAAAGTGTAATAGTTGCATCATGTCCCAGTTCACTTGTATGGACACTTGGAAGAGATAAATCAAGCTCTAATTTGAAAGTCAAAAAGGCAGTTTGAAAAAGTCAAATCCCAACATGGTTTCTGAGTTAGGGAGGGTTTCTGAGTTAGGGAGGATTTCCACCTGGGTTTTGAACACCCTTGGACACCCCCACCTATATAAGGAGGGGTGGGGGAGCACCCCAAGGTATCGCCCTTGCTCTAGGCGCCCAAGAACCAATCCCTAGGCCATCGCTGCCCTCCCCCCAACCCGCCGGCGCCCTAGATCCCCTCTAAACCGCCGCTGCTGTCTAGCCTAAACCCTAGCCGCCGGCTGCCCTCTTCCCTCGGCATATAAAACCTAGATCACCGAGGCCCTCTGCTACTCCACCATACTCGCTCCGGCTTAGGAGAAGCCCTGCGGGATCTCCCCTCTACTTCCGACACCACGCCGTCGTGCTGCCGGAATCGCGAGGAGAGAGTTACAAACTCTGCTGCCTACTGGACCAAGGGAGAGGAAGGTCTTCATCGAGAACCGTACGTGCGAATGACTGCGGGAGCGCTGCCAGAACGCGGCGCCGGAAGGATCGCCTACGCGATCTTGAGATCGGCAAGTGAACGACTACATCACCCACGAGAATCTGCTCTCGTTAACCGCTTTGGAATCTTCGAGGGTGAGTACTCTAATCGACTCGTTGCTACAATCAAGTAGATAGATCTTGGCTTGTTTGTGTTCATGCGGTTGAAATTTTTTATTTTCCATGCTACGAACCCCTACAGTACATTGCAGCCACACATTAGGTGGTCAGCACTACACTTGTGGTCGACCGACCCGAAGATGGCAAGACCCACGGGGTCCAACGCCCAATCTATTACCTCAGCGAGGTACTGACCCGACAAAACAGAGGTACCCTCATTACCAGAAGCTCGCCTACGGCGTATTCATGTCGACATGTCGACTAAGCCACTAATTCAAGGAGCACTAGATCATGGTCGTCAACGACGCACCACTATCAAACATCCTGAACAACCCCAAAGCCACGGAACGCTTAGTCCTGTGGGGCATCGAGTTGTCTCCTCGAGACATCATCTACGAGCGGCGCACCTCCATCAAGTCCCGGGTCCTCACTGACTTCTTCCTCCACTAGATGGATCTCCAACTGCCGGACACTCCGGACATGTCGCAGTCCTGGACGATGCACTTCGACGGCTCCAAGCGTAAATCTGGAGCAGGAGCCGGCGTCATACTGAAATCCCCCCAAGGTGACAAGATGAAGTACGTTCTTCGGATGAAATTCCGATCCTATAACAACAAGGCCGAATAGGAGGCCCTCATCCACGGCATGAGGATGGCTAAGTTGTGCGGCGCAACATACCTTGTCATCCAAGTTGACTCGAACCTAGTCGTGCAGCAGAGAATGAACGACTGCGACGCCCATAGGGCCAACATGATCCCGTACCACGCGCTCTACAACTCACACGAAGGGGACTTTGATAGATGCGAGCTTCGGCATGTTGGCAGAGAAAGCAATGAGGAGGCGCCAACATGTTAAGCGATGTTGGCAGAGAAAGCAACTCACCTGGAGAACAAGAAGGACCTGAAAATCTCGACACGAAGGTCGAGCTAGTCAGCCTAATGTAGGTCATGGCGATCTAAGAAACATGGACGCAACCATACCTTCACTACCTGATAAACAATCAGCTGTCCGAAGACACGAAAATTTCCCGATGCATATCACGCCGATCAAAGGCCTTCACCATCATCAACAGCGAGATGTACAAGCGCAGCATTTCGGGCGTACTCCAACGATGTGTCACCATCGGTGATGGCAAAAACATTCTCCAAGACATCCATGAGGGGATCTGTGGCCATCACGTAGGAAGCCGCGCCCTTGTCACCAAAGCACTACGAGCTGGGTTCTAGTAGCCAACCACAATGAACAACGCCAAGGAGATAGTCCAGAGGTGCAACGCCTATCAGAGGCACGTGGACAAGCCACACGCGCCAGGATCCGAACTGATGCCAATACCGGTGGCATGGCCCTTCGCCCAATGGGGCCTCGACATGATTGGAAAAATTCCAAAGTACTCGCCAGGAGGCCACGTCCTCCTCCTGGTCGCAGTCCACAAATTCTCCAAGTGGATCGAGGCCATGCCCATCACAAATTAAAGCAGCAAAACTGCCACCCAGTTTTTCGAGTCCATCGTCCACAGGTTCGGCGTGCCACACAGCATCATAACGGACAATGGCTCATACATCATCTCGAATGAATTCCGAGACTTACTGCGGGAATCTCGGAATCAATGTATCATATGCCTCCGTGGCACATCCGCAGACCACCGAACAGGTCGAAAAGGCCAACGGCATCAAGAAGCGACTACTGTGCCCACTCGAAAGGCTTGCGGGAGGCTGGGCAGACGAGCTACCCTCAATCCTCTCGAGCCTGCGCACAACGCCAAACACCTCAATTGGATATACACCCTTCTTCATGGTGCACGGAGCAGAAGCTATGCTACCTGCTGAAGTACGCCGCAAGTCCCCACGGGTCGTTGCTTACAGCGAGGACAAATCATCGGCCGCACTTGAAGACGCTGTCAACACACTCTATGAGGAACGCGACATCGCCACGGCCCGCTCAGCGGTGTACCAACAGAGCCTCCGCAACTACCATAGCCGTCGGCTGCGCCCAAGGTCCTTCGTTGAAGGAGACCTCATCCTGCGACTCAAGTAAGAAGGACACAAGAAGCTCGATTCACCCTGGGAAGTTCCCTACATCGTCATCGAAGTCATCCAATGTGGCGCCTACCGCCTCAAGGACGTCGCATCAGGAATCGAATACTCCAACCCCTCAAACATCGCATGTCTATGACGCTTCTACCCCTAGTTTCCCTTCACCTTCAATAAGGCTATTCAGCCAAGGCTACCCAGCCGAACAATGTACCTCCTAGTTTCCAATGAATAAAAGCTAAGTTCCTTAGCCCAAATATCTTTTCTCCTTGCATTATTTATCGCTAAACACGCTCAGGGGCTACACCTCACCTTACGACTTCGTCGACTGACAACAATGCATACAACCTGAGTAACTGACCACGTCAGGCTCACGAAAAGGATATGCACATTACATAATCACACAACACACCACGTGCCAACACATACAAACTTTACAAAGGGCATTAAAATCCCACTCGAATAAATACAGAATTTACATTATCTCATTTTTCCTTTAGAGGACTTAACCACGCTGCAGCAGAACGTTCGTCCGCTCTTCAAATACATCTACAATTTCTTCGGCATACTGCGCCACAGCCGCATAACGGGGACACATATCCCACGCCATACCTTGCCAGGGGGAGGCGGCCTAGCCGCTATCTCCACTAGATCAACATCACGATGATGTAGTCGAACAATAGATAGGGCTGCCTTCATTCCCGCAATCAGATGATGACGCACCAGCTCCTTCACATGACCTGCATCTCGAAACTTCCCGAGCAAGCCTAGAAAGATAGAAGGTGCAGCGTCCAAAGGAAACATAGTGGCCCAAATAGCCGCCAGAGACAACCTCGCCCGCTTCAGCACCCGAAGAACTTGGTGTACGCGACCTTGCACCATCACAAGGACGATCACCCAATCACGGTCCATCCAGAAGAAGCCGCCGACCTCCAAGTCTTGCTGCGTCAAACAATTCAACCGAATGGCGACGCTCTCTCTCTCTCTTCCTTCGGAAGCAGATTCACAACTACACAAAGCATGAGTTGGGCCAACATAAAAATAAGGCGAACTCGAAGAAGTAGTGGTACACAAGGACTCACATTGGAGTTGCTCGCCCATCTGCCGTAATTCCTCTAGCAGAAACTCCTCCCTGGCAATGGCACACTCAACTTTGGACTTCCACACATCCGCGTGACCACGGATGCTAAGGGTGTCCTTCTCCAAACTTCGGATGTGCTCCCGCAAGAAGGGCAACTGCGATGATTCTCTAAATGATGGGCGAGGACCAGGCGCAGGACAAGGTGTGATCACTGGAGCCTCACCCGAAGGACCCTAGGGGTAAAATAGGCAAATATGAATATCAAAAACACTTTTGATATCAGTTAAAAGATAGATTCATATACATAAATAAAGCCACCTCGTAGAAAAGTGAGACTTGTTCATTCAAAAGGTATTACAAAGACAACAAAAGGAGAAAAAGCTATACTAGCTACAATACAAAGGGACCTAAGGGCCAGCACCCGGAGCAGCTTCGGAGCCAGAGTGCCTACCCATGGCTACTCGTTGCTGCTCTGCCGAATAGTTGACCAGGAAATCAATGATCTTAGGTACGAAATGCTTACAACGGGAGGCAAAGGTTGAAAAAGCTACCTCCGATCCATCCGCCATCGTCGGCATCCTGGACGTAATTTGTGCTAGATCCATCTCCTCTCCAGACGCCATTGCCATGGCCAGCCCCATGGCAGCACCAACCCCCTTCTGCTTTATTTTGTACTCTGCCGGAGCATCGCCTGACAGAGCATCCACAAGGGAGTCGATGTCCTCAAGGGCAACACCCTTGGGGTTGACCTCCTTGTAGAAGCGCGTGAGCACTTTCTTGGCCTTCTCAAGGGAGTCGGCGGTAGAGGAGCAGCGATCCTCGATTGTTGCAGTAGCATCGACCAGAAGATACCCGTGCTCCAGCGCGCTATGGTCAAACGCGATGCTAGAATCATCTGACAAAGAAAGAAATAGAACATTCGACAGAGGAAAGGAAAAACGCACTTACAAAACAAGAGCAAAAAAGGAAGCAAGGGCAACTTATCAGAGATAGCCTTGGCAACAGCCATAAGCTTGTCAGCCATGGCTCTCTCCCGGGTGGCTGCTGCATCCGTGAGCTGCTGCTCACGGTCTTCGGCCTCGTTCTGCTGGAGTTGGAGGGCCTCAGTAGCATCCGTCCCCTTCTTCTCCGCCTGGCTGAGGCTCTTTTCGAGAGCGTTCAGCCTACGAAGAGCAGCATTGTTATCATCTGCAGCATGGAGAAACACTGGATGAATACAACAGCAAACTCAAGGCAATCGAAAAATAGGAAATAAGACACCTATGCACCTAAAAGATGCTTAAGCTCATCCTCCAACACTAGATGCTGCTGGATAAGGAGGTTGGCGATATGGAAAAAATGCTACAAGAAACCAAGTAAGCCTGATGAACAAAAAGGGCTCGGGGGATCCCCCTATGCAATGAAAGAGAAACACTTACGTGTTCTGGTGTGGACTCCGAAGATTTGCATAACTACTTCCGAGTTACAAGTGCACAAGCCTCCAGCCTCGCGGAGCTCGAATCCTCGTACTCGGAATTGGCCACCACCTTGGGAAACGAAGACGACGGCTTCGATTCAGCGGTCACCTCTTCGGTGTCCCCGTCAAGAGACTCCTCTGAATGATTACTGCTAGCACTTATCACATTAATAACAAGCTAATACTTAGCACGTGAATAAGGCAAAAAGGCTCAAACAGAAAAACTTACGATGCTATATCTGACAAATCGAAGACATGAGGCTCCTTCTCCTTCTTCTTGGTCGGCGGCTGCGGGGCAACTGCCCGAATGGGCACGCAGGAAAAGGTCTAGGCAATGCACCCTCATCCTCGCCGTGCTGCTCTAGGAAGGCCAGACCCTTTGGTGTTGGTGGTGTCGCTTCACCCGGAGTTTCACTCTGGGAGTGTTTTTCAGGTCTTCCCTTGGCTCGGCTCGTGGGCTTCCGTGGTGGGAGACTAAGCTGGGGGAATCTCGGACTCAGACTCCGTTGCTTCATTTTCCGGCGTGTCCGTAAACTTCTCAGGTAGAGGGGGCATCACCCCTCCTACCTTGAGGTCCTGCAAATCAAAGACAACAAGATGAACAATTGTCAGTACAAATAGCAAACATCTAGCATTCGAAATAGCGCCACGCGCAACTACAAGTTTTTGCACCTAGGGAACTACTTTCTTGGCACTGAACGGGGAGGTCAAAGATTTCCTCAGGAGGTCCTTGTCAGCCTTGAACTTCAGCAAAGGCCGAAGAGCTCTATCAAGGTCACCCGAATATAACTCCTTAGCCGAAACCCTTGTTGGATCACTGCGGCGAGCATTCATAGACATCGGGTGCGCCCTCACTTGGAGCGGCTACATCCGACGCTTGAGGAAGGTGCGGCTGATGTCGACGTCGTTGACCTCCTTGCTGGCCACCAGCTGGAGAGCCTCCACCTGTTTGTAGAGCTTCTCCACCTGATGTTGTTTCCCCATGACCTCTTTCGGATGATCTCTTGGTTGGAGTCGAAGGGAGAAGGAGAAGAATTGAACGGTGGAGGGGATGGAGATGATGCAGCCACCAAGTGGATAGATACCACTGGAGCCAGACTCCCTCTTCAAGGAATAGAGTTTCCGGAAGAGGCCAAAGTGCAGCTCGATACCGATGAGAAGGCGAAAGGAGGAGTAGGAAGAGTCCCTGGTTGATAATTGATGAGCATTTGCTGTGTCATCCACCGCATCATCTGCCCCTGTTGCTCCAGCAACCCCTGCTTATGGGCCATCTACTGCTCCAGCTGCTGCTACTCGGCCGCCTCTCTGTGTGCCCTACCAGTGGCCATCTCCTCCTACGTCGTGTTGTCACAATGTGATGAACATTGCAACGCAAAACATGTAGTAAAACATAGATGACCGAGGAAGAACATACCCATAACTGGTCGAGAGCTACAACCGAAGGCCGTGGGCGGGTCTCTACAGCAGGCTGGTCGCTCGTCCTACCACGCCGGACCTGGCACATAGATGGAACGGTCCGAGGACGGACCCGTGACCGATCCATAGGTGACCATGCTTCTGGCCTTCTCCCGCCAGCACGGCGACCTCGGGGTCGAAGGGGGCGGTCTCAGGGTTGGAATCTTTTCCATGCACCTCCTTGTACTTTTCAGAGTACTACTCACCCCGGAGCTTGGCTCCCTTGATCATCCAAAGGCTCCTGTCCCTAGGCTCGTCCAACGTGCGTGTCTTCTTCCAAATGGCAAACATGTATGGCTCTTCACTTGTCTTTATTTTCTGCACAAGAGAGCACGAAATTAAGTGAAGGGGGACTCCAAAGGGCGAAGTAAAGAATAACATTACAAGCAAGAACAAATAAAGCATTTCCTCACCTCTTTTTGCCTGAGAAGGGCGAGGGGGGTGCTGCCTTGGCGGTGTGATCCACCCCCATCTCCTATCGCCGCTTCTTTGCATCGGCGTGTTTCTGGAGGTACTAGGGGTGTGTCCACCACGCTACCATCACCGTGAAGCACCGCTCGTCATTAACCACGAACTGAGGAGGATTCTACATCCACAAGACACATGTATTAGTACAATAGAAAATACACTAAGGTCATCAATCATCAGCAATGACGTTTTCAAGGCAAAGCCAGCAACGGCTCGATGATTTCGACTCATCATACAACTATTTACTCGAATCTATGACTTGAGAAACTACTCGGGGGCTACTCCTATCCGGAGCGCTAGCCCCGCACATGAGAAATTGCAAAGGTAACATCACCTTGAAATTATACTCGAGTCCTACATCGAGTCTGCGACTCCACTACGGACTCGGGGGCTACTCCCATAGGGAGCACTAATCGTGCATCCGAAAAAATGTGTCCTTGGGACAAATAAAGCATAAATAGTTGAATTAAACTCTCTACTCGAGTCTACGACTTGAACAGACACTCGGGGGGATACTCCCATAGGGAGCGTTGGTCGCGCATCCTATGAATTATTCGACTGAGATCCTTCAGATCAAATACGCCAAACAACTTTCGGCAACTTTGCCCAAATTAACTCTAAGTGAGAAGCAGTCTCTTTGGACACCCGAAACACCTCCGCGGTGACAAAACTTCAGATGTTGTGTCTACAACACAAAGATGAAAATCCTGGTAATGCACCAGACTGTGCTCTGCCAGTAAACTCCCGTGTCAACATGCACGATGAAAATCCGGACGGACGTGTTGGGTACATCACTTGAAAATCACTGGGATTCGACTCCTATGAGACCTCAATAGCCTGAATCGAATTACGCTAGCATTCATTATGAAGATCGTGTTGTTTTGTCCTATGACAGTTAGTAGGCCCTGATCCGTCAGGTGAGCCAGGCACACGCTTCAACAATCCCTAGGAACTAAACATTTCTTCCTGAAAAACGGGTTCAACTAGACAACACCTGAAACATTGTGGACTCTCAAGCCGAATCTATGATTCGAATGAACACTCAGGGGATACTAACATGGATATACCATACGGGTGCACAATGTTGGCATACCCTTTCCAGCCCAAGGAAGGCCCATGAGAGGACACGTAACCCATAAAGATTTCAGGTGGCCCAAGCCCGTGGAGATTTCGACTCATTGGAGGACAAGTCTAGATTAGATAGAATTTCAAAGGGTATCAACCCTAATCCGTAACCGACTTGACCTATCCAGAGACCTGGCCTATCTATATAAAGGCCAGGAGGGTACGGCGAGAAGGAACTTCAACTCACCTCATACACACCTTCACGGCAGATCGCATCTATGCACCTCTGTAACCTTCGGTTCCGCCGTAATCAAGAACAGACAAGCAGGAATAGGGTTTTCCCTCCGGGGGCCTGAACCTAGGTAAACTTCGTGTCCCCATGTTGCTTTCCTGTTAACCATTCCGCGACTTCCAGAATCCCCATCTTCTCCAAAACCCAAGTCCATAATAATGGATATTGATGAGTTGAACACTCATTAAACACAGAGTGCGCGGCTCAACTTCATGGATGAACAACACAGAAAGGTTACTATAAAGCGTGACAGTCAGATGTCTAGGTTGCTGAAATGGTGTCAACCGGCTCGAATGTTTCTCCTGGATTGTAGAATAGTGGATGTGGAAGTTGCTTTCACTCCTAGTGGCCCTGCTATTCAAGCTCGGGGTGGTCTGACATGAAGCCCCAATGATGTTAAGCAAAATGTGATTCCTCATCTGCGACATGCTTTTGCAGCGCAACCTCCTTGAAGGAGTGCCCGGTTTGGCGTGGTTCAAGACCCTGTTGTGGAAGCAGGTTGTGCTTCCGTTGCCAACACTCCTGGTGTTGATTATCAGCCTGCTGCTGAGTCAGTAATTATTGTCGTTGCGCAATCTAAGAGTTCGGGAGGCCGCCCCGCTCTTGTGAAATCTGCTGGTGTTGTTGCTCAGCCTGCTACTGACCCAATCCCTGCTACTGTTGTGGAAACTACGGCTTCGAGAGGTTGCCCCGTTGTTCCCAGAAATGCTGGTGTTGTTGCTCAGCCTCCTACTGAGTCAGTCCCCGCTGCTGTTGCCAAAACTAAGGCATCGGGAGGCTGCCCCGCTGTTGTGAAATCTGCTGGTGTTGTTGCTCAGCCTGCTACTGACCCAATCCCTGCTGATATTGCGCAAACTAAGGCTTTGGGAGGTCTCCTCGGTGTTGCCAGAACTGCTGGTGTTGTTGCTCAGCATGCTACTGACCCAATCCCTGTTGCTGTTGCACAAACCGAGGCTTCGGGAGGCCGCCCCGCTGTTGTGGAATCTGCTGGTGTTGTTGCTTAGCTTGCTACTGACCCAATACTTTCTGCTATTGCATAAACTAAGGTTTCGGGAGGCCTCCCCGTTGTTGCCAGAACTGATGGTGTTGTTGCTCAGCCTGCTTCTGACCCAATCCCTGCTGCTATTGTGCAAACTAAGGCTTCATGAGGTTGCCCCGCTGTTATAGAATCTGTTGGTGTTGTTGCTCAACCTAGTAATGAACAAATCCAGCAACGTCTCGATGATTTTGACTGATCATACAACTACTTACTCGAATCTATGACTTGAGAAACTACTCGGGGGATACTCCTATCAGGAGCGCTAGCCCCGCACCTGAGAAATTGCAAAGGTAACATCACCTTGAAATTATATTCGAGTCCTACATCGAGTCTGCGACTCCACTATGGACTCAGGGGCTACTCCCATAGGGAGCACTAATCGTGCATCCGAAAAAATGTGTCCTTGGGACTAATAAAGCATAAATAGTTGAATTAAAGTCTCTACTCGAGTCTACGACTTGAACAGACACTCGGGGGATACTCCCATAGGGAGCGCTGGTCGCGCATCCTATGAATTATTCGACTGAGATCCTTCGGATCAAATACGACAAACAACTTTCGGCAACTTTGCCCAAATGAACGCTAAGTGAGAAGCAATCTATTTGGACACCTGAAACACCTCCACGGTGACAAAACTTCAGATGTTGTGTCTACAACACAAAGATGAAAATCTTGGTAATGCACCTGACTGTGCTCTGCCAGTAAACTCCCGTGTCAACATGCACGATGAAAATCCCGACGGACGTGTTGGGTACATCACTTGAAAATCACTGGGATTCGACTCCTATGAGACCTCAATAGCCTGAATCGAATTACGCTAGCATTCATTCTGGATTCGAGTCCGGGGACTCGAGTCTGATGAAGATCGTGTTGTTTTGTCCTATGACAGTTAACAGGCCCTGATCCGTCAGATGAGCCAGGCACACGCATCAAAAATCCCTAGGAACTAAACATTTCTTCCTAAAAAACAGGTTCAACTAGAAAGCACCTGAAAGATTGTGGAGTCTAAAGCCGAATCTATGATTCGAATAAACACTCGGGGGATACTAACATGGATATACCATACGGATGCACAATGTTGGCATACCCTTTCCAGCCCAAGGAAGGCCCATGAGAGGACACGTAACCCATAAAGATTTCAGATGGCCCAAGCCTATGGCGATTTCGACTCATTGGAGGACAAGTCTAGATTAGATAGAATTTCAAAGGGTATCAACCCTAATCTGTAACCGACTCGACCTATCCAGAGACCTGGCCTATCTATATAAAGGCTAGGAGGGTACGGCGAGCAGGACCTTCAACTCACCTCATACACACCTTCACGGAGATCGCATCTACGCACCCCTGTAACCTTCGGTTCCGCCGTAATCAAGAACAGACAAGCAGGAAAAGGGTTTTCCCTCCGGGGGCCTGAACCTGGGTAAACTTCGTGTCCCCATGTTTCTTGCCTGTTAACCGTTCCGCAACTTCCAGCATCCCCATCTTCTCCAAAACCCAAGTCCATAATAATGGACATTGATGAGTTGAACCCTCATTATACATAGAGTGCACGGCTCAACTTCATGGATGAACAACACAGACAGGTTACTATAAAGCGTGACAGTCAGATGTCTAGGTTGCTGAAATGGTGTCAACCGGCTCGAATGTTTCTCCTGGATTGTAGAATAGTGGATGTGGAATTTGCTTTCACTCCTAGTGGCCCTGCTATTCAAGCTCAGGGTGGTCTGACATGAAGCCCCATTGATGTTCAGCAAAATGTGATTCCTCATCTGCGACATGCTTTTGCAGCGCAACCTCCTTGAAGGAGTGCCTGGTTTGCCGTGGTGCAAGACCCTGTTGTGGAAGCAGGTTGTGCTTCCGTTGCCAAAACTCCTAGTGTTGATTCTCAGCCTGCTACTGAGTCAGTAACTGTTGTCGTTGCGCAATCTAAGAGTTCGGGAGGCCGCCCTGCTCTTGTGAAATCTGCTGGTGTTGTTGCTCAGCCTGCTACTGTCCTAATCCCTGCTACTGTTGTGGAAACTAAGGCTTCGGGAGGTCGCCCCGCTGTTGCCAGAAATGCTGGTGTTGTTGCTCAGCCTCCTACTGAGTCAGTCCCCGCTGCTATTGCCAAAACTAAGGCATCGGGAGGCTGGCCCGCTGTTGTGAAATCTGCTGGTGTTGTTGCTCAGCCTGCTACTGACCCAATCTCTGCTGCTATTTCGCAAACTAAGGCTTTGGGAGGCCGCTGTTGGAGATATGCCCTAGGGCAATAATAAATATAGTTATTATTATATCTTTGTGTTTATGATAAATGTTTACATTCATGCTATAACATTATTAACAAGGAAACATTAATACTTGTGTGATTTGTAAACTAAAATAGAGTCCCTAGTAAAGCCTCTTTATAATACTAGCTTGTTGGTTAATAAATGATTGTGGTTTCCCTATCATGAATATTGAGATGTTATTAACAACAAGATCATATCGTTAGGAGAATGATATGGTGGACATACTCCTATAGATAAGCGTAGCATAAAGATCAAGTCATTTTATTAGTTCAATTGCTATATGCTTTCTGATACATAGTAACCGAATTCCTTCGACCATGAGATCATGCATATCACCTTTACCAGATGGATGCTTTGATGACATCAAACACCACACCGTAACTGGGTGGCTATAAAGGTGGCATTGAGTGTTCGGAAAGTATTGGTTGAGACACATGGATCAAGAGTGGGATTTGTCCATCCATATGATGGATAGATATACTCTGGGCCCTCTCGGCAAAATGTCATCCAATTACCTTGCAAGCATGTGACTGGCTCACAAGGGATCACATATCACGGGAACGAGAAAAGAGTACTTATCAGTAACGAGGTTGAACTAGGTATGCAGAGATACCGACGATCATAACCTCGGATAAGTAAACTATCGCGAGGCAAAGGGAAATTGGTATCGTATGTAAGTGGTTCATTCAATTGCAAAGTAATCGTAGAAATATGTGGGAGCCATATGAATTTCCAGATTCCTCTATTGGTTATTGATCGGATAAGTGTCTCGATCATGTCCGCATAATTCACAAACCGTAGGGAGACACACTTAAGGATTCGACGTTGTTTGAGTAGTTATGGAATGATGAGTAAGAGACCGAATGTTGTTCAGAGTCTTGGATGGGATCCAGGATATCACGAGGAGATCCGGAATGGTCCGGAGAATAAGATTCATATAAGGAAAGTCCTGTTTCGGAGTTGGAGAATGGTTCCGGTGTTTTCATCAGGAATGTTCTAGAAGGTTCCAAAATGTCCGCACTCCGGAGGGGAAGGGTACATGAATGTGTTATATCAAGTTGGTATGATTGCATCATGTACTAGGTGTCATCTCTGAACAAAATAAAGGGTTTAATCAAATCCTAGTTTGAAAAAGTCAAACGCCAATTTGAAAGTCAAACGGCTATTTTGGGAAGTGGAGAGGGAGGTGGAAACCGAGTTGGGGGAGGAGTTCCTCCCCTCCACCACCGGCCCACCTTGAAGCCGAGTTTGGGAGGGACTCCCCTCCCCTTGGTCGGCCCCTCCACCTATAAAAGGAGGGGCAGGGCTCCCCTCCTAGACACCCAACACCTCCACCTCTAAACCCTAGCCGCCGACGCCGCCACCTCCTGCTGCCGCCGCCGCCTAGCAACCCTAGCCGCCGGCCAAGCCTCCTCCTCGGTGTGTCTAAACCCTTGATCGTCGAGGGCTCTCTCATAGTCCACCATACTCGCTCCGGCTTAAGGCGAAGCCCTGCGAGATCTCCCCTCTACTTCCGGTACCACACCGTTGTGCTGCCGGAATCGCGAGAAGAGTGCTACAACCTCCGCTGCCTGCTGGAACAAGGGAGAGGAAGGTATTCGTCGAGTACCGAATGTGTGACCGACTGCGGGAGCGCTGCCGGAACGCAGCGCCGGAAGGATCATCTACGCGATCTTGAGATCGGGAAGAGTACGACTACATCACCCACGAGAATCTGCTCTCATTAAACACTTTGGAATCTTCGAGGGTGATTTATTCAATCGACTCGTTGCTACAATCTAGTAGATAGATCTTGGCTTGTTTGTTTGTATGCGATAGAAAATTTTTGTTTTCCATGCTACGAAACCCTACAGTGGTATCAAAGTCGTGTCTATATGTAGATCTGTTGCACGAGTAGAACACAATGGTCATTATGGGCGTTGATGCTATTATTGTCGATTGCTTCTTGTGTACTTTGCATCTTGCGGGATGTTGGGATGAAGCGGCCCGGGCTAACCTTACATGACATCGTTCATGAGACTTGCTCCACGCTTGACATGCAACTTGTATTGCATAAGTGGCTTTGCGGGTGCCTGTTTCTCCTAGCATAGTTAAGATCCAATTTACTACAGGTGATTAACAATACTAGTATCAATGTTGTGGTTCATGTTCGTAAGTTAGAACGACACATATTGAAAGCCCCAAACCACGTAAAACATGCAAATAAAGTAGAGGCGTCTAACTTTGTTTTGCAGGGGTGTGCAGTGATGTGATATGGCCATGATTGTGATTATATTTGATGTATGCAATGTTCCTTATTGTAAGGCGGCAACCGGCAGGAGCCATATGGTTGTCTTTAATATTGTTAAGACCTGCGTGTCTATTCAAAGTAGTTGTAATAGCTGAAGCCGGTGGACGACAACCATGGAGAAGCGTCATTGACCTTGATGCAATGCCGGTGATGATGGAGATCATGTTCGTGCTTGAAGATGGAGATCGGAAGCACAAAGAAGAAAGGCCATATCATATCACATATTATGAATTGCATGTGATGTTAATCCTTTATGCATCTTGTATTGCTTAGTTAACAACGGTAGCATCATAAGATGATCCCTCATGCACATGAATTTCAAGTCATAAAGTATTCACCCTTAGTTAGCACCGTTGCTAAAGCTTGTTGTTTCGGAGCACCACGTGATGATCGGGTGTGTTAGATTCCGCAAGTGTATACAACGTGAGCAAGCCAGATTTTCTCATGCAGAAGCTAAGGTTTGGTCTTGACGAGCCTAGCATGTACAGACATGGTCTCGGAACACGGATCAGCGAAAGGTAAAGCATGAATCATATAGTAGATATGATGAACATGTCGATTATTCGCCATTTAAACTATATCAACTCTCGTGATGATCAGTGTTGATGTGGTGGATTTGGTTCGTGTGATCACTAAAACAATGTGAGGGATATTGTTTTGAGTGGGAGTTCACCTAGATTAATTTAACTATTAATTAGAACTCAATTTGTCATAAACTTAGTCTAAACTATTGAAAATATGTTGTAGATCAATGGCGGCCCCTGCCATCAATTTTAATACGTTCCTAGAGAAAGAAAAGTTGAAAAACAATGGAAGCAACTTCGCGGATTGGTTCCACAATTTGAGGATTGTCCTCACAGCTGGTAATTTGACCTATGTGCTGGATGCACCGTTGGGTGACCCGCCTGCAGCTGATGCTGCCGACGAAGTAAAGAATGTTAACCTCGCTCGGAAGACTCAGTACTCCAAAGTTCAGTGTGTTATCTTGTATGGTTTAGAATCGGAGCTTCAGAAAAGGTTTGAGAATTCAGACCCACATGATATTGTCCGTGATCTCAAATTGATCTTTGAGACTCATGCGGCAATTGAGAGCTATGAGGCTTCTGAAAAGTTCTTTAACTACAAGATGGAAGAGGGCAGCTCCGTCAGTGAGCATGTGCTTAAGATGTCTGGGCACGCAAACAAACTTCAAAGCTTGGGTATAGTGATTCCTAATGCTTTGGGGATTTACCGTGTCCTCCAATCACTACCACCAAGTTACAAGAACTTTGTGATGAACTACAATATGCAAAACATGAACAAGCAGTTGCCAGAACTCTTTGCCATGTTGAAATCTGCAGAAGTGGAGATCAAGAAAGAGCACCAAGTGTTGATGGTCAATAAGACCACCAAATTCAAGAAAGGAAAATCTAAGCAAAAGGGAAACTTCAAGAAGGGTGGTAAGAAAGTTACCGCGCCGACGAAGAAGACCAGTGCTGGACCTAAGCCTGATACTGAGTGCTTTTACTGCAAGGGAGAAGGTCACTGGAAGCGGAATTGCCCAAAGTACTTGGCGGATTTGAAGAACGGCAACGTCAAGAAGAAAGGTATATCCGATATACATGTTATTGATTCGTATCTCACTAGTACTCGTAGTAGTGCCTGGGTATTTGATACTGGTTCGGTTGCTCATATTTGTAACTCGAAACAGGTGCTGCAGAATAAACGGAAGCTAGCGAAGAACGAGGTGACGATGCGCGTGGGAAACGGATCAAAGGTTGATGTGATCGCGGTCGGCACGCTACCCCTTCATCTACCATCGGGATTAGTTTTATATTTAATTAATTGTTATTTGGTGCCTGCGTTAAGCATGAACATTATATCGGGATCTTGTTTATTGCGAGACGGTTACTTGTTTAAGTCCAAGAATAATGGTTGTTCGATTTATATGAGTAATATGTTTTATGCACATGCACCTTTGATAGATGGTCTATTCTTATTGAATCTCGATAGTGGAAATACACATATTAATAACATTGAGGCTAAACGTTTGAAATCGAGCGATAACTCGACCTATATGTGGCACTGTCGTCTTGGTCACATTGGAGTGAAGCGTATTAAGAAACTCCATTCCGATGGACTTCTTGAATCACTTGATTTCGAATCACTTGAAAGATGCGAAGCATGTCTGATGGGTAAAATGACTAAGACTCCATTTTCTGGTATGATGGAGCGAGCTATGGACTTATTGGAAATCATACATACCGATGTGTGTGGTCCAATGAGTGTAGCATCGCGCGGTGGTTATCGTTATGTTCTTACCTTCACGGACGACTTGAGTAGATATGGGTATATCTATTTCATGAAACATAAGTCCGAAACTTTCGAGAAGTTTAAGGAATTTCAAAGTGAGGTAGAGAATCAACGTAACAAGAAGATTAAATTTCTGCGTTCTGATCGTGGAGGTGAATATCTAAGTTACGAGTTTGGCGAGCATTTGAAGAAATGCGGAATACTTTCACAATTGACACCGCCGAGAACACCACAGCGTAATGGTGTGTCCGAACGTCGTAATCGAACTCTCTTAGATATGGTTCGTTCTATGATGTCACTTACAGATTTACCGCTATCATTTTGGGGTTATGCATTAGAAACAGCCGCATTCACTTTAAATAGGGCACCATCTAAATCCGTTGAAACGACACCGTACGAATTATGGTTTGGGAAGAAACCTAGATTGTCGTTCCTTAAAGTTTGGGGATGCGAAGCCTATGTAAAGAAGTTACAGCCGGACAAGCTTGAACCCAAAGCGAAAAAATGCGTCTTCATAGGATACCCGAAGGAAACTATTGGGTATACCTTCTACCATAGATCCGAGGGCAAAATCTTCGTTGCCAAGAATGGATCCTTTCTAGAGAAGGAATTTCTCTCGAAAGAAGTGACTGGAAGGAAAGTAGAACTCGACGAGGTTGTCGAACCTTCTCTCGAAATTGCGAGTAGCGCAGCACCGGAAGAAGTTCCTGTGGTGCCTGCACCAATAAGAGAGGAAGCTAATGATGATGATCATGAAACTTCGGTTGTAGATGCTACAGAGCCTCGCAAGTCAACAAGAACTCGTACCACTCCTGATTGGTATGATCCCGTTATGAGTGTCATGTTGGTGGACAACACCGATGACCCTGCGACATATGAGGAAGCCATGATGAGCCCAGATTCCAATAAATGGCAAGAAGCCATGAAATCCGAGATTGGATCCATGTACGAAAACCAAGTATGGACTTCGGTGGACTTACCGGATGGGCGGAAGGCTGTCGATAACAAATGGATTTTCAAGAAGAAAACAGATGCTGATGGTAATGTTACTGTCTATAAAGCTCGACTTGTCACAAAAGGGTTTTGACAAATTCAAGGAGTTGACTACGATGAGACTTTCTCACCTGTAGCGAAGCTAAAGTCTGTGAGGATTATGTTAGCAATCGCTGCATATTATGATTATGAGATATGGCAGATGGATGTCAAAACAGCATTCCTCAATGGAGACATTGATGAAGAGTTGTATATGATGCAACCCAAAGGTTTTGTCGATCCTAAAGATGCTAACAAGGTATGCAAACTTCAACGGTCCATCTATGGATTGAAGCAAGCATCCCGAAGTTGGAATCAACATTTTGATAAGGTGATCAAAAGTTTTGGTTTTATACAAACATATGGAGAAGCTTGTATTTACAAGAAAGTGAGTGGGAGCTCTGTAGCATTCTTAATACTATATGTAGATGACATATTGTTGATTGGGAATGATGTAGACCTTCTTAATAGTGTCAAGGAATATTTGAATAATAGTTTTTCAATGAAGGATCTTGGCGAAGCAGCTTACATATTAGGCATAAAGATTTATAGAGATAGATCGAGACGCCTAATATCATTGTCACAAAGTACATATTTGGACAAAGTTCTAAAGAGGTTTGGAATGGAAGATAGCAAGAAAGGGTTCTTGCCCATGTTGCCCAATACGACCTTGAGTAAAACTCAAAGTCCGACAACGGCAGAAGATAGAGAAAGGATGAGTAAGACTCCCTATGCCTCAGCCATAGGATCTCTAATGTATGTCATGCTATGTACTAGACCCGACATTGCATATGCTGTTAGTTTAACTAGCAGATATCAAAGTGATCCAGGAGTGGATCATTGGACAGCGGTCAAAAACATCCTTAAGTACTTGAGAAGAACTAAGGATATGGTTCTTTCTTATGGAGGTGATGAACAGCTCGTTGTTAATGGTTACACCGATGCTAGTTGGAACACTGATCCGGATGATTCTAAATCACAATCTGGATACGTATTTATTTTGAATGGTGCAGTAGTTAGCTAGAGGAGTGCAAAGCAAAGCGTTGTGGCGAGATCTTCAACTGAATCGGAATACATGGCTGCTTCGGAGGCTTCACAAGAAGCGATATGGATGAAAGAGTTCATTACAGAGCTGGGTGTGGTTCCTAGTGCGCTGGACCTAGTGTCTATCTACTGTGATAACATGGGCGCCATATCAATGCGCAAGAACCAAGGTCACACAAGAAGCTGAAGCACATCAAGCTACGTTTCCACGCTATTCGAGAACATGTCCAAGATGGGGACATAAAGATTTGCAAAGTACACACAGATCTGAATATGGCGGATCCGTTGACTAAACCTCTCCCGAGGGCAAAACATGACCAGCACCAAACTGCCATGGGTGTTCGGTATATTACCATGTAATCTAGATTAGATGACTCTAGTGCAAGTGGGAGACTGTTGGAGATATGCCCTAGAGGCAATAATAAATATAGTTATTATTATATCTTTGTGTTTATGATAAATGTTTACATTTATGCTATAATAGTATTAACAAGGAAACATTAATAAATGTGTGATTTGTAAACTAAAATAGAGTCCCTAGTAAAGCCTCTTTATAATACTAGCTTGTTGGTTAATAAATGATTGTGGTTTCCCTATCATGAACATTGAGATGTTATTAACAACAAGATCATATCGTTAGGAGAATGATATGGTGGACATACTCCTATAGATAAGCGTAGCATAAAGATCAAGTCATTTTATTAGTTCAATTGCTATATGCTTTCTGATACATAGTAACCTAATTCCTTCGACCATGAGATCATGCATATCACCTTTACCGGATGGATGCTTTGATGACATCAAACACCACACCGTAACTGGGTGGCTATAAAGGTGGCATTGAGTGTTCGGAAAGTATTGGTTGAGACACATGGATCAAGAGTGGGATTTGTCCATCCATATGACGGATAGATATACTCTAGGCCCTCTCGGTGAAATGTCATCCAATTAGCTTGCAAGCATGTGACTGGCTCACAAGGGATCACATATCACGGGAACGAGAAAAGAGTACTTATCAGTAACGAGGTTGAACTAGGTATGCAGAGATACCGACGATCATAACCTCGGATAAGTAAACTATCGTGAGGCAAAGGGAAATTGGTATCGTATGTAACTGGTTCATTCGATCGCAAAGTAATCGTAGAAATATGTGGGAGCCATATGAATTTCCAGATTCCTCTATTGGTTTTTATCGGAGAAGTGTCTCGATCATGTCCGCATAATTCACGAAACGTAGGGAGACACACTTAAGGATTCGACGTTGTTTGAGTAGTTATGGAATGATGACTAAGAGACCGAATGTTGTTCGGAGTCTTGGATGGGATCCAGGATATCACGAGGAGATCCGGAATGGTCCGGAGAATAAGATTCATATAAGGAAAGTCCTGTTTCGGAGTTGGAGAATGGTTCTGGTGTTTTCATCAGGAATGTTCTAGAAGGTTCCGGAATGTCCGGCACTCCGGAGTGGAAGGGTACATGAATGTGTTATATCAAGTTGGTATGATTGCATCATGTACTAGGTGTCATCGCTGAACAAAATAAAGGGTTTAATCAAATCCTAGTTTGAAAAAGTCAAACGCCAATTTGAAAGTCAAACGGCTATTTTGGGAAGTGGAGAGGGAGGTGGAAACCGAGTTGGGAGACGAGTTCCTCCCCTCCACCGCCGACCCACCTTGAAGCCGACTTGGGGAGGGACTCCCCTCCCCTTGGCCGGCCCCTCCACCTATAAAAGGAGGGGCAGGGCTCCCCTCCTAGACACCCAACACCTCCACCTCTAAACCCTAGCCGCCGGAGCCGCCACCTCCTGCTGCCGCCGCCGCCCTAGGGAAAACCGCCGCCACCGCCTAGCAACCCTAGCCGCCGGCCAAGCCTCCTCCTCGGCGTGTCTAAACCCTAGATCGCCAAGGGCTCTCTCATAGTCCACCATACTCGCTCCGGCTTAAGGCGAAGCCCTACGAGATCTCCCCTCTACTTCCGGTACCACGCCGTTGTGCTGTCGGAATCGCGAGGAGAGTGCTGCAGCCTCCGCTGCCTAATGGAACAAGGGAGAGGAAGGTCTTCGTCGAGTACCGAACGTGTGACCGACTGCGGGAGCGCTGCCGGAACGCATCGCCGGAAGGATCGTCTACGCGATCTTGAGATCGAGAAGAGTACGACTACATCACCCACGAGAATCCGCTCTTGTTAAACACTTTGGAATATTCGAGCGTGAGTTATTCCATCGACTCGTTGCTACAGTCTAGTAGATAGATCTTGGCTTGTTTGTTTGTATGCGATAGAAATTTTTTGTTTTCCATGCTACGAAACCCTACAGCCGCCTCGCTGTTTCCAGAACTGCTAGTGTTGTTGCTCAGCCTGCTACTGATCCAATCCCTGTTGCTGTTGCACAAACCGAGGCTTTGGGAGGCCGCCCCGCTGTTGTGAAATCTGCTGGTTTTGTTGCTCAGCTTGCTACTGACCCAATCCTTTCTGCTATTGCACAAACTAAGGTTTTGGGAGGCCGCCCCATTGTTGCCAGAACTGCTGGTGTTGTTGCTCAGCCTGCTACTGACCCAATCCCTGCTGCTATTGTGCAAACTAAGGCTTCGTGAGGCCGCCCCGCTGCTATAGAATCTGTTGGTGTTGTTGCTCAGCCTGGTACTGAACAAATACCTGCTGCTGTTGTGCAAAGTAGGGCTTCGAGATGCCGCCCTGATGTTGCCAGAACTGCTGGTGTTGTTGCTCAGCCTGCTTCTGACACAATCCCTATTGCTATTGCGCAAACTAAGGCTCCGGGAGGCCGCCACCCCGCTGTTGTGGAATCTGCTGGTGTTGTTGCTCATCCTGCTACTCAACCAATCCCTCCTACTGTTGTGCAAACTAAGGCTTCGGAAGGCCGCCCTGCTGTTGCCGGAACTGCTGGTGTTGTTGCTCGACCTACTACTGACCCAACCCTTGCTGCTATTGCCAGAACTGCTGTCTTGGGCGCTGGTCCTCCTTGAACCCGTGGTGAAGTTCAGCGTGCTGCTATTGTCGAGGCTAATAGAAGTCCAGTTGTTGAGGAGAAAGCTCATGCTCTGAAATCTGATACTGTCATCGAACCTCTCGGTGGTCTCAGTCCTAAGGAAACTGGTGATGGCAAGGTACACTTTCGTATCGGTGTCGAGAAGTTCACTGCAAAATTAGATGATGGAACAGAAAAAATCGTCGACGACATTGATGTATACGTTGGCACATGCGATCCGGAAGTGGTACAAATATCTGAACTGATAACAACATTACATGAGAACGTGGAGTGGGGGTCCTCCCAGGAAGCACATATGCCATTTTTTGGTTAAAACAACGAAAAGGCTTTAGAAGTAAAAGTTGACAGAGATTTAGCCCTGCCGATAAGTAGGATGAGTCGAACTAGACGGGAAGTGTACCTGTTCGCGCACCTGCTAACGGTTGGACAGGAATTTAAGGTTGGCAATGATAAAGATGAACTTGTAGAAAACATGATTGACCTGATGGAGGACCTCGCTCGACATGGTTCGAGTGACAGTAGCTTTGAACAGAGGAGAGACTTACACGGGAGCAACATAAAGAGGAGCAGGAAGAGCATCCCCAGAAAGAGCACCCCGAAGAAGGGCTTCACCAAGCAGACCACGACAGAGAAGAGGACACCCAAGAGTTTCATGAAAAAAGGCACCACGCCGCAGAGTACACCCCTAAGATCCAGTCATAATAGAACACAAAATAGTAGCAGCAAAAGATATAAGAGGGCCAGACCGGTGGTGAACGAGGTGGTGAACACACCCAGGAGCAGCAGCAAAAAGGCTAAGGTGGCTCGCAGGGAGGATACCACACCCAATAGTAGCGGCAAAAATGCTAGCTTGACGGGGAACACGCCGCAGAGGTCCGGCAATAACGCCAGCACGAAGGAGAACACACCCAATAGTGGCAGCAAAAATGCTAGCTTGATGGGGAACATGCCGCATAGGTCCAGCAATAATGTCGGCACGAAGGAGAACACACCCAATAGTGGCGGCAAAAATGCTAGCTTCATGGGGAACACGCCACAGAGGTCCGGCAATAATGCCAGCGGGAAGGAGAACACACTGAATAGTGGCAGCAAAAGGGCTAATTCGAAGGGAACAAGCCGCAGAGGTCAGGCAATGATACCGGCTGGCAGGAGCCAACACCTGTGAGGGGAAATAGGAAGGAGATCACACCGATGAGTAGCAGCAAAAAGGTTAGTTCGGTGAGGAACGCAACACAGAGTTCAAGCCCTAATGGGGCTACCATCACGGATGATACCATCAGGAAGGATTCCATCAGGAAAGAGGATGTACACAACAAGAGCAAGAGGGTTATGTACAGTCGAGACGAAATAGAATCTGATTACTGTTTGTCTGCCGATGAACATGTGATGCATGACAGTGTAAGACCACCCCCTGTGGTTGCAGCAGCACCAACTGAGCGTCCGGGAGAAAACAAAGTTGCCACGGAGATAGGTTGGTCCAATGTTCCGGTCAATGTAGGTGCAAATGATGGTGCAACCCCACCCCTTGGAGTCAATACTAACTTTTGTTGAGTTCCATTCATAATAATCTATTTCTTTATATATAGTTGGATGCGATGCGGGATAAGATCCTACCACAGCAACGCCTACTAGCAATTCAAGAGGAATTGTCGGGATTTTTGCTTAGGGAGGTCATAAAACCAAAAGGAGAAAACAATTTGTGGAGATAATAAAGCATCCATGTAATGTAACGATCTTCATGTAATTAAATAGACAGGCTCTAGTCCCGGTTGGTACACGTATACCAAGTTTTATATATGTCTGTATGCTCGTGATAGAAATTATATTATATATGCATCCACGTGGACAGTATGTATTAGCGTAGAATATATGTATACGAAAACTTATTTGAAATGAAAACACAAAATAAAAAATAATTGAACACAAAAAATAAAAAATAAAACCCTGAAACCCCATCTCCTGCCGTGGCAGCCGATTCCGCCAAAACGCTGCCGCGACAGAAAACCTTTAGCATAGCGCACTATACGGGGTCACCTCTAGTGCCGATTCATAACAGAACCGGGACTATTGTGTAGTCCAGAATACACATCCCGGACTATAGCCTATTACGAACCGGGACTATAGGCTTGTTTTGTACTAGTGTACACCAACGGCCCCGACTTTTAGCCGTCGGTATAGCCTCTGGCCCTCGGCGGCTTCGTTCGAGTTTTCCTGTAGTGAATCAAAGATCATAACTACCGTGGAATTGCCTTATATGACATGACATGTGGAGCAGAGTTTTTCTTTTATTTTTCTCCCGAGCTCAAGTGCTCTTGCTATTTAAAAGATCATAGCTACAGTGTGGAATTGCCTTATCATATTTATTAATTTTGTGTAGGCCAAATTACAAAGAATTTGACGTCACTGTTTTTCATGCTGGTAAGATATAACATTGATTGTGTACGGGAATTTTTATAAATTTTTTGGAACCTATAAAATATGGATTTTATTCATTAAAAATGAAGAGAAAACCGGTGCTGAGTAGCCAAATTAAAGAAACTTTCCAATGGCATATTTGGTTCACGAAGGACGGTTTAACGTGGCTCAGTTGGCCAACGTACACGACGTATAGCTCGTAATACGAACAATAGAAGTGGAAGAGATATTGCAACGCCGTACTCATGTGCTGTAGTACACACGACACTTATTACGATCATGCGCACAATATCTAAAACACAATGGTGTCACCATGGACATCGTTAACCCAGCTATACTTGTCCATGTACGGGTTTGTGATGCTCTCTGGTGGGTATTGATCGATGCATTGTGCCCAGGAGCCCTTGTCAGTCATGTAACTTTTCACTTCCCACAGGCAACTGTTGCACTTAAATCCGGAGCCGAATGTGAGCATGAGCACCCTGTCTCGTATCTTTAGCCTTTGCTTCGCCTCCATATACGACAGAACATACCAGAGGCTGCTCGCCGACGTGTTCCCCCACCGGTGCAGAGTCATCAGTGCAGGCTCAATGTCATTTGAATTGAGACCGAGGCTCCTCTTCACTGCCTCAACGACCGCGGTGCCACCAGGATGGATGCAGAAGTGCTCCACGCCGGTCTTAAAGTTGATCTTGGGGCTGCCGAAGTGAAACAGCTTCCTACACATGTTTTTTACAGCGAAGCGAGCGAGCTCAGACACGGGCAAGATGCGGGGGGCGAGGCGGCGCAGGTTTAGGGTCAGTGCCCTGGCAGCGGCCTGGGGCAAAGCCTTGCTGAGGCTAATCCCAACGCGCCCGTCAGCGTCTTCGCGCTGCAGCGCGCACGTGTGCGCCTCCTCGTCGGCGGCAGTATTCTGGCGCACGAGATGGCAAAGAGCCATCTTGGCGCGCCTGCCGAGCGAGGGATGGTTTGTTAGCAACACCGCCGAGCCACCGCAACGGAACAGGCAGTTACCTAGCATCATGGACCTGTCGGTTCCGTTGTACCAGTTGGGGGCGATGGACTCGGACGATACCACGAGAGCTATGGACATGGGCCGCATCCGCAGCAAGTTGCGTGCGAGGTCCAACGAGACCAGGCCACCGCTGCAACCCATGCCCGAGAGGTTGAACGCGGCAACATCCTCGCGCATGCCGAAACGGCTCACTATTCGTGAGGAGAGCGACGGCGCGGGGGAGAACATGCAGACGTTGATGACGAGCACGTCGACGTCCCGAGGCCCAAAGCCGGTCTTGAGGAAGAGCCTGGCGATGGCAGCGTCGAAGAAGGTGTCCATCTCATCGAGCGCGTCCTGGTGGGTGGGGGCGTCCTCACGACCCTCGATGATGTTCCGCGGGCAGTAGCTCTCCTCGCCAATACCGGAGCGGACAATAACGCGGAGAAGGAAGCGGTACTCGGGGAGACCGAGGCGCTGATTACGCTGGATAACATTGCCAGCCACCTCCGTGCTCACCTTGCGGTTGTCACACGGCTTATGGCACACATAGTCCAGGAGGTGACACTGCGACTGCCACCGACGGGCGACAACCGCGCGCAACAAGGTAGCCACTGCGCGCACAAGGAGGAGGAGCGTGAGCAAATGAAGCAAATCCATGTGTTACTTTTGAAGTTCTGATTTGCGTTGATGCATTTAGGTTATATAGAGGTGGCTAGAGGCTTAGGGTACAACCGCTTTATAGGTTCGCACGTACACATTAAATTAAAGGGAGTGCCTAGATCTCAGGCGCCTGAGAATTAGTTATGTCTAAGTCGTTGATGTCATCCTAATATTTGTGCTAATTCTCAGTTGCAACCTACTTGCAACTCATAAGATTTGTACTAGTTCTCAGTTACAACCTAGTTGTAACTCATTAAATTCTCAGTTACACCCAAGTTGCAACTCATGTGTAGCACGAATCACGAGGTAAATCAAACGGTAAAAGAGACGACTAAAACTTAAGAAGTTCTCAGGCGCCTGAGAACTAGCAAATCCGTAAATTAAAAGTGTCCAAGCAAAAAGCCACATATATGCAACCGCGCGCTTTACCGTACCACATAGTCTAATCACCAGTTTTTCACTCAATCACTCGTCTGGAGATTTTTTTTTTTTTTTTGAGCTTTCGTCTGGAGATGTTAGCCGTACTATTAATCACAAATGCTGCTCCAAACAAATTCCAACACGAAATCTGGCGCTACTTCCTGTAATAACGTTCTATATATGACCGTTTAATTACCATATAGGTGAAAGTAACATACTCCCTCCACTTACTTCTAATTTTTTGCCTAGGTCAATTTTTTTTTTGACTTAGGCAATAATTTATTGACAAAAGCTGCTCCAAACAAATTCCAACACAAAATATGCCCTAGAGGCAATAATAAATGTGTTATTATTTATATTTTTGTTTCATAATAATTAAGTGTATTGTTTTGTGTTATATTTGTATTAGTTCCGAAAAATGTGTAGTTGGAGGAAAACCCTAATACATGTGGAATAATAAACACATATAATGATATCTCTAGTCATGCCTCTGAGACTAGCTAGTATGTATGTCAACGATAGTTTCGGTTTTCTAACTATGGAGAAAAGCACAATGTAACTGTGGTGTTGCCGGTGTCATATATGATTGGAGTTGTTGGAGAACAACGACAATGGATAGACCGAACACTACGGGAGAAAGGTTCCTTACCGTGTGAGTGTTCCCATACGGCAAAGGCCCCCCGGAACATGGCAAAGCCTTTGCCGTGTGTTACACACGACACGGTAAAGGTCCTTTGCCGTGTGTCTTTGCGTCCGGAACACGGTAAAGGTTTTGCCGTGTGTGTTCCGCGCTGACACGGCAAAGTAAAGTAGTTGACGGTTCCGTCTGTCTGACGGAGCCAACAGATCTTTGCCGTGTCTGTTCTTTGCCGTGTGCATTATGTCTTTGCCGTGAGGGTCAGCTTTGCCGTGTGTCTTGCATGTGCCATGTGGTTGTTCTTTGTCGTGTGTCTTTGCTTTGCCTTGTGCAACTTAGGGGCGACACACGACAACGTGTCCACCTTTGCCGTGGGCAAAGCCCCTGCCAATAGCACACATGTGCCATACATGTGTCCCTCTTTGCCGTGTGCCACTCCGATGTAACTCACAGCAAAGTGTCCACCTTTGCCGTGTGTCTACTGCACATTGCCCCGTGCAATGCCCAACAGCACACAGACGCCTTACACATGGCTCCTTTTCCGTGTGTATACACACGGCAAAGTGACCATTTGGCACTTTTCCGTAGCTATCATTTTTCAATTTTTTTCCGTTTCCAGTCATTTCCTACAATTCAAAACATATAATATATATATGATCATACAGATCATCAACCGTAATAATATACTTATCAACAACAACAATATAATCATCAATAACAACAATAATATCATCACCAACACCAAAATGCATCACCAACACTAGCAAATATCATCACAAGCTCAAGACAAGTATCACATCATCACCACGAAAGCAATAAAGTTCACAAATATTACAAGTGTGAAATGGTAGTGTTTATTATTGCCACAAGATCATGCCACAAGTGTCAAATACTACCAAGTGCATAACCAACAAGTTACAAGACCTAAACTAGACAAATATTACAAGACCATCACCACCAAGTCCTCCACAAGCTCATGCTCCATCGTGAGATCCTACAAGTTCAAGACAAGTACATCAATATGACAAGTAAAATCATTAATATGTACAAGTTTCTAGGCAATGGCAATTACATGGGATTTTGACAAGTCTCATGGAAAATTACATCAATATGACAAGTAAAATCACGAATATCTACAAGTCCCATGGCAAGGCTAAAATTTCTATAAGTGTCATGGCAAGGCTAAAATTTCTACAAGTGGCATAGAATGGTTAAATTTTGACAATGGCATATAATTATCTACAAGTGTCATGGAATTGCTAAATTTTCTATAAGTATCATGGCAAGGTTAAATTTCCTACAAGTGTCATGGAATTGCTAAATTTTCTATTAGTATCATGGCAAGGCTAAAATTTCTACAAGTGTCATAGCATGGCTAAAATTTCTACAAATGCGATTGCATCGCTAAATGTGACAAGTATAAGAAAACAAACCCCGGGGACTCTGATTCAGCCTCTCGACGACCGACGGATTGTTGACGGTGGAAGACGGCGGCGCCTGGTTGTTCGATCCATCCGTGGACACACCAGGCAGCGCCATCGCATTGTCCATTTGCAGCATTGGAAATTGTGAGCATTAGACAATAAGGCAACATTGAAAATTGCGAGCATTGGACAATAAGACTATTGATCACTTACCCATGAGAAGGCGAAAGGAGGGGTAGAAAGAGTCCCTGGTTGAGAATTGATGAGCATTTGCTGTGTCATCCACCGCATCATCTGCCCCTGTTGCTCCAGCAACCCCTGCTGATGGGCCATCTACTGCTCCAGCTGCCGCTACTCGGTCGCCTCTCTGTGCCCTATCAGTGGCCATCTCCTCCTACGTCGTGTCGTCACAATGTGATGAACATTGCAACGCAAAACATGTAGTAAAGCATAGATGACCGAGGAAGAACATACCCATAACTGGTCGAGAGCTACAACCGAAGGCCGTGGGCGGGTCTCTACAGCAGGCTGGTCGCTCTTCCTACCATGCCGGACCTGGCACATAGATGGAATGGTCCTAGGACGGACCCGTGACCAATCCATAGGCGACCATGCTTCTGGCCTTCTCCCGCCAGCACGGCGACCTCGGGATCGAAGGGGGCGGTCTCGCGGTTGGAATCTTTGCCATGCACCTCCTTGTACTTCTCAGAGTACTACTCACCCCGGAGCTTGGCTCCCTTGTTCATCCAAAGGCTCCCGCTCGTAGGCTCGTCCAACGTGCGTGTCTTCTTCCAAATGGCAAACACGGATGGCTCTTCACTTGTCTTTATTTTCTGCACAAGAGAGCACGAAATTAAGTGAAGGGGGACTCCAAAGGGCGAAGTAAAGAATAACATTACAAGCAAGAACAAATAAAGCATTTCCTCACCTCTTTTTGCCTGAGAAGGGCGAGGGGGGTGCTGTCTTGGCGGTGTGATCCACCCCAATCTCCTCTCGCCGCTTCTTTGCATCGGCGTGTTTCTGGAGGTACTAGGGGTGTGTCCACCACACTACCATCGCCGTGAAGCACCGCTCGTCATTAACCACGAACTGAGGAGGATTCTACATCAACAAGACACACGTATTAGTACAATAGAAAATACACTAAGGTCAAGAAATCAATAAAACAAAAATGTAACTACCTGTAGGTACTGCGACGGCTCGAAGAGCATCTCCCGGGCTTGGCTCTTCTTCATCCAAATCTTGCGATCGCCGAACCAGTTGCGGACGCAGTTCACGCGTGCCTCGTAGTGCATGTCTTGCACCTTCCTCTTGGCAAGCTTGTGAACGATAGCCAAGCACTCCCTTTTGCGCGCCTTGTCCATGTCGAAGAACTTCTACAATGTCCAAACTTACGCCACAAGTGCAAGTATATTTCATCCTCAATGTGATTGAATTATGACAAGCAAAACAAACTTACCCAGAACAAAACCTGAATCTTCTCCGTGATGCTGGTGTACTTTTTTTCTGGATCTTCGGCATAGTGGTAATGCTTCCAAGTCCAAGCCACATCCTTCGAACCATTTGGGAGAGTGGCAATACCAGGAAAATACTTTCTAACCAGGGATCCATGGATGCTTGAGTAGCCACAATATGGCATGATTCCATCCTGATATAGAAAAGCACTACACAATGAAAAGACAAGATCAGTATGTGATGAAAATTCCAATGTATGGTTTAGGGTCAAATCATGTACCTCGACCCCGTGGGCACGAGTACCTTTCCGCATGGGGATAAGGTAGGTCGGGGAGTCTCGAAACCCCACGCCGATATGGAGCCTTCTCCCGTGGCACCAGGCTCGAGTCGGCGGCCGCGTACTCGTCAAGATACGGCGTCTTATCCTCCGGAGGAGCCTACCTCAAGGACGTGTCAAGCTCGTAGGGTAAAGACCAAAACCCCTCATCCTCCTATTGCTGATTCTGCTCCTGCTCCTGCTCCTCCTCGTCCTCCTCATCGTCAGAATCCGAGTGCGTCCCCTTATCCTCCTGACGGCGAACTGGCTCCTCCTCCTCGTCCTCCCCCTCCTGCTCCTGCTCCTGCTCGTCCTCCTCGAAGACCGGAGGGGGACTAGGAGTCCTCACATGCCTCCCACGCCCCCGCCGCTATGAAGTGCGCGATGGAGCACTAGCACTAGCAGGCTGCTTTCTTGTAACGCCCTTTCCCCCGGCATCTTTTAGTCACCTGCAAAATAGAGTGAAAAGAGTAGTTTATTAGTACACATCAGTGACACAAGATTCATAACATTACAATAATACTCAAGTTTTAAACACACACTATATTCGTATCAACAAAGACTAAAGAAGAGAAATACTTCCATGATCCATATAGCATGGGTATGAGATGCGGCAAGCGAAGGAAAGGATTCGGTCTCCACGGCAACGACTCCTCGAAAGGAATCATTGTCGTGGATCGAGAATCCTTTCCTGGGCTTACCACCGTCACATCCCCATGCTATATGAATCTCGAAAATACTTGTCCTCTCTCGACTTTTGGGCTACGAGATGAAGCCTTCCTTGTGTTTCTCCAAAGACGAAAGGAAAGAAACCATTCCACGATTCATATAACAATGTCGCCCATGCTATACGAATAGTGAAGTAATGTCTTTCATTTCGACTTTTGGGCTATCTAATCTATTTCATAGAGTTCTTACAAATACAATGATAAAAGGAAAGTAATTTTATTACATAGCATAGAGTTATTAAAAATATAAAGACAAAATGAAATAAATTTTATTACATAGCCCGACGGGATTACATAGCAAACACTAATACATAGATTATTACTACTGCATGGATCGGAATCCTGAGTCGTGATTATGAATTGGACGAGCGGTTTTGTCATTGCTATCATTTTCTGGCCACCAATAAATATCCAGGAAACATGGAGTTGGTCCCTGTGGATCATTGACGTCAAGGCCTGCATGGAACGCCTCGAGCAATCTCACATCTTGTTGGTTGTGAACCTCCTTAGCTTCATCTTGCGCAGTGTCTTCCTCCTCAGCTTCTTCTTGCTCATCGTCTATGACCATGTCACCATCGGCAGACAAATCGATAGTGAATTGCCCGGGGAGCCCTTCTTCCTAATAAAACTCACCATCATTTGTTGAGGGGTATAGGCGGCGGTAATCATCCTTATTTGGCAAGGGCGGCCTACTACGTGTCGGTATCGTCATCACAACATCCCAGTCTCGTAGGCATTTTGTCGGGTTTTGGCATGGGTACGGAAGATAGAATACTTGGAAGGCCTTAGTAGCCAAAATGTAAACATCATCTCCCGCATAAACGGAGCATCTCTTAACTTCGACCAGTCCAATTTCAGGATCCCATTTCACCTTATGTGGCTCAAACCAATGGCATTGGAATACAACGGGATTTAGCCCTTTGCCAAAACCATAATTCAGCTCATATATACCCTCGGCTCTTCCATAGTACTGGAGGCCATCCGAGCCTTTACAAAAGACCCTACTATTTGTTGTCTTCCGGTTGGGCTGGCTAGTTGTGTATACATGGGTATGGAAGTGATACCCATTCACGTCATAAGCATTGAACGTGTCGACTGAATGGTTAAAGCCCCTAGCAATATTTCTTAGCTCGGGTTGCATCTCTTTGTCAGTTCTTGCCTACAAGTTAGAACGAGAAGTTTAGCATAAGAAGTTTATCACAAGAAGTGTAGCAGAAGAAGTTGGCTCGGATAGTACCAAACCATAGAACCAACTGACGAAACCGAAACCACCACCCTTATCGAAAAGATACTGCTCCTCTTGAGGGTTAGGCTCCCTATTTGGATTCTTCCAATGTGCACTATTGAATCGTCTATACCAATTTAAAGGAGAGTTAGGCATGGACATAGCAGTGAATGTTTGCGGAAAACTAAATGGTGAGCACTTACTCAATGTACGGCTTCACTTATTCCATGGTGTTCAATACATATGAGTGGATCAAATCCCACTCAAGTTTTTTAATTGCGAACCTCTTTGTGCCACTTGATTTGCCACCTAGACCAACGAAGATGCTAAGAATGGGTACATATTTAGGGTTGGCGACATTGTAACAAAACCTTGGGTTGTGCTTTGTGGGAATGTTGGCATCATTGTGCTTTGTGGTGAAGTTTGCAACCTCCTCCTTAAGGACTGCCTCAGCTATGGATGCCTCGATCTTGCATTTATTGCCTATTTTCTTACGAAGCTTCTTTGTTTATCTCTCGGGCGGAAACTTCCAATGGGTCCACACAGGTCCCCCCTTTAAAGCCTCGTCCTCAAGATGCAAGATCATATGTTGCATCGGATTGAAGAACCCTGGAGGAAGGAGCATCTCTAGATCGCGAAGCAACTCGGGTGCCTGTTCATGTAGCTTCTCAAGAACTTTACGGTCTAACTCCCTAGCACAAATCTGGTGGAAGAAAAATCTCAACCTCGATAGCACTCGCCAAGTCTCCTCACCGACATAGCCCCGAATCATCACCGGCATTATCCACTCAAGCCATACGTGGTAGTCATGACTCTTGAGCCCTTGTACTTGCAGCGTTTCCATGTTCGCACCCCTCATCCAGCAAACTTTGCGCGATCCACTAGAAGATCTCCCTTCTTTGGGGCTTTGTTGGGCAGAAAGGAGCCTTTGGCTTATACCACCTTTTTCTGCCTTTGGCTCTGGGTGGCTGCATGTTCAACTTTGGCCTATCGCACAATGCTTCTTGATCAATTCGAGGCTTGATGTTATCTTTTGTCTCCTTGGTTTGCATTATGGTGATCCAAAGGGCCTCGCCGATATTCTTTTCAGTGTGCATTACATCAATGTTATGCGGGAGCTCAAGATCCTCAAAGTAAGGGAGCTTTCATAAGCACGGAATGTGGGTCCACTAGTGAATATCCCCATATACCACGAAACCATTCCCATCGGAGTTTGGCTAGAGAGCTTCTAACTCAGCCTTCATTTCCTTTCCGGTCTTTAGACGTGGCTTTGGACACTGTCAATGTTGATCAAAGCAGGAATACTTGTGTCCCTTCGACAGCCAGAAGAAATTCAAAGCTTGCATGCACACTGGGCAAGGCCACTTCCCATGTGTACACCAGCCGCAGAACAACACCGTGCTTGTAGGTCATGAAGGAGGTATGGTACCAGACATACATATCGAAGTGCTTGTTGTTTGAAGTGTCAGATGTTCGGATCCCCCGACCTTCCCAGCCACGAAGAAATTCATCAACCAGCGGTTCTAGATACACATTCATGTTCTTACCCGGGTATTTCGGCCCTGGGATTATCATCGAGACAAACATGTTCTATGATCTCATGTAGACGCCAGGGGGGAGGTTCAGGGGAATAACAAGCACTGGCCAGCAACTGTATACTGAAGCCGACATGCCATATGGATTGAACCCATCGGTTGATATGGAAACTGCTATGATCCTCTTGTCACCGGCTTTCTCAGGATATTTCTTGACAAAGTTTTTCCATGCACTACCATCCGACGGATGTATCATCTTGTCGAGGTATCTATTCCCTTCTACTGCCCACTACATCTGCTAGGCAGTATCCTCGGTCATGAAGAGTTGCTGGAGCCTCGGTATGATTGGAAGATACCGGAGGATGTTTTGGGCAATCCCGGTCTGCCTCCTCTGACCATCACCATTGGGATCAACCTCAAAGTACCTAGAGGATTTGCAGCGGAAGCAATAATCTGTCTTAGCATGCTCCTTTGTGAATAGCATGCATCCATTCGGACAAGCGCGGCTTATATGACATCTTAAGGTCACGGAGGATTTTGGTCGAATAGTAGAAGTTCTCTGTCAAGAGGTGCCCTTTCGGCAGAATGCTGCCAACAACGGCAAGCATATCATCTAATTCCTCTCTGGTCAAGTTCATGTGGCTCTTGAAGGCCAAAAGGAGAGATATGGCACCCAGTTGGGTAACATCTGTATGTGCATGAAGGGTCTCTGCGAGGCAAACAAAGTCTCTTAGTACTTTGTCGTGTTTTCCTCCGGTTCCTCACTTGTCTCCGCCTCCTGAGGTGTCTCCGCCTCTACATGAGGGCTTTCAGGCGCATTATCATTCACAAAGTTGTCTATGCACCTATCAAAACCAACATCAAATTCTCCCCTTAGCTGACTCTGTCGTGACTCCCTCTGTCTATGCACCTATCAAAACCAACATCAAGTCGTGTAGGATGGTGTGAACCCGTAATTGACTAGGTGATTACTCACATCATCCTTCGAATGTGTATTTAGGTTCCTGCATCTTGCAGAGGGGCGGAAAATTCTTTTGGGTCTGCTGGGGACGGCAATTCCCGGTTCACGAAGTCCTCGGCCTTTTATTGCCATTCTGAGGTCAAGTCCCACTTACTAATCGGTTAATTTTAGCAAATATATATTTTACGCCATACATATATCCACCTATCTCTCTAATAGGTAAAGAGGGTCCTATCAACCGCCGGATCCATAGATTGAGTATGTTCTCCCTACCCCTATTCGAGACAGAATTTTGATAACACCTCCCCGCTGCTCTCCCGATACACTTCACAGCAAAAATCCAAGAGAGATGTGCATCTAGGGAACAATGGGGAAAAGCTGCCGAAATCCTATCTCAGACCGGAGTAGAACAAGGAAAACATACCCAACTACGCATCCGCCAACTGTCCCGATAAATGTCGTAAGAGTTACGGTTCATAATGTACGAGACCACTAATGCATATTTATCTCCATAACCCTTACAACCGGGAAGAGTCTCCTAGGTAACGCGACAGACTTGGTGATCTACACATGAAAATAACCCTAGGTACAAGATAGGAGAACATATTTTTACCCTCGAAGCATGATAGAGAGGTGAAGAAGATAAGCGACCCTCCCGCAAAATGTCCTGCGCCGTCGATAACCCTACCCTCAGACTCGACACATATCCTGCACGGAGAAAAATTACTAATGTACTACAACACTAGAATATATGAAATAACATATAATTCCTAAATTACTACTATACACATGAATATATATAATTCCTAATTCCTAAATTACTACTATACACATGAATATATGAAACAACATATACTACACTAATGTACCACAACACTAGAACTACCCTAATGTACTACCCTAATGTACTACAACCAACATATCTACAACAATAGAACTACTACTAAATCTAAACATAATAGTAATATAGGAAAAACAGATACAAATAAGAAGAAAAAACTTACCTTGCCACTGCCGGCTCGGTGTAGGAGACGGGGGCGACGAGGCGGAGGAGGGGAGCATCCGCGGTGCTCGATGGAGGAGGGGAGCTGCCGGCTGGAGCTCCTCCCGAGTAGGCCGAAGCACCGCGGCACGCGAGCAGGCTGCACCAGCTCTTATGCAAACGTGGCCATGGCGACGACTGCAGGAGGACGGGGGAAGGGAGGAGGGGTGGGGCGGGGGAGGTCCAGCGATGGCTGGGTGGGGCGGGGGAGGGGCCGGCGGCGGCAGGGGTAGGGCTGGGCTGGCGGCGGTGCGAGGGGGCTGGTCGAGTGCGCGGGTGTGTGTGGCTGCGAGTGGATAGGGCTAGCTTGCTCACGTGGGCTCGGGTCAATAACGGGGTAGGACTGCCCTTTGCCATGTACCGCACAAAAACACACGACAAAGGACCTTTGTCTTGTGTGTGACGGCGAGGGCACACGGCAAAGGACCTTTGCCGTGTGTGCCTTTGCCGTGTGCCTATTCCTTTTTTCTATTTTTCTTTCAATTTTTTATTTCAATTATATTTATTTTAAGTGTTTAGTGAACTTTTATTTCCAACCTTTGATTTCCATGTACATATGTCTTAAAAAAACCAAAACAAAAATAAAATTCCACTGGGCTACCAGATCCGGGGAGTAGACCATCCGAGGCCCGCAGATCAGGGTTTCGCCGGAGGAAGACCACGAGAACGTCAGAATCAGATGAAAACTTGCATGTGTCCCTAGCATATGTGTGTGAGTGTGGTGTAAGATAAGTATAGGTGCTTCTATGTGTCCCCCTTGCATGCATGTGCTCTAACCTAGAAGCGAAAGTTCTGGACTTGTATAAGGGGGAAACTCCCTGTTCCGGTGAAACCGGGTAGGATAGTGCCCCAACTTGTGAACCAACATGGTTTTACATCACCCTATGATCTAAACAAACACAAAACAAGAGAGAGCTACGCCGGGCTACCCCTGTGAGAGGAACGTCTAGGAGGGGTAGACGATCCGAGTGTGCACAAATCAGGGTTTCGCCGGAGGAAGACCACGAGAACGACGAAAGCATATGAAAACTTGCATGTGTCCCTAACATATGTGTGTGAGTGTGGTGCAAGGTTGGTATAGGTGCTTGCATGTGTCCCCCCTCTCCTGCATGCGCTCTAACCTAGAAGCGAAGGTTCTGGACTTGTATAAGGGGGAAACTCCCCGTTCCGGTGAAACCAGGTAGGATAGTGCCCCAAGATGTGGACCAACATGGTTTTACATCATCCAATGACCTAATAAAACACAAAACAAGAGAGAACTACACCAGGCTAACCCCATCTGAAGAATGTCTAGTGGGTTAGACGATCCGATGCCCGCAGATCAGGGTTTTACCGGAGCAAGACCATAAACGTCCGAATCAGATGAAAACTTGCATGTGTCACCAGCATATGTGTGTGACTGTGGTGCAAGGTTGCTATAGGTGCTTTCATGTGTTCCCCCTCGCATTCATGCGCTCTAACCTAGAAGCGAAGGTTCTAGACTTGTATAAGGGGGAATCTCCCTGTTTCGATGAAACCGGGTAGGATAGTGCCCCAACTTGTGAACCAACATGGTTTTACATCATCCTATGACGTAATCAATCACAAAACAAGAGATAGATACGCCGGGCTACCCCCACCAGAAGAATGTCTAGGGGGTAGACGATCTGAGGCCCGCAGATCAGGGTTTCGCTGAAGGAAGACCACGAGAACGTCGGAAACAGATGAAAACTTGCATGTGTCCCTAGCATATGTGTGTGAGTGTGGTGCAAGGTTGGTATAGGTGCTTGCATGTGTCCCCCTCTCATGCATGCGCTCTAACCTAGAAGCGAAGGTTCTAGACTTGTCTAAGAGGGAATCTCCCTGTTCCGGTGAAACCGGTTAGGATAGTGCCCCAACTTGTGAACCAACATAGTTTTACATCATCCTATGACCTAATCAAACACAAAACAAGAGAGAGCTATGCCGGGCTACCCCCATCAGAAGAATGTCTAGGGGGGTAGACGATCCGAGCCCGCAGATCAGGGTTTCGCCGGACGAAGAGCATGAGAACGTCGGAATCATATGAAAACTTGCATGTGTCCCTAGCATATGTGTGTGAGTGTGGTGCAAGGTTGGTAGGTCCCATGTGTAAGTTCCAAGTGTGACCCCCTTTGTAGACATGTGTTAACACATAGTAAAATCCTAGATATATACGTGGAAACTCCCGCCACGGGGCAACCAAACCCTATTTTATGGAAAAGTTGACCCAACCTTTGCTTTCCATGTACATATCTCCTAAACAAAACCAAAACAAAAAGAAAATTCCACTGGGCTACCCTCGTACGAAGAAAACTATAGGGGTAGACCACCGGTTCTCCAGGAGTTATAGCACTTGGAAAATCATCTTATCTATACTTAAGTTGCAAAGAATGAATTATACAAGTCCATCATAACATATAACTACATCTTAGCAAGATGGCCATTAGACTCTTGAACAGAGTTCCTGGTTCTGTCAACCCTCTTGAGGAGCGAATGATAGTTTCTCTTGTAGATATAGCATATACCAGCTCTTCATAAGGATTGAGACCATGAAAATATGAACTTTGCACTAGACCATAAGCTTCTGGAGGATGGTGAACTTCATTTACATTAGGTGTGGGTTCCTAGTCACAAACTTTGAGAAACAATCCCTCAACCAATCGGCAAGAGTAGAATTTCCCCTCACGGTACAATTTTCGTCGTGAGATGTTTTCAAAATGACTTGTAAAATGAATCATGACTTTGACTTGACCACAACAAGGTTGTGATATGAAAAATCAAGTTCCCACTTAGGTGTTACAAAACCTTTAACTAGTTTTCTTTACTTCTAAACTTAGTTAGAGATACATCTTGCTTTTTGCAAAACAACCTAGAGCTTAGGGTTCCTACTTGAACCCCTTTATTTTTTAGTGATAGTTTGCAAGTACTTAAAGAGTAATAATGGCTTTGTCCCTGGCTATTCCCATGGACAGACCATGAAGAGGACTATCAGGATGATGGAATGCTTGAAGGTTACGACAACTAGCATCATCTCCCATCGTCAGCATTTCCTGTGACCCGAAAGATGGAGACTCGCCCACACTACTATTATTACGTTATTCCGCTGCTTTGATTGTATTAAGACTGGATCATGAGATCCTTTATTTGTAAGACCTATATTATGGTTTGTAATGGATGATGTAATGTGATATCCAATCTGTTATGTCTCTCAAAAATGGTAATCCTGGGATTGCGATGTATGGCATAACAGGCATCTGGGATTAAAAATCCAGGTGTTGACAAGTTGGTATCAGAGCCATCCTGACCATAGGAGAACCTAGTTTAGAATGGACGATTGAACCAAAACTTAGTTTCAAAACAAAAGAAATGGACATGAAGTGTAGAAAGTTCTATTAGTTGGGAAATGGAGGAGATCTCATCTTTGAGCGTGATTTGGACGAACTCTCGGAACTTCTGGAGCGCCCGCACCCCGAGTTCTTTGTAGCCCAGCTCAACGATCAACAAGGAGAAGAATTGCAGTGGCTGATTGTTGCAAGTCTCAGAGTGAAGATCGAAGCCCCCACCTCAGAGGGAATCTAGTTCACCTTAAGAGAGAACAACTGGGTAGATGGACTCACTAGTTCCATGTAGGAAGCTCTTGCCCGTCTGTGTGGGCAAAGCATCAATCAAATGAAGGGAACACGCTTTGAGTTCTATCCAAGGCGTGATGTTATGCGACAGCCACTGGAGGCATCATATCACCCGGAGCTGAAGCATCAAGTGTACCATCTAAGCATCATGATGTATGACCGACAGAAGGAATTAGACAATGCCCGCTCCTACGCCAACCACAACCATGCCATCACAGTCAAGAAGGACCAGACCATTGCCAGGCTTGTGAAGGATCACCAGTCTCGTCGCCGTTAGCTTGACAAGAAGGATCGCATTATTGCTCGCCCTCATCACCGAGTGATAGACATGGAGGAGACCATCCACGAGAGGGACATGCAGCTTGAGGAGAGGGAGAATGCATGAGAAGATATCCATGGGGACCCCTATTCCTATCTCAGTGATGATGATGACTTCTTGGAGGATCAAGCCATGGACTTCTTCACCGAGAAGGATGACTTCTCCTTCATTGATGATGATGATGAAGTCACCGATTCCAAGGAGTAGTAGCACTTCAACACTAGCGTTAGTGAAGTTGTATCTGGTCCCACTGTATCGTAGTTTGATAGAATGGTTCTTAAAACCATCTGTTTCCTTGTTGTGGTGTGCGTTTGTATTGTTTGCTATGAGTGAATGAATGAAAGAAAGTTGCTAAAAAATCTGAGTCAAACTTCAAAAACTTTTCAAAAACAAAACCCTAGACATTAGAAATTTCCCTCTTTTTCTCATGATCGATCTCATTCTTCAGATGCCTCGCGGAGGAAGAAGTTCATCCTTGGACCCAATGCTGCAAATTTTGCAAATGTTGGTTTCGGACCACGAAGCTAAAAGAGCCAAACGTCAAGCCAACTTAGCCACCCTTCAACACATAGCTCAGATGGCCAACAACAATCAAGGCCATGGAAACCAGGACAACCATGGGTCCAAGCTCAAGAACTTTCAAAATACCAATCCACCAATCTTTAGTAAGTCTGAAGAGCCCCTAGATGCAGATGACTGGCTGCAGACCATGGAGAACACCTTAGAAGTCACAGGAGTGGAGGCAACGAGAAAGTATTGTTTGTCACCCATTATCTAGCAGGAGATGCAAGAGCTTGGTGGAACAACGTTCACGCCATGACTGGAGGACAAATGATGACTTGGGATGAATTCAATCTCACTTTCAGCCGAACCCATGTGCCACCAGGTTTGATCAAGAGGATGAGAGGTGAATTCAGAGAATTGAAGCAAGGGAGGATGACTGTAGTTGATTATCGTGACAAATTTCTATCCTTAGCTAGATATGCACCAGATGAGATTGACACTGAAGCAAAGAAGAAGGAGAGATTCCTAAATGGTCTGCATGATGAGATGCAGACAGTCTTAGTCAGTATCCCGTTTGCTGACATTGAAGTCTTAGTGGATTCTGCCATTCAGATGGAAGGAAAGATCAACCAAGCCAATGAGAACCGCAAGCGTCGAATGATGCATCAACCAGGAACCCACCATACCCCAAAGTATCGCCCGAACCCGTCTACAAGATTTCCCCAAGAAACAATAGACCCCCGATGACCCGTCCAACCTATCCCAACCTTGGAGGAGGAAACCCAAGACCTAGAGGAAACCACAACACCAACCCTGGCAACCCCAACAATTTCAACCGTGCACAGAAAACAAAAATTTTCCTATGATGGGAACAACTATGTACCAAGATATATCTACTAGATACAAGCAACGGGCAGATATACATCCATGGAGAACATACCCTTGAATACTAACAAAGATTAATGAGTCCAAACTCGTGGTTGATGTAGACGATCTCTTGCCGATCTCAAGATCGAGAGGAAGTCCTAGCGCCGCAAAACAGCGGCGCAACCGTGCTCGGATACACGTTCGAGGCACCGAGCAACCTCCGCCTCCTCTCTCCAGCGATGCAGCGGAAGCACAGCTCTTTCTTGCCGAATAGCCACCGGGAACATGTATCTCGCTAGTCCGAGACCATGGGGGATAAATACTAGAGGGGGAGAGAGATCCTTCACGAGGAGGTGTGAGTGAGAGAGAGGGAGGGGGGATCCTTTTATAGGGAGAGGGGGGGCACCCAAAGGTCCATGTTCCCAACCATGGGGCTGCCCTGTCCCCTCCTTTCATTCATGTGGGTGGACACTCCACTCACACAAAAGCCTTTCAATTTCCTCCTCAAAAACCCACTCAAATTCCCATTAAATTTCCACCAAATTTAATGAAAACTCTCATTAAATAAACTCCTTTTATTTATTTTGTCAATTACTTTAATTACAAACATTCTCATATAACCCCTTGCTAGTATTTCATTTCACATGCCAAAACACTTTCTGCAATTTCACCCGATAACATGTTTCGGTATCTAGTGAAATAAATTCATGCGCTTGTTATTCTTTTCGGCATGAAACTTTTGCTCAAAATGGATGTCGGTGTCTCTTAAGTGTGTCACCCTACGGTTAGTGAATAATGCGGACATGATCGAGACCCCTCTCGGATCAATAATCAGAAGCGGGATCTGGAGACCCATACTGACTCCCACACATTCAGCGAAGAATTCCTTGTGATCGCGAGAACCTTTTACGATAGTATCTTAATCCTTTTGTTTCACGATATATTACATGTAGGAGATTCGATCATCGGTATCTCCATACCTTGTTTGATCTCGTTACTGACATGCTCTCTTTTCTCGTTCCCGTGATATAACATTCTAGTGATCAAATGACTTTCTTGCAAGCTAATAAATGTGATATCACTGAGAGGGCCCAGAGCATATCTATCTATCATCGGGATGAACAAATTCCACTCTCGATCCATGGGCCTCAACATAACACTTTAGTAGTTATGAACCCATCTTTATAATCACCCTGTTACGGTGTGATGTTTGATGTTATCAAGAAACTCTTCCGGTGTTAGTGATTGACATGATCTCATGGTCTAAGGATTAGGATCACTTCGTAAGTTGTTATAGCAATATAAACTCAATGACTTTGATCGTAATGTTATACTTCGGATGAATGTTCATCACATCATTACACTAATATTGTGACCTCGTTATTAACAACATCCAATGTCCATGATCAGGAAACCTTGATCATCTTGTTAATCAACGAGCTAGTTTTGATGAGAGAGGCATAACTAGGAACTTTCTGTTTGTTTATTAAACACACATGTATTAACGTTTCTGTATTAATACAATTATAGCATGCAAAATAAACATTTATCATAAATAAGGAATACGATAATAACCACTTTATTATTGCCTCTCGGGCATATTCCCTTTAGTATCCCACTTCCACTAAAGACAATAATCTAGTTTAGAAACTTTGCGTATTGAACACCTATGGCTTTCTGGTGTTCTATTTCCCCAATTGCAAGTAGTTAACATAATCTACGGATCTGACGCTTCAGGTCCGTGTGTATTTACATGTCTTTGCGTCTCTACGCATCACTCATTCTCCACTGAGATGACATTGTATAAATTTGATATTTTGCTGAGACCTTTACACTACTAGAAAAACTTTATGCGAGGCGCACCTAAAAGCATATGCGAGTCGCATATCGTATGTTCCTCTAACTTTGAGCCTCGCCTATTTTTTATGCGAGGCGCATATGATATGCGCCTCCTATACTTCACATATGCGAGGCGCATATCGATATGCGCCTCCTATATTCTACATATGCGAGGCGCATATTGATAAGCACCTCCTATACTTTGCATATGCACCTCCTATATTGTGCATATGCGAGGCACATATTGATTCGAATGCGCCTCGTATATTATTTTTGAATTTCAAAAAAAGGGGGCCAGATCTAGATCTAGATCTGGCTAGAATTTCGTCGGAGCTCGTGGGAGACCATGCTCGTGGCTACAACCTACCACCGCAAGCATGTGCGAGAGGCCATGTCCATGGGGATCACCGGAGATGGTGAAGGAGGATGAGGCCACCGGAGGTGGAGGAGGACATGGTCGGTGTGGTGTGGAGGCCATGGCCGGAGTGGTTGCCGAAGGAGGAGAAGGTCGCCGGAGGAAGAGGAGGAGGAGGAGGAAAGTGGAGGAGGAGGAGAGTGGAGAAGGAGGAGGAGAAGGGGAGAAGAAGGAGAGATGGAGGAGAAGGAGAGATGGAGGAGGAGAGGTGGAGGAGAAGGAGGAGAAGGACAAGTAGAAGAGGGAGAGGTGGTAGGTGTTATATAGGTGTGGTAGTGGCTGTTCTGAATTTGAATCTGGCCAGGTTATAGGAGGCGCATATTGCTCCATCTGTGCCTCGTATACTTCAAACTATAGGAGGCACTTATTGCTCCATATGTGCCTCCTATACTTCGAACTATAGGAGGCGCATATGACCATATGCGCCTCTCCTATGCGGCCACCTACCTCCACCCGGGCTTGCATGAGTTACTTGAGGCGCACTCCAGAGGAGCAAGAGACTTCACTTACAAATGAGTGTCAACCAATGGAGGTTGAGCGAGCTTCTATGGTGAATCAATGGGGGAAATGAGGTGGGGAGGAGGAGGGGGCGACCAGATTTGTCTTGGTGGAGGAGGAAGAAGTGAGACAAGTGAGTGGGGTGGTAGTTGTCTCCATGTGCAAAAAGCTGGAAAAAGGAGGTGCCAGGTTATAGGAGGCGCATATTGCACAATATGTGCCTCCTATAATTCAAACTATAGGAGGTGCATATAGAAATATGCGCCTCGCCTATGCGGCCACCTACCTTCACCCGGGTCCGCATGAGTTACTTGAGGCACATATGACCATATGCGCATCGCATATTATCAAATATAGGAGGCGCATATGACCATATGTGCCTCGCATATTCAAGAACCGACCAACACACGAGCCCACATAGATTATGCGAGGCGCATTCTGCCCATATGCGCCTCGCCTATCCGATATATAGGAGGCGCATATGCTAGAATGCGCCTCGCATAATCTGGGGCTGCTTGATTTCGCCTGTACAGGGATTATAGGAGGCGCATTTTTATCATATGCACCTCACCTATTTTTATACTAGAGGCGCATGGAGAAGGAGTGTGCCTCGCCTATTTTATAGGAGGCACAATGGTCTAAATGTGCCTCCTATAAACATGTCTCCTATAGCCTTTTCTCTAGTAGTGTTAGTTCCTTGGGGGTAAATTATGTTGATACTATAGTCATACAATATATCTTTAGTGTTATCCCGTTGCGAACCACACCTTAGTTTGATAACAAACTACTTGACACAAATTCCCTCCTTTGCTGCTACTATAGCTGTCATATACTTAGCCTTTTGTTGTAGTATCCGTCACAATGTCTTAACTTTGGAATTCAACCAAATCCATCATGGAAACTTTCTTTCCATTTCATTGTGCCACCTTTAGGGGTTCTTAGCATGGAAAACAAAAAATTCTACCGCATGCACACAAACAAGCCAAGATCTATCTACTAGATTGTAGCAACGCGTCGATTAGAGTACTCACCCTCGAAGATTCCAAAGCGGTTAACGAGAGAAGATTCTCTTGGGTGATGTAGACGTAGACTTGCCGATCTCAAGATCGCGTAGACAATCCTTCCGGCGCTGCGTTCCGGCAGCGCTTCCGCAGTCGGTCACACATTCGGTACTCGATGAAGACCTTCCTCTCCCTTGTTCCAGCAGGGAGAAGAGGTTGTAGTTCTCCCCTCGCGATTCCGGCAGCACGACGGCATGGTGTCGGAAGTAGAGGGAAAATCCTGCAGGGCTTCGCCTAAGCCGAAGCAGGTTATGGTGGATCTAGGGTTTACAGCGATCTAGGGTTTAGAGGGTCGGAGAGGAGGAGGTGTGGCCGGCGGCGGCGCAGGGCGGCGGCTGACGGCGGCAGCGGCGCGGCTAGGTGGGGAGGGGTGATGATGTGTGGTCTTGGGGCAGCCCCTCCCCTCTATTTATGAGAGGAAGGGCATCTTGAGAGAGGGGAGTTTGAATCCTTCCCCAACTCCCTCTCCTAGTTGGATTGTGGTGGAGGGAAAGAAAGATTCTTTCCTTCCTCCACTAGGAAACCATTGTTCCAGTTTGACTTTTCAAACCTGCCTTTTGAATTTCAATTCGGAACTTTATTTCTCTCTTGCCAATTCCCAACCAAGTGACCTAGGACATGATCCAATCATTCCACTTAACCATGACATATTCATGTACCATTCCCCTTCCGGTCCGGTGAACCTTCTAGACCCTTCTAGAACCTCTCTGATGAAAACATCAAAATCATTCCTGAACTCCGAAATCGGACTTTCCTTATATGAATCGTATTCTCCGGACCATTCCGGATCTCCTCGTGATATCCCGGATCCCATCCGAGACTCCGAACAACATTCGGTCTAACTACTTACATTCCATATCTACTAAACAACATCGAATCCTTAAGTGTGTCTCCCTACGGTTCGTGAATTATGCAGACATGGCCAAGAATCTTCTTCGATCAATAAACAATAGAGGAATATAGAAATTCATATGGCTCCCACATATTTATACGATTACTTTGCGATCAAATGAATCACTTACATATTATAACAATTTTCCTTTGTCTCATGATAGTTTACTTATCCGAGGTCTGATCGTCGGTATCTCTGCATACCTAGTTCAACCTCGTTACTGATAAGTTCACTTTTCTTGTTCCCATGATATGTGATCCCTTGTGAGCCAGTCACATGCTTGCAAGATAATTGGATGACATTCTACCGAGAGGGCCCAGAGTATATCTATCTGTCATATGGAAGGACAAATCCCACTCTTGATCCATGTTCCTCAACACATACTTTCCGAATACTCAATGCCACTTTTATAGACACCCAGTTACGGTGTGGTGTTTGATGTCATCAAAGAATCCTTCCGGTGATGGTGATTAGCATGATCTCATGGTCGAAGGATTTAGGTTACTATGTATCTGAAAGCTTATAGCAACTGAACTATATTAAAAGACTTGATCTTTATGCTACGCTTATCTATAGGAGTATGTCCATAACACCATTATCCTAATGATATGATCTTGTTGTTAATAACATCTCAATGTTCATGATCAGGAAACCATGATCATATATTAACCAACAAGCTAGTTTAACAAGAGGCTTTACTAGGGACTCTTTTATGTTTACAAATCACACAAGTATTAATGTTTCCGGTTAATACAATTATAGCACGATATGTAAACATTTATCATAAGCATGAAGATATGATAATAACCTCTTTATTATTGCCTCTTGGGCATATCTCCAACACCACCCATATTTTAAATTGAGATAAACTTAATTTGTATCTTGTGACAAAGCTAGTATCAATGTAACGCTTTACGGTGAACTATTTGTAATTGTTTGTCACCTCTAAACAAATATATTCTTAGTTCTTCCAAAAGATCATAATAATATCCTCACTATCGTCCAATGATCATTTTATGATTCATTCTGGTATATGGTCATAACACTTAGAGCACATGACATATCTGGATGTGTACATATCATGGTATGATTGATCAAAACATCCTTGTGATTTCACTCATCAAGCGTCAAAGCACTTGAATCTTGTTTCACTTATCAAGTGTCGATACACTTGAATCTTTATTCAATTCCTTTCCATGGAGTGAAATGCATCTACGGTCCTCTAACTTGTTGGCTATGTCCACAACAGTCCTGGAACATAGAAAATGTGCTAAGACAGTCCCTAATCTTGCTCTATAGATCCACATACGATCCAAAGTACGATTCACGACCGTATATTGATGACGTGGGCGCAGGATGTGTAGCTGCAGCATTGTTCCCTACCGCCATGATGCGCTCCAGGGATCTACGAGAACTGGTGGCCACGGGTGAGCTTCCTTGACCTCAACTTCAACAATCGTTATCTCTCACCCGTTAAAAAACAATCGTTCTCTCTCAACAAAAAAATTTCAACACTCACGCACGCAGGACGCCACTATTGAGCGGGCAGAAAAAAAAAAGCACGACCGCCGCGGCGCCGCCGGCGCAGGTAAGCACCAACAGCTAGCAAGCAGCAGGGTCCCCACCTCGAGTGTTGATACCCTCCGCGCGGGCGAGCCTAACCTTCGTGCCTGTGCCCGCCGCTCCTGTGCAAGGCCCTCTGTGCTCGTGGTCGACCACCGCCGGCTCCTGCACGCGTCCAAGTCCAAGTCCAGCCCATGTTCTTGCGGACGAGACATCGCACCCCCTTGCTCTTGTTCAATAAGCCCAGCCCCCATGCTCTCAAGGCTAACCACCGCCACAGCCTGATCGCAACCGAGCCTAGCCCCGAGCTCGCGACAGCGCTTGCTTATCCTCTTGCAGCCGTCGCTATATACCGGGCATTGTGTCGAGCACGTCATGTGCGCTGACCAGGTCATCTGCTCGCGCCTGTCGCCGGAGCGGAAGCTGACGATCCCGACGTTGTGTGCCGCCTCCCTCCTCTCCCCGTGTGTAGGAGGGTTCCCGGAGCGACCGGCGGCGAGCACCGCAGCAAGGAAGAGCACGGAAAGACAGACGACTGGATGGAGCGGAGGAAGATGACCATGATGGCATACATCCCGTCGTATCAACTTGATTCCTATGGAGGGGAGGAGCGTGATGACTAGTTAGAGGCGATGTCGCGCTCTGCCGGTCTCGGGGATGATGACAGCGTCGCTGTGACGGATGGGCTACTTTGTGTGCGGGAACTGGCCGGCCACAGAGTGGGTGAGGAATTGGCATTGGAAATCGAGGTGGTTCTCTCTATGCCCATCTCCTAGAGGGCGATCGAGCATAGCGGCGGCAGGAATTTCTATGACTAGGACTTGCCTTTTTATAGACGAAGATGAAACACGTACGGCTTGCTGAAGACGACGACGCGAGTTCATTCGGGATGCAGATGAGCTGATACAGCAACACGCCAGCAAAATACGAGGTCAGTCCAGTTTTGGACCGTATGTGGACATATAGAACGAGATTAGGGATTGTATTGGTGCATTTCTTAGGTTTGAGGATTATTTTGGACATGGCCAACAAGTTAGAGGACTGTGGATGCATTTCACTCCCTTTCCATGCGACAAAAACCGTTTCTTGTCGGTTCTATATTGAACTCCTTCAATATCTCATATATGTACGTTTGGCACAAACATATTAGCATCACAGTCTATCCACTATAGACATTCATGCTAAATATTCGGGTTTTGCCTAAGTCTTTCATCGAAATGAAATTATTAACCTTTGTCAATAAAAGATACATTATTTCCAATCAACAAGATGTCCTCCACATAATGTATTAGAAATATGTCCGAGCGCTCCCACTTAATTTCTTGCAAATGCAAGCATCTTCATCGTCTCCAGATGAAAACTCCTTTTCCATCACGGTGAAGATTCCAACTCCGTGATGCTTACTTCAACCATTGAAGTTTGCATGCCCTTTTAGCATCCTTTGAATTTAACAAAACCGTTTGGACCGTGTCTCGTACATGTCCTAGGTAACCATTCTATTAGAAGAATTTTTTTTGTTTATTCATCTACCATATACCAAATTATATGTAGTGGTTGCTACTTTAATCCGTCCAGACTAAATATCTCTATGAAAGATCCAATCTTGTCATAGTCAACTCCTTGAACATTGTCATAAAATACTTTCCGACATGTCGACTATTTCATAGATGTGAGACATCCATGTCTGTTTCTTTATAGATTCAAATACGACCGATAGGTTTTTACACCTTTCCGGAGGGTCTTCCAAGTTCAAAAAACATGATTTTTCGTGTATGGAACTATCATAGATTTTTTGTCTTAAAGCCATTTGACGGAGTCAGGGCCCATCATCGCTTCTATGCATGTAGTCGATTCATCATTGTCAAACAATAATGATTTACTCTCAGATCTCAGCATTTGATTGTTTATCCGACCGACTTGGTTCAATAAGAACTTAGATATCCGTTACCGCTACCTTTGAGACACATAAGCTATGAGCATTATGGCAGCCTCCGGAACGATTTCCGGCGCTGTGCAACTCAGCACATTTATCTAAGATTCGTTAACCTTATCAAAGTTCTATTGTCCTCCCACTTAACTTTTGCGAAAAATTCCCTTTTCAAGAAACTTCACATTTCAAGTGACAAACCCTTTTGTCCTCGGTGTTATGGAGGAATATCCAATGGTTCTTCTAAATAACATACAAAGACATGCTCATCCGACTTTGGTTTTAAACATCTTACTTATGCTTAGCATACCAAAATTTAAGAAATGATAATTTGGGTTTTACCCCAAACCATAACTTCCATGGTGTCATTTCAACGGATCAAGATGGAACTCTTTTCAGTGTAAAAGCGGTAGTCTCTAAAGCTTTTCATATTTTAAAACATAATGGCAATTTTATAAATAACACCTTTGATCCAACCATGTCAAACAAGGTTTTATTACAAATCTCAAACACTCCATACTCCTATGGTGTTTCGGGAGATGTAAATCTAGGTGTTTTGCTAAACTTGCAACTCAAATAAATCCCTTTATGATAAAATCAAAATTCATTTATTTTCTTGTTACACTTGCAACTCAAATAAATACCTTATGATAAAATCATAAATCATTTATTTTCTTGTTACAATGATTTTCCACTTCATCTTGAAATTCTTTGAACGTTTTCAAATATTTCATAATTCTTCCTCATTAAGTGAATATTCACTCAAATTTCCGGAGAAAGCATATGAAGTTGAAATCCATCGCTTACGACTATATATAATGGACTACATATATCGATATGTATAAATTCCAATATTTTAGTTGTTCGTTCTTCTTTGGCCTTTGAACGAAGTTTTAATTATCCTGAGGAAAGTCTCACAAGCGTCACTTGATCAAATCAAAGACTCAAAAAATCCATGAAAATGGAGTTTCTTCATGTTTTCTTTCCAATATAATTTAAACGGCGATGTCACTTCGTAAGTGATCTTTCAATCATTTGTCTTGCGACATTTTAGCATTAGCTTTATGGATGTGATTTCTCCAACTAGATTTGTAAATCATCCATCTTATATGGAATACGGTAATTATTTGAACAACCTTTGTTCTCATAATACCTGATTTAAATAACAATTATTAAAACATATCTTGAATTCAAGCTTTGATGTCAACGAGAAATACAAACAACGGTTTGTTTGTTTTCGATGAACATCATCACATATTCTCTTGATAGTTACTTAGGCTATTGTGGTTTATGAATTGCGTCGTTACGTATGAAATTTCATACCAACCAATTCGGTATCCAATACCCAAGAACCACATTGTTTAACAAGCAAAGAATACAACCATAACATGTATATCATCTATATACCTAAATTGGATATTTCCAATCTTTTCTTTTCTGCCAAATATATTTTATAGATTCTCTTTCAGCATTTCCTTTTTCCTTTTAAAAGAATATATCAACATCAAAAGTGGCGCCATATACATGACACATAGGCCAAAGGTGTATATTCAAATAATAATACCTTTGGACTTGCACTTTGAAGTAGATCACCATCATCAAAATGATCGGCATTCTTTCAAATTCTATTCTTTAGTAATCTTTTAGTGTAGTAAACACTTTACATACATCTTCTATTCATCCTTATCATGACGACTTTCATGATCAAGATAATGTAGCTTATAAAGACAAATTGTGAGTATAACGTTACTTTCCAAAACCCTTTTGGATGATTAGGATGTCTAGCATCTCCAAACTTTGTAAATTCTCATCCATAATGAGAACATACATTATACTCTATCATATTGCAACCAAAATTTTGTTTCAGATATCGTTATATCTGTCACACATGATGGTTTCTGAAACAATTCTTTCAGCTCCTAGATAAAGTTGATATTAAAACAATCAAGAATCATGGAGGCAAACATGATACTTAAGATACTAACATTGGAATTGTTACTCTCGATTTAATACTAATTATTAAACTTCACGGAGTAAACAGAGTTTGATGAAAGTTTGCAATAGGACTTTAAACTTTGATTGACACTCAACACAATACGATACTAGTTCGTAAAGTAAATATCCAGAATTCTATAGTTCTATTATCTCAATTACAACTAAGCATAAGGTGGTGAACGAATGCCAATGACTACAAAAAATTATGAAAATTCACTTTGATTTAATTTATGATAAATTGAGTTCTACTAATCCAAATTAGAAATGAACTCCCACTCAAAAACGACATCCATCGTGCTTTTTTGGTGATTACATGAACCAAATCCACTACACCAAGTCTAATCATCACGTGAGTCGGTGTAGCTTCAAAGGCGAGCATCCATATGGTCATCATATCAAAACATATGACTCATGCTTAACCTTTCGGTCTGTCTTTCGAGGCCATGTCTATACATGCTAGGCTCTCCAAGTAAGAACCTTAGTATTGGCCTGTGTAACTGTGTTACACCCGATATATGCTCGTGGATTCAAGTACACCCGATCATCACGTGATGTCTTGAAGCAACGAAACATTGTCAGTGCATACTGAAGGAATAACACATTTTTATCTTGATATCTAAATGAGGGATCATCTTATTATGCTAATAAAACGCCAAACAAGCAATATAAGATGCAACAAACATCTCCTGTTAATAAGTGAAATGATATGGTTCTTGCACTTGATATCCGTCATGTGCATTATGGTATGATCACTCTCATACCTCTATGTGTAAGGCCAAGGTCTATGCCTTACACGTTATGTGTCTTGTAAGAGTATCGACTTATACTTCTACTTACAACATCACCATATCATGACACTAGCCTAGAAAAAATCTAAACTACATGCCTCGAAGTTATCCATTGCAAGTTTTACGTGGCTTAGGGCTTTCGAAGATAGAATCATTCTTACCTATGAACATGAACCACAATGAGGATAACCAAATTGTTGACAACTCGTTGCAAATTAGACATTGACTATAGTAGGAGATACATACACCTGCTAGCCACTTATTCAAAACTAGTTGCATGTCAAGCATGGAATAGGTATCATGTGCGAGGACATGTAAAGTTTGTCCGGGCCGCTTCATCCCACTATGTCACCAATATACTGTTGGGAATATGCCCTAGAGGCAATCATGTATAATGAGTTTTCCCATTGTATTCATAAGAATATTAAGTAGTCATGGTATAAACATCTGATGTGTATCATTGAATATGTGATTCGGTTGTGGAACTATGCATTCATGTTTTTTGTACTAAATATCCTTGGTCATTGAGGTTGTGCTGGACACACAACTTAGACCAATGTGAAAGCTGGATTGATGACTCGGTTCCACTTGTCATGGGCATGGAGATGCTATTCCAACTTACACAGATTCGACTAAAGAGTTTAGCGAGTCGGATTGACCCATATTGAGGTACAACGAACAAGTTGTCATTTGTATATCTCAATCAATGTAATCCTTAGACCTGAGGTTGTTGCATAGTCCGAGTTGAGGATCACCGACTTAGGTTCTGTCAAACGCTGATCCGTAACTGGGCAGTTATAAAGGCAGGGTTCGGGTCGACTGAGAATCAAGCTGCGTGATGTGAATAACCAAGATGGGATTTTGCCCCTCCACTTAGAGAGATATTCTCTGGGCCCTCTTGTGAGATATGATTCGGAAAGCATGGCCATGCACGACTCTGTTAAGTGTTAACCGAGGCGATCGACTAAGAGTTAGTCGGCTGAATAGCTTATCTCGGATCGAGAAGAGAGTCAAACTATTTAAGGGATGACATATATTCGCCTATAGTCTGACAAGGTATATCGTGAGGCAAAAGGGACTCGGACGTAAGTCGCATTGGAAAGGCAAGTCGTCATGACTCTTTGGTACTTCGGAGTCGGCACGTTCTGCTAGGAGCCGCTACCGACTGATCGATTGAGAGTCAGACTCCTACCGTGTCCAAGTAGCCATGAGCCTGCAGGGACACACACTTAAGAGCGGGAGCAAGTTCGGATTGGATCTGAACATATAATCTGGTTGGGTTGGACCTAAACCTGATTAGGACTGAGTTAGTGAGTTGGACTCACGGTGACTAGTGTTATATGGGCTTTAGTGAATGGGTCGCGCGAGCAGAGCCCACGTTCACTCCTTATATATAGTGGAGCACCTTAACCCAGAAGGGTTAATCGTTGTTCTGTTTGGTTATTCCATGTGTTGGAAACCCTAGCTCCACAACAGTCCTGCCGCCGTAACGAAACTAGCAGTTCGCCGCCGGTGCTCCTCCTTGTACGTGTGGATACCAGCAGAGGTGTTGTGCGATCAGCACCAGGACGATCGGATCGTGAGGACTGCACTGCATCAACTGACGCGCTTCATCAGTAATCCGCAACCGCGCGTCTAGTGGTAAACCTCGTGGCCTTATACCTCAGCTAGTTCTTGGGATCACCACGTTAGAGGAAAATTTTTGTTTTATCTCCGCGTGGCCCAACATATAAAAAGTACAACTAAGAAGCAATGAAATGATCATCATCGCCCACATACTCATATGTGTACTACCCGTGCAAAGCATCTATCATAGATCCGGCTCTGATACCACTATAGGGTTCACAGCATAGAAAACAAAAAATTTCCTATGATGGGAACAACTATGTACCAAGATTTATATACTAGATACAAGCAATGGGAGGATATACATCCGTAGAGAACATACCCTTGAAGACAGACAAAGCTTAACGAGTCCAAACTCGTGGTTGATGTAGACGATCTCTTGCCTATCTAAAGATCGAGAGGAAGTCCTAGCGCTGCAAAACAGCGGCGCATCCGTGCTCGCACACACGTTCGAGGCACCGAGCAACCTCCACCTCCTCGCTCCAGAGATGCAGCGGAAGCACAACTCTTTCTTGCCGAATAGCCACCGGGAACATGTATCTCACTAGTCCGAGACCATGGGGATAAAAAATAGAGGGGGAGAGAGATCCTTCACGAGGAGGTGTGAGTGAGAGAGAGGGAGGGGGGATCCTCTTATAGGGAGAGGGGGGCACCCAAGGAGCCATGCGCCCAGCCATGGGGCTGCCCCTCCCCTCCTTTCATTCATGTGGGTGGACACTCCACTCACACAAAATCCTTTCAAATTCCTCCACTCAAAAACCCACTCAAATTCCCATTAAATTTCCACCAAATTTAATGCAAACTCTCATTAAATAAAACTCCTCTTATTTATTCAGAATTTTGTCAATTACTTTAATGACAAACATTCTCATATAACCCCTTGCTAGTATTTAATTTCACATGCAAAAACACTTTCTGCAATTTCACCCGAAAACCCGTTTCGGTATCTAGTGAAATAAATTCCTGCGCTTGTTATTCTTTTCGGCATGAATCTTTTGCTCCAAATGGATGTCAATTTATCTTAAGTGTGTCACCCTACGGTTCGTGAATAATGAGAACATGATCGAGACCCCTCTCGGATCAATAATCAGAAGAACATTCATCGATGACATTCTCTTAAGATGGATCTGGAGACCCATACTGACTTTCTTGTGATCGCGAGAAACTTTTACGCTAGTATCTTAATCCTTTTGTTTCACTATATATTGCCTTTCGGGCATATTCCCTTCAATGCTATGTTGGAGATCGGACTGATTAAACCAAGTTCGTCGCTATGGAGATCACCTGTCTTGTTCGTGGACAAGAAAGATGAAGGTAACCGTTTGTGTACGGATTATAGGAAGATGAATCATGTCACCATCAAGAACAAGTACCCACTGCCGAAGATAGAAGATCTGTTTGACCAGTTGACTGGTGCCAAAGTGTTTTCGAAGATTGATCTTAGAACTGGTTATCATCACGCAGAGGATATTCCAAAGACTGACTTTACCACTAGATATGGACTATATGAGTACACTGTCATGTATTTTGGATTAACCAATGCACCTGCTTATTTCATGAACCTCATGAATAAGATTTGTATGGACTTCCTGGATAAGTTTGTCGTTGTTTTCATCGATGACATTCTGATCTATTCCAAATCAGAAGAAGAACATGAGCTACACCTGAGGACCATCATTGGAACCCTTAGAGATCATCAGTTATATGCCAAGTTGTGGCATCCCGCAAAACCACTACTAGAAAATCGCGTTGAATTTGTGCATTGCATCGGCATCATCATATGTTGTTTGTCTAAAACCATTCTCGAGAAAACCCAAATTGTTTTCTAAAACGCCCCGTCTTTTATTCAAACGCCAAACCCCGGGTCTCCGGAATATTTTTGTTGCCTGCTATCGGTTTGCAAATGGTGCATTTAGAATCAAATAAAATTTATATTATTTTTAGTGGGGCAGTCGAACGGGCCGAATGACCCAAACGACCACCCCCGTACAAACAAATCGGTCCACCTAAATCCTACAGCTACCAAACTACCTACCCAGCCCAACCCTCCACATCACCCCACCCAATAACCTGCTGCCACCTCACCCTCTCCTCTCCCTCTTCCCTATCCCACTCTGCCACCTAGACCTACCCTCACCCACCCAAACAAAACCAACACACCCAACCCACCCTGGCCACACGCGCGCACACACGCTCCCTCCCTGGCCGCTGAGCCGTCCTTCCCTGGGACCCACCCTGGGCCCCACGCCCCCTTGCCCCACCTGGCCCCGCAGTTTCCGGCCCACGCGCCGAGCCCCCGTCCCCGCTGCACCCCTGTGCTTCTTCCCCACCATCCCGCACCACCCCCGCACGCGCCGCACCCCCTCCTCCTCCTCCCTTCTCTCCCCGCCGCCTGCAGGCTCCGGCCCCCTCGCCTCCTCGAGCTCGACCCGCGCCGACCGCCTCCGCCCAGACCACCGCCGCCCCCCTCTCCTCCTCTTTCCCCCTCCTCCCCGTGCCTCCGGCGCGCCACCCCGCGCCGCGGCCGTCCTCCCTCAACCCCTCCCCGCCGGCTCCCCCGTTCTCCGTGTCCGCCTCCCGCTCGCGAGCCCGCCGCTCCACCGTTCCTCTCTGCTCCCTCTCCTTCCGCTGGCTCCACCCGCGACCTCGCCTCGAGCTCTGCCCCGCCGCCTTCCTCCTCCTCCGTCGCGCGCCCGCGTCCGGCGCCCCCGACGCGACCCCCTCGCCTGCTTCGGCCTCCTCCGGCCCCGCTCCGCCTGCCTCGCCCGGTCTGCTCCCCGTCGTCCCCGCGTCCTCCTCCCTCCGCTCGCTCGCCGGCCGCCATCCCCGACCGCCCCGGCCGCATCCAGCGCTGCCGCGTCGGCCTCTTCTCCCCTCTGCAGTTGGCCAGCGCCGCCGGCCACCACCGTGGCTCTCTGCATCCCTGCAACCGTGGCCGGAGACGGACACGACGACCCCGCGTCGCCCGCGTGCCCATCCTCTTGGCCGCGTCAAGTCCGGTGTTTGCCTCCTGCCGAGGGTATCTTGTCCTTTTCGTGCTGCCCGACGTGTGCATGGTGCTGCTGCTGTTCACTGCAGTAGATGATGTGCATGATGCAGGTCTGCCCTCACGAGATGACAAGCTCAATCTTCGACAAGAACCTCCTCGCACAACCTCGGCCAAACAAGTTCGTCCACGGATAAGACCTTCTATGCGGAACCCCAAGTCCTTCGACAAAACAAGAAACGCCAAGTACTCCTTCCGGCTTCGAAGACCGGCCCCGGGGACCGACAGGATCTCCAACACGGCCGCTAGTAACCTCGTCGTGGAACGTCGAGCTCTTCCTCATGGAACTCGAGAACGCCAAGTGCTCCTTCCCGGAGTCCGAAGGACGCTCTCGCCGAGAACCCGGATGCCAAGATCGCCATTGCGAAAACGCCAAGCCCGTCTACCCCGGACATCGCACGACACGTTCTTCTTCCCGGACGCCGAGACCGACCCGACACATGGACCCGACAAGATCGTCGCAACGACAAGATCGACACCGACCCGGAAGAACCCGATGCGCCCCCGGACACCGAGACCCCGGTGCGACAAGTGCTACTTCCCGGACGCTGATTCCGCCGCGAACGTTTCCGTCGAACCCTGAACCCTGAGACCGACCCCGAACCCCGGAACCCCAAGTTCGTCGAGACCCCTAATGTGTGAACCCCTTCCCGAGACCCTATTTTATAAATTGTCAACTAAATAAACTTGTCGCATATTAAATGTTCATGCATGCATCCTTATCTGTGGTTGGGGGCCTTATGCCGATTCACCTAATAATTAAATATGGGGCCCATATGCGGGCAAATCTAGTCTCATATTGGCCCTATTTAAATTTGTGCATCGAACCGGTAACTCATCTTGCCTTGCTAATACAACATTTAAATTGCGGGGGTTCTAACAACTTGAACCACTTAAATATTGTCGGGACCCCGGTTCCGCTTAATATGACCTAATTGCATCGCACCTTTGCCATGTCATACATCATGCCGATCTTCTGCCGTTGTATTAAATACTGCATCCGGTGTTCTTCTAGTGTTTTGCTTCTTCGCGGATAAGGCCGTTGAGTTGATGCGAGTGTCGACCCGATCTTCGGTTGAACCTTCGACAATGTTTTCAGGCGAGCATCTCCCCCTTTCTACCTATCTTACTTTTATAGTATTTATTTCCCTCCTGTTGATCTATTGCTATATGTGTTGCGATGCTCTAGTTTTCGTACCCGTGCTATCCCCTGCAGCCTTATATTGCCATGGCCACCTCCGATTACCTGTTGTTTGGTAGATAGCTGGACTTGCGCGTCGTAGTCGCTTGCTAAAATGCTGTTGCGTGTTGTCAAGTGCCACAGTTGTTGTAGAATTGCCGCATGTTGATGTTGGAGATGATCATGGCTTTACTTATCGTTCACTTTAATTCCTGTTTAACAACTAAAATTGAAGTAAGCAGAGGCATCGGTGGGTGATAGAAAATATTTGGTTTCCGAACGCCCACTTGTGTCCCGTAGGACCCCGAGTACTTGATACCTGTTCCTTGATTTATCGCGCTATCCACATCCGGGAGGTATATGGGACCCCCCTGAGCCAGAGCTTGATTCAGTCTTATTTCTTGGGGCCACAAACTAGTTTGGGGTTTTATTTACGATCCTGTACTTATGCCATGCTACTGTTTTATTTAAATTGTGCGAGGAGCACACTGTACTGTTTAGGTAAGCGGAATTTTTTCGCGGTATCGACAAGCCCAGCCACACTTTCGGGTTCCCAGTCGTTTACAGCCATTGTCGCAAACCTTGAGTCCGTCTCGGAGTCAGCTGGCTTCGTTGCGGTTCTACTCAATGGGGTGGCCCCCTGAAATAATTCTGAATCCTGTGATTGCTTTGTCGTGAAGGCCTCGTTGGGTTTTGTTTTGGTTTTTCCGAGGTTGATCGAGTGTGTGTTGCTATTGGTGCACCCCGGCCGGGTAAAACTTTCTGAAAGCCGTGTCCGCGGATATGGACGACTTGGAGCACAGTATCTTGACCATAGACAAGCATAACTAAAGTTTATTGCTATAAATTTGACTTTATAATGACTAGTAATCAGCTTCACTATAATGGAATGGCTAAATAATACTGCCACAACTGCTTGTTTGGATTGTCGCTTGCGACCATTGTACCTGACTAGTAAGTATTGCAACTACAACGGAACGGCTAAATAAAAGTACCAACAACTGCTGGGTTTTTGGGTTATCTCATGCTAAAGGTATCTGCTTAGTAAGTGTTGCCACTACAACGGAATGGTTAACTAAAAGTGCCACTGCTTATTTTATCAGAATGATTATCTATACCTGACTAGTAATTGCCGCAACGATAACTGAATAAATAAAACTGCCAACTGTGTGAGTTCCTCGGTTGACTTCCTCGTTTGGTATCGAGGGGGAAATACCAGGATGGGTTTGTTTGTTGTTAGCTTCGGGTTGGATCCGGATAGGTCATCCTTACCCCCTCCGATAACCGCCAGTTGTATCGAGTCTCTATAGGTTGTTTAGTGCATGCTGCCGCTGCCGCTCAGTCCACCATACCTATGTAGGCGAGGACCGCCGAATTCTAGTCTCGCCGTGTACTGGCCTCAGTACTGACGCTCCTCTTTTTCCTTTGCCCTTTGTCGGCACCCCTTTTGTTTAAGAAGGTTTTGAGATCGACGTCGTTAGCAGGGTTACCCTTCCGGCTTGGCCTGGGCAGGGTTATGGACGCCATTGGTTATTCTTCAGGGCTCTTAGCCCATTTGCATCTTGTCCGTAGTCGGACGCCGTATCATTTTCAAGGTGATTTGGATCTTTGTACCGTATATCTGTATTCTTGACTCATGGAGTCGCTGGTATATATATCTGTTCTATGGGTCCCATCGAGGACTGTTGTGTAATGTTATTACTTCGTTTTCCACCCGCACGAAAGTGCCTGGTGGGCACCTTTGAATCGTTTCTATGCGGGTTTGGCGGGTTTCGCTCAAACTTGCATAGGTCCGATTCTGAGGGTGTTACAGAGTGGTATCAGAGCTCAGCAGTTGCGATACCCCACAAGTCCAGCCTGTAGGATAACCTAGCTAACGGCCGAAGTAGAGTGTCAAAACTATTTTTGCAAAATCGGTTGGATAGTTCTGGTTAGGTCTGCTTTTACTCCTTACCCCTCTGCTATTCTCCTCTTATCTCTACGAGTTTTGAATTCGCTCTCTTCTCTTTCTTCGAGTCCAGGAATTCTCGTGGTTGGGTTTCCGTCGTACCTTCAGGGTTTCGCTTCCTCCTCTGATAACGGTGTTCTACCATCCGGTGTTCCAGCTGCCTGAGGAATCCGTCTACTGTGGTACCATCCTTTGTTCCTTGTTTGTGCCTTCCGGTGTTTTCTGACGCGACGACATCATCTACGCCAGATCCGATGCAGAGTCTGCATCACTCCTTTGTTTCCGAACCTCGCTTGTCGAGATCTTTAGTCTGACTCCGAGAATGGTTGCACGCTTTCCACTGATTGTGCGGAGTAATAGTTTGGGTGCGTGATGGATTGGCCCCCATGCCGACTACCCCTTCTATTCGCTTTTGTACACTGAAGTGGAAGAGAATGCATCGGTTCCCTATTTCCATCAAAGCTAGAGGTGGCTTTCTTCGTTGATACCTCTACCTTCGACCTGTCGTTCCCGGAGTGTTCTCTCGATGATCACGGACAACGACCTCTTGTTAGTGGTGTCGCGAGGATCTACACGAAGCGAGAAGACGCAGATCGCCGACCTTCCTTCCCGGTACCATGAGGCGGATCTCGAGGGCGAGATCCATTGTTAGTGGTGTCGAATTGTGGCATCCCGCAAAACCACTACTAGAAAATCGCGTTGAATTTGTGCATTGCATCGGCATCATCATATGTTGTTTGTCTAAAACCATTCTCGAGAAAACCCAAATTGTTTTCTAAAACGCCCCGTCTTTTATTCAAACGCCAAACCCCGGGTCTCCGGAATATTTTCGTTGCCTGCTATCGGTTTGCAAATGGTGCATTTAGAATCAAATAAAATTTATATTATTTTTAGTGGGGCAGTCGAACGGGCCGAATGACCCGAACGACCACCCCCGTACAAACAAATCGGTCCACCTAAATCCTACAGCTACCAAACTACCTACCCAGCCCAACCCTCCACATCACCCCACCCAATAACCTGCTGCCACCTCACCCTCTCCTATCCCTCTACCCTATCCCACTCTGCCACCTAGACCTACCCTCACCCACCCAAACAAAACCAACACACCCAACCCACCCTGGCCACACGCGCGCACACACGCTCCCTCCCTGGCCGCTGAGCCGTCCTTCCCTGGGACCCACCCTGGGCCCCACGCCCCCTTTCCCCACCTGGCCCCGCAGTTTCCGGCCCACGCGCCGAGCCCCCGTCCCCGCTGCACCCCTGTGCTTCTTCCCCACCATCCCGCACCACCCCCGCACGCGCCGCACCCCCTCCTCCTCCCTTCTCTCCCCGCCGCCTGCAGGCTCCGGCCCCCTCGCCTCCTCGAGCTCGACCCGCGCCGACCGCCTCCGCCCAGACCACCGCCGCCCCCTCTCCTCCTCTTTCCCCCGCCTCCCCGTGCCTCCGGCGCGCCACCCCGCGGCCGCGGCCGTCCTCCCTAAACCCCTCCCCGCCGGCTCCCCCGTTCTCCGCGTCCGCCTCCCGCTCGCGAGCCCGCCGCTCCGCCGTTCCTCTCTGCTCCCTCTCCTTCCGCTGGCTCCGCCCGCGACCTCGCCTCGAGCTCTGCCCCGCCGCCTTCCTCCTCCTCCGTCGCGCGCCCGCGTCCGGCGCCCCCGACACGACCCCCTCGCCGGCTTCGGCCTCCTCCGGCCCCGCTCCGCCTGCCTCGCCCGGTCTGCGCCCCGTCGTCCCCGCGTCCTCCTCCCTCCGCTCGCTCGCCGGCCGCCATCCCCGACCGCCCCGGCCGCATCCAGCGCTGCCGCGTCGGCCTCTTCTCCCCTCTACAGTTGGCCAGCGCCGCCGGCCACCACCGTGGCTCTCTGCATCCCCGCAACCGTGGCCGGAGACGGACACGACGACCCCGCGTCGCCCGCGTGCCCATCCTCTTGGCCGCGTCAAGTCCGGTGTTTGCCTCCTGCCGAGGGTATCTTGTCCTTTTCGTGCTGCCCGACGTGTGCATGGTGCTGCTGTTGTTCACTGCAGTAGATGATGTGCATGATGCAGGTCTGCCCTCACGAGATGACAAGGTCAATCTTCGACAAGAACCTCCTCGCACAACCCCGGCCAAACAAGTTCGTCCACGGATAAGACCTTCTATGCGGAACCCCAAGGCCTTCGACAAAACAAGAAACGCCAAGTACTCCTTCCGGCTTCGAAGACCGGCCCCAGGGACCGACAGGATCTCCAACACGGCCACTAGTAACCTCGTCGTGGAACGTCGAGCTCTTCCTCATGGAACTCGAGAACGCCAAGTGCTCCTTCCCGGAGTCCGAAGGACGCTCTCGCCGAGAACCCGGACGCCAAGATCGCCGATGCGAAAACGCCAAGCCCGTCTACCCCGGACATCGCACGACAAGTTCTTCTTCCCGGACGCCGAGACCGACCCGACACATGGACCCGACAAGATTGTCGCAATGACAAGATCGACACCGACCCGGAAGAACCCGATGCGCCCCCGGACACCGAGACCCCGGTGCGACAAGTGCTACTTCCCGGACGCTGATTCCGCCGCGAACGTTTCCGTCGAACCCTGAACCCTGAGACCGACCCCGAACCCCGGAACCCCAAGTTCGTCGAGACCACTAATGTGTGAACCCCTTCCCGAAACCCTATTTTATAAATTGTCAACTAAATAAACTTGTCGCATATTAAATGTTCATGCATGCATCCTTATCTGTGGTTGGGGGCCTTATGCCGATTCACCTAATAATTAAATATGGGGCCCATATGCGGGCAAATCTAGTCTCATATTGGCCCTATTTAAATTTGTGCATCGAACCGGTAACTCATCTTGCCTTGCTAATACAACATTTAAATTGCGGGGGTTCTAACAACCTGAACCACTTAAATATTGTCGGGACCCCGGTTCCGCTTAACATGACCTAATTGCATCGCACCTTTGCCATGTCATACATCATGCATGCATCATGCCGATCTTCTGCCGTTGTATTAAATACTGCATCCGGTGTTCTTCTAGTGTTTTGCTTCTTCGCGGATAAGGCCGTTGAGTTGATGCGAGTGTCGACCCGATCTTCGGTTGAACCTTCGACAATGTTTTCAGGCGAGCATCTCCCCCTTTCTACCTATCTTACTTTTATAGTATTTATTTCCCTCCTGTTGATCTATTGCTATCTGTGTTGCGATGCTCTAGTTTTCGTACCCGTGCTATCCCCTGCAGCCTTATATTGCCATGGCCACCTCCGATTACCTGTTGTTTGGTAGATAGCTGGACTTGCGCGTCGTAGTCGCTTGCTAAAATGCTGTTGCGTGTTGTCAAGTGCCACAGTTGTTGTAGAATTGCCGCATGTTGATGTTGGAGATAATCATGGCTTTACTTATCGTTCACTTTAATTCCTGTTTAACAACTAAAATTGAAGTAAGCAGAGGCATCGGTGGGTGATAGACAATATTTGGTTTCCGAACGCCCACTTGTGTCCCGTAGGACCCCGAGTACTTGATACCTGTTCCTTGATTTATCGCGCTATCCACATCCGGGAGGTATATGGGACCCCCCTGAGCCAGAGCTTGATTCAGTCTTATTTCTTGGGGCCACAAACTAGTTTGGGGTTTTATTTACGATCCTGTACTTATGCCATGCTACTGTTTTATTTAAATTGTGCGAGGAGCACACTGTACTGTTTAGGTAAGCGGAATGTTTTCGCGGTATCGACAAGCCCAGCCACACTTTCGGGTTCCCAGTCGTTTACAGCCATTGTCGCAAACCTTGAGTCCATCTCGGAGTCAGCTGGCTTCGTTGCGGTTCTACTCAATGGGGTGGCCCCCTGAAATAATTCTGAATCCTGTGATTGCTTTGTCGTGAAGGCCTCGTTGGGTTTTGTTTTGGTTTTTCCGAGGTTGATCGAGTGTGTGTTGCTATTGGTGCACCCCGGCCGGGCAAAACTTTCTGAAAGCCGTGTCCGCGGATATGGACGACTTGGAGCACAGTATCTCGACCATAGACAAGCATAACAAAAGTTTATTGCTATAAATTTGACTTTATAATGACTAGTAATCAGCTTCACTATAATGGAATGGCTAAATAATACTGCCCACAACTTCTTGTTTGGATTGTCGCTTGCGACCATTGTACCTGACTAGTAAGTATTGCAACTACAACGGAACGGCTAAATAAAAGTACCAACAACTGCTGGGTTTTTGGGTTATCTCATGCTAAAGGTATCTGCTTAGTAAGTGTTGCCACTACAACGGAATGGTTAACTAAAAGTGCCACTGCTAATTTTATCAGAATGATTATCAATACCTGACTAGTAATTGCCGCAACGATAACTGAATAAATAAAACTGCCAACTGTGTGAGTTCCTCGGTTGACTTCCTCGTTCGGTATCGAGGGGGAAATACCAGGATGGGTTTGTTTGGTGTTAGCTTCGGGTTGGATCCGGATAGGTCATCCTTACCCCCTCCGATAACCGCCAGTTGTATCGAGTCTCTATAGGTTGTTTAGTGCATGCTGCCGCTGCCGCTCAGTCCACCATACCTATGTAGGCGAGGACCGCCGAATTCTAGTCTCGCCGTGTACTGGCCTCAGTACTGACGCTCCTCTTTTTCCTTTGCCCTTTGTCGGCACCCCTTTTGTTTAAGCAGGTTTTGAGATCGACGTCGTTAGCAGGGTTACCCTTCCGGCTTGGCCTGGGCAGGGTTATGGACGCCATTGGTTATTCTTTAGGGCTCTTAGCCCATTTGCATCTTGTCCGTAGTCGGACGCCGTATCATTTTCAAGGTGATTTGGATCTTTGTACCGTATATCTGTATTCTTGACTCATGGAGTCGCTGGTATATATATCTGTTCTGTGGGTCCCATCGAGGACTGTTGTGTAATGTTATTACTTCGTTTTCCACCCGCACGAAAGTGCCTGGTGGGCACCTTTGAATCGTTTCTATGCGGGTTTGGCGGGTTTCGCTCAAACTTGCATAGGTCCGATTCTGAGGGTGTTACACAAGTTTAGCAAATGTGAATTCTGGTTATAGGAAGTATGATTCCTCGAACATATTATGGGTCAGAGGAATTGCTGTTGACCCTGCAAAGGTTAAGGATGTTGACGAATGGCAAGCCCCAACCACTCAAACCCAAGTTCGTGCATTTCTCGGACTAGCAGGATATTACCGCAAGTTCGTAGAAGGATTCTTGAGTATCACATGAACCATGACCCAATTGTTGAAGAAAAGATAAGAAGTTTGAATGGACAGACGAATTTGAAGCAAGTTTTCAAGATATTAAGAAGAGATTGATCTCAGCCCCAATCTTGATCATGCCGATATCACGAAGCCTTTTGATGTGTATTGTGACGCATCCAAGATCGGTCTCGGATGTGTGTTGATGCAAGAAGGCAAAGTTATATCTTATATATCCCGAAAACTAAAGCAACATGAGAAGAATTATCCTACCCATGACCTTGAACTAGCAGCTGTAGTTTTAGCCTTGAAGACATGGAGGCATTATCTTATGGGTAACCGTTGTGAGATTTATTCGGATCACAAGAGCCTGAAGTATATTTTCACTCAGAAGGAGCTGAATATGAGGCAAAGGAGATGGATAGAGCTAATAAAGGACTATGACCTAGACATGCACTATCATCCTGGTAAAGCCAACGTGGTAGCAGATGCCCTTAGCAGATTGTCGTGTAGCTTGAACTCTATGATTCTGAAGGAGCAACCAAGTTTGCACAAGGAGTTAGAAGATTTCCGAATGGAGATAGTAAGTTAAGGATTTTTGGCTAGCATAGAACTTCAACCCACTTCGATCAGTCAGATCAAGGAGGCGCAAAAAGGAAATGCTAGTATCGACGGAATCAAACGTCGTATTGGTAGATGAAAGGTACCCGGATTCACCAAAGATGAAGAATGAGTTTTGTGGTACAAAGGACGTATCTATGTGCCAGCAGATTCAGTTGAAGCAAAGCCATTTTGAAAGAGGCCCATGATACTCTTTATTCTATCCACCCCGGAGGAACGAAGATGTATCAGGATTTGAAGGAGCAATTTTGGTGGCATAAGATGAAGAGAGAAATGGGAAGCTACATAGCCAAGTGTGATATTTGCCAGAGAGTCAAGGCGGGACATCAGAGACCCGCAGGAATTCTGCAACCATTACAGATTCTAGAATGGAAATGGGATTCCATTGGAATGGATTTTATCACTGGTTTGCCTACATCTAGTAGGGGAAATGACTCTATTTGGATCATAGTTCATAGACTGTCCAAAGTCGCCCATTTCTTACCTGTCAACACCACTTACCAGAGTTCGAAGCTAGCATAATTGTACCTTCTTAGAATCGTAAGTTTGTATGGAGTCCCCAAGAACATTGTATCGGATCGAGGAACTCATTTTACCGCCAGATTTTGGAAGAAAGTCCAAGAAGGGCTAGGAACAAGACTAGATTTCAGCACAGCATATCACCCTCAAACTGATGGACAAACGGAGCGAGTAAATCAAATCCTCGAATATATGTTGAGAGCCTGTGTGTTAGAATATGGATCTAAATGGGAAGACTGTCTGCCTTTCATAGAATTTTCATACAATAACAGATACCAAGCTAGTTTGCAAATGGCCCCATTTGAATTCATGTATGGAAGGAAGTGTCGTACCCCTTTGAATTGGTCGAAAGTAGGAGAGAGTCAGATTTTTGGACCCGACATCCTACGAGAAGCAGAAGAGAAAGTTCACAAGATCCGTGAGCACCTCAACACTGCCCAATTTAGACAGAAGAGTTATGCCGACAAAGAAACGTCGAGACCTAGCCTTCGATATAGGAGATTTTGTTTATCTTAAAGTGTCACCTTTGAAGAGAATGCAACGTTTCGAGCCTAAAGGAAAGTTAGCCCCTAGATATATCGGAACCTTTAAGATTTTGAATCGTCGAGGAGAAGTATCATATCAACTGGAACTGCTAGAGGAGATGTCAGCCGTGCATAATGTGTTCCATATCTCATTACTTCGCAAATGCCTGGAAGTCCCGGAGAAGACCGAAGTTTTCAAAAATATTGATCACCGAACCATAGAGATCAACGATGACCTGACGTATCCTGAAGTACCCATCCGAATTTTGGAGGAAGCTTTCAGAACCACCAGGACCCGGAGTATCAAGTTTCTCAAGTTCCAGTGGAGTAACCACACTGAAGAAGAAGATACCTGGGAGCGAGAAGACTACATTAGGACAGAGTTTCCAGATCTCTTTGAATCCTAGTTTTCTTTTCTCTCAAATCTCGGGACGAGATTTTGTTTAAGGAGGGAAGGTTTCTAACATCCCAAAAATATTAATCAAGGTTATCAATTATAATCACTCAAATTTAGGGTTAACAAAAACTTTTGTTAATTAAAATCCATATGAATGCATGTGTGTATGTGATGAATGCTTGAATGCTTGTATGGACTTGTGTGATTGTTATAAATGGCAAGGATTGTTTCAAAGATGAAAAAAACATCATCTAAATCATTTCCAGACAGAATTAAATCAATAGAAATTCAAAAACAAACTATATAAGCAAATGGTCATTAGACCACTTTGAGTGTTTCTAGTCCAAGATTTCAAACAGAAACAAATCTATTTTTTTTCACCCCTTGCTAGACCAAGTGTGAACCAAAGCCCACCTTGCAAACCCACAGAAACATCTGGCAACCCTATTCAAATGACATTTCAAAATTGAATCTAGTTCATATGGGAAGATCACCATTTCTCAAAACCCAACCAAACCAGTGCACCTGGGCAAATCCAATCAACCAGAGACTAGCTAGTATGTGACCATTGCACCCACCAAGTTTCAACCAAAAATTGAAATATGAAAATCTTTCGGCCATTTCATCAAACACTTGGAGACAGAAAACAAATTTGGCCAAACTTCACTGTTTTGAGCAGTGATCACCCCAAACTTTGTTCCCCATTGATCACCCTTGTCTCCCCTAGTGCCAACCAATGAATTGAACCAACCTAGCCCACCCAATGCACCATGTTGTGCATGACCGAGAGAACCTTTGCCAGCCGACCATGGCTAGCTAGCAGGAGCAAGCGCCAGTTTGTCTCTGCCATGTCCAGAGCGCGCCAGAGCACTGCGCTCGACACGATCGCACAGACCGTGCCCTGCCTTCGCCGCCCGTGCTTGCGATCACCACTGTCCCAGGAACCTCCCAGACAGCTCCGTTCGCTGCCGCGTGACCAGGAGCGCCCGTGCATTGTCAAAAATGTTGTCGGTGCCGCTCAAAGAACCCGCGCGTTCTGACCGAACCGCACCGCCCCTTGTCTCACCATCAAGACGTTGAGCACTGCCAGGAGACTGACACCGTCTCCTAGCCCCAGCCATGTCCGTAGCTTGTTGTAACGCCGACCCCGATGAGCTGTGCTCGCACCCTTCGGTTCCCTCGTCGCATTATAAATAGAGGCCTCCCCCACTCGTTTTCTTCACACCATTTCACTCTCCACCTCTCACTGAACGTTCCCACCTCTTCCCGGAGCAAGGCGAGCACACCATTGCCAGAATTTCACCGAAGCCTGCTGCTGCGGGAGGAGAAGGGTGTCGTTGATTGGAGCCACCCTAGGAGGAGACGCTAGTACCAGGAGAACCGCCGTCGTCGACTTCGTCGTTTGCCCCCATCGCCGACCATCTCCTGAGCACCGGTGAGCCACCACAGACCCCCACTGGCCGCGCTAGGGTTGGAGCCCATCGTGTTCTGTTCGACAAGGACGATGGGCATGAGCGGTTGATCCTCGGTCTAATCCTACGGTCGTAGTTAGCCAGTACCCCTTCGCACCCCCTGTCCCACTAACCTGTGGGGATAACCACTTAACCAGCCCCCGCGCGCGCTGTGTGTAGTGGGCCGGCCCAGCTAGAATTCCCGCGTGACCCATTAGATTGAATTTAGATTTATCTATTTAGTTTCAAACCTAGTTCTGGCAGTAGATTAAAAAATTAATTTAGAGAGTTTAACTGAACCAAATTTGATGAAACTAATTTTGTTAGGAAGGTATGGAAATTCTTAATCCTAGCATGTTGGATTTAAACCACTTGGAATTATATATCACCTATAGTAAAAATAACAAGGCAGAGACTTTTCTGCATTCAAACATTTTTCAAAATTCAACCATAAATTATTTTGAGTTGATTCCAACTCTCAAAAATCACATTTGAGAAGACCTTTTTGAATATATAAAAATATATAGGTTTACTTGCAGTAATAATGGACAGGTAATAAAATAATGCCCCATAGGCATTTCTAGTCACTTTAATTAATTAAAATAATAAGGTTAAACATTATTAAATTGTGACACCACTTTAAATCACATTCTCAAATACTGAAATATGTGGTGATGACATGTTTCAATAATATCCCATATTTTAATTGGAGAATATTAAATCTTAAGTTGTATTTCAATGAGTAGAAATTACTTTTCTAAAATAAAATATATAAAATTATTGCCTTAATCCTTGTGATGACTGTGATGACGCTAGATCATCTAGTGTGAACCTTTGTGTGCTAAATAGAAGTAGCTAAGTATTATTTGTTGATTGTGTACTTCATATTTATTTATAGACGCTAGTACCGACCAAGGATAAAAAGAGGAAGGAGACTACTACAAAGAAGGAGAAGAGAACTTCAACCAGTGCACTGCACAAGGCAAGCTAAAACTTGCAAGTTATTTTACCTAGCAAGCCTAACACTACAAGTTAACTCAGCAAGCTACTATCTTAGCAAGCTAAGCTAAACCATACAAGTCACACTTGCAAGCCTCACCAAACAATTTAACTTAGCAAGCTATCTAAGCAAGCTAGAACTTGCCAAGCTAACACTTGCAACTGTGTAAGCTAGATAACTTATGCAAGATGCATTAGGCATATTTGCTTATACCCTTTTATTATACCAAATCCTAGTTTTACTTCCAAGCTTTATTCTTTATTTCTTTATCAAAGGTAGCATAAAGAGAATAAAACTTGTCCTAAGTTAGGTAGGTCTTGATGTCATTGTGAGGCATGAGATTATACTTAGATAAGTCGCACATGATCATCACCCCTCCTAAGTGATTACTGTAACACCCAGTTCTGGTTAATATTTATTTAGGGTTTGATTATACATCATGATCATCATCTAATAAAAAAATTGCATGCAAAGAAATATGCAAAATTCTAAACCCTAATACCTCTCTCTCTATTTGAAAACAATTCAAAAGGATTTGAATATTTTGGAAAATACCAAAATAATTGGAGCCCAACTTGTTAAAAGGGCCCCGCAATGTTTTATATACTTTATACAAACTCCAGGTATTTTTGGAATGATTAAAACAGTATTTGAAATGAAATTACAAAGATAAAAGCAAAGAGAAATAGAAAAATAGTTTCTTTGAAAAAAATGAGCAAGTCCAAACCAACCAGGCCGACCCATCTCTCTCCCATCCCTTCCTGCCGCTCGCGTGCGTAGCTCTGCAGCCCACCCCAGCCCAGCCCAGCCCACAGCATCCCGGTACCGCTTCGCCCTCCTTCCCTGTCGTCTTCCTCGACAACGGCGAGCAGCTCGTTGTCGCTTCCCGCACCATCGATCCCCATCGCCTGCATTCGGCCGTCCGCCGCCACGTGGAGGAGGATAAGGTCTTCGCGGTGTCGCCTTGGCTATCCTCATCCACTCCCCCTCTTCCTCTACCTCCCTCTCGTGTTCTTCCCTCTGTCCCCAAACCCTAACCGTCCCAGTCACCGGCGAACCCCGCTCCCTCCGGCATCCCCTCGCTCCGCTGAGACGCCTTGAAGAAGCTCCTCATCGCCCTCGGCATTCTCGTGAAGCCACCTCCTCGCTGGAATCGTGCTTGCCATCCCGCCGGCCGTCGCCATGGACGTCGTCGATTCACCTCCGTACGGCCACCCCGCTCCACGCCGACCCTCTTCCTGCGCTCGTGGTGAGCTCATGCACCTCCTTGACCCCTCTGTTTCTCCCATCTCGCTTTGTTCTGCTCCTGTGCCGAGCGCCGCCCACCGCCGCCGTCGGGCATGGCCATTACCGATGCTCTGATGACCAATAAATGGTGGCGCGGCCACCGTTATTCTCCCCGTGCTCCGCTCGTTCCAACACGTGCAAACCCGCATCCTCTCGAGCCCTCCACCGCCGTCCCCTTGCCATTCTGTCACATCCCAAGATTTTCCAAATCTTGTAATGTGAAAAATGAATGAATAAAATAAAACTTTGTTTGATTTTCAGGACCAGAAGAAACTTTTTGAATTCAAATGGAACCTCAAACCAATTTGAATCAAATAAAATCCTAAAGGGATTTAAAAAGATAAACATTTTAAAAGAAAACAAAATACTTTGGAAATACTATTTTAAATCTTTTAAATAAAAGGATTTGGCTTTCAATAGAACTAACAGTTTTATAGATAAAGATTATTTTATAAAGCCAAATTAAACCTTGACCAAACTTTGGAATTAAAACATTTTGTTTTGAATAAAAATAGCAAAGGTTTATTTAAAAATAATAAAGGATTGCTTAAATAAAATAATAAGGATTTAATATCCAACCTTATTTAAATAAAAGGTTTTACCAATTTAAATTGAAACATCAAAACTTATTAAATTATTTAAAATAAGTTTTCCCAATTATTTGAAATTCACAAATAAAATCTACTAAAATGTTTTGGCTTTATTTTAGATTCAAAATAAATATCTCAATAAAAGAAAACCTATTTGAAATAATAATGAAAGTCTATTATATTTAATTAATAATGGACCCTAAATTAAGATGTTATTTTATTTTAAAACAAATCTCCAAGTATTCTATATTTCCCAAATAAAACCCACTGATTTGGTTGTGAAAATATTTAGGTTTCAAATAAAGATTTGATCAATAAAATCAAACTCTATTTTATTTAAATAACTAAGGCCCATTTTATTAAATTATTAATGGACCCTAAAGTAAAAGGATTATAGTATTTTAAACAAGTTTTCCAAATATTCTTTATTTCCAAATAAACCTACTGATTGGGTTTTGAAAATATTTGGATTTTAAATGAAGATTTTATTAATTAAATCAAACCCTATTTTATTAAATAACTAATGAACCATTTTATTTAATTAATGAATGGTCTTAAAAAGAATAAAAATTATTTTATTTTTGGAATTTGGTTTCTATTGATAAACAGAACCAAATTTATATTTGAAAAGCTTGATGATTGTTTGAATCATTTTGAATGTGTTTGGTTGTTTCAATTTCAAAACAGGAAAATAGAAATAGAAAAGGAAAAAGAATCAGACAGAAAAAATAGTGCAAAGACCCAGCCCAACAATCTGGCCCAACAGCCCAGTCCAGCCCACCTGTTCCTACGCCCCCGAAGCGTTTTCTTTACCGCAGAAGCAACCCGTACAGTCACTGAACACTGGACCCCATTTCCTCTCCTTTTCCCACTGACCAGAGGACCCCACTGCCACGTCTCTTCTTCCCCACCCCACGAACTGTTCTTCCCCCTCTCCTCGCCGTTGCAGACTTAAATCCTCGGCTTGATTATGCCTTAACGCGACAATCTTTACTCGCAGTGATCGCTCACCTTAAAGCGCCAGCCTCCCCTCTTCCGTTTCCCCCAGACGCCCCTCCTCGACACGCCTCCAGGCCGCCACAATCTCTCCTCGAGTGTCTCTGTCTCCGGCGACCATTCCCATCAATTCCGGCAGCCCCTCACCGCCCCTCTCCTCCCCGACCAATCTCACAGCTTCCCCACTCCCAGACGCTCCTCTCTGTACCCTCCTTTCAACCGCGGGCACCCCTGAGCTTCGCCAACGACAACCTCAGCACCGCCACCGTCTGGCTCTACTCTGGCGGAACCTCTCTGGTAAAACAGACTACCCCGACCCCTCTCGTTCACGCACACGCCTTCTTCGTGTCCTTGCGCTCCTGACCGTGTGTGTCTTTTGTCTCCGGGTGATTCCTAGCATCGTCCTCGACCTCGACCGCGCGCGTCCGTCGCCAGTACCAACTCCGGCGAACAATCACAGCTGCCCCCTAGCGCCCCTCGGCGGACAAGTACCACGTGAGCATCAGCGAGCGTCAGCGAATCCGGTGAGCATCTCCACACCCTCCTTTGCTTCCTGTACCACCGGCGCCGCCATCGTCTGGTCGCTCCGCCACCAGCAGCCGCCGCAGCGCCGCCCGTCTAAGGTCAATCACCCATAGCCATCCGATCCCGATCCGACGGATACGATAGAATGCTAGCGAAGAGGCATGCGTCGATCTGCGCCACACGTTCCAGTTAGATCCAACGCACCCCAGTAGCCGATCCGAGCGAACCGTTATTGCCCAATCAGAAGCAGCCACGTGTACAAGACTCGATTTAAAACAGAATTTTGATCTGATTAGAATACAAATTTGTAATTGCTATAACTTTCAAACCACACGTCCAAATTTTGCAAATTTTATATCAATGAATTCAGGAGAACAAGCCCTAGCCAACCATGCCCTTAGTTTAGTAAATAGTAGCTGTTAGCTTGTTTGAAATTGCAGAAACATTTGTATGCTTGATATGAATGTAAAAATTGTTTAAAATTGAATTTAGGGTTAAAACCTTTGGCAATTGGATTGATTTGAACCTACTGACCCTAGGAAACACTTTGTGGACACAAAAATGTATTTGAAGAAAATAAGAAATGATTCTTTAATTTAAAACCATTTATAGTCAAATAGAAATGTAATTTATTTATTGAAAATAATTTTGAATTAAAACCTTTGCAAAATGGTTTGTTGTGATCTTACTGACACTAGGAACCAACCCTTGGTGTTAAAAATGATTTTTGTAAGATTTAGGTTGGATTACTTGACTTAGTCATTTTCTAGCCAAATAAAAAGAATGGTTTTTGTTATAAAAATGTTTATGGAAAGAAAACTTTAAGGAAATGTTTTGGACCAAACCTACTGACCTAAAACACCAAATTTTGCAAATTAGCAACTCATTTGGTGAACAACTTAAGAGTTTTGCCTTAATAAAAACATTTTTCACCACATGAAATGATGAATGGGATTAAAAATAGTATTTGGACAAAACCCTCTTACTAATGACTTTGCCACTTTGGTAAATGACCAATTTGGATCTTACAAAGTTTAGAAACCCCATAGAGACCCCTTTGCAAAATAAAACTATCTTGTGCATGCTCCCATGCATGAATTGGTTTCCATTGTTTTGTGTGTGTGAATTTGTTGAGTGATTATTGGTTTGGAATGTAAAATTGAATTAGTGTTTGCTTGATTTACTTGTAGTGAAGTGTGAGACTAGCAAGATCAAGGAGTGAACCACCATTCCCTACCAAAAAGGCAAGTGATGCTTCATACTTTTTGTCCCATTACTTTCTCTATGCATTAGTGATTTTGCTAAGTAAACTTGCATGGATTTTGCTAAGTATAGACCTTATTATAGGAAAACCTAGTAGATGAATCCTTAGTAGGATTTCCTAAGTTAAGTTTCCTAATGCTACCAAGCTTAGCCTAGCTAATAGAAAACATGGGTGGAAAATATATTCACACTATGGAAAATATTCTGGGTCTGAGGACTTATGTTTTTGTTTAATAAAACAACTAAGTTAATGAATCCCCTGGGTGGAATGGGCTTGCCCGGTGGAGAATGGTTGAGTGGTTCACAATGCCATGGGCTTGGATTGTGTATCTCACTTGTGGTATGCCACCCAGGAAACAAAGGGATTTGAGATGTCAAATGTTGAGAAGCTTCAAGTGCAACCACTTGGCAATATGGGCTCTGCCATGATCATATAGGTTGCAAGAACTTAGCCATATGGACAGTTGGTGGTAGTGTTTGATAGGTTGGAACGCGTCCATTTTGGTCTAAGGGAAAGCTTCTAAAAGATCTTGTCTTGGGAAACCAAGTCTTGTGGGGAAAGTGCACCACCTCTGCAGAGTGTAAAATCTAAGTACTTAGCCATGTCCGTGGTAAAGGACAATTTGAGCATCAAGACATGGAAGCAATCAAGAATCTCATCATTCCAATTTCTAAATTAAAATCTTGTGGTTTGAACAAGGGTTGTTTGAATTCTTCAATCATTGATGGAGAGATGGCTTGGTACAAGGATCTTGAAATCTTTGATTGAGGAAAATGATTTTGTCAAGCAAAAACTTAGTATTTTCAAAATGATAAGAAAAATCTATTTTGAGCAATGCAAGCCTCAACTCCACTTATCCAAATGCATACAGATGATAGATTCCACTATACTACCATAGTATCACTTGCCAATACAATTCAAATGTATTGACCCTTGTGGCTGTAACTTGTATGTTGCAGGTTTGTTTGATTTTAGTGAAGATTGATTGTTTAGGATTACAAAGTCTACAACCAACATCTGCCTGTGGCACTTTGAAGATGAAGGACCACTTGACCATGATGTAATGTAATAGCCTAATGAGCTATGTTTGATGTAATAAAATTATGTTATTCCTGGTTATTAAGTTATATTATGACCTTTGTTTCTTGATATTACATCTATACTGTGGATGCTAGCTATTGATCCAGGGACTAGCATTGTAAACACAGGAGGCTCTATCTTATCTAAGATTGGGACCCCTACAGATGGTATCAGAGCATTGTGTTGCCTGTAGGATTTGTAAACCTAGGATTGGACAAAAACCCTTAGAAAAATAGGAGTTGTATTTGTTCCAAAACTTATTTACAAACAATCTTGTAAACTCTTTCCTCAACCATTTTGGTTTCAACTCTACTTCTCTTCTACTTCAACTTGATGGAAAACCTACCCCATGACCAAAGACTACACTATGAGCAAAGGACTTCTTCAACATCTACAACTCTAATGACTTCAACATATTCAACTCTAATGACTTCAACATCTTCAGCATATTCACCAAGGACTTCCAACTTGGATACCACTAAGGACTACAAGAGAGACAAAGAAATCTTGCTCAAGATTTAGAGACTAAGGGAATGCAAAATAAGAAGGAGCCATCAACAACTTTGAAGTATTGCAACCAAGAGTTCTTCTCAAGGAAACCATGATCTCATGCAAGAAGAATCATGAAGGAAGGAAAGATCACAAGTGAACCATATAGATGGACCACCATAATTTAGTTAAAGTCAAAACACGCCAACTTATGTGGTGTAACAAAAATATTTTTGTTGCCTAAGTTTGTGCTTGAACTTTGTTGTTTGAGTGAAAAATTGTTTGTGAATGACTTGCACATTGCTTGTGTGAATTGTGATGTGTGTGATTAGAATTGAATCCTTAGAAATATCTTGCCTACTCTAATCTCCCTTCAACCCAAACAGATGACTTCTCCAAGAAACTCCAACATCAAGGTAGATGACATCAACAACAACCAAGAGGACAACATGAGAGAACTTATAGCAACCCAAAACCAGTTGAGCCAAGAGACAACTCAGCTTTTAGCCAACAACAATGGACTAGACCCAGCCATACAAAGGATTTTGAAACTTCAATCCCAATTGTTGCAAGGAATGGTTACTCAAATGATCAACATGAGAGAAAACTTTTTCCAAAGAGCTAATGACAACAAGGATGACAAAGATGCTATTCTAGAAGGAACCCAAGCCAACAATAGTTTTAGAGACAAGGACCATACATCCAAGGATCATAAAGATCAATACCCCAAGAAGAGAGAAAGATCTCCCACCTATGAAGAATATGAACTGGAAGAACTCCTAGCTTTGGAGAAACCAAAGAATAAGAAGAAATGCCCCAACCCTAACAAGAAAGATATTACTCAAGAGCAATGTTACAATTGCAAAGAGATGGGACACTATGCCAATGAATGCCCAGAAAAGAAGAAGAACCAAAGAAACAAACAAAAGGCAATGATACCAAAGGAAAAGAAAGATATCAGCCAAGTGATGTGTTTCAAATGCAAAGAACTAGGCCACTATGCAAGCAATTGTCCAGAAAATATGAAGAACAAGTTAAATCAGTCTATGGAGAAACTCAACCTTGGCCCATGAGTCAAGCATGGAAAATAAAGACATAAATGCAACTGTTGCTTAGAGAAAATATATCTCATGATCCCAAGAAGGACAATGTGTAATTTTTGTTTGAAAATTTTAAGGGTGGTAGTACCCTAGTTATTTTGAACTTGCTTGTAACCCTAGCCTCCCCAAATCTCGGGACGAGATTTATTTTAAGGGTGGTAGCCTGTCACATCCCAAGATTTTCCAAATCTTGTAATGTGAAAAATGAATGAATAAAATAAAACTTTGTTTGATTTTCAGGACCAGAAGAAACTTTTTGAATTCAAATGGAACCTCAAACCAATTTGAATCAAATAAAATCCTAAAGGGATTTAAAAAGATAAACATTTTAAAAGAAAACAAAATACTTTTGAAATACTATTTTAAATCTTTTAAATAAAAGGATTTGGCTTTCAATAGAACTAAAAGTTTTATAGATAAAGATTATTTTATAAAGCCAAATTAAACCTTGACCAAACTTTGGAATTAAAACATTTTGTTTTGAATAAAAATAGCAAAGGTTTATTTAAAAATAATAAAGGATTGCTTAAATAAAATAATAAGGATTTAATATCCAACCTTATTTAAATAAAAGGTTTTACCAATTTAAATTGAAACATCAAAACTTATTAAATTATTTAAAATAAGTTTTCCCAATTATTTGAAATTCACAAATAAAATCTACTAAAATGTTTTGGCTTTATTTTAGATTCAAAATAAATATCTCAATAAAATAAAACCTATTTGAAATAATAATGAAATTCTATTGTATTTAATTAATAATGGACCCTAAAATAAGATGTTATTTTATTTTAAAACAAATCTCCAAGTATTCTATATTTCCCAAATAAAACCCACTGATTTGGTTGTGAAAATATTTAGGTTTCAAATAAAGATTTGATCAATAAAATCAAACTCTATTTTATTTAAATAACTAAGGCCCATTTTATTAAATTATTAATGGACCCTAAAGTAAAAGGATTATATTATTTTAAACAAGTTTTCCAAATATTCTTTATTTCCAAATAAACCTACTGATTGGGTTTTGAAAATATTTGGATTTTAAATGAAGATTTTATTAATTAAATCAAACCCTATTTTATTAAATAACTAATGAACCATTTTATTTAATTAATGAATGGTCTTAAAAAGAATAAAAATTATTTTATTTTTGGAATTTGGTTTCTATTGATAAACAGAACCAAATTCATATTTGAAAAGCTTGATGATTGTTTGAATCATTTTGAATGTGTTTGGTTGTTTGAATTTCAAAACAGGAAAACAGAAATAGAAAAGGAAAAAGAATCAGACAGAAAAAATAATGCAAAGACCCAGCCCAACAATCTGGCCCAACAGCCCAGTCCAGCCCACCTGTTCCCACACCCCCGAAGCGTTTTCTTTACCGCAGAAGCAACCCGTACAGTCACTGAACACTGGACCCCATTTCCTCTCCTTTTCCCACTGACCAGAGGACCCCACTGCCACGTCTCTTCTTCCCCACCCCACGAACTGTTCTTCGCCCTCTCCTCGCCGTTGCAGACTTAAATCCTCGGCTTGATTATGCCTTAACGCGACAATCTTTACTCGCAGTGATCGCGCACCTTAAAGCGCCAGCCTCCCCTCTTCCGTTTCCCCCAGACGCCCCTCCTCGACACGCCTCGAGGCCGCCACAATCTCTCCTCGACTGTCTCTGTCTCCGGCGACCATTCCATCAATTCCGGCAGCCCCTCACTGCCCCTCTCCTCCCCGACCAATCTCACAGCTTCCCCACTCCCAGACGCTCCTCTCTGTACCCTCCTTTCAACCGCGGGCACCCCTGAGCTTCGCCAACGACAACCTCAGCACCGCCACCGTCTGGCTCTACTCTGGCGGAACCTCTCTGGTAAAACAGACTACCCCGACCCCTCTCGTTCACGCACACGCCTTCTTCGTGTCCTTGCGCTCCTGACCGTGTGTCTCGTTTGTCTCCGGGTGATTCCTAGCATAGTCCTCGACCTCGATCGCGCGCGTCCGTCGCCAGTACCAACTCCGGCGAACAATCACAGCTGCCCCCTAGCGCCCCTCGACGGACAAGTACCACGTTGAGCATCAGCGAGCGTCAGCGAATCCGGTGAGCATCTCCACACCCTCCTTTGCTTCCTGTACCACCGGCGCCGCCATCGTCTGGTCGCTCCGCCGCCAGCAGCCGCCGCAGCGCCGCCCGTCTAAGGTCAATCACCCACAGCCATCCGATCCCGATCCGACGGATACGATAGAATGCTAGCGAAGAGGTTTGCGTCGATCTGCGCCACACGTTCCAGTTAGATCCAACGCACCCCAGTATCCGATCCGAGCGAACCGTTATTGCCCAATCAGAAGCAGCCACGTCTACAGGACTCGATTTAAAACAGAATTTTGATCTGATTAGAATACAAATTTGTAATTGCTATAACTTTCAAACCACACGTCCAAATTTTGCAAATTTTATATCAATGAATTCAGGAGAACAAGCCCTAGCCAACCATGCCCTTAGTTTAGTAAATAGTAGCTGTTAGCTTGTTTGAAATTGCAGAAACATTTGTATGCTTGATATGAATGTAAAAATTGTTTGAAATTGAATTTAGGGTTAAAACCTTTGGCAATTGGATTGATTTGAACCTACTGACCCTAGGAAACACTTTGTGGACACAAAAATGTATTTGGAGAAAATAAGAAATGATTCTTTAATTTAAAACCATTTCTAGTCAAATAGAAATGTAATTTATTTATTGAAAATAATTTTGAATTAAAACCTTTGCAAAATGGTTTGTTGTGATCTTACTGACCCTAGGAACCAACCCTTGGTGTTAAAAATGATTTTTGTAAGATTTAGGTTGGATTACTTGACTTAGTCATTTTCTAGCCAAATAAAAAGAATGGTTTTTGTTATAAAAATGTTTATGGAAAGAAAACTTTAAGGAAATGTTTTGGACCAAACCTACTGACCTAAAACACCAAATTTTGCAAATTAGCAACTCATTTGGTGAACAACTTAAGAGTTTTGCCTTAATAAAAACATTTTTCACCACATGAAATGATGAATGGGATTAAAAATAGTATTTGGACAAAACCCTCTTACTAATGACTTTGCCACTTTGGTAAATGACGAATTTGGATCTTACAAAGTTTAGAAACCCCATAGAGACCCCTTTGCAAAATAAAACTATCTTGTGCATGCTCCCATGCATGAATTGGTTTCCATTGTTTTGTGTGTGTGAATTTGTTGAGTGATTATTGGTTTGGAATGTAAAATTGAATTAGTGTTTGCTTGATTTACTTGTAGTGAAGTGTGAGACTAGCAAGATCAAGGAGTGAACCACCATTCCCTACCAAAAAGGCAAGTGATGCTTCATACTTTTTGTCCCATTACTTTCTCTATGCATTAGTGATTTTGCTAAGTAAACTTGCATGGATTTTGCTAAGTATAGACCTTACTATAGGAAAACCTAGTAGATGAATCCTTAGTAGGATTTCCTAAGTTAAGTTTCCTAATGCTACCAAGCTTAGCCTAGCTAATAGAAAACATGGGTGGAAAATATATTCACACTATGGAAAATATTCTGGGTCTGAGGACTTATGTTTTTGTTTAATAAAACAACTAAGTTAATGAATCCCCTGGGTGGAATGGGCTTGCCCGGTGGAGAATGGTTGAGTGGTTCACAATGCCATGGGCTTGGATTGTGTATCTCACTTGTGGTATGCCACCCAGGAAACAAAGGGATTTGAGATGTCAAATGTTGAGAAGCTTCAAGTGCAACCACTTGGCAATATGGGCTCTGCCATGATCATATAGGTTGCAAGAACTTAGCCATATGGACAGTTGGTGGTAGTGTTTGATAGGTTGGAACGCGTCCATTTTGGTCTAAGGGAAAGCTTCTGAAAGATCTTGTCTTGGGAAACCAAGTCTTGTGGGGAAAGTGCACCACCTCTGCAGAGTGTAAAATCTAAGTACTTAGCCATGTCCCTGGTAAAGGACAATTTGAGCATCAAGACATGGAAGCAATCAAGAATCTCATCATTCCAATTTCTAAATTAAAATCTTGTGGTTTGAACAAGGGTTGTTTGAATTCTTCAATCATTGATGGAGAGATGGCTTGGTACAAGGATCTTGAAATCTTTGATTGAGGAAAATGATTTTGTCAAGAAAAAACTTAGTATTTTCAAAATGATAAGAAAAATCTATTTTGAGCAATGCAAGCCTCAACTCCACTTATCCAAATGCATACAGATGATAGATTCCACTATACTACCATAGTATCACTTGCCAATACAATTCAAATGTATTGACCCTTGTGGCTGTAACTTGTATGTTGCAGGTTTGTTTGATTTTAGTGAAGATTGATTGTTTAGGATTACAAAGTCTACAACCAACATCTGCCTGTGGCACTTTGAAGATGAAGGACCACTTGACCATGATGTAATGTAATAGCCTAATGAGCTATGTTTGATGTAATAAAATTATGTTATTCCTGGTTATAAAGTTATATTATGACCTTTGTTTCTTGATATTACATCTATACTGTGGATGCGAGCTATTCATCCAGGGACTAGCATTGTAAACACAGGAGGCTCTATCTTATCTTAGATTGGGACCCCTACAGATGGTATCAGAGCATTGTGTTGCCTGTAGGATTTGTAAACCTAGGATTGGACAAAAACCCTTAGAAAAATAGGAGTTGTATTTGTTCCAAAACTTATTTACAAACAATCTTGTAAACTCTTTCCTCAACCATTTTGGTTTCAACTCTACTTCTCTTCTACTTCAACTTGATGGAAAACCTACCCCATGACCAAAGACTACACTATGAGCAAAGGACTTCTTCAACATCTTCAACTCTAATGACTTCAACATATTCAACTCTAATGACTTCAACATCTTCAGCATATTCACCAAGGACTTCCAACTTGGATACCACTAAGGACTACAAGAGAGACAAAGAAATCTTGCTCAAGATTTAGAGACTAAGGGAATGCAAAATAAGAAGGAGCCATCAACAACTTTGAAGTATTGCAACCAAGAGTTCTTCTCAAGGAAACCATGATCTCATGCAAGAAGAATCATGAAGGAAGGAAAGATCACAAGTGAACCATATAGATGGACCACCATAATTTAGTTAAAGTCAAAACACACCAACTTATGTGGTGTAACAAAAATATTTTTGTTGCCTAAGTTTGTGCTTGAACTTTGTTGTTTGAGTGAAAAATTGTTTGTGAATGACTTGCACATTGCTTGTGTGAATTGTGATGTGTGTGATTAGAATTGACTCCTTAGAAATATCTTGCCTACTCTAATCTCCCTTCAACCCAAACAGATGACTTCTCCAAGAAACTCCAACATCAAGGTAGATGACATCAACAACAACCAAGAGGACAACATGAGAGAACTTATAGCAACCCAAAACCAGTTGAGCCAAGAGACAGCTCAGCTTTTAGCCAACAACAATGGACTAGACCCAGCCATACAAAGGATTTTGGAACTTCAATCCCAATTGTTGCAAGGAATGGTTACTCAAATGATCAACATGAGAGAAAACTTTTTCCAAAGAGCTAATGACAACAAGGATGACAAAGATGCTATTCTAGAAGGAACCCAAGCCAACAATAGTTTTAGAGACAAGGACCATACATCCAAGGATCATAAAGATCAATACCCCAAGAAGAGAGAAAGATCTCCCACCTATGAAGAATATGAACTGGAAGAACTCCTAGCTTTGGACAAACCCAAGAAGAAGAAGAAATGCCCCAACCCTAACAAGAAAGATATTACTCAAGAGCAATGTTACAATTGCAAAGAGATGGGACACTATGCCAATGAATGCCCAGAAAAGAAGAAGAACCAAAGAAACAAACAAAAGGCAATGATACCAAAGGAAAAGAAAGATATCAGCCAAGTGATGTGTTTCAAATGCAAAGAACTAGGCCACTATGCAAGCAATTGTCCAGAAAAGATGAAGAACAAGTTAAATCAGTCTATGGAGAAACTCAACCTTGGCCCATGAGTCAAGCATGGAAAATAAAGACATAAATGCAACTGTTGCTTAGAGAAAATATATCTCATGATCCTAAGAAGGACAATGTGTAATTTTTGTTTGAAAATTTTTAAGGGTGGTAGTACCCTAGTTATTTTGAACTTGCTTGTAACCCTAGCCTCCCCAAATCTCGGGACGAGATTTATTTTAAGGGTGGTAGCCTGTCACATCCCAAGATTTTCCAAATCTTGTAATGTGAAAAATGAATGAATAAAATAAAACTTTGTTTGATTTTCAGGACCAGAAGAAACTTTTTGAATTCAAATGGAACCTCAAACCAATTTGAATAAAATAAAATCCTAAAGGGATTTAAAAAGATAAACATTTTAAAAGAAAACAAAATACTTTGGAAATACTATTTTAAATCTTTTAAATAAAAGGATTTGGCTTTCAATAGAACTAAAAGTTTTATAGATAAAGATTATTTTATAAAGCCAAATTAAACCTTGACCAAACTTTGGAATTAAAACATTTTGTTTTGAATAAAAATAGCAAAGGTTTATTTAAAAATAATAAAGGATTGCTTAAATAAAATAATAAGGATTTAATATCCAACCTTATTTAAATAAAAGGTTTTACCAATTTAAATTGAAACATCAAAACTTATTAAATTATTTAAAATAAGTTTTCCCAATTATTTGAAATTCACAAATAAAATCTACTAAAATGTTTTGGCTTTATTTTAGATTCAAAATAAATATCTCAATAAAATAAAACCTATTTGAAATAATAATGAAAGTCTATTATATTTAATTAATAATGGACCCTAAAATAAGATGTTATTTTATTTTAAAACAAATCTCCAAGTATTCTATATTTCCCAAATAAAACCCACTGATTTGGTTGTGAAAATATTTAGGTTTCTAATAAAGATTTGATCAATAAAATCAAACTCTATTTTATTTAAATAACTAAGGCCCATTTTATTAAATTATTAATGGACCCTAAATTAAAAGGATTATATTATTTTAAACAAGTTTTCCAAATAAACCTACTGATTGGGTTTTGAAAATATTTGGATTTTAAATGAAGATTTTATTAATTAAATCAAACCCTATTTTATTAAATAACTAATGAACCATTTTATTTAATTAATGAATGGTCTTAAAAAGAATAAAAATTATTTTATTTTTGGAATTTGGTTTCTATTGATAAACAGAACCAAATTCATATTTGAAAAGCTTGATGATTGTTTGAATCATTTTGAATGTGTTTGGTTGTTTGAATTTCAAAACAGGAAAATAGAAATAGAAAAGGAAAAAGAATCAGACAGAAAAAATAGTGCAAAGACCCAGCCCAACAATCTGGCCCAACAGCCCAGTCCAGCCCACCTGTTCCCACGCCCCCGAAGCGTTTTCTTTACCGCAGAAGCAACCCGTACAGTCACTGAACACTGGACCCCATTTCCTCTCCTTTTCCCACTGACCAGAGGACCCCACTGCCACGTCTCTTCTTCCCCACCCGCGAACTGTTCTTCCCCCTCTCCTCGCCGTTGCAGACTTAAATCCTCGGCTTGATTATGCCTTAACGCGACAATCTTTACTCGCAGTGATCGCGCACCTTAAAGCGCCAGCCTCCCCTCTTCCGTTTCCCCCAGACGCCCCTCCTCGACACGCCTCCAGGCCGCCATAATCTCTCCTCGACTGTCTCTGTCTCCGGCGACCATTCCCATCAATTCCGGCAGCCCCTCACCGCCCCTCTCCTCCCCGACCAATCTCACAGCTTCCCCACTCCCAGACGCTCCTCTCTGTACCCTCCTTTCAACCGCGGGCACCCCTGAGCTTCGCCAACGACAACCTCAGCACCGCCACCGTCTGGCTCTACTCCGGCGGAACCTCTCTGGTAAAACAGACTACCCCGACCCCTCTCGTTCACGCACACGCCTTCTTCGTGTCCTTGCGCTCCTGACCGTGTGTCTCGTTTGTCTCCGGGTGATTCCTAGCATCGTCCTCGACCTCGACCGCGCGCGTCCGTCGCCAGTACCAACTCTGGCGAACAATCACAGCTGCCCCCTAGAGCCCCTCGACGGACAAGTACCACGTTGAGCATCAGCGAGCGTCAGCGAATCCGGTGAGCATCTCCACACCCTCCTTTGCTTCCTGTACCACCGGCGCCGCCATCGTCCGGTCGCTCCGCCGCCAGCAGCCGCCGCAGCGCCGCCCGTCTAAGGTCAATCACCCACAGCCATCTGATCCCGATCCGACGGATACGATAGAATGCTAGCGAAGAGGCATGCGTCGATCTGCGCCACACGTTCCAGTTAGATCCAACGCACCCCAGTAGCCGATCCGAGCGAACCGTTATTGCCCAATCAGAAGCAGCCACGTGTACAGGACTCGATTTAAAACAGAATTTTGATCTGATTAGAATACAAATTTGTAATTGCTATAACTTTCAAACCACACGTCCAAATTTTGCAAATTTTATATCAATGAATTCAGGAGAACAAGCCCTAGCCAACCATGCCCTTAGTTTAGTAAATAGTAGCTGTTAGCTTGTTTGAAATTGCAGAAACATTTGTATGCTTGATATGAATGTAAAAATTGTTTAAAATTGAATTTAGGGTTAAAACCTTTGGCAATTGGATTGATTTGAACCTACTGACCCTAGGAAACACTTTGTGGACACAAAAATGTATTTGGAGAAAATAAGAAATGATTCTTTAATTTAAAACCATTTCTAGTCAAATAGAAATGTAATTTATTTATTGAAAATAATTTTGAATTAAAACCTTTGCAAAATGGTTTGTTGTGATCTTACTGACCCTAGGAACCAACCCTTGGTGTTAAAAATGATTTTTGTAAGATTTAGGTTGGATTACTTGACTTAGTCATTTTCTAGCCAAATAAAAAGAATGGTTTTTGTTATAAAAATGTTTATGGAAAGAAAACTTTAAGGAAATGTTTTGGACCAAACCTACTGACCTAAAACACCAAATTTTGCAAATTAGCAACTCATTTCGTGAAAAACTTAAGAGTTTTTCCTTAATAAAAACATTTTTCACCACATGAAATGATGAATGGAATTAAAAATAGTATTTGGACAAAACCCTCTTACTAATGACTTTGCCACTTTGGTAAATGACCAATTTGGATCTTACAAAGTTTAGAAACCCCATAGAGACCCCTTTGCAAAATAAAACTATCTTGTGCATGCTCCCATGCATGAATTGGTTTCCATTGTTTTGTGTGTGTGAATTTGTTGAGTGATTATTGGTTTGGAATGTAAAATTGAATTAGTGTTTGCTTGATTGACTTGTAGTGAAGTGTGAGACTAGCAAGATCAAGGAGTGAACCACCATTCCCTACCAAAAAGGCAAGTGATGCTTCATACTTTTTGTCCCATTACTTTCTCTATGCATTAGTGATTTTGCTAAGTAAACTTGCATGGATTTTGCTAAGTATAGACCTTACTATAGGAAAACCTAGTAGATGAATCCTTAGTAGGATTTCCTAAGTTAAGTTTCCTAATGCTACCAAGCTTAGCCTAGCTAATAGAAAACATGGGTGGAAAATATATTCACACTATGGAAAATATTCTGGGTCTGAGGACTTATGTTTTTGTTTAATAAAACAACTAAGTTAATGAGTCCCCTGGGTGGAATGGGCTTGCCCGGTGGAGAATGGTTGAGTGGTTCACAATGCCATGGGCTTGGATTGTGTATCTCACTTGTGGTATGCCACCCAGGAAACAAAGGGATTTGAGATGTCAAATGTTGAGAAGCTTCAAGTGCAACCACTTGGCAATATGGGCTCTGCCATGATCATATAGGTTGCAAGAACTTAGCCATATGGACAGTTGGTGGTAGTGTTTGATAGGTTGGAACGCGTCCATTTTGGTCTAAGGGAAAGCTTCTGAAAGATCTTGTCTTGGGAAACCAAGTCTTGTGGGGAAAGTGCACCACCTCTGCAGAGTGTAAAATCTAAGTACTTAGCCATGTACCTGGTAAAGGACAATTTGAGCATCAAGACATGGAAGCAATCAAGAATCTCATCATTCCAATTTCTAAATTAAAATCTTGTGGTTTGAACAAGGGTTGTTTGAATTCTTCAATCATTGATGGAGAGATGGCTTGGTACAAGGATCTTGAAATCTTAGATTGAGGAAAATGATTTTGTCAAGAAAAAACTTAGTATTTTCAAAATGATAAGAAAAATCTATTTTGAGCAATGCAAGCCTCAACTCCACTTATCCAAATGCATATAGATGATAGATTCCACTATACTACCATAGTATCACTTGCCAATACAATTCAAATGTATTGACCCTTGTGGCTGTAACTTGTATGTTGCAGGTTTGTTTGATTTTAGTGAAGATTGATTGTTTAGGATTACAAAGTCTACAACCAACATCTGCCTGTGGCACTTTGAAGATGAAGGACCACTTGACCATGATTATTCCGCTGCAATGTAATGTAATAGCCTAATGAGCTATGTTTGATGTAATAAAATTATGTTATTCCTGGTTATAAAGTTATATTATGACCTTTGTTTCTTGATATTACATCTATACTGTGGATGCTAGCTATTGATCCAGGGACTAGCATTGTAAACACAGGAGGCTCTATCTTATCTAAGATTGGGACCCCTACACATTCTGTGGCTCACCGGCGTCGTGACATCACCGCGCGCGGGTCAGCGCAGTCAAAGATGCCGCGGGTCCCTTTTGACCATGTGGCTGCTGATGTAGCCTCTGGTTGGGTTAAAAAGTTTAACAATTTGGTTTAATAAATCCAGAAATTGAATAAATATTGTAAAATCAAAAACTTATTCATATTAAGTCAAAAAAATACAAATAATATATCAAAATGTTCAGAAAAATGAAACCTGTCTATCTGAGCTATCATCATGCATTGATCAACAACTAAAATGACAAGTTTAATTAGAGAACATAATCAACCCCTCTCATGTGTTCCGGGAGTTTCCCCGAGTTAGGGTTTGCGCCCCTCGGAACCCCGATTAAATTGTCGAGCATGTCTTAGGGTTATATTTAAATACAATTCAACTTGTCATATCATCATACTTGCTTGAGCATTGCATCGATGCCATGTGTTGATTGTTTCCCTCTCTTTTTGGTGTTTGGTTGTTTCCGGTAGAATACGATATCGAGATCGAGATCGAAGACCAAGATCAAGACCATTAAAGATCGACGAATAATACTTGACCAACTGTAATCAAGTCAAGTACAAGGCTTCCGAAGATCTGCTTATCTATTATCAACTGGCAAAGGCAAGCATAGCCCCACCATGATATAATCCTATGATTTCGAAATTATTTATATTCTTGCCAAGATGCATACGATTCTACTGTGGTCTTTTATCGATAAATAGAGTATCCTATCTGTTGCATACTCCCTTTGAGCTTATATTACCTGATCCACTGCTCCTAGCATAACTAGGTTTGGCTTGTGTGTACTGCTAGAGCTTATATCTTTGTCCTGCTTAGCCATGCATAGCTTTTGAGTCTGGTCGATCCAGATGATGTATCAGATCTAGAGAATCTAGTATGACAGGAGAACATGATGAGATGATATCAGAGGTGATATGAGATTAAATATGCTAAGGCTTGTATGGGAGGCCATGGTGGGATGTGGTTTTTCTAGTCCCATGCTCGCCACCACTAGGAACTGAGTTCTTGCCTTTGGAACCGAGACGAGCGTATAGCCATACAGGGCTTGGGAACCCCTCACCTGATTAACTTGCCTAGTAGATTCCATGAGTCACATAGTTCCAGCGTTCCATTCGACATATGCATAGAAAATCTTTTGAAAGATTTGTCGGGTGAAGTTGGTGCAGTCATAACAGGTAGGTAAGCGTGGCTGAGGTTGCTTGGGGTCGATGGATCCCCTGGTGAACCAACCTCACCTCACATCTTTAAGTACCGGCTTCGGGATTTGACCCGTTACGACGGAACCATACTTATTGCGGGACTCATGGTCTCGACGAAAGAAAGGTAAAGGTCGTGGCCAACCACCCCTGCCGGCCTTCCAAGTAAGAGGGCTAATGTACTGGCATTAAGAGTCGGTTGGTGCGTGTGGGTAAAGTTGTACACCCCTGCAGGGTTAAATCTTTTCGCAAATCCATGTTCACGGTTATGAACGCTTGGTGACCAGATTCTAAGATCATAGAGAACTATAACCTAATCGTAAAACTTGGTAGATGAACGTGTTCTTAAGGAATGCTTCCTCATGGGTAAGAGGGGGTGATCCTAGATAGGGTTCAGATAATGATGATTTGGTGGATATCAAAAGATGATGATCAATATTACGAAGACGTCGCTCTCTTATCCCCTTTTAGAATATTCTGATTAGACGAGCTTCTTCTCTCTCTTGTTTTATCAACAAAGATGACTTTATGCAAAACAACTCTACCATCCATGTCATGGTATTGCCGACGAGTACGCCATGGAGGGGTCCTCACAGTGCATGTTTAGAGATGTGGGGTAAGGAGGACGGTTGACGGGTATGAGGTAACACAGCTTACCCAGGTTCAGATCCCACAACGGTGGCGGAATCCTACTCCTGCTATAAATCACTATAAGAGCAATATGCCGAGTTACAGAGATAGGTTCGTTGTGCGAGGTTGTCTGAAGTTATGCCCTAAAGGCTCCCATAGGCCCGACTTATATAGTCGCCAGGTCCTAGGGTTACAGGGAAAAGTCCTAGCCGGACAAGTTACAGAGTCCTACACCGTTTATTACTAGTCTTGTGTATCTTGCACTCCAAGGCTCCGGGTACGCTGGTGACTCCACCATAGCCTTCCTTTATCCGGCATGGGCCTCCCTTCTGGATCCATCTAACTAGGCCGCCCAGCAGGCCATAAGCCATGCTACCAACTATGGGCCACCCGGGTTATCCGGATAAGTGACATGCTATGAGGATACCCAATAGCATATCCCCAATAAGCCATAAGCCTTGCGGAGTACACCCTGTACTCACCCTTCCTTTGTGGATACTTTTGGAAGAGTAAGTGTTCACCTGAAGAAGAGTTCCTTACTACGTATACATCGACGAGTATCTTGGGGTTCCCGGCCGACAGCCTAGAATCTATGGGCTGGGACGTCATCGTTATGCTTCAGGCCTCTTAGGCCATTTGTTAAGTTTGCTATACTTAATAGCATAATTTGCCTTCCGTTGTTTGATGTTTGTGGTCAGTGACCTCTGCTTGTAATAATTTGGTTCTCTGTTCAGTTATGAGCTTGCTATAATAAAATTTTGTTTCGTAGGGTCACTGCCCTGTTACCGATTCCTCACTGGATATTCTCGAGCTCAAGGTTAAGCTTATTTCAGACGGAGGTCTGGGATTTATTTAGCCCTGATCCCGGGGTTGTCACTTTTTTTTGGAATCCTTGGCAAAAATGGTTATGAAAACCTTAGAATGATGAGTCATTCTAATGAAATGTTTTGACATGTGTTATTGAACACAAGGTGATTTTGATGATGACAATGTTGAGGCATGAGCCTTATCCCTTTATAAAACTGATGGTTGTGTCTGGATGCGATACCATTCAAATTTTACCATACAACCACAATGCCCAAATTTGGGTAGGGATTGACTAGAAATTTATATATCTTAGTATGGGTTCCCTTGCGGCGAGGTTTGAGCTAGGCTACCTCGTGAGGATTTTCCACTTGTGTAGTTCCCAAGATGACAGATGGTCATGGTTGGGAGGCCAAACTCATAGGAGAGGTGCCTATACTAGGGTGTGTAATTGAAAGGTTAGGATTGCTTATCCGCATACTAAGTATGGTGAATTCATTATTGTTCCTGATGGATGTATCGAATGTTGTGGTGAAAGTGTACCACCTCTGAAGAGTGTCAAAATATTTGAATAGCCGTGTCCGCGGTTATGGACAGTTGGAGTGGCTATACTATTCCGTCGTCAGATGTTTTCAAAATGACTTGTGAAATGAATCATGACTTTGACTTGACCATAACAGGATTGTGATATGAAAACTCAAGTTCCCAGTTAGGTGTTATAAAACCTTAAACTAGTTTTGTTTACTTCTAAACTCAGTTAGAGATAAATCTTACTTTTTGCAAAACAACCTAGAGCTTAGGGTTCCTACTTGAATCCCTTTATTTGTTAGTGATAGTTTGCGAGTACTTCAAGAGTACTCATGGCTTTGTCCCTGGCTATTCCCGTGGCCAGACTATGAAGAGGACTATCAGGATGATGGACTGCATGAAGGTTACGACAACTATGATCATCTCCCATCATCAGCATTGCATGTGACCCTGAAGATGGAGCCTCGGCCACGCTACTATTATTACGTTATTCCGCTTCTTTCATTGTATTAAGACTGGATCATGAGATCCTTTTTTTCTAAGACCTATATTATGGTTTCTAATGGATGATGTACTGTGATATCCAATCTGTTATGTCTCGCAAAAATGGTAATCATGGGATTGCGATGTATGGTATAACATGCATCTAGGATTAAAAATCAGGATGTTGACAAGAGGTTAGCAACTTCATCATTTCATATTTCATTGCTTGTTTTAGCTCATTTCATGATCTAGAAATGGATATATTTGTGTGGATTCTATCTCTATATATCTGGTTAATTTGGAACATATAGTCTCAAATTTCATTTGATTCATCGAAACACATATATACATGAGTTCATCCTATCTATATATCTTGGTTTGGCACGTAGTCTCAAAATTCGGACGGTTCACAGTGCATCATGCAACCGTCGAGCAACAAAATATCCTTCTTTCTTCTACCTTCCATCACAAAATCCATTGCAAAAAAAATAAGAACCAAAACTATGAAGGCTCACATATATATAGTGGCACCCTAGCATTTTAGTTAATCATCGGTCGTTTAAGCAAGTAAGAAAAAAATCATGAACACGCCGAGGAGGTATATCAAATTAAATTTGGGAGTGCCTCTATGGCGAGCTCCTCAAAGATGTCCGAGGACGCGGCATCCTAAGACATCTTCGAGAATCTCTGACATAGTGGTGTCCCTGCTCTCGCACACCATCTTTTAGTTTATATCTTCTCTAGCTAAATCAGTATGCTGGTGGAGCTAACTAATTTCACATATTAGGGATTGCCTCTACGGCGAGCTCCTCGAAGTTGTTGAGGACGAGGTCCTAAAACATCTTCGAGAAGATCCGCCGTAGTGGTGTCCCTGGTCTCGCACACGATCTTCCTTGTAGTTGATAGTTCACAAGGAAGCCTATTTACAGATTAAGCAGCACAACAGTGTCTACACTCACGACATAATGTCGACACTCACCTGGTAGGATCTAGGGTTCTACCGTGTCTGGGGCGTAGGTTGTAGGGGAAGGAGGAGAGCTGGCGCGGCTGAGGAGGAGGGCGCCGGCGGCTGGGCACCGTGGCGACGTCACAGGGAGGCGATAGCAGCTAGGGTTAGGAAAGGCCGACTCCTTACAACCAGTATTTATGAGCTGAAAATAAATGGGATAAGAAGCTAATTGGGACCATGGTTAGGCCCCCTCCTTGTATATGACGTGCCGGTCATAACATCTCTCCCCGCTTGTGCAAACAGCTCGTCATCGAGCTGGTAGTCTAGGTAGTGGAGGCAGAAGTCCTCGTGCTGCTCCCAAGTGGCCTCCTCCACTAGAAGACCCTCCCACTGAACCAACAAGTACCAGATGTCACAACGTAGCCGAGCCCACAACACCTTTGCAGGACTCAGACGAAGACGCCCATCAACAATAGGAGGAAGCGCCCATGTGCTCCAAGATGATGAAGGGTCTAGCATAGCGGGGATCCAGCCTGCGCTTCGCACGAGGGTCTAGTGACTGAGTGGAACGATGCAGGAGACGCAGCCACACCGAATCGCCGACCGCGTATTCCACCTCGGGATGATGTCCGTCATAGTAATGCTTGGCCAACTGCTGGGCTTGCACGAGGCATTTCCGCACCTCTTCCAACACCTCATCGCGGGTGCGGAGGATTTTAACACCCGGATTTTTAATCCCAGATGCCTATTATGCCATACATCGCTATCCCAGGATTACCATTTTTGCGAGACATAACAGATTTGGATATCACAATACATCATCCATTACAAACCATACATAAGGTATTACACAAATAAGGATCTCATGATCCAGTTCTTAATACAACTCAAGAAGCGGAATAACGTAATAATAAAGGTAGCGTAGGCGAATCTCCATCTTCGGGGTCACAGGCAATGCTGACGATGGGAGATGATCCTAGTTGTCGTAACCTTCCTGGGTACATCCTCCTAGTACTCCTCTTCATAGTCTGGCCACGGGAATAGCCAGGGACAAAGCCATGAGTACTCTTTAAGTACTCGCAAACTAATACTAACAAGTGAAGGGGGTTTTTGTAGTAGGACACTAAGCTCTAGGGTTGTTTTGCAAAAATCCAGATTTACCTCTAATAAGTTCAGAAGCAAAGAGAAACTAATTGAAGTTTTGTAACACCTAAGTGGGAATTTGAATTCCATATCACAACGCAGTTGTGATCAATTCAAAGTCTCAATTCATTTCACAAGTCATTTTTAAAACATCTGATGGGGGAACAATATGGCCACTCCAACTGTCCAAAACCGCGGACGCGGCTATTCAAATAGTTTGATACTCTTCAGAGATTGTACACTTTCACCACAATATTCGATACATCCGTCAGGAACAAATCCTGAATTCACCATACTCAGTATGCGGATAATCAATCCTAACTTTTCGATTACACGCCCTAGTATTGGCACCTCTCCTCTGAGTTTGGCCTCCCAACCATGACCAACTATCATCTTGGGTACTGCACAGGTGGACAATCTTCACAAGGTAGCCTCAGCTCAGACCTTGGCCGTGAGGGAACCCATACTAAGGTATATAAGTTTCCACTAAAGCCCTACCCAATTTTCGGGTATTGTGGTTATACGATAAAATTGGAATGGTATCGCATCCAGACAACCATCAGTTTTATAAAGGGGCTAAGGCTCAGGCCTCCACATTTTCATAATCAAAATCATCTGGTGTTCGGAAACACATGTCAAAACATCTCAGTAGAATGAATCATCATTCTAAGGTTTTCATAACCATTTTCACCAATTATTCCCATCTAAAGTTGATCAAGTTTTATGCTTAGCACTAGCATCTACAAGTGGGGTAAGTACTAATGAGGGGTGGTAAACAAGTGGAGTTTAACTAAGTTCAATCTCATGCCTTAGGATGACATCAAGATTATCTAGCTTAGGCCAAATTTAATGCTCTTTATGCAACCTTCAATTATCTTCCTAGAATCTACAAGTTACTTAAGTGAACTCTCAGAGAAAGCTTTGATAAAGAAATTTAGTATAAAGCTTGCAAGTAAAACTAGGATTGGGTTATCAAGTGGGTATGATCACATATGCTTAGGGCATATAGTTGCGATGGTAACAAGCAAGTATTTGCTTACATAGGTAAAGTATCTTGCAAGGGTTAGCTTGCTCAATCAAATAGTAGTATTAGGCTTGCATTGTGCAAAGTAGTGGTTGAAGTTCTCCTCGGTTTCTTCTTCGTAGTATCCTCCTTCCTCCTCGTATCCTTGGTCGGTACTAGCGTTTATAAATAAATACGAGGTACACAATCACCAAACAATACTTAAATATTTTCCAACATCACACAAAGGGGTTCTATAGATGATCTAGCATCATCACTAACATTATAGGAATAAAGCATTTGTCTTATTTATTTTAATTTGAGAAAAGTAATTTCTACTTATTGAAAAACTACTTAAGGTTTAATATTCTCCAACTCAAACATGGGATCATGTTGACACAAGTCATCACCACATATTTCAGCACATGGGAATGTGATTTAAAGTGGTGTCACAATTTAATAAGGTTTAACCTTTTATTTCAATTAAATAAAGTGACTAGAAATGCCTATGTGGCATTCTTTTATTACTTGAACATTATTTCTGTAAGTAAACACATATGTTTTTATATACTCTGAAAGGTATGATCAAATGTGATTTTTGAGAATTGGAATCAACTCGAAAGCTATTATGGTTGAAATTTGAAAAATGTTTGAATGCAGAAAACCTTCTGACTTGTTATTTTTACCAAGGTTTATCTACAGATCCAAATGACTTGAATCCAACGGGCTTGGATTAAGCATTTCAATACCTTTCTAACAAAATTGGTTTCATGAAATTTTGTTCACTGAATCGAGTTGGGTTGATTTTTGAAACTAGGTACCGAACTGAGTTTGAATAAAAATATAAAAATCTAAATTCAAACGAGTGGGCTGCACGGGAAAGGTTAATGGGTCGGCCCAGTGTCACTCCGCAGCACGGGGCTCAGCTGACAGGGGGTTCCACTGGTCAGTGAATCATAACACGCGAAGCGATACAGGGTGATGTGGTGCGTTGGATTAGAAGTGAGATCAACGGCTGAGGGTCGTCGTTGACGATGAACATGTCACCGACGAGCTCAAACCCTAGCGGCTCAATGGGGGTCGTGGGAGGCTCACCGGGGCTCAGGCGAGGGTCGGCGATGCGGGCGAAGGACAAAGTCGACGACGGCGATTCTCCTGGCACCGGCAGCTTCTCCTGGGGCGCCTCTCCTCCTCTGCAGCGGCGAACTCCGGTGCAATTTCAGCCACCTGGTGCTTGCCTTGCTTCGGGGAAGGATGTGGGATGTTTTTGAGAGAGAGGGGATCGAACTGGTGTGAAGAAATCGAGCAGGGGAGGCCTCTATTTATAGTGGCGAGAGGGGATCAACGGGCACGAGCTGAGGTCGTCGTGGTCGACGGCACAGGCCGCTATCGGCGTGGGCAACGGTAGGGGGTGGTGATGTGCTCCTTGGCGAATCTCAACGGCGTTGTGGCGAGGCGTGAGGCGGTGCTGATTGGTCGGAACACTTCTGTGATCTGAGCTGGTCCGACGGCGGTTTTGATGGCGCACAGCGCGCGTGGTCCACGCGGCGGCGAACGGGCGTGTCTGCGGGGTTGCTGGGGTGTTGGTGATCACGCGTGCACGCGGCGAGGGCGGCGCGCGGTCTGTGGGCGTGCGTCGAGGGTGGCGCTCTGGCGCGCTCTCCGCATGTTCGCAGAGAGGTTTGGCATGGCCTGGGTGTGTGGTACAGTGGCTGGCATTGCTTGAGGCTAGGATAGGGAGTAGCGGTGGGGTGCTGGCTAGCTCCCAGACAAGGTTGGCGAGGCTAGTGTGGCCTCTAGCTCGCCGGTGACAACGGAGTGGCAAGTTTGCTCTCGGCCTGCTCACCATTCATGGCTAGGCTTGCTTACAGTGCTGCTAAGGATAGTTAAATGAGCTAGATGATCTACTAAGGACTAGTTGCGACCAGAGAGGGAACAAGTTAGGCCCAAAACACTATTAAAAACAGTGAATTTCATTTGTTTTAAATTTGCCTGCCAAGTGTTTGATGAAATGGCCGCAAGAAACCTACTTTTGAATTTTGAAAAGATTTTTGGTGGGTGTGCTAGACATGTGTTGAGGACTCTGGGGTGCTTGGGTTTTGAAAATTGAGCTTGTTTGAGTGGTTTTTGAAATAGTGGGATCTTCTCATATGAGATAGATTCAATTTTAATATGTCATTTAAACTTAGCCTTTGAATGTTTATGGATGATCACAAAGTGGGCTTTAGTACCTTGTTATGAGTACTATCAATGGGTGCAAAGCTCCATACATGTTTCTGTTGAGTTTTGAAAACTAGAGATAGCCAAAGTAGGCATGGGTGTTAATTTGGCCAAAGTGACCATTCACTTAATTTATTCATTTTGAGTTGTTTGTCTTTGGGAAATGGTTGGGGATTGTTTAGATGATGTTTATTTAACCTAAGAATCCTGTTACAAGCAAAGAAACACAGAACCATGGCTATTCAAAAGAATCCAAGGTTTAATACACACACATATGAATGCTTTCATATTTTTAGTTGGAAAAGTTTTTGTTAACCCTAATTTTGATGATTAGAGTTTGATGATCCATGTTTTATATTTTTTGGATGTTACAAACCTTCCCCCCTTAAACAAAATCTCGTCCTGAGATTTGAAAATGGACAAAAAAGATTACCTAGGATTTGAAGAGATCGGGAAAATCCGTCCTGATGTGATCTTCGCGCTCCCAGGTAGCTTCTTATTCTGTGTGGTAGCTCCACTGAATCTTGAGAAACTTGATGCTTCTGGTTCTGGTGGTTCTGAAAGCTTGTTCCAAAATACGGATGGGTACTTCGGGATAGGTCAGGTCATCGTTGATCTCTATGGTCCGGTGATCAATATTCTTGAACACTTCCGTCTTCTCCGGGACTTCGAGGCACTTGCGAAGTAACATGCTTCAGTTTGGTTGGTTTAATCTTACTAGTGCATGGAAATTCTTCGGTGACAAATGAGTGTGATGCACCAGAATCAAACAACACTCTAGCAAGTACCGAATTAACAGAAAACATACCCAGCACGACGTCTGGCGCTTCCCGGGCTTCTTCAACATGCATGAGAAAAATACGTCCGTTGCGGTTGAGCGAATTCCCTAGGGCAAACCTTCTTCCATGCTGAACACGACGCTGCTGCTGAGCTGGGGCATTTGCATTGGGGGCTGCGGCATTCTTCTTGGGGAACTCGTTGGAGTAGTGACCCTTATTTCCACAATCATAACAAGTCACTTGTGACTTGTCCTTTGCTACAACAGGCACAACATTGCTTCCAGTCCTAGGGGCAGTGTTGGTGTTGGCGATAGCATTGTTGTTGTTGAACTTGGGTGGTGCATGGTTGAAATTGTTAGAGTTGCCGGGGTTGTTGTGATTTCCACCAGGCCTTGGGTTTTCACGATTGGGATAGGTCGGACGGTTCATCGGGGGTCTGTTGGTTCTCGAGGCAAATCCTGGAGATGGGTTGGGCGATACTTTGGGGTATGATGGGTTCCTGGCTGATCCATCATGCGGCATTTGCGGTTCTCATTGGCTTGGTTGATCTTTCCTTCCATCTGGATGGCAGAGTCGACAAGGGCTTCAATATCAGCAAAGGGGATATTGACCAAAACAGTCTTCATCTCATCATGCAAACCATTCAGGAATCATTCTTTCTTCTTGGCTTCAGTGTCGATCTCATCCGGGCCATACCTAGCTAATGACAAGAATTTGTCACGGTATTCCACTACGGTCATCCTTCCTTGCTTCAGTTCTCTGAACTCATCTCTCATTCTCTTGATCAAACCCGGTGGCACATGGGTTCTGCTGAACTTGACCTTTAATTCCTCCCAGGTCATCATCTGTCCTCCGGTCATTGCACGAACGCTGTTCCACCATGCTCTGGCATCTCCGGCTAGATAGTGGGTGGTGAACAGAACTTTCTCGTTAGCTTCTACTCCTGCGACTTCCAGGTTGTTTTCCATGGTCTGTAGCCAATCATCGGCATCTAGGGGCTCCTCTGACTTAGTGAAAATAGGTGGGTTGGTGTTCTGGAAATTTTTGAGCTTAGATCCATGGTTGTCCTAATTTCCTTGGCCTTGATCGTTGTTGGCCATCTGAGCTATGTGTTTAAGGGTGGCTTGGTTGGCTTGACGTTCGGATCTTTCAGCTTCGCGGTCAGAAACCAACATTTGCAGGATCTGCAACATCGGGTCCGGGGATGAACCACTTCCTCCGCGAGGCATCTAAAGATTGAGATAGATCTTGAGAAAAGAGGGAAATTTCTAAGGTTAAGGGAAATTTTTTTAAAGCTTGGCTCAGATATTTTTAGCAACTTGCTTTTCATTCATTCATTCATAGCACATGATACAACACACACCATAACAAAGGAAAACAGATGGTTTTAAGAACCATTCTAGAAACTACGATACAGTGGGACCAAGTACAACTCTCTAACGCTAGTGCTCAGGTGCTACTACTCCTCGGAGTCGGTGTACTCGTCATCCTCATCATCCTCATCGTCATCGATGAAGGCGAAATCCTCCACATCGGTGAAGAAGTCCATGGCCTGATCCCCAAGAAAATCATCATCATCGCTGAGATAGGAGTAGGGGTCTCCACGAAGATCTTCTCCAGCATTCTCCCTTTCCTCCAACTGCATGTCTCTCTCGTGGATGGTCTCCTCTAAATCTGAGATATGGTGGCGAAGACGAGCAATGATGCGCTCCTTCTTGTCCAGCTAACGGCGGCGAGACTTGCGATCCTTTGCTAGCATGGCGATGGTCTGATCCTTCGTCCTGATGATGGCGGACTTGTGGTTGGAGTAGTCACGGGCATTGTCCAGTTCTTGTTGACGATCATCCATCATGAAGCTAAGGTGGTCCAACTGAGTCTTCAGCTCGTGGTGGTATGGGGCTTCTAGTGGCTGTCCCATAGCATCACACTTTGGAGAAAACTCAAAGCGAGTACCCTTGATCTGATTGATACTCTGCCCACATAGACGGGCAAGAGCTTCCTGCATGGCCCTGGCAAGTCCATCAAGCCAGTTGTTCTCTCTTAAGGTGAACTGAATTCCCTCGGCAGTGGGAGGTTCAATCTTTCCTCGGAGACTTGCAACAACTAGCGATTGCCGATCTTATCCTTCCTGATCATTGAGCTGAGCTCCGAAGAACTCGGGGTGTGGACGCTCCAGAAGTTCCGAAAGCTGGTCCAAATCCCGCTCAAAGATGAGGTCTCCTCCATTCCCAAACTGATAAAATTTGATGTACTTCACGTCCATCTATAAGAATGTAGGATGAGTAAGTTAGTAGAGTGATCAAGTGTGTCAAATTTTTATGAGGAACATGTATTTTTATGAAATAAACAAAGTGATAAGAATGGGAATAAGTTTTTGTAAATATTTGTTTCCTTTGGTTTTGAAACTAAGTTCTTGATTCAAACGTCCAGTCTAACTAGGGTCTCCTATGGTCAGGATGGCTCTGATACCAACTTGTCAACAACCGGATTTTTAATCCCAGATGCCTGTTATGCCATACATCTTCGGGGATCACAGTACATCATCCATTACAAACCATACATATGGTCTTACAAAAATAAGGATCTCATGATCCAGTTCTGAATACAACTCAAGCAGCGGAATAACGTAATAATAAAGGTAGCATAGGCGAAGCTCCATCTTCGGGGTCACAGGCAATGCTAACGATGGGAGATGATCCTAGTTGTCGTAACCTTCCTGGGGTCCATCCTCATGGTACTCCTCTTCATAGTCTGGCCACAAGAATAGCCAGAGACAAAGCCATGAGTACTCTTTAAGTACTCGCAAACTAATACTAACAAGTGAAGGGGGTTTTTGTAGTAGGACACTAAGCTCTAGGGTTGTTTTGCAAAAAGCCAGATTTACCTCTACTAAGTTCAGAAGCAAAGAAAATCTAATTTAAGTTTTGTAGCACCTAAGTGGGAATTTGAATTTCATATGACAACTCTGTTGTGGTGAAGTCAAAGTCTCAATTCATTTCACAAGAAATTTTGAAAACATCTGACGGGGGAACAGTATGGCCACTCCAAATGTCCATAACCGCGGACGCGGCTATTCGAATAGTTTGACACTCTGTATAGATTGTACACTTTCACCACAACATTCGATACATCCGTCAGGAACAAATCCTGAATTCACCACACTCAGTATGAGGATAATCAATCCTAACTTTTCGATTACACGCCCTAGTATAGGCACCTCTCCTGTGAGTTTGGCCTCCCAACCATGACCAACTATCATCTTGGGTACTGCACAGGTGGACAATCTTCACAAGGTAGCCTCAGCTCAGACCTTGGCCGTGAGGGAACCCATACTAAGGTATATAAGTTTCCAGTCAAGCCCTACCCAAATTTCGGGTATTGTGGTTATACGATAAAATTGGAAAGGTATCGCATCCAGACAACCATCATTTTTATAAAGGGGCTAAGGCTCATGCCTGCACATTTTCATCATTAAAATCATCTGGTATTCGGAAACACATGTCAAAAGATCTCAGTAGAATGACTCATCATTCTAAGGTTTATATAACCATTTTCACCAAGTATTCCCATCTAAAGTTGATCATGTTTTATGCTTAGCAATAGCATCTACAAGTGGGGTAAGTACTAATGAGGGGTGGTAAACAAGTGGAGTTTAACTAAGTTCAATCTCATGCCTTAGGATGACATCAATATTATCTAGATTAGGCCAAATTTAATGCTCTTTATGCAACCTTCAATTATCTTCCTAGAATCTACAAGTTACTTAAGTGAACTCTAAGAGAAAGCTTTGATAAAGAAATAAAGTATAAAGCTTGCAAGTAAAACTAAGATTGGGTTATCAAGTGGGTATGATCACATATGCTTAAGGCATATAGTTGGCATGGTAACAAGCAAGTATTTTCTTGCATAGGTAAAGTATCTTGCAAGGGTTAGCTTGCTCAATCAACTAGTAGTATTAGGCTTGCCTTGTGCAGAGCAGTGGTTGAAGTTCTCCTCGGTTTATTCTTCGTAGTATCCTCCTTCCTCCTCGTATCCTTGGTCTGTACTAGCGTCTATAAATAAATACGAGGTACACAATCACCAAACAATACTTAACTATTTTTAAACATCACACAATGGGGTTCTATAGATGATCTAGCATCATCACTAACATTACAGGGATACAACATTTGTCTTATTTATTTTAATTTGAGAAAAGTAATTTCAACTTATTGAAAAACTACTAAAGGTTTACTATTCTCCAACTCAAAATTGGGATCATGTTGACACATGTCATCACCACATATTTCAGTACATGGGAATGTGATTTAAAGTGGTGTCACAATTTAATAAGGTTTAACCTTTTATTTCAATTAAATAAAGTTACTAGAAATGCCTATGTGGCATTCTTTTATTACTTGAACATTATTTCTGTAAGTAAACCCATATGTTTTTATATATTCTTAAAGGTATGATCAAATGTGATTTTTGAGAGTTGGAATCAACTCAAATGTTTGAAATCAAAAAAGCTTCTGACTTGTTATTTTTACCAAGGTTGATCTACAAATCCAAATTACTTGAATCCAATGGAATTGGATTAAGCATTTCAATAACTTTCTAACAAAATTGGTTTCATGCAATTTGGTTCACTGAATCGAGCTGGGTTGATTTTTGAAACTAGGTACAGAACTGAGTTTGAATAGAAATAGAAAAATCTATATTCAAACGAGTGGGCTGCGCGGGAAAGGTTAATGGGGCGGCCCAGAGTCACTCCGCAACGCGGGGCTTAGCTGACAGGGGGGGTTCCACTGGTCAGTGGCTCATAACACGCGAAGCGGTACAGGGCGATGTGGTGCGTTGGATTAGAAGTGAGATCAACGGTTGAGAGTCGTCGTCGACGATGAACATGTCATCGGCGAGCTCGAACCCTAGCGGCTCAGTGGGGGTCGTGGGAGGCTCACCGGGGCTCAGGCAAGGGTCAGCGATGCGGGCGAACGACGAAGTCGATGACGGCAATTTTCCTTGCACTGGCAGCTTCTCCTGGGGCGGCTCCAATCGACGACGCCTCTCCTCCTCTGCAGCGGCAAACTCCGGTGCAATTCCGGCCACCTGGTGATCTCCTTGCTCCGGGGAAGGGTGTGGGATGTTTCTGAGAGAGAGGGGATCGAACTGGTGTGAAGAAATCGAGCGGGGGAGGCCTCTATTTATAGTGGCGAGAGGGGACCGACGGGCGCGAGCTTAGCTCATTGTGGTTGACGGCACATGAAGCTATCGGCGTGGGCGACGGTAGGGGGCGGTGCTGTGCTCCCTGGCGAAGTTCAACGGCGTGGGGCGGTGCTGATTGGTCAGAACGCTTCTGTGCTTTGAGCTGGTCCGATGGAGTTTTTGATGGGCGTGTCTGCGGGGTTGCTGGGGTGTTGGTGATCACGCGTGCACACGGCGAGGGCGGCACGCGGTCTGTGGCCGTGTGTCGAGGGTGGCGCTCTGGCGTGCTCTCGGCATGCTCGCAGAGAGCTTTGGCATGGCCTGGGCGTGTGGTCCAGTGGCTGGAATTGCTCGAGGCTGGGATGTGGAGTGGAGGTGGGGTGCTGGTTAGCTCCGAGACAAGGTTGGTGAGGCTAGTGTGGCCTCTAGCTTGCCGTCGACAACGGGGTGGCAAGTTTGCTCTCGGCCTGCTCAACATTGATGGCTAGGCTTTCTTACAGTGCTGCTAAGGATAGTTAAATGAGCTAGATGATCTACTAAGGACTAGTTGCGACCAGAGACTGAACAATTTAGGCCCAAAACACTATTAAAAACAGTGAATTTGATTTGGTTTAAATTTGCCTGCCAAGTGTTTGATGAAATGGCCGCAAGAAACTTACTTTTGAATTTTGAAAAGATTTTTGGTGGGTGTATTAGACATGTGTTGAGGACTCTGCGGGTCTTGGATTTTGAAAATTGAGCTTGTTTGAGTGGTTTTCGAAATAGTGGGATTTTCCCATATGAGATAGATTCAATTTTAAACTGTCATTTAAACTTAGCCTTTGAATGTTTCTTGATGATCACAAAGTGGTCCTTGGTACCTTGTTATGAGTACTATCAAGGGGTGCAAATATCCATACATGTTTCTGTTGAGTTTAGAAAACTAGAGATAGCCAAAGTAGGCATGGGAGTTAATTTGGCCAAAGTGACCATTCACTTAATTTATTCATTTTGAGTTGTATGTCTTTGGGAAATGTTTGGGGATTCTTTAGATGATGTTTATTTCACCTAAAAATCCTTTTACAAGCAAATAAACATAGAACCATGGCAATTCAAAAGAATCCAAAGTTTAATACACACACATATGAATTCTTTCATATTTTTAGTTGGAAAAGTTTTTGTTAACCCTAATTTTGATGATTAGAGTGTGATGATCCATGATTTATATTTTTGGTATGTTATAGAGGAGCTCCCCCGCCACCTCCGTTCGACCCGTCGCCAAGTCTACCGGCATTATGGGCGGCGCCGGACGACCGTAGACCACCTCGAATGGCATGGTGCGCAAGGCGGAGTGATAGCAGTTGTTGTAGCAGTACTCCGCCCACGCAAGCTAATCCGCCCACACGCACGGACAGTCCCTGGTGACACAGCGCAAGTACATGGCGATCACCTTGTTGACCCCCTCCGACTGGCCATCCGTCTGAGGGTGGAAAGCAGTGCTAAACCAGAGTTTCACCCCCGCCATCCGGAAGAGGTCACGCCACACATGCCCCGTGAACACGGGATCGCGATCACTGATGATCGAAGCCGGAAACCCGTGGTGGAGGACGATGTCGTTGAAGAAGGCACGAGCCACGAACGCAACAGTGTATGGGTGGCTGAGAGCGATGAAGTGTGCATACCTGGAGAAGCGGTCGACCACTGTGAGGATAATAGACTTGCCTCCCACCTTGGGGAGGCCCTCGATGAAGTCCATGGAGATATCGGCCCAAACCTGGGAAGGCACCTCCAGCGGCTGCAACATCCCTGCCGGCCGCAAGGGCTCAGTCTTGTTGCGCTGGCACATCGCACAAGAGCGCACCCAGTCCTAGACCAAGGCCCGATCACCGGGTATATAGAAGTTGGAGCGGAGATGGTGGAGGGTCTTCTAAATGCCCTCGTGACATGCAAAATGGTCCATCAACAACACCTGATGGCGTAGGTCATCGTGGGTAGGCACGAAAATGCGGCGCCCATGCAAGAGCAAGCCGTCCGCCAAGCACCATGGCTCGGCCAGCTCGCCCATCTGTAGTTGTTGTTGTAGGAGCTAGGCGTCGTGTCCACCTCAGTAGCCCGACGAATGGCATCAAAGAAGGCGAAGGAGGGCCCCGAGCGGAGGCACATCACCGCCCCCTCGGACGCAATGTCCGCCTCATCATGGTCTGTTTCGCGGCGGGACATGGCGTCCACCACGGTGTTGAGGCGCCCAGGACAATACACAACAGTGAAATCGAAGCCAAAGAAGTTGCTGATCCACTGATGCTGCGGAACTGTTGATAGCCGCTAGTCCAATAAGAACTTGATGATGTAATGATCCAGGTGAATCCGGAACGACCGCCCCCAAAGATATGGGCGCCAGTGGCGCACGGCCTACACCAAGCCAATGAGCTCTTGCTCGTAAGGAGCGAGCTTGAGATGGCGCGTGGCAAACGGGCGACTGATGTAGATGAGAGGCCCGTCGCCCTGGTGCAGCACGGCGCCGAACCACACCCCGGAGGCGTCGCAGTCCAGGATGAAGGGCCGAGTGAAGTCCGACATCTGGAGAACAGGGCCCGTCGAGAGGGCCCCCTTCAAGGCCTCAAATGTCGCGGTGGCCTCGTCATCCCAAGCGAAGGCGTCGCGACGCAACAGTCACGTGAGTGGTGCCGTGATGAGGCTGTAGTCCCGAATAAATTTCCGGTAGTATCCGGCGAGGCCCCGAAAGCCGCGAAGGGCGAGCGGCGAGTGCGGTGCCGGCCATGCCGCGACGGCGGCCAACTTGTCCGCATCCATGGCCACCCCCTCGACAGAGATGACGTGGCCAAGGTAGGTGACCGATGACGCCCTGAACAAGCACTTCGAGCGCTTAAGGTGAAGATGATGCACTCGAAGCTCATTGAAGACGATGGCGATGTGCTGCAGGTGCTACGGCCACGAGGTGTTGTAGTTGAGAATGTCATAAAAAAAATCACAAACCGGCGTAAGTAGGGGCGAAGGACGTCGTTCATGAGGGCCTGTAACGTCGCTGGGGCGTTAGTGAGGCCAAATGGCATCACCAAGAACTCGAAGTTTCCGTGACGCATATGGAACACCGTCTTGGCGATATCCTTTGGGTGCATGCGCACCTAGTGGTAGCCCGACCGCAAGTCGAGCTTGGTGTAGAAGCGCGCCCCGTGGAGCTCGTCAACCACCGGAATAGGGAACTTGTCCTTGAGCGTTAGCGCATTGAAGGCGCGGTAGTCGGTGTAGAAACACCACGTGTCGTTCGACTTGCGGACGAGAAGGACCGACGCCGAGAACGGCGACATGGAGATCCGGATGATACCCGCGGCGAGCATGAGCACGCACTGCCGCTCCAGTTCATCCTTCTGCAGCTGTGGATAGCGGTAGGGATGTACGGCCACCGGTGCCGTGTCCGGTAAGAGGTGGATAATGTGATCATACACACGGACATGCGGTAGACCCTGCGGCTCGTCGAAGAGGTCATCATGCTGCTGCAGGAGGTGTGTTAGGAGGGGGTGCTCGGCCTTGGCGTCGGTCGTGACGAGCTAGAGCTGCGGTGCCAGCGCGGTGCCCCCAATGCCCTCCCACCGGACGTGGTGGCCCTAGCGCCGGAAGGTCATCGTGAGGGTGTCGAAGTCCGACAGGATGGGGCCGAGGGTCCGCAAGAAGTGGACGCCAAGGATGAAGTCGAAACAGCCCAAGTCGATGTCGGCGCACATGATGGTGAAGTGCTCGTCGCCGATGGTGAGAGGCACATGCTTCACCAGGACATGGCACCGAAGGAGGTCCCCGTTAGCCACCGTGACGCGGAGATGATCACCGCCCGACGACTGGTGGGCTAAGCGGCACATGGTGGTCGACGGCAGGAAGTTATGCGTAGAGCTCGTGTCCAAGAGGGCCACCAGGTGCTCGCCTCGGATCGTCACTGGCAGGAGCATAGTGCGCTCGTGGCGGATACTGGCCAACGCGTTGAGCGAGACCACGAAAGCAGTGGCCGGCGTGGTCCTGGTGACGGGCTCGGTCGGCGCTGGTGTCTCAGCCAGTGTGTCCACATCGAAGTTGTCGACCGTCTCCAGGTAGAAGAGGCGCGGGCAGATGTGACCGGGTGCATAGGGCTCATCGCAGTTGAAGCACAGACCGAGGCGGCGGCGCTCGAGCTGCTCGGCCGGGGTAAGCCCCCGGAACATACATGTCGCGGCCGCGGTGTTGGCCACTAGCATGGCTGGGTTCGGCCGGTCCGGCCGTGCTACTGGCGGTGGTGGCCGGGTGGCCTCCATGGCCCGGTGGTCCATGCTACATTGCCTGTGCGGGAAGCTCGTATGCGCGGGCATAGTGCATCGCCGTCTGGAGGTCCTAGGGGTCCTGAAGCTCCACGTCCACCCGGATGTGGTCCGGAAGTCCCCCAATGAAGAGCTCAGTGCGCTGCTGGCCTGTCATGCCCGGGGCATGGCAAGCGAGGGCCTGAAAGTGCTTGGCGAAGTCCTGCACCGTGGTAGTGAAGGGAAGGCGCCCAAGCTTAGCCAGTCGGCTCCCACGAATCAGCAACCCAAAGCGGAGGAGACAAAGCTCCCGAAAGCGGTCCCACAGAGGCATGCCGCCCTCTTCCTGCTCGAGTGAGTAGTACCATGTCTGGGCGGCGCCCCAGAGGTGATAGGAGGCCAGTCAGGTGCGGTCGGACGCAAGGGTGCGCTGTCCGGAGAAGAACTACTCGCACTTGTTGAGCCAGTTAAGGTGGTCCTCCGAGCCGTCGAAGGTGGCTAAGTCGATCTTTGTGAAGCGTGGCGGTGTCAGGGCAGCGCTGCCATGGCCGTATAGCGCGGCGAGGCCGGCGTAGGGCACGGTGAAACCCGCAGCGGTGGCGTCCGGTAGGGTGGGCATCGGTGGCTCCCCGGCTGTCGAGTAGACCGGTGGTGGCGACGATGATGACTCGGTTGTCCAAGCTGGTAGCGGTGATGGCAACGGGAGGAAGCGGATCTGCTGAATAGGGACGCTGCTTGTCGTGGTATTGCCGACGAGTACGCCATGGAGGGGTCTTCACGGTGCATGTTTAGAGACATGGGAGAAGGCGGACGGTTGACAGGTACGAGGTAACACAGCTTACCCAGGTTCAGATCCCACAACGGTGGCGGAATATTACTACTGCTATAAATCACTATAAGGGCAATACGCCGAGTTACAGAGATAGGTTCGCTGTGCGAGGTTGTATGAATCGATGCCCTAAAGGCTCCCATAGGCCCGACTTATATAGTCGCCAGGTCCTAGGGTTACAGGGAAAAGTCCTAGCCGAACAGGTTACAGAGTCCTACACCGTCTATTACTAGTCTTGTGTATCTTGCACTCCAAGGATCCGGGTACGCTAGTGACTCCACCGTAGCCTTCCTTCATCCGGCATGGGCCTCCCTTCTGGATCCATCTAACCGGGCTGCCCAGTAGGCCATATGGGCCATGCTACCAACTGTTGGCCAACCGGGTTATCCGGATAGGGTACATGCTATGAGGATACCCATATAGCATATCCCCAACAGTAGCCCCCGGAGAACTCCGAGATCTTGCGACGTCTTGCCTCTTCATGTGGAATGATCCGACTAGATGGATGTCGGCAAATCTTCAAGCAATATCTTGTAGTCCTCCCAAAGAACCCTGCGAGGTTTTCTCCGTCTTCAAACGTAAGTCGGAGAAATACTGAATCTTCCATCGTACTCTTCTGTAACCGGACTGGATCAGTCCATGCCGGAATCTTCCGATGTGACGGCACATCTGCCTATGTCATCTAGGACGACGTAGGCTTAGTTCAGCGACGCCTCGTAACTCACACATGCAGAGAACGCAATCATGTCTGATTTTCCCGCGCGAGCGATACGAACCGTTGGCGGCAACGGTTGGAGACGTGGTGAAATTTCCGCGCACGGTCGCGAAGACATCGTTTACGCGGCAACCATCCGATCAAGTTGCACGACTCTTGACACTGGGGATGATAAAGAGTAACCGTGGTTGAATTTCTACCTTTTCCCTCATTCTCTCCTCACGTCGTCTTCTTCCTCCACCGCGTGCCCCCTCGAGCTCTCCGCGCCAAACTCGCGAAAATCCTAGCCTCAATCCGCACCAGCTACATACAACCTCTCTCCAAGGCCAGTAGCAACACCTCTCCTTCCATGGCGGCGTCGAGCGAAGCCGGCGAGCTCTATCGTCGTGCTCCTAGAGGGTTTGGTCATCCCCGCCTCGGCGGTGATTGAGTCCACCGACGGTGACCACAATCTGGCGGCGCTGGAACCGTTGGAGGAGGATCTAGATTCGCACAAGGGCGCCTGGCGCGGCTCAGATATCACCGATCGTGACATCCAAGAGCTGATCGCCGAGGGATACCTCCCTGCGACGGAGGGTCTCGCCTGGCGGGCGGCGCCGGCCAACGAGGTGACACCTTCTCCCCATGCCGAAGAAAAGGTGTACGTCAAAGCCCAACTGGTACCCGGCGTCTCCTTTCCCATCTCCAACTTCTTCCTCTCTGTCTTGAACTACTACAGAGTCCAGCCCCAGAATCTTTCTCGCAATAGTATCTTAGCGCTTAGCAACTACGCGGCGCTCTGCGAGGGTTACTTAGGGATAAAGCCTAGGCTAGACATCTTTGTGTACTTCTTCACCGTAAAACGTGAAGACGGAGCCAGTAAGGAAGAACTTAGGAACTGTGGCACCATAAGCTTCAAGATCCGACCTGGCCGGCGGTTCCCCGACATCGTCGGCCACGAGTCCTGCAAAAATTGGCAACAGACGTACTTCTACCGCCCAGACATTCCTCTGTCTGGCCGACAAGTAACTTACCCGGACTTCGTTGACGGAGCCGCCGCTGAAGCCTTGTCATGGATATCCCAGGCCTCCCTTCCCTCTGACCTCGATGCTTCCCGTGCCATAAGGAGGATAGAATGGTTCGTAGAGACGGGTTTGACCGGCTTGGACCTAGCCATGTGCTGGTTCATCAGGCGAATCCAACCTCTGCAACACCGCATGAAGCTCATGCACGAGTATACCAGCGATAGAAGGGATAGCCTCCGCATCTCCGTGGACAACTTCTCGAGCGACTCCGTCAAGCTCCGCCTTAAGGACATCGTCAAGGTGAAGGACAAGAAGCGTGGCTTCACCATCACCTACGATATGTTCGTAGACGGCAAGTGCCCAAAGGTAGGTATTTATTTTCCGTGTATGACATATACTCCAGTTCTTCTGTCTTGCAAATGTCATCTCATCTAACACTGTGACTTCTCACTTAACAGCTTAGCGATCTAGAGGAGGACAACCTGGCTGCCCAAATCTACGATCCAAAGATGAAAGAAGTCACGGTCGTGTCCGATGACGATGCTCCGTTGGCGCGAAAGCGGAAGGGATCCACCTCTGACGCTGCCGACAGAGGCAAGAAGAAGAAGACGGAGGGTGGAGCCTAGAGGTGGAAAAGATAAAAGTTACCGGGATCCCCTTTGCCAAAGCACCCCCACTTGTGTAAGCTTCTTTATTTCCGACATTGTCTATTTATCTGTCTTGCTCCTGTACTTATGCATTTTGCACGTTCCAGGAAGAAAGCCACGACCAGCCTCAAGAAGACCTCCAAATTGGGGGCTTCTAGAACCATCAAGGACATTCTGCATCGTGACGCATCTCCGGCCATCGCCCCTACCACTCCCTCCGTCAAGCCTTCGTCTGCCCCGACAAGCTCACAAGCTAAGGAGGCATCTGGCCCTTCCGCCATGGAAGTGGACTCAAGTGCCCCTACCGAGGTTGCTGTCATCGGCGAGAAGGCGGCGCAGGAGAGTGCCGCCCACCAAATGGCTAAAGCTCCGGCTAAGGATGTCATCGGTGGCGGTAAGGCGGTGGTGGAAGCAGGTACCTCTGTCATTGGCGGCACCCCCACACCCAAGAAAAACATAGCCTATCCAAAGATAGTCTATCCGGTACTTACTCCAGGTAACACTGCTTTGGTCCCTGGTCCGGCACCGACATCTCCAACGTGCGGTCTAGAGGAGCTCCGCCGACAAGCAGAAATCTTGCAAGGAAACAGCGAATCCTTTGGCAAGCTGCTGGCCGAGAGTGCTACAAACCTCAAGATCATTGCACTTGTAAGTTTTATTTACCTTCTGCATTTCATATGAGTATCCCACTATAACCCCCGAGGATGTAGACGGAAAACCATAGGTTTTGCATCTATATGCTCTAAGAGTGACTAAGTTAGAAAACCTCTCACTGTAGCCCCCAAGCATGTAGGTGGAATGAATTATTCCGAATAAATGCTTTAAGAGTAGCATACACAGTGTTTATAAATTTCAATAATGTATCCCCCAAGCCTCTAGTTGTAACTGAATTAGTTCCAACTAGATGCTTTAAGAGTACCATACGCAGTGTTTATAAATTTCCATACTGTAGCCCCCAAGCCTCAAGAAAAGCTAAGCATATATCCGAGTTAAAAAACTTTATACTATGGCCCCAAGCTTCTAATCGAGAACTGAATTAGTTCCGACTAGATGCTTAAAGAAAAGCTAAGCATAATGCTAAGTCAAAAACTCTCGCTGTAGCCCCCGAGCGTCTAGGTGGAAAACTTCCGGCTAGATGCTTAAAGCAGACCAAACAACGTTATCACTTTGGACTTTTTTCCACAAAACGAGAGTGCTCGGAGGGGCATGGAAAATGACAAGTACCAGAAGATGCTCACCGACCTGGAAGCTGAAAAGGGTAAAACTGCCTTCTTGAAGGAACAGATCACCAAGAGCAAGCGTTTGTTTTTTTTTCGCATTCCGACTTGGTTTTGTGCCCATATTCTCCGAGTACTCATTGTGTACTTTACTTTCTCCGACTTGCAGAAACCATCGCCAAGTCCATGAATATTGTCGAGCAATCCAAGAACATTCAAGAGCTGGATAGCACGAACAAAATTCTTAAGCAGGAGAGGAAGGACATGCTGAAAATGCATGAGGAGTCAATGAAAGCCCTGCAGGACTCCGCCACCGAGGAAATCAATCTCTTGAAGGAGGAGATTGCGATCTTAAAATATCAGAAGCAAGCTGCCGATGAGCAGAATCAACGCCATAGCGAGGCGTATAAGCTCCTCCAACAAGAGAAAGAATCTTTGGCGGACACCCTCTGGCAGGCTCAGGCCAGCATCTTCAATAAGTTTTCTCCGTCTTGGATTTATGTAGTCTGGGTACTCTGAATTGTTGAACTCATGCGCTCCTTGTCGGAATTTGCAGCTCCTATGGGTTTAACCCGATCGACTCCTCCAGCCAAGGAATGCATGGTTCTTGACAGCAACTTTATGAACACCGCAATCACGTAAGCCAAGGAGATCGCCAAGCCCCTCCAGATAAATATCAAGGCATCAGACTCCGTGGCGAAGTACTCGGAGATTCTGCGCTGAGCCCCCGAGCGTATCAAAAGCTGGAAAGCTTCATGTGCATGGGATGGCGCAAGGATGGCACTGTCAATGGTGAAGGCACACTACAAAGATGCCGACATCGACACGGTGACCTCTGGCATTCCCGATGTAGACGACGATGGAAAAGAGATTAACCATGAATCCATCTTGTTGTCGCTCGCGGGCTATGACACCAGAGTTGCCGAGTTGGTGGACCTCGACATCTTTGTGCCAATGAACACCATCGATAGCGGCAACCAAGGTTCCTCTGAGTCCCTCCATAGCGCCGACTTCGAGGGTGGTTCTCCGGCTGGTGATGATGTTGCTTCTAAGTCTCCTGCGCCAAAGGAATGAAGAACAACTTTGTAATATTTGTTTCACCTTTGGTGCATATGTGGAAAAAACTTATTAATGTAACTTAAGGCGGAAAACAATGTTGCATGTCCTGCTAGTTAAGAATCATTTTCCAGCATGTATATATTTTTTATGCAAGTGCTGGCTTATCCATTACTTTGGTTCTTAGGCTTGACCTTTCGTGAGTCGGAAGACTCGTTGTCGGAACCATTCGCTCAGGTGATGATGCCCAATGGCACCGTCAATAAACTAAGCACAAAATCGCTAACAATAAGTGCCAAAAGTCGCTACTCCAGAATCCACATAAAAACGACAAAGAACGTGTAGACCAGAAAACTTAAGCTAACGCCCGTAGGTGGAATTTTCACAAGTGCAATCGCAAAACTTGTGCGTAAAGGTTTTACATGATCCAAAAATGAACACTAAAGGTGCTAAAAGATTCAGAAATATGAGTGAACCAGAGAGCTTTATTTCATTGATCATATAAGAGGTACACATTAGATAAAAAATGCTAAGTATAAAAAGGATGTAGTTGTGCTATGTTCCATGGCCGATCAAGCTCTAGGTAGTCATCATCCGGGTCACGTCTCTTACGCTTATGATCCTCGTTGGGTCTATCCTTCAGTTCACGATTGTCAACAAGGTAGTAAGACCCATTGAGTAGCGCCTTGCTTATGATGAATGGTCCTTCCCATTGCGGGGATAATTTGTGTGACTTCTTCTGCTTAATTCGGAGCACCAAATCCCCCTCTTTAAACGAGCGATGCCGAACGCGGCGACTATGGTAGCTGCATAGCTTCTGCTGGTAGATGGCGGATCTTTGGCATGCCAAAACGCGATACTCCACGAGAATGTCCACATCTAGGCGTCTGGATTCTTCAGCGTCATCTTCGTCGTAGGTGGCAACTCTCGGTGCATCGTGAAGTATGTCGGAAGGCAGGATGGCTTCTGCTCCATATACCATAAAGTAAGGGGTGTAGCCGGTGGATCTGTTGGGTGTAGTTCGTAAAATCCACAACATAGATGGCAATTCTTCCGCCCAGGCTCCAGCTGCTCTATGTAGCGGTGTCTCAAGACGTGTGTTGATTCCCTGCAAAATTAATCCATTTGCTCGCTCAACTTGACCATTGGATTGTGGGTGTGCCACAAATGCAAGGTCAAGTCGGATGCCTTTCTCCCAACAATAAGCCTCCACTTCTCCGAGTAACAAATTGCTGCCATTGTCGGTGATAATGCTATGTGGGAGACCAAATCTCACCACTAGATCCCGGACAAACCTGAGGGTAGTTGCCCCATCAAGCTTTCTAATGGGTTTAGCTTCTATCCATTTAGTGAATTTATCAACTGCTACAAGCAGATGCGTAAACCCACAAGGTGCTGTCTGTAACGGTCCCACCAAGTCTAGCCCCCAGACTACAAACGACCAAGTTATTGGTATTGTTCGCAATTCTTCAGCAGGAACATGTGGTTGTCGGGCATAATACTGGCATCTCATGCATGTCTCAACTATATTGTTGGCGTCCGTCTTCGCGGTCAGCCAGTAGAATCCTTGCCGGAAGGCTTTCGCAACCAACGATCGAGGAACGGCGTGATGCCCGCAATCTCCGAGATGGATTTCGCGTAGGATTTCCATACCTTCTAGCTGGGAAACACACTTTAGGTATACACCAGTAGTGCTCCTTTTGGAGAGTTGCTCATTGATTATGGTATAACCCTTTTCTCGTCGTACTATTTGCCGTCTTTCGACCACATCGTCAGGCAATGTTTCGTGTTCGAGATATTCCATGAACGGTTTTGTCCAAGCCGAAGGGACCTTGGTCACCATGTTGACGAAAGAGTCTGCTCTATCTGGGTTCTCGATGTCGGCTCCCTTCACAGATGGTGTGCGCATGTGCTCTAAGAAAACTCCTGGCGGAATTTTCTTTCGCCCTGATCCTAGTTTAGACATCACATCAGCTGCCTCATTTTGCTTCCTAGGCACATACTTGACTTCTTAGCCCAAGAAGCTCTTGGATATCTCGTCCACTTCATCTCGATATGCCGCCATCATAGGGTTCTGCGCATTCCAGGTGCCAGCCACCTGCTGGGAAACCAAGTCGGAATCTCCACACCAAACTATGCGCTTGATGACAATATCCTTGCCTACACGTAGTCCGTAAATGAGTGCTTCATACTCCGCCATGTTGTTTGTAGCCTCGAAGTGGATCTGCAGAACGTAGTGTAGCTTGTCTCCTGTTGGTGACTATAGCAATACACTAGCCCCCGAGCCGTTGAGCAGCTTTTATCCGTCAAAGTGCATCACCTAGTACTCTGGTTTCGGCAATGGAGTAGCATCTGGCATCTCCGTCCAACCTACAACAAAATCCGCCAAGGCTTGTGACTTGATAGCGTCGCGTCTCTTGTAAGTGATCACGAAGGCGGCAAGTTCGATGCCCCACTTCGCGACCCTTCCTATAGCATCATTGTTATTGATAATGTCGGACATTGGGGTCTTGGTCACCACTGTGATTGGGTGCTCCTGAAAGTAATGCCTCATCTTCCGGGAAGCAAGGAATACTCCATAAGCTATCTTCTGGTAGTGCGGGTAATGCTGCTTGGACTCCGTCAAGACCTCGCTCACATAGTAAACTGGTCGTTGAACTCCGTTCTCATAGCCTGGTTCCTTCCGCTCTACCACGGCGACAATGCTAATTACCCGGTTGGTTGCCGCCATGTAGATTAACGAGGATAGGCGCTGAGGAAAGAATCTCCTTGAGCTGCTTCAATGCTGCATCTTCCTCGTTCGTCCATGTGAATTTGTACGCCTTCTTCAGCAACTTGTACAACGACAAAGCCTTCTCTCCAAGTCGGCTGACGAACCGACTAACTGCTGCAACACAACATGTTAGCCGTTGAATGTCCTTTAGGCATATAGGACGGTTTATGTTTAAGATGGCCTTGATTTTCTCCGGGTTGACCTCGATTCCGCGATGGTTAATGATGAAACCCAACAATTTGCCAGCTGGTACCCTGAAGACGCACTTCTTAGGGTTAAGCATCATGTTGTATTTCCGGAGATTATCAAAGGTTTATTTTAAGTCGGAGATTAAGTCATTTGACTTTTTAGACATCACCGCAATATCGTCCACATAGGCGTGAACGTTCCGACCAATTTGGTCGTGAAGGCAATGTTGCATTGTCCGCTGGTACGTAGCACCTGCGTTTTTCAGCCCAAAGAGCATCATGACATAGCAAAACGTGCCGTATGGGGTAGTGAACGAAGTGGCCAATTGGTTCGACTTCCTCATCTTGATCTGGTGGTATCCTGAGAATACATCGAGAAAACACAAAAGTTCCGAGCCAGTCGTCGAGTCAATGACTTGGTCAATGCGAGGCAAAGCAAACGGATCTTTGGGACATGCTTTGTTCAAGACGGTGTAATCAACGTACATTCTTAATTCATTGGTTCCCTTTTTTGTGACAAGTACAGGATTGGCCACCCATTGGGTGTGAAGGACTTCTCGGATAAATCTAGCCGTAAGTAACCTAGCTATCTCTTTGTCAATGGTGCGTCTCTTCTCATCTCCAAAGCATCGTAGAGGTTGTTTCACTGGTTTGGATTTCGGATCAATGTTTAAGCTGTGCTCGGCAAGTTCCCTAGGTACACCTTTCATGTCAGCAGGTTGCCAGGCAAAGATGTCCCTTTTCTCACGGAGGAACTTGACGAGCGTGCTTTCCTATTTGGGATCCAGGTTCGTCCCAATGGCGGTGACCTTGGAGGCATCTCCTACCAAAAGTTCCACCGGTTTAGTCTCGATGGAGGCCTTGAACACAGGAGAGGAGTCAGAGATCTGCTTCTTCAACACGGGCATCTCTGAGTCATCGACCTTGCTCTGGATCTCTTTTAATTCTTCGCTGTAGAGGACAGCTTCCGCAACGGCTTCTTCATTGATCTCGCAGTCCCTTGCCTTGGTAAAGCTTCCGGATACGGTGATGACACCGTTTGGCCCGGGTATCTTGAGTTTGTTGTAGACGAAGCATGGCTTGGCCATGAACGTGTGGAATATGTCGCGGATGAATATGACGTGGTAAACGCTCTTGAAGGGGACCACCTCAAAGGTCATGCGCTCTTGGCGGTAATTGTTAACATTTCCAAAGGCAACCTGAAGTGTAATGCATCCAAGGGACCGAGCCTCCCGACCAGGAATTACGTCGTGGAAGATGGTGATGGTCCGCCTTAGGTTTGCCTCCGTCAAGTTCATCTTCTGTAGTGTATCCAGGTACATGATGTTGATGCTTCTTCCACTATCCACCATACACTTGGTGAACTCCACGCCGTCAATCAAGGGGTTGATGACCACGGCGTACTGGTTCTCCGTAGGTATAAGGTATGGGTGGTCCGTCATGTCCCAAGTGATTGGAACCTCCGACCAGCGCAGGTACTGGGGAACTGGGGGAGAGTGGCCATCAGGATCCTTAGAGAGGTCTTCTGTTGTCGGACGGTGGGGGTGCCAAGGAAAGTGTGGTAGACTGGAGCCTTCTTCGCGAAGGGGTTCTTTCCCTTGTCGTCGCTCTTGGCAGCATGCTTGGGGTCAACGTCCTCGTCCATGTCACTTGAATCCTTGGAATCCTCCTCCTTCTTCTTCCCCTTGCCCTTGCCTCGTGCTTTGTGTAGGGGTTCGTAGCATGGAAAACAAAAATTTTCTATCGCATACAAACAAACAAGCCAAGATCTATCTACTAGATTGTAGCAACGAGTCGATGGTATAACTTACCCTCGAAGATTCCAAAGCGTTTAACGAGAGCAGATTCTCGTGGGTGATGTAGTCGTACTCTTTCCGATCTCAAGATCGTGTAGACGATCCTTCCGGCGCCACGTTCCGGCAGCGCTCCCGCAGTCGGTCACACGTTCGGTACTCGACGAAGACCTTCCTCTCCCTTGTTCCAGCAGGCAGCGGAGGTTGTAGCACTCTCCTCGCGATTCCGGCAGCACAACGGCGTGGTACCGGAAGTAGAGGGGAGATCCCGCAGGGCTTCGCCTTAAGCCGGTGCGAGTATGGTGGAGCTTATGAGAGAGGCTATTAGTGGTCTAGTAATTAGACACACCAATTAGAAGGCTCTAAACCAATTAGAAGGCTCTAAACCGCTGGCTAAAGCAATTAGAAGCTCTAATCCAAAACGGCTCTAAACCGGAGATCTAGAGGTGAAAGTTGTGTGTCTAGGAGGGGAGCCCTGCCCCTCCTTATATAGGTGGGAGGGGGCTGGCGCCAAGGGGAGGAGAGTCCCTCCCCAAGTCGGCTTGGTGGTGCGCCGGCCAAGGGAGGAACCCTCCTCCAATTCGGCCTCCACCAATCCTCCTTCTCCTCTTTCCGAAAACTGGCAGTTTGACTTTTCAAACTTGCCGTTTGACTTTTCAAACTAGGATTTGATTTAATCCCTTATTTGGAACAGCGATGACACTAAATACATGATGCAATCATTCCAACATGCAATGACACATTCATGTACCCCTTCCCCTCCGGAGTGCCGGACATTCCGGAACCTTCTAGAATGTTCCCGATGAAAACACCGGAATCATTCCCGAACTCCGAAACGGGACTTTCCTTATATGAATCTTATTCTCCGGACCATTCCGGATCACCTCGTGATATCCCGGATCCCATCCGAGACTCCGAACAACATTCGGTCTCTTTCTCATAACACCATAACTACTCAAACAACGTCGAATCCTTAAGTGTGTCTCCCTACGGTTCGTGAATTATGCGGACATGATCGAGACACTTCTCCGAACAATAACCAATAGAGGAATCTGGAAATTCATATGGCTCCCACATATTTCTACGATTACTTTGCGATCGAATGAACCACTTACATACGATACCAATTTCCCTTTGTCTCACGATATGTTACTTATCCGAGGTTATGATCGTCGGTATCTCTGCATACCTAGTTCAACCTCGTTACTGACAAGTACTCTTTTCTCGTTCCCGTGATATGTGATCCCTTGTGACCAAGTCACATGCTTGCAAGCTAATTGGATGACATTCCACCGAGAGGGCCCAGAGTATATCTATCCGTCATGTGGATGGACAAATCCCACTCTTGATCCATGTGTCTCAACCAAAACTTTCCGAACACTCAATGCCACCTTTATAACCATCCAGTTACGGTGTGGTGTTTGATGTCATCAAAGCATCCATCCGGTAAAGGTGATATGCATGATCTCATGGTCGAAGGAATTAGGTTACTATGTATCAGAAAGCATATAGCAATTGAACTATTGAAATGACTTGATCTTTATGCTACGCTTATCTATAGGAGTATGTCCACCATATCATTCTCCTAACGATATGATCTTGTTGTTGATAACATCTCAATGTTCATGATAGGGAAACCACAATCATCTATCAACCAACAAGCTAGTGAAGTATAGAGGCTATACTAGGGACTTCAAATTAAGTTTACAAATCACACAAGTATCAATGTTTCCTTGTTAATACTATTATAGCATGAATGTAAACATTTATCATAAACACAAAGATATAATAATAACCACATTTATTATTGCCTCTAGGGCATATCTCCAACAGTCTCCCACTTGCACTAGAGTCATCTAATCTAGATTACATGGTAATATACCGAACACCCATGGCAGTTTGGTGTTGGTCATGTTTTGCCCTCGGGAGAGGTTTAGTCAACGGATCCGCCACATTCAGATCTGTGTGTACTTTGCAAATCTTTATATCCCCATCCTGGATATGTTCTCGAATAGCGTGAAAACGCAGCTTGATATGCTTCAGCTTCTTGTGTGACCTTGGTTCTTGCGCATTGGCTATGGCGCCCATGTTATCACAGTAGATAGACATTGGGTCCAGCGCACTAGGAACCACACCCAGCTCTGTAATGAACTCTTTCATCCATATCGCTTCTTGTGAAGCCTCCGAAGCAGCCATGTATTCCGATTCAGTTGAAGATCTCGCCACAACGCTTTGCTTTGCACTCCTCCAGCTAACTGCTGCACCATTCAAATTAAATACGTATCCGGATTGTGATTTAGAATCATCCGGATCTGTGTTCCAACTAGCATCGGTGTAACCATTAACAACGAGCTGTTCATCACCTCCATAAGAAAGAACCATATCCTTAGTTCTTCTCAAGTACTTAAGGATGTTTTTGACCGCTGTCCAATGATCCACTCCTGGATCACTTTGATATCTGCTAGTTAAACTAACAGCATATGCAATGTCGGGTCTAGTACATAGCATGGCATACATTAGAGATCCTATGGCTGAGGCATAGGGAGTCTTACTCATCCTTTCTCTATCTTCTGCCGATGTCGGACTTTGAGTTTTACTCAAGGTCGTATTGGGCAACATGGGCAAGAACCCTTTCTTGCTTTCTTCCATTCCAAATCTCTTTAGAACTTTGTCCAAATATGTACTCTGTGACAATGATATTTGGCGTTTCGATCTATCTCTATAAATCTTTATGCCTAATATGTAAGCTGCTTCGCCAAGATCCTTCATTGAAAAACTATTATTCAAATATTCCTTGACACTATTAAGAAGGTCTACATCATTCCCAATCAACAATATGTCATCCACATATAGTATTAAGAACGCTACAGAGCTCCCACTCACTTTCTTGTAAATACAAGCTTCTCCATAAGTTTGTATAAAACCAAAACTTTTGATTACCTTATCAAAACGTTGATTCCAACTTCGGGATGCTTGCTTCAATCCATAGATGGACCGTTGAAGTTTGCATACCTTGTTAGCATCTTTAGGATCGACAAAACCTTTGGGTTGCATCATATACAACTCTTCATCAATGTCTCCATTGAGGAATGCTGTTTTGACTTCCATCTGCCATATCTCATAATCATAATATGCAGCGATTGCTAACATAATCCTCACAGACTTTAGCTTCGCTACCGGTGAGAAAGTCTCATCGTAGTCAACTCCTTGAATTTGTCGAAACCCTTTTGCGACAAGTCGAGCTTTATAGACAGTAACATTACCATCAGCATCTGTTTTCTTCTTGAAAATCCATTTGTTCTCGACAGCTTTTCGGCCATCTGGTAAGTCCACCAAAGTCCATACTTGGTTTTCGTACATGGATCCAATCTCGGATTTCATGGCTTCTTGCCATTTATTGGAATCTGGGCTCATCATTGCTTCCTCATATGTCTCGGGGTAATCGGTGTTGTCCACCACCATGACATTCATAACGGAATCATACCATTCGGGAGTGGTACGAGTTCTCGTCGACCTCCGAGGCTCTGTAGCAACTTCAACCGAAGTTTCATGATCACCATCATTAGCTTCCTCTCTTATTGGTGCAGGCACCACAGGAACTTCTTCCGGTGCTGCGCTACTCGCAATTTCGAGAGAAGGTTCGACAACCTCGTCAAGTTCTACTTTCCTTCCAGTCAATTCTTTCGAGAGAAATTCCTTCTCTAGAAAGGATCCATTCTTGGCAACGAAGATTTTGCCTTCGGATCTATGATAGAAGGTATACCCAATAGTTTCCTTCGGGTATCCTATGAAGACGCATTTTTCCGCTTTGGGTTCAAGCTTGTCCGGCTGTAACTTCTTTACATAGGCTTCGCATCCCCAAACTTTAAAGAACGACAATTTAGGTTTCTTCCCAAACCATAATTCATACGGTGTCGTTTCAACGGATTTAGACGGTGCCCTATTTAAAGTGAATGCGGCTGTTTCTAATGCATAACCCCAAAATGATAGCGGTAAATCTGTAAGTGACATCATAGAACGAACCATATCTAAGAGAGTTCGATTACGACGTTCAGACACACCATTACGCTGTGGTGTTCCCGGCGGTGTCAATTGTGAAAGTATTCCGCATTTCTTTAAATGCTCGCCAAACTCGTAACTTAGATATTCACCTCCACGATCAGAACGTAGAAATTTAATCTTCTTGTTACGTTGATTCTCTACCTCACTTTGAAACTCCTTAAACTTCTCGAAAGTTTCGGACTTATGTTTCATGAAATAGATATACCCATATCTACTCAAGTCATCCGTGAAGGTAAGAACATAACGATAACCACTGCGCGATGTTACACTCATTGGACCACACACATCGGTATGTATGATTTCCAATAAGTCTGTAGTTCGCTCCATCATACCAGAAAATGGAGTCTTAGTCATTTTTCCCATCAGACATGCTTCGCATCTTTCAAGTGATTCAAAATCAAGTGATTCAAGAAGTCCATCGGAATGGAGTTTCTTCATACGTTTCACTCCGATGTGACCAAGACGACAGTGCCATATATAGGTTGAATTATCGCTTGATTTCAATCGTTTAGCCTCAATGTTGTTGATATGTGTATTTCTACTATCGAGATTCAATAAGAATAGACCATCTATCAAAGGTGCATGTGCATAAAACATATTACTCATATAAATAGAACAACCATTATTCTCGGATTTAAACAAGTAACCGTCTCGCAATAAACAAGATCCCGATATAATGTTCATGCTCAACGCAGGCACCAAATAACAATTATTTAAGTATAAAACTAATCCCGATGGTAGATGAAGGGGTAGCGTGCCGACCGCGATCACATCAACCTTTGATCCGTTTCCCACGCGCATCGTCACCTCGTTCTTCGCTAGCTTCCGTTTATTCTGCAGCACCTGTTTCGAGTTACAAATATGAGCAACCGAACCAGTATCAAATACCCAGGCACTACTACGAGTACTAGTGAGATACACATCAATAACATGTATATCAGATATACCTTTCTTCTTGATGTTGCCGTTCTTCAAATCCGCCAAGTACTTTGGGCAATTCCGCTTCCAGTGACCTTCTCCCTTGCAGTAAAAGCACTCAGTATCAGGCTTAGGTCCAGCCCTGGTCTTCTTCGTCGGCGTGGTAGCTTTCTTACCACCCTTCTTGAAGTGTCCCTTTTGCTTAGACTTGCCTTTCTTGAATTTGGTGGTCTTATTGACCAACAACACTTGGTGCTCTTTCTTGATCTCCACTTCTGCAGATTTCAACATGGCAAAAAGTTCTGGCAACGTCTTGTTCATGTTCTGCATGTTGTAGTTCATCACAAAGTTCTTGTAACTTGGTGGTAGTGATTGGAGGACACGGTAAATCCCCAAAGCATTAGGAATCACTATACCCAAGCTTTGAAGTTTGTTTGCGTGCCCTGACATCTTAAGCACATGCTCACTGACGGAGCTGCCTTCTTCCATCTTGCAGTTAAAGAACTTTTCAGAAGCTTCATAGCTTTCAATTGCCGCATGAGTCTCAAAAATCAATTTGAGATCCTCGACAATATCATATGGGTCTGAATCCTCAAACCTTTTCTGAAGCTCCGATTCCAAACCATACAAGATAGCACACTGAACTATGGAGTACTGATTCTTCCGAGCGAGGTAAACATTCTTTACTTCATCGGGAGCATCAGCTGCAGGTGGGTCACCCAGCGGTGCATCCAGCACATAGGTCAAATTACCAGCTGTGAGGACAATCCTCAAATTGCGGAACCAATCCGCGAAGTTGCTTCCATTGTTTTTCAACTTTTCTTTCTCTAGGAACGCATTAAAATTGATGGTAGGGGCTGCCATTGATCTACAACATATTTGCAATAGAATAGACTAAGTTTATGATAAATTGAGTTCAAATTAATTAATGTAATTAAACTAGGTGAACTCCCACTCAAAACAACATCCCTCACATTGTTTTAGTGATCACACGAACCAAATCCACCACATCAACACCGATCATCACGAGAGTTGATATAGTTTCAATGGCGAACAATCGTCATGTTCATCATATCTACTATATGATTCATGCTTTACCTTTCGGTGATCCGTGTTCCGAGACCATGTCTGTACATGCTAGGCTCGTCAAGATCAAACCTTAGTTTCCGCATGAGCAAATCTGGCTTGCCCACGTTGTATACACTTGCGGAATCTAACACACCCGATCATCACGTGGTGCTTCGAAACAACAAGCTTTAGCAACGGTGCTAACTAAGGGTGAACACTTTATGACTTGAAATTCATGTGCATGAGGGATCATCTTATAATGCTACCGTCGTCTACTAAGCAATACAAGATGCATAAAGGATTAACATCACATGCAATTCAATATATATGTGATATGATATGGCCTTTCTTCTTTGTGCTTTGATCTCCATCTTCAAGCACGAACATGATCTCCATCATCACCGGCATTGCATCAAGGTCAATGACGCCTCTCCATGGTTGTCGTCCACCGGCTTCAACTATTACAACTACTTTGAATAGACACGCGGGTCTTAACATAAATTAAAGACAACCATATGGCTCCTGCCGGTTGCCGACTTACAATAAGGAACATTGCATACATCAAATATAATCACAATCATGGCCATATCACATCACTGCACACCCCTGCAAAACAAAGTTAGACGCCTCTACTTTCTTTGCATATTTTACGTGGTTTGGGGCTTTCAATAAGTGTCGTTCTAACTTACGAACATGAACCACAACGTTGACACAAGTATTGTTAATCACCCGTTGTGTATTGGATCTTTACTATGCTAGGAGAAACAGGCACCCGCAAAGCCACTTATGCAATACAAGTTGCATGTCAAGCGTGGAGCAAGTCTCATGAACGATGTCATGTAAAGTTAGCCCGGGCCGCTTCATCCCAACATACCGCAAGATGCAAAGTACACAATAAGCAATCGACAATAAAAGCATCAACGCCCACAATGACCATTGTGTTCTACTCGTGCAACAGATCTACATATAGACACGGCTCTGATACCACTGTAGGGGTTCGTAGCATGGAAAACAAAAATTTTCTATCGCATACAAACAAACAAGCCAAGATCTATCTACTAGATTGTAGCAACGAGTCGATGGTATAACTTACCCTCGAAGATTCCAAAGCGTTTAACGAGAGCAGATTCTCGTGGGTGATGTAGTCGTACTCTTTCCGATCTCAAGATCGTGTAGACGATCCTTCCGGCGCCACGTTCCGGCAGCGCTCCCGCAGTCGGTCACACGTTCGGTACTCGACGAAGACCTTCCTCTCCCTTGTTCCAGCAGGCAGCGGAGGTTGTAGCACTCTCCTCGCGATTCCGGCAGCACAACGGCGTGGTACCGGAAGTAGAGGGGAGATCCCGCAGGGCTTCGCCTTAAGCCGGTGCGAGTATGGTGGAGCTTATGAGAGAGGCTATTAGTGGTCTAGTAATTAGACACACCAATTAGAAGGCTCTAAACCAATTAGAAGGCTCTAAACCGCTGGCTAAAGCAATTAGAAGCTCTAATCCAAAACGGCTCTAAACCGGAGATCTAGAGGTGAAAGTTGTGTGTCTAGGAGGGGAGCCCTGCCCCTCCTTATATAGGTGGGAGGGGGCTGGCGCCAAGGGGAGGAGAGTCCCTCCCCAAGTCGGCTTGGTGGTGCGCCGGCCAAGGGAGGAACCCTCCTCCAATTCGGCCTCCACCAATCCTCCTTCTCCTCTTTCCGAAAACTGGCAGTTTGACTTTTCAAACTTGCCGTTTGACTTTTCAAACTAGGATTTGATTTAATCCCTTATTTGGAACAGCGATGACACTAAATACATGATGCAATCATTCCAACATGCAATGACACATTCATGTACCCCTTCCCCTCCGGAGTGCCGGACATTCCGGAACCTTCTAGAATGTTCCCGATGAAAACACCGGAATCATTCCCGAACTCCGAAACGGGACTTTCCTTATATGAATCTTATTCTCCGGACCATTCCGGATCACCTCGTGATATCCCGGATCCCATCCGAGACTCCGAACAACATTCGGTCTCTTTCTCATAACACCATAACTACTCAAACAACGTCGAATCCTTAAGTGTGTCTCCCTACGGTTCGTGAATTATGCGGACATGATCGAGACACTTCTCCGAACAATAACCAATAGAGGAATCTGGAAATTCATATGGCTCCCACATATTTCTACGATTACTTTGCGATCGAATGAACCACTTACATACGATACCAATTTCCCTTTGTCTCACGATATGTTACTTATCCGAGGTTATGATCGTCGGTATCTCTGCATACCTAGTTCAACCTCGTTACTGACAAGTACTCTTTTCTCGTTCCCGTGATATGTGATCCCTTGTGACCAAGTCACATGCTTGCAAGCTAATTGGATGACATTCCACCGAGAGGGCCCAGAGTATATCTATCCGTCATGTGGATGGACAAATCCCACTCTTGATCCATGTGTCTCAACCAAAACTTTCCGAACACTCAATGCCACCTTTATAACCATCCAGTTACGGTGTGGTGTTTGATGTCATCAAAGCATCCATCCGGTAAAGGTGATATGCATGATCTCATGGTCGAAGGAATTAGGTTACTATGTATCAGAAAGCATATAGCAATTGAACTATTGAAATGACTTGATCTTTATGCTACGCTTATCTATAGGAGTATGTCCACCATATCATTCTCCTAACGATATGATCTTGTTGTTGATAACATCTCAATGTTCATGATAGGGAAACCACAATCATCTATCAACCAACAAGCTAGTGAAGTATAGAGGCTATACTAGGGACTTCAAATTAAGTTTACAAATCACACAAGTATCAATGTTTCCTTGTTAATACTATTATAGCATGAATGTAAACATTTATCATAAACACAAAGATATAATAATAACCACATTTATTATTGCCTCTAGGGCATATCTCCAACACTTTGTTCTTCCGACTTCGCTTGTATCCGGACTCCGGGTCTTCCTTGAGGTCGTTGACGAACTTGCAGTGTCGATTGGTATGGGTGGCCTTGCCGTCGACGTGGAGGTGTACGAGGCACGGCATATCGCGGTACTCCTCGTAGGTTTGGGGAACGCGGAGCGGCGCTGAGGTAGTTTGGCTTTCTTGCTGCTGCCCACGACCGGCTCCCCTTCCTCGGCCACGTTGTCCACCATCACCTCGTCCTGCAAAAGTCATAGAGACCATGTCGGTAGATTGTTTTTCTTCTGGGGCAGTTTTCCGCTTTGTACTGCTGTTCCTCCAAGCTTGAGTTGGAATGGATGTTGCCGGCAACGAGCCGCGAGCATCATCGTCGGCAGCTGCGAACTCACTAGCCAACTAAATCATCTGGTTCAAGTCAAGCTGGTGATTGTCCTGCAAGCACTTCAGCTTATGTCGGAGCAATATGCCTCTTCCCAATCCATCGATGAAGGTGGCCATGGCGGTCTGAGCGTGCACTCCTGTGCAGGATTCTTCATGTCTAGCCAGCGGGAGAGGTAGGCACGAGATGTCTCGTCTTTCTCTTGCATGCATCGATGTAGATCGCCCACAGTGCAGGGATGCTTGTATGTACCCTCAAAGTTCTTGCTGAACACTTCTTGCATGTCCAACCGGTTGTAGATAGATTTCTCCGGCAAGTCATCGATCCATTGATGGGCCGTGCCCACCAACATTAACGGGGGGTACTTGACGGCGACGATGGGGTTGCCTCCGGCAATCTCCATCGTGTTGCCGTAGTCCTGCAACCATGTGGCTGGCTTGGCGGTGCCATCATAGGGTTTGATTGTCTTGTCAATCCAGAAACCTTTGGGGTAAGTTGCGAACCGTATTGCAGGTCCAAAGCAACGTGGTCCCAGGTATGGTCTTTCCCGGGCCTCGTGGATCTTATCGATCCGCGAACGTGCATCGTACGGCTCCGGGTTCTTCTTCTTCTTGTCAACAGGGGATGGGCTACGTGAACTACGCGGGCCTCCTCCCCATGGTGACTGCTTGGTGGTGACAGAGGCGGAGGTGGCGGTGGGTTAGCATGTGTCTTATCCGACTAACACGGGTGGCCCATAGTCGGTAGCATGGCCTATGGCCTGCTGGGCGGCCCAGTAAGGTGGATCCAGAAGGGAGGCCCATGCCGGATAAAGGAAGGCTACGGTGGAGTCACCAGCCCGGAGCCTTGGAGTGCAAGATACACAAGACTAGTAATAGACGGTATAGAACTCTGTAACCTGTCCGGCTAGGACTTTTCCCTGTAACCCTATGACCTGGCGACTATATAAGTCGGGCCTATGGGAGCCTTTAGGGCATGATAACTTAGACTTTCTAGTCACCTCGCACAGCGAACCAAATCTCTGTAACCCAGCGTATTGCCATTATAGTGATTTATAGCAGGAGTAGGATTCCACCACCGTTGTAGGATCTGAACCTGGGTAAGTTGTGTTACCTCGTACCCGTCAACCGTCCGCCTTACCCCACGTCTCTAAACACGCACTATGAGGAAGCCTCCATGGCATACTCGTCGGCAATACCACGACATGCGATGCCTCACGCCTGTCACGGTTGCTTGTCGGACGCGGAGGGCCATGGTGTGACCTGCTTCTGTGTCCTTGGTTGCGCTCTCCGGCATGACGGGTGTGCTCCGCGTTGTCGCGGATGAGGATGCCGCACTTCTTTGGTGGGGGCATATCCGTATGATGGTGAGCCTTGTAATCTTCGCGATGTCGGGGGGATCGGGGCGATGGCGATGGTTGACGAGGTCAGGCCTTTTCTCCATGGTCGGAGGATATGGGGATAACATCCTTCCTGTTGCGCGCATCCCTCTGTCTTCGTTCTGATGAACCCGTCTGGGACCCGACATCAAGAGGAGATCTGTCCCTTGGCGGTTTAAGCTGGCTAGACTGGCAAAGTGCTATGTCGGACTCAAGCCTCTGGGAGGTGGCCTTATCCTACTGCTTCACCACCTTGTCCACTAGGTCATAGACCTATTCCACTGCCTTGGGCGATCTATCATGTTCCAGAAGGGTCTTGGCGATGGCGAGGTTAAGGAGTGGGGTGGGCATCACCTGCTTGCCTTCACTGTCAATGTATGGCTTGGCTTGTGCCGGCTTCGAGGGAGCCCATCCTAGGGTGCCCCGTACACCAGGATCGTTGATGACGCGAGCTAGAGCTTTCTTGGCCTTTTGCTGCTACAGCAAAGTCTTGTACTCGGCCTCCATTGCTCTAGCTTTTTATATGGACTTCTGCGCGTTGACCAGATCTCGATCTAGCTTAGCGCCTTGCTCCTTGATGGCCTACGCTTCCTCCAGCAGCTGCTGGCGCTTCTCGTCAAGCTGGGTCACGTTCCGGATATGAGCGACGGTTAGTGGATCGACGAGGAGATTGTTGTACATCACTCTATCAGCCGGAGTAACTTGGGCTGCTGCAGACGTGGATGGCGGAGGCGGCAAGTTTGCGGTGTTGTTGTTGCTCGGGCCAGTGCCGAGTTCTTTCGGCTGCTGCACTGGGTTAGGCGGAGGAGGCATGACCTTTGCGTGATCGTCGTCAGAAGTAATAAGTGGCCCCTTCCCCTTCTCCAGCGCTGTAGGCGGAGTTCGTCCGGGCTGATCTTCATCCATTTCAATAGTGACGAAGACCTCTCGAGACGTGACGGCATTGTTGGATTGCTCGTCGCGCGTGTATTCCTCCTCCATCTCCTGCATGGCGGAGTCTAGCTCTTCTGGACTGAAATCTATCTCCTCTAAATCTATACTGAAATCGGCGTAAAGCGCGTCAATAATAGAGTCGAAGGGTGCTAGGACTTCCTCGATGACGGGCGGTGGAGGTGCAACAACAGCGACGATGACTGGAGGTGGCGGCGCAGCAGCGACGATGGCGGCCGGAGGCAGTGGTGGCGGCGGCTGAATCGGAGGGTCTCCGTCAATGAGCGCAAGCACCTTCTGGGCTACTGCGTCAGCTTCCGCATAGTTGTTGACGGTGCTCACCATCTCTTCAAGGGTAAGGCGTCCTGTTGCCTGCTGCCATCTTATAGAATGCCGAAGAAGCATGCCATGGTCCAGTCCTTCCACGAAGTGATACAAAGCATTATCATCAGGGTAGTGGGCCAGATCGGCTCGTATACGGAGCCACCTGGCCAAGTAATCGCGGGGGTTTTTGCCCTCTCTCTGAACACAACACGCCAGATAGAAGATGGTAACCACTCCGACAAACTTGGATCTCTGTTGTCCAGACGCACGGGCGAAGCCGGTGGATTTGCAGCGATCTTCCACCTTTATATCCTGCACAGGGGCGGTTTGGGTGAGCCTTGAATTTTTCCGATCTTTGCGAGTAAACTCGGAAGAGAGATCTGACATCGATCCTTCCGCGAGCGTATCCTTCCTGTAGGAGGTCCATGCAGGCCTTGAATTTTTCCGATCTTTGCTGGCAAACTCCAAAGAGAGATCCGACATCGATCCTTCCGCGAACGTATCATGCCTGTAGGCGGACCGTGTGGGCCTTGATGCTCCTCCGACTCCCAGGGAACTAGTGCTCGAGTCGGTTTTGCCAATGAAGAGGTGGATGTCTCCGATATGAATGATCGAACACCGTGTAGGGTTCGTCTTCGCCGGGATCCAGAACTCGTCAGGAGGGACGATCGGAACGTTGCCGGAGAAGAGAACGCGACCGATGGCTACGGTTTCACCGATTCCCGCGAAGATCTTGGTCCTCGCCTGCTGAAGAGCCTGAAGCGCCTCTTGCCACACGGTGGGCGCCAACTGTCATGGTATTGCCGACGAGTACGCCATGGAGGGGTCCTCACAGTGCGTGTTTAGAGACGTGGGGGAAGGTGGACGGTTGACGGGTACGAGGTAACACAGCTTACCCAGGTTCAGATCCCACAACGGTGGCGGAATCCTACTCCTGCAATAAATTACTGTAAGGGCAATACGCCGAGTTACAGAGATAGGTTCTCCGTGCGAGGTTGTATGAATCGATGCCCTAAAGGCTCCCATAGGCCCGACTTATATAGTCGCCAGGTCCTAGGGTTACAGGGAAAAGTCCTAGCCGGACAGGTTACAGAGTCCTACACCGTCTATTAGTAATCTTGTGTATCTTGCACTCCAAGGCTCCGGGTACGCTGGTGACTCCACCGTAGCCTTCCTTCATCCTGCATGGGCCTCCCTTCTGGATCCATCTAACTGGGCCTCCCAGCAGGCCATGGGCCATGCTACCAACTGTGGGCCACCAGGGTTATCCGGATAGGAGACATGCTACGATGATACCCATATAGCATATCCCCAACACCGCTCGTGGAGGTGGAGGCCAGCCCTGTGGTGAGGGGCGGCGGCCACACCGGCCAGGGTAGGGCCAGTGGTGGGGGCGGCAGTAGCTGCACGCCGGGGAGTGCCGGTATCCAAGGCACGGTCGCCGGAACGGTGGCGGCGGGCTGTAGTGGCAGCGCCCATCTCTAAACTAATCCACCTAGCATACTTGATTGCCTTCAAAAGTAATTTCAATCATTATCGCACGATATCTGTCTCTTCCGTTCATTCTCTGAGATGTCAAGTAATTAATATCTCATTCATTTCTTTTTTTCCGGACAGGGTTTGGAAAAGGTTCACGAAGGGCGTTCAGGGTGAATGGCGTAAAAAGCTGACTTTTCGTATGGCCCCGGTAAGTAGTACGAGAGCTTGGTCCTCGCATCTCTTCAATTCTAGTCTCCATAGAATTATCATGCTTGATATTATTTGATTGAATTATATTCTCGATCAAAAAGCGTGCGACGCAGCCACATGGGACTAATTTATGTGGATATTACGTATGCGAGTTCATTCGTGGGTGTATGGAGCAGGGAACGGACTTTATTCGAGTATGTAAACAATATATTCACAATTTATTTTATACCATAATTTTTATTGAGTTCCATTCATAACAATCTACTTCTTTATATATAGATGGATGCGATGTGTGATAAGCTCCTACCGCATGAACGCCTACTAGCAATTCAAGAGGAGTTGTTGGTATTTTTGCTCAGGGACGTCATAAACACAAAAAGAGAGTACAACGTGGATAGACCTTCGTGTAATCATGGATAGACACAAAAGGACAATATTCGTGTAATATAATGATCTTCGTTTAAATTAAATAGACGAGCTCTAGTCTCGGTTGTGTATATATTTATATATGTTCATGTAATCGTGAGAGAAATTATATGATATATGCATCATATATACAACATGTAGTAGCGTGGAATAATATGTATATGAAAACACAATTGTTTGAAATGAAAACACAAAATGAAAAATAATCGAACACAAAAAAAAGAAAACCCTAAAACCCCACCTCCTGCCGCGGAAGCAGGTTGGTGCAAAACGCTGCCGCGTCAGAAGAACTTTAGTCCCGGTTCATGGTACGAACCGGGACTAAAGATCCTCTAGCCTAGCGCGCGCAGCGGGGCCACGTGGAGACAATCTAGTCCCGATACGTTAGTCTCAGATTGCAATCCGGGACTAAAGCCTCTTACAAACTGGGACTAGAGTCCTATTTTCTACCAGTGATACCATTTCACATTATAATTGCTTTATTTTATGTTGTTCGTATGTATCTATTTTACATCCATTAGATAGTCGGTAAAATTTAATCCCTCAAATAAGGTCTAGTCGGTTTTCCCTCCAGTGTTTGCACCATCACAAGTCGGACATTTTTGGTAGTGGGCTCATAAAATTGGGGTGCTACCAATTCTTTCCGACTAGGTTGGTTCAAGTCGGAATCTTACAGCAGAAACACTCGGTAAGCTAGACGGGTCTATCACAACGATTGTGGGACTCGGTTAAAATTCCAACAGGATCCGGGGCATGAGATTCCACTCGACCAACATGAGTCGTATGAGATATGATTGACAAGGAGTTCTCTACATAAACCTTCTGACGGCTAGCAGTGACGCTAAATATCACTTGCTTATCTAGGATCTTGAATCACTAAGTAACCATCGGAGGGGTGTTGGTATGCTTGCGGTGGGAGCATAAGTATTAAAATGTTTAATATGCTTGCTCTTTTATGAATACGTGTCTAGTGTTTTGCATATTTTCTGTTGTAGATCATGGCACCAAGTAGCAGTCACCCTCAGATATCCGGTTTTTCTTTGAGAACCATTCTTGAAAAAGATAAACTAAATGACACTAATCTTACCAACTGGTATCAAAATCTGAGAATCGTTCTCAAAAAAGAAAAGAAGGACCATGTCCTAGACAACCCACTTCCAGATGAGCCGGATGAGAATGTGACTATCGCTGCCACCAATGCGTATCGTCAGACTAAGGATGAGTCCACGTAAATAATTTGTCTTATGCTTGCTCACATGGAACTGGTCTTGCAGCAGCAGTTTGAGAATGTTGAGGCCTACAATATGATCAAAAGTCTCAAAAGTATGTTTAGGCTCAGGCAAAGACTAAGAGGTACCAATTCTCTCAGGCTTTGCTGAGTTGCAAGCTTAAGGATGGTGATCCACTGAGTTCGCATGTGATCAAGATGGTTGGTTATGCAGTCTCTAGAAAGGATGGGCTATCCCATTAGTGAAGAGTGCGCCACTACTAGGAAAACGACTGTTCGTGGCGCACCTAAATGGGCATCTGTGGCGCACTAGCAGTGCGCCACTATCCTCGTGCTACGGCTATCTCTTACCCATAGCGCACTGCCCGGTGCGCTACGGTTATATGGGGATAGGCGTAGCACACTACCAGGTGCGCAACTGGTAGGGGTACAGAGTGCGCCACGAATGTGTTTTTCAAAAAAATGCAAAAAACACCCTCGTTTTGAATTGCAAAAGCAATTGGGTCCGTGCGCCGCCGTCGTGTCGCCTCGCTAGAGCATGGTCGTGTCCACGACCTACCACCGCAGGGAGGTGCGGGAGGCCGTGGCCGTGGTAGTCCTTGCCGGCATCGAGGCAGTAGATGGTTGGAGAAGGGGACGTACGAAGAGAGGGAGGAAGAGAAGAAGAGAGGGAGGAAAGGATGTAGGTGAGGAGAAGGAGGCCGCCGTCGCCTGTCGTCGCTACGAGGAGTAGGAGGCCGCCGTCGCCGGTCGTCGCTGCGAGGAGGAGGAGGCCGCCATCGGCCATCGTCGCTGCGAGGAGGAGACGGCCGTCATCGTGTCGCCATCACTTGAAGGAGAGGAAGAGGCCGAAGAAAGGATGCCGGAGCAAGGTGGCCAGAGATAGGTGAAGGGGAAGGAGTGGAAGGAGGAGAAGGATAAGGAGAACGAAAAGGGAGAAGGAGAAGGAAAAGGGAGAAGGAAAAGGGGTAAGTTGAGGGGTAGGTGGGCGGGGTGGTGATTCAAATTTGAATCACGTCCAAGCTTTTCCATGGCGCACTAGGTGGTGGTGTGCTACGGGTAAGTTTTCCTCTTTTTTTTGCAGGAAAAAATGGTCTTTTGACCGTAACTTTGTAAATCTAAAAAATCTCTAAACGATCGGAGCATTTTGGTATATTATACGATTTTTTTCGATATCGTATGCAAAAGTTACGACCATTTTACCGTGGCAAGACTTTTATGCATATAAAGTCGAAATTATTGTTTGTTAATTTTCCTACAAACTATACCACGTTACCTACCTAAATATGAAAGGATTATATTTTTGGAAGTGTTTATCATTTTATTTTATTTTTTTCAAAACCTAAAAAGGTGATCCGGGGGGTGGAGTTAGTGCAGGACACTTAGCCGTAGGGCACTAGGGCAGAGTGCCCTACGGCTAAGATGACCCAGCTCCTGCAGCACAACCGTAGCGCACCTTGACCTAGTGCGCTACGGGTATGTGTGTTGCGGCCACTTGTGCCCTGGCCCACACATAGCCGTGGCCCACCACCCCCATGTGCGCCACGCTTATGGCAGTTAGTCGTAGGGCACCTGTGGGCAGTGCGCCATGCCTATTTTACCCATGGGGCACCACTAGCAAGTGCGCCATAGAAGTGTGGATTACCTATAGCCGTTTTCCTAGTAGTGAGCGACGAATATAATTCTGAACTCTCTTCCTAGTGTGTAAGGTCAGTTCATATCGAACTACCACATGCATGGTATGGATAAGAAGCTCACTAAATTGCATGGGATGCTCAAGCAGATAGGGGCAGATCTGAATAAACGTGCTAGTCAAGTGTTGATGGTGCAGAATAAGGCTAAGTTCAAGAAAAGTTCTTGGACTAAGAAGAAGGCTAAGTCGGGAGGGAGGCAGGCTTAGGACCCGGTCCCAAGCTCTTCCTCGGGGACTAAGCCATCTTCTTCAGCCGGATCCACTTGCTTCTACTTTAATTCGGATGGCCACTTCAAGAGGAACTGTAGCAAGTATTTGGCTATTAAAGCCAAGAGTGGAGGTGTGACTTCTGGCTTAGGTACGCTTGTTTGCAATGTTATAGACATTTATCTTAATGATGCACCTAAGAGTTCTTGGGTAGATGATACCAGATTAGTTATTTACATATGCAACTCATTGCAAGGACATGTAAGAACTAGGAGCATAGCAAGAGGCGAGGTTGATATCCGAGTCGGCAAGAAAGCAAGAGTCGCTGTGTTAGAAGTCGGCACAATGAAACTTCATTTACCTTCCGGATTCATTATCATACTAAATAATTGTTGTTATGTTCTAGTGCTTAGTCGAAACATTATTTTTGCTTCATGTTTGATGAGGCAAGGCTATGAGTCGAATATTAGGACTAATGGTTGTTATTTATATTTGAATGATATGTTTCATGGCTTTGCACCCGTCTAGAACGGGTTATTTATTTTTAATCGCTTCGGCGAAATTCTGGCGATGATGCGCTCGCCTTGCTTTGGGAAGAAGTGGGCACGGTCAGTGAGAGGTGGGGAGTGAGATGGTGTTCTGAAATCAAATGGGGGCGGCATCTATTTATAGTGCGACGAGGGAACTGTTGGGGATATGCTATATGGGTATCCTCATAGCATGTCTCCTATCCGGATAACCCGGGTGGCCCACAGTTGGTAGCATGTCCCATGGCCTACTGGGCAGCCCAGTTAGATGGATCCAGAAGGGAGGCCCATGCCGGATAAAGGAAGGATACAGTTGAAGTCACCGACGTACCCGGAGCCTTGGAGTGCAAGATACACAAGACTAGTAATATACGGTGTAGGACTCTGTAACCTGTCCGACTAGGACTTTTCCCTGTAACCCTAGGACCTGGCGAATATATAAGTTGGGCCTATGGGAGCCTTTAGGGCACAATCTTAGACGTTCATATAAAACTTCAGACAACCTCGCACAGCGAAACTATCTCTGTAACTCGGCGTATTGCCCTTATAGTGATTTATAGCAAGAGTAGGATTCCGCCACCGTTGTGGGATCTGAACCTGGGTAAGTTGTGTTACCTCGTACCCGTCAACCGTCTGCCTTCCCCCACGTCTCTAAAAACGCACTGTGAGGACCCCTCCATGGCGTACTCGTCGGCAATACCACGACAGTTGGCGCCCACCGTGGGGCAAGAGGCGCTTCAGGATCTTCAGCGGGCGAGGACCAAGATCTTTGCGGGAATCGGCAAAACCGTAGCCATCGGTCGCGTTCTCTTCTCCGGCAACATTCCGATCGTTCCTCCTGACGAGTTCTGGATCCCGGCGAAGACGAACCCTACGCGATGTTCGATCGTTCCTATCAGAGACATCCACCTCTTCATCGGCGAAACCGACTCGGGCACTAGTTCCCTGGGAGTCAGACGAGCATCAAGTCCCGCACGGACCGCCTACGAGCAGGATACGTTCGCAGAAGGATCGATGTCGGATCTCTCTTTGGAGTTTACCGGCAAAGATCAGAAAAATTCAAGGCCCACCCAAACCGCCCCTGTGTAGGATATAAAGGTGGAAGATCGCTGCAAGTCCACCGGCTTCGCTCGTGCGTCTGGACAGCAGAGATCCAAGTTCGTCGGCATGGTTACCATCTTCGATCTGGCGTGTTGCGTTCAGAGAGAGGGTGAAAACCCCCGCGATTACCTTGCTAGGTGGCTCTGTATACGAGACTATGTGTCCCACTACCCCGATGATAATGCTATATACCACTTTGTGGAAGGACTGGACCGTGGCATGCTTCTCCGGCATTCTCTACGACAGCAGCAGGCGTCGGGACGCCTTACCCTCGAAGGCATGGTGAGTACCATCAATAACTATGCGGAGGCTGATGCGGCAGCCCAGACAGCTCTTGCGCTCATTGACGGAGATCCTCCGATTCAGCCGCTGCCACCACCGCCTCCGGCCGCCATCGTCGCAGCTACGCCGCCACCTCCAGTCATCGTCGCTGCTGTTGCACCTCCACCGCCCGTCATTGAGGAAGTCCTGGAACCCTCCGACTCTGTTATTGACGCGCTTTATGCTGACTTCAGTGCAGATTCAGAGGAGATAGATTTCAGTCCAGAAGAGCTAGACTCCGCCATACAGGAGATGGAGGAGGAGTACACGCGCGACGAGCAAGCCAAAAACGCCGTCACGTCTTGAGGGGTGTTCGTCACCATTGGGACGGCGATGGATGAAGATCAACCCGGACGAGCTTCGCATACAGCGCTGGAGAAGGGGAAGGGGCCACTTATTGCTGCCGACGATGATCGCGCAAAAGTCATGCCTCCTACGCCTAACCCAGTACAGCAGCCGCAGGAACTCAGCACTGACCCGAGCAACAACAACACCGCAAACTTGCCACCTCCGGCATCTACGTCTGCAGCAGCCCAAGTTACTCCAGCTGATAGAGTGATGTACGATAATCTCCTCGTTGAACCACTTACCGTAGCTCATATCCGGAACGTGACTCAGCTTGACGAGAAGCGCCAGTAGCTGCTGGAGGAAGCGCGGGCCATCGCGGAGCAAGGCTCTAAGCTAGATCGATATCTGGTCAACACACAAAAGTCAATAGAGAAATGGAGGTCGAGTACAAGACTTTGCTGCTGCAGCAGAAGGCCAAGAAAGCTCCAGCTCGCGTCATCAACGATCCTAGTGTAAGGCGAAACCTAGGATGGGCTCCCTCGAAGCTGGCACAAGCCAAGCCATACATTGACAGTGAGGGAAAGCAGGTGAATCCCACCACACTCCTTAACCTCGCCGTCGCCAAGACCCTTATGGAGCAGGATAGATCGCCCGAGGCAGTAGAACATGTCTATGACCTAGTGGCCAAGGCGGTGAAGCAGCAGGAAAAGGACACCTCTCAGAGGCTTGAGTCCGACCCAGCGCTTTGCCAATCTAGCCAGTATAAGCCTCCAAGGGACAGATCTCCTCTTGATGTCGGGTCCTAGACGGGTTCATCAGAACGAAGATGGAGGGATGCGCGCAACAGGAAGGATGCTATCCCCATATCCTCCGACCACGGAGAAAAGGCCCGAACTCGTCTCCCATCGCCATCGCCCCGGTCCCCCCGACATCGCAAAGATCACAAGGCTCACCATCATACGGATATGCCCACACCAAAGTAGTGCGGCATCGTCATCCGTGACAACGCGGAGCAAACCTGTCAAGAAAGAGAGCGCAACCAAGGACACAGGAGCAGGTCACGCCATGACCATCCGCGTCCAACAAGCAACCGTGACAGGACTGCCACCTCCGCCTCCGTCACCACCAAGCAGTTACCATGGCAGAGGAGGCCCGCGTCGTTCACGCAGCCCATCCCCTGTTGAAGTTTACGCATCCTATTTTCGCCTGCATATCTTCTCAATCAGCTTCCGAACAAGACGACCCAGCTACTGATCATCGCCTTTGTAAGCTATTGCCTCACCATGCCAGTTGGCGAAGTGGCGTTAAGCATCCCTAGCGGTACGCAAAGAGAGGTCGTGGAGCCTGATTATCCCTAAACCCAATGTGAGTTTTTTCTATTTTGACTTACTCCCCCGCCACGAGCGAGCGGGAATGGATAAGAGGCTTGTGGGATTGACGTGATAGGGTAGGGTGAAGAAGAAGAACCCGGAGATATACGATGCACGTTCGCGGATCGATAAGATCCAAGAGGCCCGGGAAGGACCATACCTGGGACCACGTTGCTTTGGACCTGCAATACGGTCCACAACTTACCCCAAAGGTTTCCGGATTGACAAGAACATCAAGCCCTATGACGGCACCGCCAAGCCAGGCACATGGTTGCAGGACTACGGCAACACGGTGGAGATTGCCGGAGGCAACCCCAACGTCGCCGTCAAGTACCTCCCATTAATGTTGGTGGGCACGGCCCGTCAATGGATCGACGACTTGCCGGAGAAATCCATCTACAATTGGTTGGGCATGCAAGAAGCGTTCACCAAGAACTTTGAGGGTACATACAAGCGTACCTACACTGTTGGCGATCTATAGCAGTGTGTGCAAGAGAAAGACAAGACATCTCGCGCCTACCTCTCCTGCTGGCTGGACATGAAGAATTCCTGCGTAGGAGTGCACACTCAGACCGCCATGGCTGCCTTCATCGACGGGTTGGAAAGGGGCACGTTGCTCCGACATAAGCTGAAGCGCTTGTAGGACAATCACCAGCTTGACTTGAATCAGATGATCCAGTTGGCTAGTGAGTTCGCAGCTACCGACGATGATGCTCGCGGCTCTTTGCCGGCAATGGCCATTCCAACTCAAGCCCGGAGGAACAGAATTACAAAGCATAAAACCGCTCGAGAAGAAAAGCAATCTACCGACATGGTCGCTATGACTTTTGCAGGACGAGGTGATGGCGGGCAACATGGCCGACGACGGGGAGCTGGCCGTGGGCAGCAACGAGGAAGTGAAACTACCTCGACACCGCTCCGCGTTCCCCAAACCTACGAGGAGTACCGTCATATGCCGTGCCTCATACACCTCGACGTCAATGGCAAGGCCAGCCATACCAATTGACACTGCAAGTTCGTCAACGACCTCAAGGAAGACCCGGAGTCCGGCTACAAGCGAAGATGGAAAAACAGACCGTGAGGCAAGGGCAAGGGGAAGAAGAAGGAGGAGGAGTCCAAGCATTCAAGTGACATGGATGAGGACGTTGACCCCAAGCATGTTGCCAAGAGAGACGACGAGTGCAAGAACCCCTTCACGAAGAAGACGCCAGTCTACCACACTTTCCTTGGCACCCCCACCGTCCGACAACTGAAGACCTCCCTGAGGATCCTAATGGCTACTCTCCCGCCAGTTCCACAGTACTTGTGCTGGTCATAGGTTCCAATAACTTGGGACAGGACGGACCACCCAGACCTTATACCTACAGAGAACCAGTACGCCATGGTCATAAACCCCTTGATTGACGGCGTGGAGTTCACCAAATGTATGGTGGATAGTGGAAGCAGCATCAACATCATGTACCTAGATACACTACAGAAGATGAACTTGACGGAGGCAAACCTTCCACGGCGTAGTTCCTGGTCGGAAGGCTCGGTGCCTTGGGTGCATCACACTTCAGGTTGCCTTTGGCGATGTTAATAGTTACCGCCAAGAGCGCATGACCTTCGAGGTAGTCCCCTTCATTAGCATGTACCACGTCATATTTGGCTGCGACATATTCCACACGTTCATGGCCAAGCCATGCTTCGTCTACAACACACTCAAGATACCCAGACCAAACGGTGTCATCACCGTATCCGGAAGCTTTACCAAGGCAAGGGACCGCGAGATCAATGAAGCAGCCGTTGCGGAAGATGTCCTCTATATCGAAGAATTCAAAGAGATCCAGAGCAAGGTTGATGACTTAGAGATGCCCGCAACGAAGAAGCAGATCTCCGACTCTACTCCTGCGTTCATGGCCGCCATCGAGACCAAGCAGGTGGAACTTGTGGTAGGCGATGCCTCCAAGGTCACCGCCATTGGGACGAACCTGGATCCCAAATAGGAAAGCACGCTCGTCGAGTTCCTCCGTGAGAATAGGGACATCTTTGCCTGGCAACCTGCCGACATGAAAGGTGTACCTAGGGAACTTGCCGAGCACAGCTTAAACATTGATCCAAAATACAAATCAGTGAAACAACCTCTACGACGCTTTGGAGATGATAAGAGACGTGCCATTGGCAAAGAGATAGCTAGGTTACTTAAGGCTAGATTTATCCGAGAAGTCCTTCACACCCAATGGGTGGCCGATCCTGTACTTGTCCCCAAAAAGGGAACCAATGAATTAAGAATGTGCGTTGATTACACCGGCTTGAACAAAGCATGTCCCAAAGATCCGTTTACTTTGCCTCGCATTGACCAAGTCATTGACTCGACGGCTGGCTCGGAACTTTTGTGTTTTCTAGATGCATACTCAGCATACCACCAGATAAAGATGAGGAAGTCGGACCAATTGGCCACTTCGTTCACTACCCCACACGACACGTTTTGCTATGTTACGATGCCCTTTAGGCTGAAAAAAGCAGGTGCTACGTACCAGCGGACAATGCAATGTTGCCTTCACGATCAAATTGGTCGGAACGTTCACGCCTATCTGGACGATATCCCGGTGATGTCTAAAAAGTCAAACGACCTAATCTCCGACTGAAACGAAACCTTTGATAATCTCCAGAAATACAACATGATGCTTAACCCTAAGAAGTGTTGGGAATATGCCCTAGAGGCAATCATGTATGATGATATTTCCCATTGTATTCATAAAGATATTAAGTAGTCCTTGTATAAACATCTGATGTGTATTATTGAATATGTGATTCGGTTGTGGAACTATGCATTCATGTTGTTTGTACTAAATATCCTTGGTCATTGAGGTTGTGCTGGACACACAACTTACACCAATGTGAAAGTTGGCTTGATGACTCGGTTCCACTTGTCATGGGCATGGAGATGCTATTCCAACTTACACAGATTCGACTAAAGAGTTTAGCGAGTCAGATTGACCCATATTGAGGTACAACGAACAAGTTGTCATTTGTATATCTCAATCAATGTAATCCTTAGACCTGAGGTTGTTGCATAGTCCGAGTTGTGGATCACCGACTTAGGTTCTGTCAAACGTTGATCCGTAACTGGGCAGTTATAAAGGCAGGGTTCGGGTCGACTGAGAATCAAGCTGCGTGATGTGAATAACCAAGATGGGATTTTGCCCCTCCACTTGGAGAGATATTCTCTGGGCCCTCTTGTGAGATATGATTCAGAAAGCATGGCCATGCACGACTCGGTTAAGTGTTCACCGAGGTGATCGACTAAGAGTTAGTCGGGTGAATCACTTATCTCGGATCGAGAAGAGAGTCGGACTATTTAAGGGATGACATATATTCGCCTATAGTCTGACAAGGTATATCGTGAGGCAAAAGGGACTCGGACGCATGTCGCATTCGAAAGGCAAGTCGCCATGACTCTTTGGTACTTGGGAGTCGACACGTTCTTCTAGGATCCGCTACCGACTGATCGATTGTGAGTCGGACTCCAATCGTGTCCAAGTAGCCATGATCCTGCGAGGTCACACACTTAAGAGCGGGAGCAAGTTCGGATTGGATCTGAACATGTATTCTGGTTGGGTTGGACCTTAACCTGATTAGGACTGAGTTAGTGAGTTGGACTCACGGTGACTAGTGTTATATGGGCTTTACTGAATGGTTCGCGCGAGCGGAGCCCACGTTCACTCCCTATATATAGTGGAGCACCTTAACCCAAAAAGGTTAATCGTTGTTCGGTTAGGTCATTCCATGTGTTGGAAACCCTCGCTCCACATCAGTGCTGCCTCCGTAACGAATCTAGCAGTTCGCCGCCGGCGCTCCTCCTTGTACGTGTGGATACCAGCAGAGGTGTTGTGCGATCAGCACCAGGACGATCGGATCGTGTGGACTGCACTGCATCAACTGACGCGCGTCATCAGTAATCCGCAACCGCGCGTCTAGTGGTAAACCTCGTGGCCTTCTACCTTAGCTAGATCTTGGTATCACCACGTTAGAGGAAATTTTTTGTTTTATCTCCGCGTGGCCCAGCAAGAAGTGCTTCTTCGGGGTTCCAACCGGCAAATTGTTTGGTTCATTTCCCAGCGCGAAATCGAGGTCAACCCGGAGAAAATCAAGGCCATCTTGAACATAAACCGTCCGACATGCCTAAAGGACATTCAACGACTAACAGGTTGTGTTGTAGCAGTTAGTCAGTTCGACAGCCGACTTGGAGAGAAGGCTCTGTTGCTGTACAAGTTGCTGAAGAAGGCGGACAAATTCACATGGACAGACGAAGCAGACGCATCATTGAAGCAGCTCAAGGAGATTCTTTCCTCAGCGCCTATCCTTGCAGCACCCGAGCTTGGAGAACCCCTGTTAATCTACATGGCGGCAACCAACCGGGTAATCAGCATCATGTTCTTGGTAGAGCGGAAGGAACCAGGCTATGAGCACTCAACGACCAGTTTACTATGTAAGCGAGGTCTTGACGGAGTCCAAGCAGCGTTACCCGCACTACTAGAAGATAGCTTATGGAGTATTCCTTGCTTCTCGGAAGCTAAGGCATTACTTTCAAGAGCACCCAATCACAGTGGTGAGCAAGACTGCACTATCCGACATAATCAACAACAGCGACGCTACAGGAAGGGTCACGAAGTGGGGCATTGAACATGCCGCCTTCGAGATCACCTACAATAGACACGACGCTATAAAGTCACGAGCCTTGGCGGATTTTGTTGCAGATTGGACGGAGATTGTTGGGGATATGCTATATGGGTATCCTTATAGCATGTATCTTATCCGGCTAACCCGGGTGGCCCATAGTCGGTAGCATGGCCTATGGCCTGCTGGGCGGCCCAGTTAGATGGATACAAAAAGGAGGCCCATGCCGGATAAAGGAAGGCTACGGTGGAGTCACCAGCGTACCCGGAGCCTTGGAGTACAAGATACACAGGACTAGTACTAGACAGTGTAGGACTCTGTAACCTGTCTGGCTAGGACTTTTCCCTGTAACCCTAGGACCTGGCGACTATATAAGTCGGGCCTACGGGATCCTTTAGGGCACAATCTCAAACAATAACTTAGACACTCTAGTCACCTCGCACAGCGAACCAATCCATGTAACTCGGCGTATTGCCCTTATAGTGATTTATAGCAGGAGTAGGATTCCGCCACCGTTGGGGATCTGAACCTGGGTAAGTTGTGTTACCTCGTACCCGTCAACCGTCCGCCTTACCCCACGTCTCTAAACACGCACTGTGAGGAACCCTCCATGGCGTACTCGTCGGCAATACCACGACAATTGGCGCCCACCGTGGGGCAAGAGGCGCTCCAGGTTCTTCAGCGGGCGAGGACCAAGATCTTCGCGGGAATCGGCGAAACCGTAGCCATCGGTTGCGTTCTCTTCTCCGGCAATGTTCCGATCGTCCCTCCCGACGAGTTATGGATCCCAGCGAAGACGAACCCTCCGCGGTGTTCGATCGTTCCTATCATAGAAATCCACCTCTTCATCGGCGAAACCAACTCGGGTACTAGTTCACTGGGAGTCAGAGGAGCATCAATACCCGCACGGACCGCCTAAGGGCATGATACGTTCGCGGAAGGATCGATGTCGGATCTCCCTTCGGAGTTTGTCGACAAAGATCGGAAAGCACCAAGGCCCGCACGGACCGCCTACGGGCAGGACACGTTCGCAGAAGGATCGATGTCGGATCTCTCTTTGGAGTTTGCCGGCAAAGATCGGAACAATTCAAGGCCCACCAAAACCGCCCCTGTGCAGGATATAAAGGTGGAATATCACTGCAAATCCGCCGGCTTCGTTAGTGCGTCTGGACAGCAGAGATCCAAGTTCGTCGGCGTGGTTACCTTCTTCAATTTGGTGCGCTGCGTTTAGAGAGAGGGCGAAAACCCCCGCGATTACCTGGCCAGGTGGCTCCGTATACGAGCCGATCTAGCCCACTACCCCGATGATAACGCTTTGTATCACTTCGTGGAAGGACTGGACCGCGGCACGCTTCTCCCACATTCTTTAAGACGGCAGCAGGCAACAGGACGCCTTACCCTTGAAGAGATGGTGAGCACCGTCAACAGCTACGCGGCAGCTGATGCGGCAGCCCAGATGGAGCTTATGCTCAGAGACGGAGAACCTCCGATTCAGCAGCCGCCGCCACCGCCTCCCGCCACTATCGTCACAGCAGCACCACCACCTCCAGTCATCGTCGAGGCCGTTGCACCTCCACCGCCCGTCATCGAGGAAGTCCTGGCACCCTCTGACTCTGTCATTGACGCGCTTTATGCTGATTTCAGTGCAGATTCAGAGGAGATAGACTTCAGTACAGAAGAGCTAGACTCCGTTATGCAGGAGATGGAGGAGGAGTACTCGCGCGACGAGCAAGCCAACAACGCCGTCACATCTCGAGGGGTGTTCGTCACCATTGGGACGGCGATGGATGAAGATCAACCCGGAGGAGCTAAGCCTACGGCGCTGGAAAAGGGGAAGGGGTCACTTATTGCTGCTGACGATGATCGCGCAAAAGTCATGCCTCCTCCGCCTAACCCAGTGCAACAGCTGCGGGAACTCAGCACCGGCCCAAGCAACAACAAACACCGCAAACTTGCCGCCTCCAGCATCTACGTCTGCAGCAGCCCAAGTTACTCCAGCTGATAGAGTGATGTGCAACAATCTTCTCGTCGAGCCACTAACCGTTGCTCATATCCGGAACGTGACCCAGCTTGAAGAGAAGTGCCAGCAGCTGCTGGAGGAAGCGCAAGCCATCGCGGAGCAAGGCGCTAAACTAGATCGAGAACTGGTCAACGCGCAGAAGTCCATAGAAAAAGCTAGAGCAGTGGAGGCTGAGTACAAGAGTCTGCTACAGCAGCAGAAGGCTAAGAAAGCTCCGACTCGCGTCATCAACGATCCTGGTGTACGGCGCAACCTAGGATGGGCCCCCTCGAAGCCGGCACAGGCCAAGCCATCCATTGACAGTGAAGGCAAGCAGGTGATGCCCACCCCACTCCTTAACCTTGCCATCGCCAAGACCCTTCTGGAGCAGGATAGATCGCCTGAGGCAGTGGAACAGGTCTATGACCTAGTGGCCAAGGCAGTGAAGCATCAGGAAAAGGCCACCTCTCAGAGGCTTGAGTCTGACCCAGTGCTCTGCCAATCTAGCCAGTACAAGCCGCCAAGGGACAAATCTCCTCTTGATGTTGGGTCCCAGACGGGTTCATCAGATCGAAGATGGAGGGATGCGCGTAATAGGAAGGATGCCATCCCCATATCCTCCGATCACGGAGAAAAGGCCCGACCTCGTCGCCCATCGCCACCGCCCCGATCTCCCCGACATCCAGAAGATTACAAGGCTCACCATCGTACGGATATGCCCCACCAAAGCAGTGCGGCATCGTCATCCGCAACAACGCGGAGCAGACCCGTCATGACGGAGAGTGCAACCAAGGACGGAAGAGCAGGTCACGCCATGACCCTCCGTGTCCGACAAGCAACCGTGATAGGCGTGAGGCATCGCAGGAGGGTAACAACAACAACGCTAACCCACCTCCACCTCCGCCTCCGTCACCACCAAGCATTCACCATGGCGGAGGAGGCCCGCGTCGTTCACGCAGCCCATCCCCTGTTGACAAAAAGAAGAAGAACCTAGAGCCATATGATGCATGTTCGCGGATCGGTAAGATCCACGAGGCCCGGGAAGGACCATACCTGGGACCATGTTGCTTTGGACCTGCAATACGGTCCGCAACTTACCCTAAATGTTTCCGGATTGACAAGACCATCAAGCCATATGAGGGCACCGCCAAGCCAACCACATGGTTGCAGGACTACGGCAACGCGGTGGAGATTGCTGGAAGCAACCCCAACGTCGCCGTCAAGTACTTCCCGTTAATGTTGGCGGGCACGGACCGTCAGTGGATCAACGACTTGCCGGAGAAATCTATCTACAACTGGTTGGACATGCAAGAAGCGTTCACCAAGACTTTGAGGGTACATACAAGCATCCCTGCACCGTGGGTGATCTACAGTGGTGCGTGCAAGAGAAATACGAGACATCTCGCGCCTACCTCTCCCGCTGGCTGGACATGAAGAATTCCTGCGCAGGAGTGCACGCTCAAACTGCCATGGCTGGACAGTGTAAGTATCTAGTCGGAACTAATTCAGTTACAACTAGAGGCTTGGGGGCTACAACACCTAAATTTATGAACACTGTGTATGCTACTCTTAAAGCATCTAGTCGGAATAATTCATTCCATCTAAATTCTTGGGGGCTACAGTGAGAGTTTTTTTCTAACTTAGTCACTCTTAGAGCATATAGATGCAAAACCAATGGTTTTCCGTCTACATCCTCGGGGGCTACAGTGGGATACTCATATGAAATGCAAAAGGTAAAGTAAAACTTACAAGTGCGATGATCTTGAGGTTTGTAGCGCTCTCGGCCAGCAGCTTGCCAAAGGAAACGCTATTTCCTCGCAAGATGTCTTCTTGACGGAGTAGTTCCTCAAGACCGTACGTCGGAGATGACGGCAATCCTCTAGGAACCATAGTTGTGCTACCCGGCGTAAGCACCGTGTAAATAATCTTCGGCAACTCGAAGGGTTTCTAGGGAGTAGAGGCGCCGCCTTCGGCAGAAGTACCAGCCCCCACCACCGCCTTGCCGCTACCGATGGCATCCTTAGCCGGAGCTTCAGCCATTTGAAGAGCAGCCCTCTCCTGCCGACAACTGCGAGTTCGTTAGAGGCACCAAAATCCACTTCCATGGCGGAAGGGCCTGGTGCCTCCTGGACTTGGGAGCTTGTCGGAGCGAAGGAGGGCTTAACGGCAGGAGTAGCAGGGGCGATGGCGGGAGAAGAGTCGCGATGCAGCATACCTTTAATATTTCTAGAAGCCCCAAGACTCTTGGAGGACTTCTTGAGGCTGGTTGTGGCTTTCTTCCTGAAACGTGCAAAATGCATAAGTACAGGAATAAGACAGATAAATGAGACAATGTCGGAGAATAAGAACTTACACTAGGGGGGGCGCTTTGGCAAACATCGCGGTGGTTTTCTTCTTTTCCGCCTCCAGGGCGGCAGTACTCTTTTTGGAGGCTCCACCATCCGTCTTCTTTTTCTTGCCTCCGTCGGCAGCGTCAGAGGTGTAGCTCTTCCTCTTTCGCGCCAACGGGGCATCATCGTCGGACACGACCGTGTCTTCCTTCATCTTTGGATCATAGATTTGGGCAGCCAGGTTGCCCTCCTCTAGATCGCTAAGCTGTTAAGTGAAGAAATCATCATGTTAGACAAGATGATATTGGCAAGACGGAAAAACTGGAGCAATGTCATACACGGAAAATAAATGTCTACCTTTGGGCACTTTCCGTCTACAAACATGTCGTAGGTGAGGGTGAAGCCACGCTTCTTATCCTTCACCTTGACGATGTCCTTGAGGCGGAACTTGACGGAGTCGCTCGAGAAGTTGTCCTCGGAGATCCGGAGGGTATCCCTTCAGTCACCGGTGTACTCGTGCATAACCTTCGTGCGGTGCTGCAGAGGTTGGATCCGCCTGAGAACCAGCACATGGCTAGGTCCAAGCCGGTCAGACCCGTCTGCACGAAGCACTCGATCCGCCTTATTGCGCGAGAAGCGTTGAGGTCGGAGGGAAGATAGGCATGGGAACTCCATGTGGGAACTTCAGCGGCAGCTCCATCCACAAAGTCCGGATACGTTACTTCTCGGCCCGCCAAAGGAATGTCGGGGCCGTAGAAGTACGTCCGCTGCCAGTTTTTGCACGACTCGTGGCCGACGATGTCGAGGAACCGCCGGCCAGGACGGATCTTGAAGCTTATGGTGCCACAGTTTCTAAGCTCCTCCCTACTGTGTCCGGCTTCACGTTTAACGGTGAAGAAGTATACAAACAAATCTAACCTAGGCCTAATCCCTAGGTAACCCTCACAAAGTGTCGCGAAGTTGCTAAGCACGAAGATACTATTGGGGGAGAGGTTGTGGGGTTGGACCTTGAAGTGATTCAAGACGGACATGAAGAAGTGGGAGATGGGCAGAGAAACGCCGCGTACCAATTGCGCCTTGAGGTATACTTTCTCTTCGGCTTGGGGAGAAGGGGTCACCTCGCCGGCCGACGCCGCCCGCCAGGCGAGCCCCTCCGTCGTAGGGAGGTAACCCTCAGCAACCATCTCTTGGATGTCGCGGCCGGTGATGTCCGAGCCGCGCCAGTAGCCTTTGTGTGAGTCTGGCTCCTCTTCCAGGGGCTCCAGCGCCGCCAGATTGTGGTCGCCGCCGGTGGTTTCAATCACCGCCGATGCGGGGATGACCAGACCCTCTGGGGGCACGACGACGGAGCTCGCCGGTTTCGCCGTGGCTTCGCTCGACGCCGCCATTGACGGGATGAGCTGGTGCTAGCCATGGAGGAGGGAGAGAGTGCGACTGGTGCAAGAGCGAGGCTAGGGTTTCTCGAGGTTTTCGCGGAGAGCTCGAGGAGGCGCGCGACTGGAGGAAGAAGACGATGACGCGAGAGAATGGGGTGAAAAAGTGGCAAGTGTCCCACAGTTACTATTTATCTTACTCTGCGTCAAAATTCGTGCAGCTAATCGAACGGTTGCCGCGTAGACGACGTGTTCGTGAACGTGCGTGGTAATTTCGCCACGTCTCCAACCGTCGCCGCCAACGGTTCGTATCACTCGCGCGGGAAAATCGGATATGATTATGTTCTCTGCATGTGTGAGTTACGAGGCGTCGCTGACCTACAGCCTACGTCGCCATAACTGACATGGTAGATGAGCCGTCCCATCGAAGATTCCGTCATGGACGGATTTAATCCGACAACAGGAGCGTACGATGGAAGATTCAGCATTTCTCCGACTTACTGATAGAAGACGGAGAAACCTTTGCAGGGTTCTTTGGGAGGACTACAAGATGTTGCTTGACGATTTGCCGACATCCATCTAGAAGAAGCATTCCACGGGAAGAGGCAAGACGGCTCAAGATCTCGGAGTTCTTCGTGGGCTACTGTTGGGGATATGCTATATGGGTATCCTCATAGCATGTCTCTTATCCGACTAACCCGGGTGGCCCATAGTCGGTAGCATGGCCTATGGCCTGCTAGGCGTCCCAGTTAGGTGGATCTAGAAGGGAGGCCCATGCCAGATAAAGGAAGGCTACGGTGGAGTCACCAGCGTACTGGAGCCTTGGAGTGCAAGATACACAAGACTAGTAATAGACGGTATAGAACTCTGTAACCTGTCCGGCTAGGACTTTTCCCTGTAACCCTAGGACCTGGCGACTATATAAGTCGGGCCTATGGGAGCCTTCAGGGCATGATAACTTACACTTTCTAGTCACCTCGCATAGCGAACCTAATCTCTGTAACCCGGCGTATTGCCATTATAGTGATTTATAGCAGGAGTAGGATTCCACCACCGTTGTAGGATCTGAACCTGGGTAAGCTGTGTTACCTCGTACCCGTCAACCGTCCGCCTTACCCCACGTCTCTAAACACGCACTATGAGGAACCCTCCATGGCGTACTCGTCGGCAATACCACGACATGCGATGCCTCACGCCTGTCACGGTTGCTTGTCGGACGCGGAGGGCCATGGTGTGACCTGCTTCTGTGTCCTTGGTTGCGCTCTCCGGCATGACGGGTCTGCTCCGCGTTGTCGCGGATGAGGATGCCGCACTTCTTTGGTGGGGGCATATCCATATGATGGTGAGCCTTGTAATCTTCGCGATGTCGGGGGGATCGGGGCGATGGCGATGGTTGACGAGGTCAGGCCTTTTCTCCATGGTAGGAGGATATGGGGATAGCATCCTTCCTGTTGCGCGCATCCCTCTGTCTTCGTTCTGATGAACCCGTCCGGGACCCGACATCAAGAGGAGATCTATCCCTTGGCGGTTTAAGCTGGGTAGACTGGCAAAGTGCTATGTCGGACTCAAGCCTCTGGGAGGTGGCCTTTTCCTGCTGCTTCACCACCTTGTCCACTAGGTCATAGACCTATTCCACTGCCTCGGGCGATCTATCATGTTCCAGAAGGGTCTTGGCGATGGCGAGGTTAAGGAGTGGGGTGGGCATCACCTGCTTGCCTTCACTGTCAATGTATGGCTTGGCTTGTGCCGGCTTCGAGGGAGCCCATCCTAGGGTGCGCCGTACACCAGGATCGTTGATGACGCGAGCTAGAGCTTTCTTGGCCTTTTGCTGCTACAGCAAAGTCTTGTACTCGGCCTCCATTGCTCTAGCTTTTTATATGGACTTCTGCGCGTTGACCAGATCTCGATCTAGCTTAGCGCCTTGCTCCGTGATGGCCTACGCTTCCTCCAGCAGCTGCTGGCGCTTCTCGTCAAGCTGGGTCACGTTCCGGATATGAGCGACGGTTAGTGGATCGACGAGGAGATTGTCGTACATCACTCTATCAGCCGGAGTAACTTGGGCTGCTGTAGACGTGGATGCCGGAGGCGGCAAGTTTGCTTTGTTGTTTGCTCGGGCCGGTGCCGAGTTCCTTCGGCTGCTGCCTGGGTTAGGCGGAGGAGGCATGACCTTTGCGTGATCGTCGTCAGAAGTAATAAGTGGCCCCTTCCCCTTCTCCAGCGCTGTAGGCGGAGTTCGTCCGGGTTGATCTTCATCCATTTCAATGGTGACGAAGACCTCTCGAGACGTGACGGCATTGTTGGCTTGCTCGTCGCGCGTGTATTCGTCCTCCATCTCCTGCATGGCGGAGTCTAGCTCTTCTGGACTGAAATCTATCTCCTCTAAATGTGTACTGAAATCGGCATAAAGCGCGTCAATAATAGAGTCGAAGGGTGCTAGGACTTCCTCGATGACGGGCGGTGGAGGTGCAACAACAGCGACGATGACTGGAGGTGGCGGCGCAGTAGCGACGATGGCGGCCGGAGGCAGTGGTGGCGGCGGCTGAATCGGAGGGTCTCCGTCAATGAGTGCAAGCACCTTCTGGGCTACTGCGTCAGCTTCCGCATAGTTGTTGACGGTGCTCACCATCTCTTCAAGGGTAAGGCGTCCTGTTGCCTGCTGCCGTCTTAGAGAATGCCGAAGAAGCATGCCATGGTCCAGTCCTTCCACGAAGTGATACAAAGCATTATCATCAGGGTAGTGGGCCAGATCGGCTCGTATACGGAGCCACCTAGCCAAGTAATCGCGGGGGGTTTTGCCCTCTCTCTGAACGCAACACGCCAGATAGAAGATGGTAACCACTCCGACAAACTTGGATCTCTGTTGTCCAGACGCACGGGCGAAGCCGGTGGATTTGCAGCGATCTTCCACCTTTATATCCTGCACAGGGGCGGTTTGGGTGAGCCTTGAATTTTTCCGATCTTTGCGAGTAAACTCCGAAGAGAGATCTGACATCGATCCTTCCGCGAGCGTATCCTTCCTGTAGGAGGTCCATGCAGGCCTTGAATTTTTCCGATCTTTGCTGGCAAACTCCAAAGAGAGATCCGACATCGATCCTTCCGCGAACGTATCCTGCCTGTAGGCGGACCGTGTGGGCCTTGATGCTCCTCCGACTCCCAGGGAACTAGTGCTCGAGTCGGTTTTGCCAATGAAGAGGTGGATGTCTCCGATAGGAATGATCGAACACTGTGTAGGGTTCGTCTTCGCCGGGATCCAGAACTCATCGGGAGGGACGATCGAACGTTGCCGGAGAAGAGAACGCGACCGATGGCTACGGTTTCACCGATTCCCGCGAAGATCTTGGTCCTCGCCTGCTGAAGAGCCTGAAGCGCCTCTTGCCACACGGTGGGCGCCAACTGTCGTGGTATTGCCGACGAGTACGCCATGGAGGGGTCCTCACAGTGCGTGTTTAGAGACGTGGGGGAAGGTGGACGGTTGATGGGTACGAGGTAACACAGCTTACCCAGGTTCAGATCCCACAACGGTGGCGGAATCCTACTCCTGCAATAAATTACTATAAGGGCAATACGCCGAGTTACAGAGATAGGTTCTCCGTGCGAGGTTGTATGAATCGATGCCCTAAAGGCTCCCATAGGCCCGACTTATATAGTCGCCAGGTCCTAGGGTTACAGGGAAAAGTCCTAGCCGGACAGGTTACAGAGTCCTACACCGTCTATTAGTAATCTTGTGTATCTTGCACTCCAAGGCTCCGGGTACGCTGGTGACTCCACCGTAGCCTTCCTTCATCCTGCATGGGCCTTCCTTCTGGATCCATCTAACTGGGCCTCCCAGCAGGCCATGGGCCATGCTACCAACTGTGGGCCACCAGGGTTATCCGGATGGGAGACATGCTACGATGATACCCATATAGCATATCCCCAACACCGCTCGTGGAGGTGGAGGCCAGCCCTGTGGTGAGGGGCGGCGGCCACACCGGCCAGGGTAGGGCCAGTGGTGGGGGCGGCAGTAGCTGCACGCCGGGGAGTGCCGGTATCCAAGGCACGGTCGCCGGAACGGTGGCGGCGGGCTGTAGTGGGAGCGCCCATCTCTAAACTAATCCACCTAGCATACTTGATTGCCTTCAAAAGTAATTTCAATCATTATCGCACGATATCTGTCTCTTCCGTTCATTCTCTGAGATGTCAAGTAATTAATATCTCATTCATTTCTTTTTTTCCGGACAGGGTTTGGAAAAGGTTCACGAAGGGCGTTCAGGGTGAATGGCGTAAAAAGCTGACTTTTCGTATGGCCCCGGTAAGTAGTACGAGAGCTTGGTCCTCGCATCTCTTCAATTCTAGTCTCCATAGAATTATCATGCTTGATATTATTTGATTGAATTATATTCTCGATCAAAAAGCGTGCGACGCAGCCACAGGGGACTAATTTATGTGGATATTACGTATGCGAGTTCATTCGTGGGTGTATGGAGCAGGGAACGGACTTTATTCGAGTATGTAAACAATATATTCACAATTTATTTTATACCATAATTTTTGTTGAGTTCCATTCATAACAATCTACTTCTTTATATATAGAAGGATGCGATGTGTGATAAGCTCCTACCGCATGAACGCCTACTAGCAATTCAAGAGGAGTTGTTGGTATTTTTGCTCAGGGACGTCATAAACACAAAAAGAGAGTACAACGTGGATAGACCTTCGTGTAATCATGGATAGACACAAAAGGACAATATTCGTGTAATATAATGATCTTCGTTTAAATTAAATAGACGAGCTCTAGTCTCGGTTGTGTATATATTTATATATGTTTATGTAATCGTGAGAGAAATTATATGATATATGCATCATATATACAACATGTAGTAGCGTGGAATAATATGTATATGAAAACACAATTGTTTGAAATGAAAACACAAAATGAAAAATAATCGAACACAAAAAAAAGAAAACCCTAAAACCCCACCTCCTGCCTCGGAAGCAGGTTGGTGCAAAACGCTGCCGCGTCAGAAGAACTTTAGTCCCGGTTCATGGTACGAACCGGGACTAAAGATCCTCTAGCCTAGCGCGCGCAGCGGGGCCACGTGGAGACAATCTAGTCCCGATACGTTAGTCTCAGATTGCAATCCGGGACTAAAGCCTCTTACAAACTGGGACTAGAGTCCTATTTTCTACCAGTGATACCATTTCACATTATAATTGCTTTATTTTATGTTGTTCGTATGTATCTATTTTACATCCATTAGATAGTCGGTAAAATTTAATCCCTCAAATAAGGTCTAGTCGGTTTTCCCTCCAGTGTTTGCACCATCACAAGTCGGACATTTTTGGTAGTGGGCTCATAAAATTGGGGTGCTACCAATTCTTTCCGACTAGGTTGGTTCAAGTCGGAATCTTACAGCAGAAACACTCGGTAAGCTAGACGGGTCTATCACAACGATTGTGGGACTCGGTTAAAATTCCAACAGGATCCAGGGCATGAGATTCCACTCGACCAACATGAGTCGTATGAGATATGATTGACAAGGAGTTCTCTACATAAACCTTCTGACGGCTAGCAGTGACGCTAAATATCACTAGTTGACTTGCTTATCTAGGATCTTGAATCACTAAGTAACCATCGGAGGGGTGTTGGTATGCTTGCGGTGGGAGCATAAGTATTAAAATGTTTAATATGCTTGCTCTTTTATGAATACGTGTCTAGTGTTTTGCATATTTTCTGTTGTAGATCATGGCACCAAGTAGCAGTCACCCTCAGATATCCGGTTTTTCTTTGAGAACCATTCTTGAAAAAGATAAACTGAATGACACTAATTTTACCAACTGGTATCAAAATCTGAGAATCGTTCTCAAACAAGAAAAGAAGGACCATGTCCTAGACAACCCACTTCCAGATGAGCCGGATGAGAATGTGACTATCGCTGCCACCAATGCGTATCGTCAGACTAAGGATGAGTCCACGTAAATAATTTGTCTTATGCTTGCTCACATGGAACTGGTCTTGCAGCAGCAGTTTGAGAATGTTGAGGCCTACAATATGATCAAAAACCTCAAAAGTATGTTTAGGCTCAGGCAAAGACTAAGAGGTACCAATTCTCTCAGGCTTTGCTGAGTTACAAGCTTAAGGATGGTGATCCACTGAGTTCGCATGTGATCAAGATGGTTGGTTATGCAGTCTCTAGAAAGGATGGGCTATCCCATTAGTGAAGAGTGCGCCACTACTAGGAAAACGACTGTTCGTGGCGCACCTAAATGGGCATCTGTGGCGCACTAGCAGTGCGCCACTATCCTCGTGCTACGGCTATCTCTTACCCATAGCGCACTGCCTGGTGCGCTACGGTTATATGGGGATAGGCGTAGCGCACTACCAGGTGCGCCACTGGTAGGGGTACAGAGTGCGCCACGAATGTGTTTTTCAAAAAAAATGCAAAAAACACCCTCGTTTTGAATTGCAAAAGCAATCGGGTCCGTGCGCCGCCGTCGTGTCGCCTCGCTAGAGCATGGTCGTGTCCACGACCTACCACCGCAGGGAGGTGCGGGAGGTCGTGGCCGTGGTAGTCCTTGCCGGCATCGAGGCAGTAGATGGTTGGAGAAGGGGGGGTACGAAGAGAGGGAGGAAGAGAAGAAGAGAGGGAGGAAAGGATGTAGGTGAGGAGAAGGAGGCCGCCGTCGCCTGTCGTCGCTACGAGGAGGAGGAGGCCGCCGTCGCCGGTCGTCGCTGCGAGGAGGAGGAGGCCGCCATCGGCCGTCATCGCTGCGAGGAGGAGGAGAAGGCCGTCATCGTGTCGCTGTCACTTGAAGGAGAGGAAGAGGCCGAAGAAAGGATGCCGGAGAAAGGTGGCCAGAGATAGGTGAAGGGGAAGGAGTGGAAGGAGGAGAAGGAGAAGGAGAAGGAAAAGGGAGAAGGAGAAGGAAAAGGGAGAAGGAAAAGGGGGAAGTTGAGGGGTAGGTGGGCGGGGTGGTGATTCAAATTTGAATCACGCCCAAGCTTTTCCATGGCGCACTAGGTGGTGCTGCGCTACGGTTATGTTTTCCTCTTTTTTTCTGCAGGAAAAAATGGTCTTTTGACCGTAACTTTGTAAATCTAAAAAATCTCTAAACGACCGGAGCATTTTGGTATATTATACGATTTTTTTCGATATCGTATGCAAAAGTTACGGCCATTTTACCGTGGCATGACTTTTTTGCATATAAAGTCGAAATTATTGTTTGTTAATTTTCCTACAAACTATACCACGTTACCTACCTAAATATGAAAGGATTATATTTTTGGAAGTGTTTATCATTTTATTTTATTTTTTTCAAAACCTAAAAAGGTGATCCGGGGGGTGGAGTTAGTGCAGGACACTTAGCCGTAGGCCACTAGGGCAGAGTGCCCTACGGCTAAGACGACCCAGCTCCTGCAGCACAACCGTAGCACACCTTGACCTAGTGCGCTACGGGTATGTGTGTTGCGTCCACTTGTGCCCTGGCCCACACATAGCCGTGGCCCACCACCCCCATGTGCGCCACGCTTATGGCAGTTAGTCGTAGGGCACCTGTGGGCAGTGCGCCATGCCTATTTTACCCATGGGGCACCACTAGCAAGTGCGCCATAGAAGTGTGGATTACCTATAGCCGTTTTCCTAGTAGTGAGCGACGAATATAATTCTGAACTCTCTTCCTAGTGTGTAAGGTCAGTTCATATCGAACTACCACATGCATGGTATGGATAAGAAGCTCACTAAATTGCATGGGATGCTCAAGCAGATAGGGGAAGATCTGAATAAACGTGCTAGTCAAGTGTTGATGGTGCAGAATAAGGCTAAGTTCAAGAAAAGTTCTTGGACTAAGAAGAAGGCTAAGTCGGGAGGGAGGCAGGCTTAGAACCCGGTCCCAAGCTCTTCCTCGGGGACTAAGCCATCTTCTTCAGCCGGATCCACTTGCTTCTACTGCAAGTCGGATGGCCACTTCAAGAGGAACTGTAGCAAGTATTTGGCTATTAAAGCCAAGAGTGGAGGTGTGACTTTTGGCTTAGGTACGCTTGTTTGCAATGTTATAGACATTTATCTTAATGATGCACCTAAGAGTTCTTGGGTAGATGATACCGGATCAGTTATTTACATATGCAACTCATTGCAAGGACAGGTAAGAACTAGGAGCATAGCAAGAGGCGAGGTTGATATCCGAGTCGGCAAGAAAGCAAGAGTCGCTGTGTTAGAAGTCGGCACAATGAAACTTCATTTACCTTCCGGATTCATTATCATACTAAATAATTGTTGTTATGTTCTAGTGCTTAGTCGAAACATTATTTTTGCTTCATGTTTGATGAGGCAAGGCTATGAGTCGAATATTAGGACTAATGGTTGTTATTTATATTTGAATGATATGTTTCATGGCTTTGCACCCGTCTAGAACGGGTTATTTATTTTTAATCGCTTCGGCGAAATTCTGGCGATGATGCGCTCGCCTTGCTTTGGGAAGAAGTGGGCACGGTCAGTGAGAGGTGGGGAGTGAGATGGTGTTCTGAAATCAAATGGGGGCGGCATCTATTTATAGTGCGACGAGGGAACTGTTGGGGATATGCTATATGGGTATCCTCATAGCATGTCTCCTATCCGGATAACCCGGGTGGCCCACAGTTGGTAGCATGTCCCATGGCCTACTGGGCGGCCCAGTTAGATGGATCCAGAAGGGAGGCCCATGCCGGATAAAGGAAGGATACAGTTGAAGTCACCGACGTACCCGGAGCCTTGGAGTGCAAGATACACAAGACTAGTAATATACGGTGTAGGACTCTGTAACCTGTCCGACCAGGACTTTTCCCTGTAACCCTAGGACCTGGCGAATATATAAGTTGGGCCTATGGGAGCCTTTAGGGCACAATCTTAGACGTTCATATAAAACTTCAGACAACCTCGCACAGCGAAACTATCTCTGTAACTCGGCGTATTGCCCTTATAGTGATTTATAGCAAGAGTAGGATTCCGCCACCGTTGTGGGATCTGAACCTGGGTAAGTTGTGTTACCTCGTACCCGTCAACCGTCTACCTTCCCCCACGTCTCTAAAAACGCACTGTGAGGACCCCTCCATGGCGTACTCGTCGGCAATACCAGGACAGTTGGCGCCCACCGTGGGGGAAGAGGCGCTTCAGGATCTTCAGCGGGCGAGGACCAAGATCTTCGCGGGAATCGGCAAAACCGTAGCCATCGGTCGCGTTCTCTTCTCCGGCAACGTTCCGATCGTCCCTCCTGACGAGTTCTGGATCCCGGCGAAGACGAACCCTACGCGATGTTCGATCGTTCCTATCGGAGACATCCACCTCTTCATCGGCGAAACCGACTCGGGCACTAGTTCCCTGGGAGTCGGACGAGCATGAAGTCCCGCACGGACCGCCTACGAGAAGGATACGTTCGCAGAAGGATCGATGTCGGATCTCTCTTTGGAGTTTACCGGCAAAGATAAGAAAAATTCAAGGCCCACCCAAACCGCCCCTATGTAGGATATAAAGGTGGAAGATCGCTGCAAGTCCGCCGGCTTCGCTCGTGCGTCTGGACAGCAGAGATCCAAGTTCGTCGACATGGTTACCATCTTCGATCTGGCGTGTTGCGTTCAGAGAGAGGGTGAAAACCCCCACGATTACCTTGCTAGGTGGCTCTGTATACGAGACGATCTGTCCCACTACCCCGATGATAATGCTATATACCACTTTGTGGAAGGACTGGACTGTGGCATGCTTCTCCGGCAGTCTCTACGACAGCAGCAGGCGTCAGGACGCCTTACCCTCGAAGGCATGGTGAGTACCATCAATAACTATGCGGAGGCTGATGCGGCAGCCCAGACAGCGCTTGCGCTCATTGACGGAGATCCTCCGATTCAGCCGCTGCCACCACCGCCTCCGGCCGCCATCGTCGCAGCTACGCCGCCACCTCCAGTCATCGTCGCTGTTGTTGCACCTCCACCGCCCGTCATTGAGGAAGTCCTGGAACCCTCCGACTCTGTTATTGACGCGCTTTATGCTGACTTCAGTGCAGATTCAGAGGAGATAGATTTCAGTCCAGAAGAGCTAGACTCCGCCATACAGGAGATGGAGGAGGAGTACACGCGCGACGAGCAAGCCAAAAACGCCATCACGTCTTTAGGGGTGTTTGTCACCATTGGGACAGCGATGGATGAAGATCAACCCGGACGAGCTTCGCATACAGCGCTGGAGAAGGGGAAGGGGCCACTTATTGCTGCCGAAGATGATCGCACAAAAGTCATGCCTCCTACGCCTAACCCAGTACAGCAGCCGCAGGAACTCAGCACTGACCCGAGCAACAACAACACCGCAAACGTGCCACCTCCGGCATCTACGTCTGCAGCAGCCCAAGTTACACCAGCTGATAGAGTGATGTACGGTAATCTCCTCGTTGAACCACTTACCGTAGCTCATATCCGGAACGTGACTCAGCTTGACGAGAAGCGCCAGTAGCTGCTGGAGGAAGCGCGGGCCATCGCGGAGCAAGGCTCTAAGCTAGATCGATATCTGGTCAACGCGCAAAAGTCAATAGAGAAAGCTAGAGCAATGGAGGTCGAGTACAAGACTTTGCTGCTGCAGCAAAAGGCCAAGAAAGCTCCAGCTCGCATCATCAACGATCCTAGTGTAAGGCGAAACCTAGGATGGGATCCCTCAAAGCTGGCACAAGCCAAGCCATACATTGACAGTGAGGGAAAGCAGGTGAATCCCACCACACTCCTTAACCTCGCCGTCGCCAAGACCCTTATGGAGCAGGATAGATCGCCCGAGGCAGTAGAACATGTCTATGACCTAGTGGCCAAGGCGGTGAAGCAGCAGGAAAAGGCCACCTCTCAGAGGCTTGAGTCCAACCCAGCGCTTTGCCAATCTAGCCAGTATAAGCCTCCAAGGGACAGATCTCCTCTTGATGTCGGGTCCTAGACGGGTTCATCAGAACGAAGATGGAGGGATGCGCGCAACAGGAAGGATGCTATCCCCATATCCTCCGACCACGGAGAAAAGGCCCGAACTCGTCTCTCATCGCCACCGCCCCGGTCCCCCCGACATCGCAAAGATCACAAGGCTCACCATCATACGGATATGCCCACACCAAAGTAGTGCGGCATCGTCATCCGTGACAACGCGGAGCAGACCTGTCAAGACAGAGAGCGCAACCAAGGACACAGGAGCAGGTCACGCCATGACCATCCGCGTCCAACAAGCAACCGTGACAGGACTGCCACCTCCGCCTCCGTCACCACCAAGCAGTTACCATGGCAGAGGAGGCCCGCGTCGTTCACGCAGCCCATCCCCTGTTGACAAGAAGAAGATCCCGGAGATATACGATGCACGTTCGCGGATCGATAAGATCCAAGAGGCCCGGGAAGGACCATACCTGGGACCATGTTGCTTTGGACCTGCAATACGGTCCACAACTTACCCCAAAGGTTTCCGGATTGACAAGAACATCAAGCCCTATGACGGCACCGCCAAGCCAGGCACATGGTTGCAGGACTACGGCAACACGGTGGAGATTGCCGGAGGCAACCCCAATGTCGCTGTCAAGTACCTCCCATTAATGTTGGTGGGCACGGCCCGTCAATGGATCGACGACTTGCCGGAGAAATCCATCTACAATTGGTTGGGCATGCAAGAAGCGTTCACCAAGAACTTTGAGGGTACATACAAGCGTACCTACACTGTTGGCGATCTATAGCAGTGTGTGCAAGAGAAAGACAAGACATCTTGCGCCTACCTCTCCTGCTGGCTGGACATGAAGAATTCCTGCGTAGGAGTGCACACTCAGACCGCCATGGCCGCCTTCATCGACGGGTTGGAAAGGGGAACGTTGCTCCGACATAAGCTGAAGCGCTTGTAGGACAATCACCAGCTTGACTTGAATCAGATGATCCAGTTGGCTAGTGAGTTCGCAGCTACCGACGATGATGCTCGCGGCTCTTTGCCGGCAATGGCCATTCCAACTCAAGCCTGGAGGAACAGAATTACAAAGCATAAAACCGCTCGAGAAGAAAAGCAATCTACCGACATGGTCGCTATGACTTTTGCAGGACGAGGTGATGGCGGGCAACATGGCCGACGACGGGGAGCTGGCCGTGTGCAGCAACGAGGAAGTGAAACTACCTCGACACCGCTCCGCGTTCCCCAAACCTACGAGGAGTACCGTCATATGCCGTGCCTCATACACCTCGACGTCAATGGCAAGGCCACCCATACCAATTGACACTGCAAGTTCGTCAACGACCTCAAGGAAGACCCGGAGTCCGGCTACAAGCGAAGATGGAAAAACAGACCGTGAGGCAAGGGCAAGGGGAAGAAGAAGGAGGAGGAGTCCAAGCATTCAAGTGACATGGATGAGGACGTTGACCCCAAGCACGTCGCCAAGAGAGACGACGAGGGCAAGAACCCCTTCGCGAAGAAGACGCCAGTCTACCACACTTTCCTTGGCACCCCCACCGTCCGACAACTGAAGACCTCCCTGAGGATCCTAATGGCTACTCTCCCGCCAGTTCCACAGTACTTGCGCTGGTCATAGGTTCCAATAACTTGGGACAGGACGGACCACCCAGACCTTATATCTACAGAGAACCAGTACGCCATGGTCATAAACCCCTTGATTGACGGCGTGGAGTTCACCAAATGTATGGTGGATAGTGGAAGCAGCATCAACATCATGTACCTAGATACACTACAGAAGATGAACTTGACGGAGGCAAACCTTCCACGGCGTAGTTCCTGGTCGTAAGGCTTGGTGCCTTGGGTGCATCACACTTCCGGTTGCCTTTGGCGATGTTAATAGTTACCGCCAAGAGCGCATGACCTTCGAGGTAGTCCCCTTCAAGAGCATGTACCACGTCATATTTGGCTGCGACATATTCCACACGTTCATGGCCAAGCCATGCTTCGTCTACAACACACTCAAGATACCTAGACCAAACGGTGTCATCACCGTATCTGGAAGCTTTACCAAGGCAAGGGACCGCGAGATCAATGAAGCAGCCGTTGCGGAAGATGTCCTCTATATCGAAGAATTCAAAGAGATCCAGAGCAAGGTCGATGACTTAGAGATGCCCGCATCGATGAAGCAGATCTCCGACTCTGTTACTGCATTCATGGCCGCCATCGAGACCAAGCAGGTGGAACTTGTGGTAGGCGATGCCTCCAAGGTCACCGCCATTGGGACGAACCTGGATCCCAAATAGGAAAGCACGCTCGTCGAGTTCCTCGTGAGAATAGGGACATCTTTGCCTGGCAACCTGCCGACATGAAAGGTGTGTACCTAGGAACTTGCCGAGCACAGCTTAAATATTGATCCAAATCCAAATCAGTGAAACAACCTCTACGACGCTTTGGAGATGATAAGAGACTGCCATTGGCAAAGAGATAGCTAGGTTACTTAAGGCTAGATTTATCCGAGAAGTCCTTCACACCCAATGGGTGGCCGATCCTGTACTTGCCCCAAAAAGGGAACCAATGAATTAAGAATGTGCGTTGATTACACCGGCTTGAACAAAGCATGTCCCAAAGATCCGTTTACTTTGCCTCGCATTGACCAAGTCATTGACTCGACGGCTGGCTCGGAACTTTTGTGTTTTCTCGATGCATACTCAGCATACCACCAGATAAAGATGAGGAAGTCGGACCAATTGGCCACTTCGTTCACTACCCCACACGACACGTTTTGCTATGTTACGATGCCCTTTAGGCTGAAAAAAGCAGGTGCTACGTACCAGCGGACAATGCAATGTTGCCTTCACGATCAAATTGGTCGGAACGTTCACGCCTATCTGGACGATATCCCGGTGATGTCTAAAAAGTCAAACGACCTAATCTCCGACTTAAACGAAACCTTTGATAATCTCCAGAAATACAACATGATGCTTAACCCTAAGAAGTGTTGGGAATATGCCCTAGAGGCAATCATGTATGATGATATTTCCCATTGTATTCATAAAGATATTAAGTAGTCCTTGTATAAACATCTGATGTGTATTATTGAATATGTGATTCGGTTGTGGAACTATGCATTCATGTTGTTTGTACAAATATCCTTGGTCATTGAGGTTGTGCTGGACACACAACTTACACCAATGTGAAAGTTGGCTTGATGACTCGGTTCCACTTGTCATGGGCATGGAGATGCTATTCCAACTTACACAGATTCGACTAAAGAGTTTAGCGAGTCGGATTGACCCATATTGAGGTACAACGAACAAGTTGTCATTTGTATATCTCAATCAATGTAATCCTTAGACCTGAGGTTGTTGCATAGTCCGAGTTGTGGATCACCGACTTAGGTTCTGTCAAACGTTGATCCGTAACTGGGCAGTTATAAAGGCAGGGTTCGGGTCGACTGAGAATCAAGCTGCGTGATGTGAATAACCAAGATGGGATTTTGCCCCTCCACTTGGAGAGATATTCTCTGGGCCCTCTTGTGAGATATGATTCGGAAAGCATGGCCATGCACGACTCGGTTAAGTGTTCACCGAGGTGATCGACTAAGAGTTAGTCGGGTGAATCACTTATCTCGGATCGAGAAGAGAGTCAGACTATTTAAGGGATGACATATATTCGCCTATAGTGTGACAAGGTATATCGTGAGGCAAAAGGGAGGACGCATGTCGCATTCGAAAGGCAAGTCGTCATGACTCTTTGGTACTTGGGAGTTGGCACGTTCTTCTAGGAGCCGCTACCGACAGATCGATTGTGAGTCGGACTCCAATTGTGTCCAAGTAGCCATGAGCCTGCGAGGTCACACACTTAAGAGCGGGAGCAAGTTCGGATTGGATCTGAACATGTAATCTGGTTGGGTTGGACCTTAACTTGATTAGGACTGAGTTAGTGAGTTGGACTCACGGTGACTAGTGTTATATGGGCTTTAGTGAATGGTTCGCGCGAGCGGAGCCCACGTTCACTCCCTATATATAGTGGAGCACCTTAACCCAAAAAGGTTAATCGTTGTTCGGTTAGGTCATTCCATGTGTTGGAAACCCTAGCTCCACAGCAGTGCTGCCTCCGTAACGAACCTAGCAGTTCGCCGCCGGCGCTCCTCCTTGTACGTGTGGATACCAGCAGAGGTTTTGTGCGATCCGCACCAGGACGATAGGATCGTGTGGACTGCACTGCATCAACTGACGCGCTTCATCAGTAATCCGCAACCGCGCGTCTAGTGGTAAACCTCGTGGCCTTCTACCTTAGCTAGATCTTGGTATCACCACGTTAGAGGAAATTTTTTTGCCCTCCTCTAGATCGCTAAGCTGTTAAGTGAAGAAGAAATCATCATGTTAGACAAGATGATATTGGCAAGACGGAAAAACTGGAGCAATGTCATACACGGAAAATAAATGTCTACCTTTGGGCACTTTCCGTCTACAAACATGTCGTAGGTGAGGGTGAAGCCACGCTTCTTATCCTTCACCTTGACGATGTCCTTGAGGCGGAACTTGACGGAGTCGCTCGAGAAGAGAAGTTGTCCTCGGAGATCCGGAGGGTATCCCTTCGGTCACCGGTGTACTCGTGCATAACCTTCGTGCGGTGCTGCAGAGGTTGGATCCGCCTGAGAACCAGCACATGGCTAGGTCCAAGCCGGTCAGACCCGTCTGCACGAAGCACTCGATCCGCCTTATTGTGCGAGAAGCGTTGAGGTCGGAGGGAAGATAGGCATGGGAACTCCATGTGGGAACTTCAGCGGCAGCTCCATCCACAAAGTCCGGATACGTTACTTCTCGGCCCGCCAAAGGAATGTCGGGGCCGTAGAAGTACGTCCGCTGCCAGTTTTTGCACGACTCGTGGCCGACGATGTCGAGGAACCGCCGGCCAGGATGGATCTTGAAGCTTATGGTGCCACAGTTTCTAAGCTCCTCCCTACTATGTCCGGCTTCACGTTTAACGGTGAAGAAGTATACAAACAAATCTAACCTAGGCCTAATCCCTAGGTAACCCTCACAAAGTGTCGCGAAGTTGCTAAGCACGAAGATACTATTGGGGGAGAGGTTGTGGGGTTGGACCTGGAAGTGATTCAAGACGGACATGAAGAAGTGGGAGATGGGCAGAGAAACGCCGCATACCAATTCCGCCTTGAGGTATACTTTCTCTTCGGCTTGGGGAGAAGGGGTCACCTCGCCGGCCGGCGCCGCCCGCCAGGCGAGCCCCTCCGTCGCAGGGAGGTAACCCTCAGCAACCATCTCTTGGATGTCGCGGCCGGTGATGTCCGATCCGCGCCAGTCGCCTTTGTGTGAGTCTGGCTCCTCTTCCAGGGGCTCCAGCGCCGCCAGATTGTGGTCGCCGCCGGTGGTTTCAATCACCGCCGATGCGGGGATGACCAGACCCTCTGGGGGCACGACGATGGAGCTCGCCGGTTTCGCCGTGGCTTCGCTCGACGCCGCCATTGACGGGGATGAGCTGGTGCTAGCCATGGAGGAGGGAGAGAGTGCGACTGGTGCAAGAGCGAGGCTAGGGTTTCTCGAGGTTTTCGCGGAGAGCTCGAGGAGGCGCGCGACTGGAGGAAGAAGACGATGACGCGAGAGAATGGGGTGAAAAAGTGGCAAGTGTCCCACGGTTACTATTTATCTTACTCTGCGTCAAGATTCGTGCAGCTAATCGGACGGTTGCCGCATAGACGACGTGTTCGTGAACGTGCGTGGTAATTTCGCCACGTCTCCAACCGTCGCCGCCAACGGTTCGTATCACTCGCGCGGGAAAATCGGATATGATTATGTTCTCTGCATGTGTGAGTTACGAGGCGTCGCTGACCTACAGCCTACGTCGCCATAACTGACATGGTAGATGAGCCGTCCCATCGAATATTTCGTCATGGTCGGATTTAATCCGACAACAGGAGCGTACGATGGAAGATTCAGCATTTCTCCGACTTACTGATAGAAGACGGAGAAACCTTTGCAGGGTTATTTGGGAGGACTACAAGATGTTGCTTGACGATTTGCCGACATCCATCTAGACGGAGCATTCCACGGGAAGAGGCAAGACGGCGCAAGATCAAGGAGTTCTTCGTGGGCTACTGTTGGGGATATGCTATATGGGTATCCTCATAGCATGTCTCTTATCCGACTAACCCGGGTGGCCCATAGTCGGTAGCATGGCCTATGGCCTGCTAGGCGGACCAGTTAGGTGGATCCAGAAGGGAGGCCCATGCCAGATAAAGGAAGGCTATGGTGGAGTCACCAGCGTACCGGAGCCTTGGAGTGCAAGATACACAAGACTAGTAATAGACGGTATAGAACTCTGTAACCTGTCCGGCTAGGACTTTTCCCTGTAACCCTAGGACCTGGCGACTATATAAGTCAGGCCTATGGGAGCCTTCAGGGCACGATAACTTAGACTTTCTAGTCACCTCGCACAGCGAACCTAATCTCTGTAACCCGGCGTATTGCCATTATAGTGATTTATAGCAGGAGTAGGATTCCACCACCGTTGTAGGATCTGAACCTGGGTAAGCTATGTTACCTCGTACCCGTCAACCGTCCGCCTTACCCCACGTCTCTAAAAACGCACTATGAGGAACCCTCCATGGCGTACTCGTCGGCAATACCACGACATGCGATGCCTCACGCCTGTCACGGTTACTTGTCGGACGCGGAGGGCCATGGTGTGACCTGCTTCTGTGTCCTTGGTTGAGCTCTCCGGCATGACGGGTCTGCTCCGCGTTGTCGCGGATGAGGATGCCGCACTTCTTTGGTGGGGGCATATCCGTATGATGGTGAGCCTTGTAATCTTCGCGATGTCGGGGGGATCGGGGCGATGGCGATGGTTGACGAGGTCAGGCCTTTTCTCCATGGTCGGAGGATATGGGGATAGCATCCTTCCTGTTGCGAGCATCCCTCTGTCTTCGTTCTAATGAACCCATCTGGGACCCGACATCAAGAGGAGATCTGTCCCTTGGCGGTTTAAGCTGGCTAGACTGGCAAAGTGCTACGTCGGACTCAAGCCTCTGGGAGGTGGCCTTTTCCTGCTGCTTCACCACCTTGTCCACTAGGTCATAGACCTATTCCACTGCCTCAGGCGATCTATCATGTTCCAGAAGGGTCTTGGCGATGGCGAGGTTAAGGAGTGGGGTGGGCATCACCTGCTTGCCTTCACTGTCAATGTATGGCTTGGCTTGTGCCGGCTTCGAGGGAGCCCATCCTAGGGTGCGCCGTACACCATGATCGTTGATGACGCAAGCTAGAGCTTTCTTGGCCTTTTGCTGCTACAGCAAAGTCTTGTACTCGGCCTCCATTGCTCTAGCTTTTTATATGGACTTCTGCGTGTTGACCAGATCTCGATCTAGCTTAGCGCCTTGCTCCGTGATGGCCTACGCTTCCTCCAGCAGCTGCTGGCGCTTCTCGTCAAGCTGGGTCACGTTCCGGATATGAGCGACGGTTAGTGGATCGACGAGGAGATTGTCGTACATCACTCTATCAGCCGGAGTAACTTGGGCTGCTGCAGACGTGGATGCCGGAGGCGGCAAGTTTGCGGTGTTGTTTGCTCGGGCCGGTGCCGAGTTCCTTTGGCTGCTGCACTGGGTTAGGCGGAGGAGGCATGACCTTTGCGTGATCGTCGTCAGAAGTAATAAGTGGCCCCTTCCCCTTCTCCAGCGCTGTAGGCGGAGTTCGTCCGGGCTGATCTTCATCCATTTCAATGGTGACGAAGACCTCTCGAGACGTGACGGCATTGTTGGCTTGCTCGTCGTGCGTGTATTCCTCCTCCATCTCCTGCATGGCGGAGTCTAGCTCTTCTGGACTAAAATCTATCTCCTCTAAATCTGTACTGAAATCGGCGTAAAGCGCGTCAATAATAGAGTCGAAGGGTGCTAGGACTTCCTCGATGATGGGCGGTGGAGGTGCAACAACAGCGACGATGACTGGAGGTGGCGGCGCAGTAGCGACGATGGCGGCCGGAGGCAGTGGTGGCGGCGGCTGAATCGGAGGGTCTCCGTCAATGAGCGCAAGCACCTTCTGGGCTACTGCGTCAGCTTCCGCATAGTTGTTGACGGTGCTCACCATCTCTTCAAGGGTAAGGCGTCCTGTTGCCTGCTGCCGTCTTAGAGAATGCCGAAGAAGCATGCCATGGTCCAGTCCTTCCACGAAGTGATACAAAGCATTATCATCAGGGTAGTGGGCCAGATCGGCTCGTATACGGAGCCACCTGGCCAAGTAATCGCGGGGGTTTTTGCCCTCTCTCTGAACGCAACACGCCAGATAGAAGATGGTAACCACTCCGACAAACTTGGATCTCTGTTGTCCAGACGCATGGGCGAAGCCGGTGGATTTGCAGCGATCTTCCACCTTTATATCCTGCACAGGGACGGTTTGGGTGAGCCTTGAATTTTTCCGATCTTTGCGAGTAAACTCCGAAGAGAGATCTGACATCGATCCTTCCGCGAGCGTATCCTTCCTGTAGGAGGTCCATGCAGGCCTTGAATTTTAACGATCTTTGCTGGCAAACTCCAAAGAGAGATCCGACATCGATCCTTCCGCGAATGTATCCTGCCTGTAGGCGGACCGTGTGGGCCTTGATGCTCCTCCGACTCCCAGGGAACTAGTGCTCGAGTCAGTTTTGCCAATGAAGAGGTGGATGTCTCCGATAGGAATGATCGAACACCGTGTAGGGTTCGTCTTCGCCGGGATCCAGAACTCGTCGGGAGGGACGATCGAACGTTGCTGGAGAAGAGAACGCGACCGATGGCTACGGTTTCACCGATTCCCGCGAAGATCTTGGTCCTCGCCTGCTGAAGAGCCTGAAGCGCCTCTTGCCACACGGTGGGCGCCAACTGTCGTGGTATTGCCGACGAGTACGCCATGGAGGGGTCCTCACAGTGCGTGTTTAGAGACGTGGGGGAAGGTGGACGGTTGACGGGTACGAGGTAACACAGCTTACCCAGGTTCAGATCCCACAACGGTGGCGGAATCCTACTCCTGCAATAAATTACTATAAGGGCAATACGCCGAGCTACAGAGATAGGTTCTCCGTGCGAGGTTGTATGAATCGATGCCCTAAAGGCTCCCATAGGCCCGACTTATATAGTCGCCAGGTCCTAGGGTTACAGGGAAAAGTCCTAGCCGGACAGGTTACAGATTCCTACACCGTCTATTAGTAATCTTGTGTATCTTGCACTCCAAGGCTCCGGGTACGCTGGTGACTCCACCGTAGCCTTCCTTCATCCGGCATGGGCCTCCCTTCTGGATCCATCTAACTGGGCCTCCCAGCAGGCCATGGGCCATGCTACCAACTGTGGGCAACCAGGGTTATCCGGATAGGAGACATGCTACGATGATACCCATATAGCATATCCCCAACACCGCTTGTGGAGGTGGAGGCCAGCCCTGTGGTGAGGGGTGGCGGCCACACCGGCCATGGTAGGGCCAGTGGTGGGGGCGGCAGTAGCTGCACGCCGGGGAGTGCCGGTATCCAAGGCACGGTCGCCGGAACGGTGGCGGCGGGATGTAGTGGCAGCGCCCATCTCTAAACTAATCCACCTAGCATACTTGATTGCCTTCAAAAGTAATTTCAATCATTATCGCACTATATCTGTCTCTTTCGTTCATTCTCTGAGATGTCAAGTAATTAATAACTCATTCATTTCTTTTTTTCCGGACAGGGTTTGGAAAAGGTTCACGAAGGACGTTCAGGGTGAATGGCGTAAAAAGCTGACTTTTCGTATGGCCCCGGTAAGTAGTACGAGAGCTTGGTCCTCGCATCTCTTCAATTCTAGTCTCCATAGAATTATCATGCTTGATATTATTTGATTGAATTATATTCTCGATCAAAAAGCGTGCGACGCAGCCACAGGGGACTAATTTATGTGGATATTACGTATGCGAGTTCATTCGTGGGTGTATGGAGCAGGGAACGGACTTTATTCGAGTATGTAAACAATATATTCACAATTTATTTTATACCATAATTTTTGTTGAGTTCCATTCATAACAATCTACTTCTTTATATATAGATGGATGCGATGTGTGATAAGCTCCTACCGCATGAACGCCTACTAGCAATTCAAGAGGAGTTGTTGGTATTTTTGCTCAGGGACGTCATAAACACAAAAAGAGAGTACAACGTGGATAGACCTTCGTGTAATCATGGATAGACACAAAAGGACAATATTCGTGTAATATAATGATCTTCGTTTAAATTAAATAGACGAGCTCTAGTCTCGGTTGTGTATATATTTATATATGTTTATGTAATCGTGAGAGAAATTATATGATATATGCATCATATATACAACATGTAGTAGCGTGGAATAATATGTATATGAAAACACAATTGTTTGAAATGAAAACACAAAATAAAAAATAATCGAACACAAAAAAAAGAAAACCCTAAAACCCCACCTCCTGCCGCGGAAGCAGGTTGGTGCAAAACGCTGCCGCGTTAGAAGAACTTTAGTCCCGGTTCATGGTACGAACCGGGACTAAAGATCCTCTAGCCTAGCGCGCGCAGCGGGGCCACGTGGAGACAATCTAGTCCCGATACGTTAGTCTCAGATTGCAATCCGGGACTAAAGCCTCTTACAAACTGGGACTAGAGTCCTATTTTCTACTAGTGATACCATTTCACATTATAATTGCTTTATTTTATGTTGTTCGTATGTATCTATTTTACATCCATTAGATAGTCGGTAAAATTTAATCCCTCAAATAAGGTCTAGTCGGTTTTCCCTCCAGTGTTTGCACCATCACAAGTCGGACATTTTTGGTAGTGGGCTCATAAAATTGGGGTGCTACCAATTCTTTCCGACTAGGTTGGTTCAAGTCAGAATCTTACAGCAGAAACACTCGGTAAGCTAGACGGGTCTATCACAACGATTGTGGGACTCGGTTAAAATTCCAACAGGATCCGGGGCATGAGATTCCACTCGACCAACATGAGTCGTATGAGATATGATTGACAAGGAGTTCTCTACATAAACCTTCTGACGGCTAGCAGTGACGCTAAATATCACTAGTTGACTTGCTTATCTAGGATCTTGAATCACTAAGTAACCATCGGAGGGGTGTTGGTATGCTTGCGGTGGGAGCATAAGTATTAAAATGTTTAATATGCTTGCTCTTTTATGAATACGTGTCTAGTGTTTTGCATATTTTCTGTTGTAGATCATGGCACCAAGTAGCAGTCACCCTCAGATATCCGGTTTTTCTTTGAGAACCATTCTTGAAAAAGATAAACTGAATGACACTAATTTTACCAACTGGTATCAAAATCTGAGAATCGTTCTCAAACAAGAAAAGAAGGACCATGTCCTAGACAACCCACTTCCAGATGAGCCGGATGAGAATGTGACTATCGCTGCCACCAATGCGTATCGTCAGACTAAGGATGAGTCCACGTAAATAATTTGTCTTATGCTTGCTCACATGGAACTGGTCTTGCAGCAGCAGTTTGAGAATGTTGAGGCCTACAATATGATCAAAATCCTCAAAAGTATGTTTAGGCTCAGGCAAAGACTAAGAGGTACCAATTCTCTCAGGCTTTGCTGTGTTGCAAGCTTAAGGATGGTGATCCACTGAGTTCGCATGTGATCAAGATGGTTGGTTATGCAGTCTCTAGAAAGGATGGGCTATCCCATTAGTGAAGAGTGCGCCACTACTAGGAAAACGACTGTTCGTGGCGCACCTAAATGGGCATCTATGCTCGTGCTACGGCTATCTCTTACCCATAGCGCACTGCCTGGTGCGCTACGGTTATATGGGGATAGGCGTAGCGCACTACCAGGTGCGCCACTGGTAGGGGTACAGAGTGCGCCACGAATGTGTTTTTCAAAAAAAATGCAAAAAACACCCTCGTTTTGAATTGCAAAAGCAATCGGGTCCGTGCGCCGCCGTCGTGTCGCCTCGCTAGAGCATGGTCGTGTCCACGACCTACCACCGCAGGGAGGTGCGGGAGGCCGTGGCCGTGGTAGTCCTTGCCGGCATCGAGGCAGTAGATGGTTGGAGAAGGGGAGGTACGAAGAGAGGGAGGAAGAGAAGAAGAGAGGGAGGAAAGGATGTAGGTGAGGAGAAGGAGGCCGCCGTCGCCTGTCGTCGCTACGAGGAGGAGGAGGCCGCCGTCGCCGGTCGTCGCTGCGAGGAGGAGGAGGTCGCCATCGGCCGTCGTCGCTGCGAGGAGGAGGAGAAGGTCGTCATCATGTCGCCGTCACTTGAAGGAGAGGAAGAGGCCGAAGAAAGGATGCCGGAGCAAGGTGACCAGAGATAGGTGAAGGGGAAGGAGTGGAAGGAGGAGAAGGAGAAGGAGAAGGAAAAGGGAGAAGGAGAAGGAAAAGGGAGAAGGAAAAGGGGGAAGTTGAGGGGTAGGTGGGCGGGGTGGTGATTCAAATTTGAATCACGCCTAAGCTTTTCCATGGCGCACTAGGTGGTGGTGCGCTACGGGTAAGTTTTCCTATTTTTTTCTGCAGGAAAAATGGTCTTTTGACCGTAACTTTGTAAATCTAAAAAATCTCTAAACGACCGGAGCATTTTGGTATATTATACGATTTTTTTCGATATCGTATGCAAAAGTTACGGCCATTTTACCGTGGCATGACTTTTTTGCATATAAAGTCGAAATTATTGTTTGTTAATTTTCCTACAAACTATACCACGTTACCTACCTAAATATGAAAGGATTATATTTTTGGAAGTGTTTATCATTTTATTTTATTTTTTTCAAAACCTAAAAAGGTGATCGGGGGGTGGAGTTAGTGCAGGACACTTAGCCGTAGGGCACTAGGGCAGAGTGCCCTACGGCTAAGATGACCCAGCTCCTGCAGCACAACCGTAGCGCACCTTGACCTAGTGCTCTACGGGTATGTGTGTTGCGGCCACTTGTGCCCTGGCCCACACATAGCCGTGGTCCACCACCCCCATGTGCGCCACGCTTATGGCAGTTAGTCGTAGGGCACCTGTGGGCAGTGCGCCATGCCTATTTTACCCATGGGGCACCACTAGCAAGTGCGCCATAGAAGTGTGGATTACCTATAGCCGTTTTCCTAGTAGTGAGCGACGAATATAATTCTGAACTCTCTTCCTAGTGTGTAAGGTCAGTTCATATCGAACTATCACATGCATGGTATGGATAAGAAGCTCACTAAATTGCATGGGATGCTCAAGCAGATAGGGGCAGATCTGAATAAACGTGCTAGTCAAGTGTTGATGGTGCAGAACAAGGCTAAGTTCAAGAAAAGTTCTTGGACTAACAAGAAGGCCAAGTCGGGAGGGAGGCAGGCTTAGGACCTGGTCCCAAGCTCTTCCTCGGGGACTAAGCCATCTTCTTCAGCCGGATCCACTTGCTTCTACTGCAAGTCGGATGGCCACTTCAAGAGGAACTGTAGCAAGTATTTGGCTATTAAAGCCAAGAGTGGAGGTGTGACTTCTGGCTTAGGTACGCTTCTTTGCAATGTTATAGACATTTATCTTAATGATGCACCTAAGAGTTCTTGGGTAGATGATACCGGATCAGTTATTTACATATGCAACTCATTGCAAGGATAGGTAAGAACTAGAAGCATAGCAAGAGGCGAGGTTGATATCCGAGTCGGCAAGAAAGCAAGAGTCGCTGTGTTAGAAGTCGGCACAATGAAACTTCATTTACCTTCCGGATTCATTATCATACTAAATAATTGTTGTTATGTTCTAGTGCTTAGTCGAAACATTATTTTTGCTTCATGTTTGATGAGGCAAGGCTATGAGTCGAATATTAGGACTAATGGTTGTTATTTATATTTGAATGATATGTTTCATGGCTTTGCACCCGTCTAGAACGGGTTATTTATTTTTAATCGCTTCGGCGAAATTCTGGCGATGATGCGCTCGCCTTGCTCTGGGAAGAAGTGGGCACGGTTAGTGAGAGGTGGGGAGTGAGATGGTGTTCTGAAATCAAATGGGGGCGGCATCTATTTATAGTGCGACGAGGGAACTGTTGGGGATATGCTATATGGGTATCCTCATAGCATGTCTCCTATCCGGATAACCCGGGTGGCCCACAGTTGGTAGCATGTCCCATGGCCTACTGGGCGGCCCAGTTAGATGGATCCAGAAGGGAGGCCCATGCCGGATAAAGGAAGGATACAGTTGATGTCACCGACGTTCCCGGAGCCTTGGAGTGCAAGATACACAAGACTAGTAATATACGGTGTAGGACTCTGTAACCTGTCCGACTAGGACTTTTCCCTGTAACCCTAGGACCTGGCGAATATATAAGTTGGGCCTATGGGAGCCTTTAGGGCACAATCTTAGACGTTCATATAAAACTTCAGACAACCTCGCACAGCGAAACTATCTCTGTAACTCGGCGTATTGCCCTTATAGTGATTTATAGCAAGAGTAGGATTCCGCCACCGTTGTGGGATCTGAACCTGGGTAAGTTGTGTTACCTCGTACCCGTCAACCGTCTGCCTTCCCCCACGTCTCTAAAAACGCACTGTGAGGACCCCTCCATGGCGTACTCGTCGGCAATACCACGACAGTTGGCGCCCACCATGGGGCAAGAGGCGCTTCAGGATCTTCAGTGGGCGAGGACCAAGATCTTCGCGGGAATCAGCAAAACCGTAGCCATCGGTCGCGTTCTCTTCTCCGGCAACGTTCCGATCGTCCCTCCTGACGAGTTCTGGATCCCGGCGAAGACGAACCCTACGCGATGTTCGATCGTTCCTATCGGAGACATCCACCTCTTCATCGGCGAAACTGACTCGGGCACTAGTTCCCTGGGAGTCGGACGAGCATCAAGTCCCGCACAGACCGCCTACGAGCAGGATACGTTCGCAGAAGGATCGATGTCAGATCTCTCTTTGGAGTTTACCGGCAAAGATCAGAAAAATTCAAGGCCCACCCAAACCGCCCCTGTGTAGGATATAAAGGTGGAAGATCGCTGCAAGTCCGCCGGCTTCGCTCGTGCGTCTGGACAGCAGAGATCCAAGTTCGTCGGCATGGTTACCATCTTCGATCTGGCGTGTTGCGTTCAGAGAAAGGGTGAAAACCCCCGCGATTACCTTGCTAGGTGGCTCTGTATACGAGACGATCTGTCCCACTACCCCGATGATAATGCTATATACCACTTTGTGGAAGGACTGGACCGTGGCATGCTTCTCCGGCATTCTCTACGACAGCAGCAGGCGTCGGGACGCCTTACCCTCGAAGGCATGGTGAGTACCATCAATAACTATGCGGAGGCTGATGCGGCAGCCCAGACAGCGCTTGCTCTCATTGACGGAGATCCTCCGATTCAGCCGCTGCCACCACCGCCTCCGGCCGCCATCGTCGCAGCTACGCCGCCACCTCCAGTCATCGTCGCTGCTGTTGCACCTCCACCGCCCGTCATTGAGGAAGTCCTGGAACCCTCCGACTCTGTTATTGACGCGCTTTATGCTGACTTCAGTGCAGATTCAGAGGAGATAGATTTCAGTCCAGAAGAGCTAGACTCCGCCATACAGGAGATGGAGGAGGAGTACACGCGCGACGAGCAAGCCAAAAACGCAGTCACGTCTTGAGGGGTGTTCGTCACCATTGGGACGGCGATGGATGAAGATCAACCCGGACGAGCTTCGCATACAGCGCTGGAGAAGGGGAAGGGGCCACTTATTGCTGCCGACGATGATCGCGCAAAAGTCATGCCTCCTACGCCTAACCCAGTACAGCAGCCGCAGGAACTCAGCACTGACCCGAGCAACAACAACACCGCAAACTTGCCACCTCCGGCATCTACGTCTGCAGCAGCCCAAGTTACTCCAGCTGATAGAGTGATGTACGGTAATCTCCTCGTTGAACCACTTATCATAGCTCATATCCGGAACGTGACTCAGCTTGACGAGAAGCGCCAGTAGCTGCTGGAGGAAGCGCGGGCCATCGCGGAGCAAGGCTCTAAGCTAGATCGATATCTGGTCAACGCGCAAAAGTCAATAGAGAAAGCTAGAGCAATGGAGGTCGAGTACAAGACTTTGCTGCTGCAGCAGAAGGCCAAGAAAGCTCCAGCTCGCGTCATCAACGATCCTAGTGTAAGGCGAAACCTAGGATGGGCTCCCTCGAAGCTGGCACAAGCCAAGCCATACATTGACAGTGAGGGAAAGCAGGTGAATCCCACCACACTCCTTAACCTCGCTGTCGCCAAGACCCTTATGGAGCAGGATAGATCGCCCGAGGCAGTAGAACATGTCTATGAATTAGTGGCCAAGGCGGTGAAGCAGCAGGAAAAGGCCACCTCTCAGAGGCTTGAGTCCGACCCAGCGCTTTGCCAATCTAGCCAGTATAAGCCTCCAAGGGACAGATCTCCTCTTGATGTCGGGTCCTAGACGGTTCATCAGAACGAAGATGGAGAGATGTGCGCAACAGGAAGGATGCTATCTCCATATCCTCCGACCACGGAGAAAAGGCCCGAACTCGTCTCCCATCGCCACCGCCCCGGTCCCCCCGACATCGCAAAGATCACAAGGCTCACCATCATACGGATATGCCCACACCAAAGTAGTGCGGCATCGTCATCCGTGACAACGCGGAGCAGACCTGTCAAGACAGAGAGCGCAACCAAGGACACAGGAGCAGGTCACGCCATGACCATCCGCGTCCAACAAGCAACCGTGACAGGACTGCCACCTCCGCCTCTGTCACCACCAAGCAGTTACCATGGCAGAGGAGGCCCACGTCGTTCACGCAGCCCATCCCCTATTGACAAGAAGAAGAACCCGGAGATATACGATGCACGTTCGCGGATCGATAAGATCCAAGAGGCCCGGGAAGGACCATACCTGGGACCACGTTGCTTTGGACCTGCAATACGGTCCACAACTTACCCCAAAGGTTTCCGGATTGACAAGAACATCAAGCCCTATGACGGCACCTCCAAGCCAGGCACATGGTTGCAGGACTACGGCAACACGGTGGAGATTGCCGGAGGCAACCCCAACGTCGCCGTCAAGTACCTCCCATTAATGTTGGTGGGCACGGCCCGTCAATGGATCGACGACTTGCCAGAGAAATCCATCTACAATTGGTTGGGCATGCAAGAAGCGTTCACCAAGAACTTTGAGGGTACATACAAGCGTACCTACACTGTTGGCGATCTATAGCGGTGTGTGCAAGAGAAAGACAAGACATCTCGCGCCTACCTCTCCTGCTGGCTGGACATGAAGAATTCCTGCGTAGGAGTGCACACTCAGACCGCCATGGCCGCCTTCATCGACGGGTTGGAAAGGGGCACGTTGCTCCGACATAAGCTGAAGCGCTTGTAGGAAAATCACCAGCTTGACTTGAATCAGATGATCCAGTTGTCTAGTGAGTTCGCAGCTACCGACGATGATGCTCGCGGCTCTTTGCCGGCAATGGCCATTCCAACTCAAGCCCGGAAGAACAGAATTACAAAGCATAAAACCGCTCGAGAAGAAAAGAAATCTACCGACATGGTCGCTATGACTTTTGCAGGACGAGGTGATGGCGGGCAACATGGCCGACGACGGGGAGCTGGCCGTGGGCAGCAATGAGGAAGTGAAACTACCTCGACACCGCTCCGTGTTCCCAAACCTACGAGGAGTACCGTCATATGCCGTGCCTCATACACCTCGACGTCAATGGCAAGGCCACCGATACCAATTGACACAGCAAGTTCGTCAACGACCTCAAGGAAGACCCGGAGTCCGGCTACAAGCGAAGATGGAAAAACAGACCGTGAGGCAAGGGCAAGGGGAAGAAGAAGGAGGAGGAGTCCAAGCATTCAAGTGACATGTATGAGGACGTTGACCCCAAGCACATCGCCAAGAGCGACGACGAGGGCAAGAACCCCTTCGCGAAGAAGACGCCAGTCTACCACACTTTCCTTGGCACCCCCACCGTCCGACAACTGAAGACCTCCCTGAGAATCCTAATGGCTACTCTCCCGCCAGTTCCACAGTACTTGCGCTGGTCATAGGTTCCAATAACTTGGGACAGGACAGACCACCCAGACCTTATACCTACAGAGAACCAGTACGCCATGGTCATAAACCCCTTGATTGACGGCGTGGAGTTCACCAAATGTATGGTGGATAGTGGAAGCAGCATCAACATCATGTACCTAGATACACTACAGAAGATGAACTTGACGGAGGCAAACCTTCCACGGCGTAGTTCCTGGTCGGAAGGCTCGGTGCCTTGGGTACATCACACTTTAGGTTGCCTTTGGCGATGTTAATAGTTACCGCCAAGAGCGCATGACCTTCGAGGTAGTCCCCTTCAAGAGCATGTACCACGTCATATTTGGCTGCGACATATTCCACACGTTCATGGCCAAGCCATGCTTCGTCTACAACACACTCAAGATACCCAGACCAAACGGTGTCATCACCGTATCCGGAAGCTTTACCAAGGCAAGGGACCGCGAGATCAATGAAGCAGCTGTTGCAGAAGATGTCCTCTATATCGAAGAATTCAAAGAGATCCAGAGCAAGGTCGATGACTTAGAGATGCCCGCATCAAAGAAGCAGATCTCCAACTCTGCTCCTGCGTTCATGGCCGCCATCGAGACCAAGCAGGTGGAACTTGTGGTAGGCGATGCCTCCAAGGTCACCGCCATTGGGACGAACCTGGATCCCAAATAGGTGTAACACCCTCAGAATCGGACCTATGCAAGTTTGAGCAAAATTCGCCAAACCCGCATAGAAACGATTCAAAGGTGCCCACCAGGCACTTTCGTGCGGGTGGAAAACGAAGTAATAACATTACACAACAGCCCTCGATGGGACCCACAGAACAGGTATATATAACAGCGACTCAAAGAGTCAAGAAGGCAAATATAATATACAAAGATCCAAATCACCTTGAAAACGATAGAGCGTCCAGCTACGGACAAGATGCAAATGGGGCTAAGAGCCCTGAAGAATAACCAATGGCGTCCATAACCCTGCCCAGGCCAAGCCGGAAGGGTAACCCTGCTAACGGCGTCGATCTCAAAACCTGCTTAAACAAAAGGGGTGCCGACAAAGGGCAAAGGAAAAAGAGGAGCGTCAGTACTGAGGCCAATACACGGCGAGGCTAGAATTCGGCGGTCCTCGCCTACATAGGTATGGTGGACTGAGCGGCAGCGGCAGCAGGCACTAAACAACCTATAGAGACTCGATACAACTGGCGGTTATCAGAGAGGGGTGAGAATGACCTATCCGGATCCAACCTGAAACTATCACCAAACAAACCCATCCTGGTGTTTCCCCCTCGAGACCAAACGAGGAAGTCAACCGAGGAACTCACACCGTTGGCAGTTTTACTTATTCAGTTATCGTTGCAGCAATTACTAGTCAGATTTAGATAATCATCCTGATAAAGTAAGCAGTGGGCACTTTTAGTTAACCATTCCGTTATAGTGGCAACAATTACTAATCAGATACAGATAGCATGAGATAAACCCAAAACCCAGCAGTTGTTGGTACTTTTATTCAGCCATTCCGTTGTAGTTGCAATACTTACTAGTCAGATACAATTGTCGCAAGCGACAACCAACAAGTAATTGTGGGCAGTATTAATTAGCCATTCCATTATAGTGAAGCTGATTACTAGTCATTATAAGTCAAATTTATAGCAGTAAACTTTAGTTATGCTTGTCTATGATCGAGAAACTGTGCTCCAAGTCGTCCATATCCGCGGACACGGCTTTCAGAAAGTTTTACCCGGCCGGGGTGCACCAATAGCAACACACACTCGATCAACCTCGGAAAAACCAAATCAAAACCCAACGAGGCCTTCACGACAAAGCAATCACAAGATTCAGAAATATTTCAGGGGGGCACCCCTTAAGTAGATCCCGCAACGGAGTAAGCAAGCTCCGAGACGGACTCAAAGGTCTGCGTCGATGGCTGTAAACGACAGCAGATCCCCAATCGGGGACTGTCGATACCGCGAAAACATCCCGCTTCCAAAACAGTACAGTGTGCAGTACCTCGCACAATCGTAAATAAAGCAGTAAAGCATGGCATAAGTACATGATAGTAATAAAGCCCCAAACTAGTTGTGGCCCCAAGAAATAAGACGGAATCAAGCTCTGGCTAAGGGGGGTCCCATATACCTCCCGGATGTGGATAGCGCGATAAATCAAGGAACAGGTATCAAGTACTCGGGGTCTTACGGGACACAAGTGGGCGTTCGGAAACCAAATATTATCTATCACCCACCGATGCCTCTGCTTATTTCAATTTTAGTTGTTAAACAGGAATTAAAGTGAACAATAAGTAAAACTATGATCAGCTCCAACATCAACATGCGGCAATACATCAACAACTGTGGCATTTGACAACACGCAACATCACTTGAGCAAGCGACTACGACGCGCAAGTCCAACTATCTACCAAACAACAGGTAATAGGATGTGTCCAAGGCAATATAGGGCTGCACGGGATATCACGGGTACGAAATCTAGAGCATCGCAACACAGATAGCAATAGATCAACAGGAGGGAATAAAGACTATAAAAGTAAGATAGGTAGAAAGGGGGAGATGCTCGCCTGAAAACATGCCGAAGGGTTCAATCAGAGATCGGGGCGAAGCTCACATCAACTCAACGGCCTTATCCGCGAAGAAGCAAAACACTAGAATAAACACCGGATGCAATATTTAATACACGGCAGAAGATCGGCATGATGCATGTATGATGTATGGCATGGCAAAGGCGATGCAATTAGGTCATATTAAGCGGAACCGGGGTCCCGACAATTGATTAGGTGGTTCATGTTGTTTAACTTCCCCGCAATTTACAAGTTGTTATAACAAGGCAAGATAAGATACCGGTTCGCTACACAAGTTTAAATGAGGCCAATATAAGGCTGGATTTGCCCGCATATGGGCCCCATATTTAATTATAAGGTGAATCGGCTGAAGGCCCCCAAACCACATGATATGCATGCGAGATGACAGTTCAATATGCAACAAGTTGTTATTATGTTATAAAATAGGGTTCCGGGAAAGGGTTCACACATTAGGGGTCTCAACGATCTTGGGGTTCCGGGGTTCGGGGTTCGACAGGGTCCAGGGTTCGACGGCCTCGGTGGGATCGTTCTCGGACTCCGGGGGTTAGGGTCTTGTCGCATCCGGGGTGAAGCACTCGGCGTGGCGGCGGGGGCGCATCGGGTTCCTCCGGTCGGTGCCGTTCTTGTCGTCGTGCCGATCTTGTCGTGCCCGCGCTTCGGATTCCATGAGGCGACCTTGGCACTCTGTGCCCAAGAAGCAGAACTTGTCGATTCCATTCCAACGGCCTTGTTGTCAGAGGCGAAGATCATAGGGTCTCCGGGGTCTTGACGGCTTCGGGTCCGAGAGGGAGATCTTGGCGTCGGGGTTTCCGTGACGAAGATCTTGTCGCGCGGCGTCAATGCTTCCGGGAAGGAGATCATGAGGTTCCGGCTATGGTGGTTCATCGGGTTCGATCGAGTCGGCGTCGATCTCGGGATCTACCCCTACACGGTCTTCGGGAAACTTGGAGTCCGGGGTTCGTTCCTCGGGGTGGTACTTGTCGCGTTCGAGGGGGTACTTGAAGTCCGGGATGGAGATCTTGGCGAGGCACCGGTACGGGTTCGGGGGTCTCGGCGATGCGTGGTAGCTTGGCAGAACCGAGCCGTGGTCAGCTCACGAGGAGAACCGGACCGACAGCGGCAGCGGCGCTCGGGGTCGGGGCAGCGAGGACGGGGACACGCGGCGCGGCGGCGCTCGGAAGCAGGGGTCGGTGGCGGGGCGAGCTCGCCCGCGCGGTGGAGATGGCCGCGCGGCGGCGCCGGCGGGGGTCGCGGAGGGAGCGGGGCCGGCCTGCAGAGACGGCGGCGGGAGGCGGCGGACGGCCAGAGGAGCACGGCCGGGGCGGGGCGAGGCGAGGCCCAGGCCGGAGCGCGCGGGACGCGGCCGGTCCTGCGAGGCTCGAGGAGGGGCGGCGCGGGCTCGCGGGGTCGTCGTCGGCGGCGAGTTGGGCCAGGCGCGGGCCGGACGCGGCGGGAGGAGGGCGCCTGGGGCGAGGCCGCGCGGAGGGAAGAGCGCAGGGGGGCGAGCGGAAGCCGCGGCGGCGGATGCCGGAGGCGAGGCTCGGCGGCCTGGCGGGAGCGGCTGGGGCCGGTGGTGGCCACAGGCGGCGAGGGAGGCTCCGCGCGGAGCGGGCGGAGGTGGGTCGGGGGAGGGCAGGCGCGCGACGGCGCGCGTGGCGCGGCGCCGGCGCCGGAGAAGGGTGCGGGGGTAGAGGCTGGCGGCGGCGCGCGGAGAAGGGTGCGGGCGGGGTGGAGAGCGGAGAGGCGGAGCTCTGCTGGCGCGGCGAGGGGCGCGCCGGCGAGGGCGAGGTGGAGGAGGACCGGGGGAGGGAGCTTGAGGGGCCGGCAGCGGGCGCGCGGGCGGTGCCGGTGAGGAAGAAGAAGAGAGGCCGCGGCGGAAGAAGGGAGGTTGCGTGCGTGGGGGAGGCCGGGAGTGGTGGGCCAGGGGGACAGGCGGGTCCCGCGTGGGGCCGGGGTGGAACTGAGTGCGTGAGAGTGCGTGTGTTGTGTGCGCTGTGTCTGGGTGTGCTCTGCGTGCGTGTAGTGCGTGCCAGCGTGTGTGGGGTGGGTGAGTGTGAGTGGCGTGGGTTGGGTTTAGACTAGGTGAGGTGGCTTAGTGTGATAGGCTGAGGGGGAGGGGAGAGATGGCGTGGCGAGATCTGATTGGAGGGAGTGAGGTGGAGGCTGGGTTGGGTAGATTAGGTTGGGTGAGTTTAGGATTTAGAGGGCGAGTCTGATTGGACCGATTAAATTTCTGGGGGCGGTCGTTCGGGTCAATCGGCCCGTTCGACTGCCCCGCAAAAATAATTATAATTTTTATTTATTATAAACAAGGCTTTTGCAAACCGATTTCGGGCAAAACAAAATATTCCGGGGACCCGGGTTTTGGCGTTTGAATAAAATACGGGGCGTTTAGAAAACAAAACGGCTTTGCGAAAATAGTTTTAGCAAACAATGCATGATGATGACGATGCAATGCACAAATTCAACGCGATTTTCTAGTAGTGGTTTTGCGGGATGCCACAATTCGACACCACTAACAATGGATCTCGCCCCCGAGATCCGCCTCATGGTACCGGAAGGAAGGTCGGCGTTCTGATCCTTCGCGCTTCGTGTAGATCCTCGCGACACCACTAACAAGAGTTCTTCCGCCATCTTGAAATCGGCGACACCACCAACAAAGGGTCGTTGTCTCTGATCGTCGAGAGAACACTCCGGAGCAACAAAGGACGAAGATAGAGGTATCAAACGATAAGGCCACCTCTAACTTCCATTAGAAGAGGAAGAAGTTTCATTGGTCCACCAGTTCGATGTACAGAGCGAACAGTAAGAGTCGGGTAGGGTGATCAGTCCATCCCGTACCCTAACTATCAACTCTATACATGAGTAGGAGAATCAGGCAACTCAACTCTCGAGATTTAGACTGAAGATCTTCATAGGCGGTATCCGATCAAAGGGGATGATGCCAGCAGGAATCGTATGAAAGACACAATGATTAGGTTGCGCGATGGTTTCATTGGCATGAACAACACGTGCTCAAGGTCGACTCCAACTTCACCAAAGCTCGTCCTTCTCATATGTTTTTCAACGACACTAATATCCAGCAAGGAACACATATGGATAAAGAGCTCAAGAACAAAAGATCGGATGAAGGGCACAACAGACCAGCTGCAGATTGATGATCGTAGCACCTCCGTTACAAAAGGGAGAAAGCGAAGCCCTGAAGGTACGACGGAAACCCAACCACGAGAAATCCTGGACTCGAAGAAAGAGAAGAGAGCGGATTCAAAACACGTAGAGGTAAGAGGAGAACAGCATAGGGGTAAGGAGTAAAATCAGACCTAACCAGAACTATCCAACCGTTTTTTGCAAAAATAGTTTTGACACTCTACTTCGGCCGTTAGCTAGGTTATCCTACAGGCTGGACTTGTGGGGTATCGTAACTGCTGAGCTCTGATACCACTCTGTAACACCCTCTGAATCGGACCTATGCAAGTTTGAGCAAAATTCGCCAAACCCGCATAGAAACGATTCAAAGGTGCCCACCAGGCACTTTCGTGCGGGTGGAAAACGAAGTAATAACATTACACAACAGCCCTCGATGGGACCCACAGAACAGGTATATATAACAGCGACTCAAAGAGTCAAGAAGGCAAATATAATATACAAAGATCCAAATCACCTTGAAAACGATAGAGCGTCCAGCTACGGACAAGATGCAAATGGGGCTAAGAGCCCTGAAGAATAACCAATGGCGTCCATAAACCTGCCCAGGCCAAGCCGGAAGGGTAACCCTGCTAACGGCGTCGATCTCAAAACCTGCTTAAACAAAAGGGGTGCCGACAAAGGGCAAAGGAAAAAGAGGAGCGTCAGTACTGAGGCCAGTACACGGCGAGGCTAGAATTCGGCGGTCCTCGCCTACATAGGTATGGTGGACTGAGCGGCAGCGGCAGCAGGCACTAAACAACCTATAGAGACTCGATACAACTGGCGGTTATCAGAGAGGGGTGAGAATGACCTATCCGGATCCAACCTGAAACTATCACCAAACAAACCCATCCTGGTGTTTCCCCCTCGAGACCAAACGAGGAAGTCAACCGAGGAACTCACACCGTTGGCAGTTTTACTTATTCAGTTATCGTTGCAGCAATTACTAGTCAGATTTAGATAATCATCCTGATAAAGTAAGCAGTGGGCACTTTTAGTTAACCATTCCGTTATAGTGGCAACAATTACTAATCAGATACAGATAGCATGAGATAAACCCAAAACCCAGCAGTTGTTGGTACTTTTATTCAGCCATTCCGTTGTAGTTGCAATACTTACTAGTCAGATACAATTGTCGCAAGCGACAACCAACAAGTAATTGTGGGCAGTATTAATTAGCCATTCCATTATAGTGAAGCTGATTACTAGTCATTATAAGTCAAATTTATAGCAGTAAACTTTAGTTATGCTTGTCTATGATCGAGAAACTGTGCTCCAAGTCGTCCATATCCGCGGACACGGCTTTCAGAAAGTTTTACCCGGCCGGGGTGCACTAATAGCAACACACACTCGATCAACCTCGGAAAAACCAAATCAAAACCCAACGAGGCCTTCACGACAAAGCAATCACAAGATTCAGAAATATTTCAGGGGGCCACCCCTTAAGTAGATCCCGCAACGGAGTAAGCAAGCTCCGAGACGGACTCAAAGGTCTGCGTCGATGGCTGTAAATGACAGCAGATCCCCAATCGGGGACTGTCGATACCGCGAAAACATCCCGCTTCCAAAACAGTACAGTGTGCAGTACCTCGCACAATCGTAAATAAAGCAGTAAAGCATGGCATAAGTACATGATAGTAATAAAGCCCCAAACTAGTTGTGGCCCCAAGAAATAAGACGGAATCAAGCTCTGGCTAAGGGGGGTCCCATATACCTCTCGGATGTGGATAGCGCGATAAATCAAGGAACAGGTATCAAGTACTCGGGGTCTTACGGGACACAAGTGGGCGTTCGGAAACCAAATATTATCTATCACCCACCGATGCCTCTGCTTATTTCAATTTTAGTTGTTAAACAGGAATTAAAGTGAACAATAAGTAAAACTATGATCAGCTCCAACATCAACATGCGGCAATACATCAACAACTGTGGCATTTGACAACACGCAACATCACTTGAGCAAGCGACTACGACGCGCAAGTCCAACTATCTACCAAACAACAGGTAATAGGATGTGTCCAAGGCAATATAGGGCTGCACGGGATATCACGGGTACGAAATCTAGAGCATCGCAACACAGATAGCAATAGATCAACAGGAGGGAATAAAGACTATAAAAGTAAGATAGGTAGAAAGGGGGAGATGCTCGCCTGAAAACATGCCGAAGGGTTCAATCGGAGATCGGGGCGAAGCTCACATCAACTCAACGGCCTTATCCGCGAAGAAGCAAAACACTAGAATAAACACCGGATGCAATATTTAATACACGGCAGAAGATCGGCATGATGCATGTATGATGTATGGCATGGCAAAGGCGATGCAATTAGGTCATATTAAGCGGAACCGGGGTCCCGACAATTGATTAGGTGGTTCATGTTGTTTAACTTCCCCGCAATTTACAAGTTGTTATAACAAGGCAAGATAAGATACCGGTTCGCTACACAAGTTTAAATGAGGCCAATATAAGGCTGGATTTGCCCGCATATGGGCCCCATATTTAATTATAAGGTGAATCGGCGTAAGGCCCCCAAACCACATGATATGCATGCGATATGACAGTTCAATATGCAACAAGTTGTTATTATGTTATAAAATAGGGTTCCGGGAAAGGGTTCACACATTAGGGGTCTCAACGATCTTGGGGTTCCGGGGTTCGGGGTTCGACAGGGTCCAGGGTTCGACGGCCTCGGTGGGATCGTTCTCGGACTCCGGGGGTTAGGGTCTTGTCGCATCCGGGGTGAAGCACTCGGCGTGGCGGCAGGGGCGCATCGGGTTCCTCCGGTCGGTGCCGTTCTTGTCGTCGTGCCGATCTTGTCGTGCCCGCGCTTCGGATTCCATGAGGCGACCTTGGCACTCTGTGCCCAAGAAGCAGAACTTGTCGATTCCATTCCAACGGCCTTGTTGTCAGAGGCGAAGATCATAGGGTCTCCGGGGTCTTGACGGCTTCGGGTCCGAGAGGGAGATCTTGGCGTCGGGGTTTCCGTGACGAAGATCTTGTCGCGCGGCGTCAATGCTTCCGGGAAGGAGATCATGAGGTTCCGGCTATGGTGGTTCATCGGGTTCGATCGAGTCGGCGTCGATCTCGGGATCTACCCCTACACGGTCTTCGGGAAACTTGGAGTCCGGGGTTCGTTCCTCGGGGTGGTACTTGTCGCGTTCGAGGGGGTACTTGAAGTCCGGGATGGAGATCTTGGCGAGGCACCGGTACGGGTTCGGGGGTCTCGGCGATGCGTGGTAGCTTGGCAGAACCGAGCCGTGGTCAGCTCACGAGGAGAACCGGCCCGACAGCGGCAGTGGCGCTCGGGGTCGGGGCATCGAGGACGGGGACACGCGGCGCGGCGGCGCTCGGAAGCAGGGGTCGGTGGCGGGGCGAGCTCGCCCGCGCGGTGGAGATGGCCGCGCGGCGGCGCCGGCGGGGGTCGCGGAGGGAGCGGGGCCGGCCTGCAGAGACGGCGGCAGGAGGCGGCGGACGGCCAGAGGAGCACGGCCGGGGCGGGGCGAGGCGAGGCCCAGGCCGGAGCGCCCGGGACGCGGCCGGTCCTGCGAGGCTCGAGGAGGGGCGGCGCGGGCTCGCGGGGTCGTCGTCGGCGGCGAGTTGGGCCAGGCGCGGGCCGGACGCGGCGGGAGGAGGGCGCCTGGGGCGAGGCCGCGCGGAGGGAAGAGCGCAGGGGGGCGAGCGGAAGCCGCGGCGGCGGGGACGGCGGATGCCGGAGGCGAGGCTCGGCGGCCTGGCGGGAGCGGCCGGGGCCGGTGGTGGCCACAGGCGGCGAGGGAGGCTCCGCGCGGAGCGGGCGGAGGTGGGTCGGGGGAGGGCAGGCGCGCGACGGCGCGCGTGGCGTGGCGCCGGCGCCGGAGAAGGGTGCGGGGGTAGAGGCTGGCGGCGGCGCGTGGAGAAGGGTGCGGGCGGGGTGGAGAGCGGAGAGGCGGAGCTCTGCTGGCGCGGCGAGGGGCGCGCCGGCGAGGGCGAGGTGGAGGAGGACCGGGGGAGGGAGCTTGAGGGGCCGGCAGCGGGCGCGCGGGCGGTGCCGGTGAGGAAGAAGAAGAGAGGCCGCGGGGGAAGAAGGGAGGTTGCGTGCGTGGGGGAGGCCGGGAGTGGTGGGCCAGGGGGACAGGCGGGTCCCGCGTGGGGCCGGGGTGGAACTGAGTGCGTGAGAGTGCGTGCGTTGTGTGCGCTGTGTCTGGGTGTGCTCTGCGTGCGTGTAGTGCGTGCCAGCGTGTGTGGGGTGGGTGAGTGTGAGTGGCGTGGGTTGGGTTTAGACTAGGTGAGGTGGCTTAGTGTGATAGGCTGAGGGGGAGGGGAGAGATGACGTGGCGAGATCTGATTGGAGGGAGTGAGGTGGAGGCTGGGTTGGGTAGATTAGGTTGGGTGAGTTTAGGATTTAGAGGGCGAGTCTGATTGGACCGATTAAATTTCTGGGGCGGTCGTTTGGGTCAATCGGCCCGTTCGACTGCCCCGCAAAAATAATTATAATTTTTATTTATTATAAACAAGGCTTTTGCAAACCGATTTCGGGCAAAACAAAATATTCCGGGGACCCGGGTTTTGGCGTTTGAATAAAATACGGGGCGTTTAGAAAACAAAACGGCTTTGCGAAAATAGTTTTAGCAAACAATGCATGATGATGACGATGCAATGCACAAATTCAACGCGATTTTCTAGTAGTGGTTTTGCGGGATGCCACAATAGGAAAGCACGCTCGTCGAGTTCCTCCGTGAGAATAGGGACATCTTTGCCTGGCAACCTGCCGACATGAACGGTGTACCTAGGGAACTTGCCGAGCACAGCTTAAACATTGATCCAAAATCCAAATCAGTGAAACAACCTCTACGACGCTTTGGAGATGATAAGAGACGTGCCATTGGCAAAGAGATAGCTAGGTTACTTAAGGCTAGATTTATCCGAGAAGTCCTTCACACCCAATGGGTGGCCGATCCTGTACTTGTCCCCAAAAAGGGAACCAATGAATTAAGAATGTGCGTTGATTACGTCTTGAACAAAGCATGTCCCAAAGATCCGTTTACTTTGCCTCGCATTGACCAAGTCATTGACTCGACGGCTGGCTCAGAACTTTTGTGTTTTCTCGATGCATACTCAGCATACCACCAGATAAAGATGAGGAAGTCGGACCAATTGGCCACTTCGTTCACTACCCCACACGACACATTTTGCTATGTTACGATGCCCTTTAGGCTGAAAAAAGCAGGTGCTACGTACCAGCGGACAATGCAATGTTGCCTTCACGATCAAATTGGTCGGAACGTTCACGCCTATCTGGACGATATCCCGGTGATGTCTAAAAAGTCAAACGACCTAATCTACGACTTAAACGAAACCTTTGATAATCTCCAGAAATACAACATGATGCTTAACCCTAAGAAGTGTTGGGAATATGCCCTAGAGGCAATCATGTATGATGATATTTCCCATTGTATTCATAAAGATATTAAGTAGTCCTTGTATAAACATCTGATGTGTATTATTGAATATGTGATTCGGTTGTGGAACTATGCATTCATGTTGTTTGTACTAAATATCCTTGGTCATTGAGGTTGTGCAGGACACACAACTTACACCAATGTGAAAGTTGGCTTGATGACTCGGTTCCACTTGTCATGGGCATGGAGATGCTATTCCAACTTACACAGATTCGACTAAAGAGTTTAGCGAGTCGGATTGACCCATATTGAGGTACAACGAACAAGTTGTCATTTGTATATCTCAATCAATGTAATCCTTAGACCTGAGGTTGTTGCATAGTCCGAGTTGTGGATCACCGACTTAGGTTCTGTCAAACGTTTATCCATAACTGGGCAGTTATAAAGGCAGGGTTCGGGTCGACTGAGAATCAAGCTGCGTGATGTGAATAACCAAGATGGGATTTTGCCCCTCCACTTGGAGAGATATTCTCTGGGCCCTCTTGTGAGATATGATTCGGAAAGAATGGCCATGCACGACTCGGTTAAGTGTTCACCGAGGTGATCGACTAAGAGTTAGTCGGGTGAATCACTTATCTCGGATCGAGGAGAGAGTCAGACTATTTAAGGGATGACATATATTCGCCTATAGTCTGACAAGGTATATCGTGAGGCAAAAGGGACTCGAACGCATGTCGCATTCGAAAGGAAAGTCGTCATGACTCTTTGGTACTTGGGAGTCGGCACGTTCTTCTAGGAGCCGCTACCGACTGATCGATTGTGAGTCGGACTCCAATCGTGTCCAAGTAGCCATGAGCCTGCGAGGTCACACACTTAAGAGCGGGAGCAAGTTCGGATTGGATCTGAACATGTAATCTGGTTGGGTTGGACCTTAACCTGATTAGGACTGAGTTAGTGAGTTGGACTCATGGTGACTAGTGTTATATGGGCTTTAGTGAATGGTTCGCGCGAGCGGAGCCCACGTTCACTCCCTATATATAGTGGAGCACCTTAACCCAAAAAGGTTAATCGTTGTTCGGTTAGGTCATTCCATGTGTTGGAAACCCTAGCTCCACAGCAGTGTTGCCTCCGTAATGAACCTAGCAGTTCGCCGCCGGCGCTCCTCCTTGTACGTGTGGATACCAGCAGAGGTGTTGTGCGATCAGCACCAGGACGATCGGATCGTGTGGACTGCACTGCATCAACTGACGCGCTTCATCAGTAATCCGCAACCGCGCGTCTAGTGGTAAACCTCGTGGCCTTCTACCTTAGCTAGATCTTGGTATCACCACGTTAGAGGAAAATTTTTGTTTTATCTCCGCGTGGCCCAGCAAGAAGTGCTTCTTCGGGGTTCCAACCGGCAAATTGTTTGGTTCATTTCCCAGCGCGGAATCGAGGTCAACCCGGAGAAAATCAAGGCCATCTTGAACATAAACCGTCCGACATGCCTAAAGGACATTCAACGACTAACAGGTTGTGTTGCAGCAGTTAGTCGGTTCGACAGCCGACTTGGAGAGAAGGCTCTGTTGCTGTACAAGTTGCTGAAGAAGGCGGACAAATTCACATGGACAGACGAAGCAGACGCATCATTGAAGCAGCTCAAGGAGATTCTTTCCTCAGCGCCTATCCTTGCAGCACCCGAGCTTGGAGAACCCCTGTTAATCTACATGGCGGCAACCAACCGGGTAATCAGCATCATGTTCTTGGTAGAGCGGAAGGAACCAGGCTATGAGCCCTCAACGACCAGTTTACTATGTAAGCGAGGTCTTGACGGAGTCCATGCAGCGTTACCCGCACTACCAGAAGATAGCTTATGGAGTATTCCTTGCTTCTCGGAAGCTAAGGCATTACTTTCAAGAGCACCCAATCACAGTGGTGAGCAAGACTGCACTATCCGACATAATCAACAAAGCGACGCTACAGGAAGGGTCACAAAGTGGGGCATTGAACATGCCGCCTTCGAGATCACCTACAATAGACACGACGCTATAAAGTCACGAGCCTTGGCGGATTTTGTTGCAGATTGGACGGAGATTGTTGGGGATATGCTATATGGGTATCCTTATAGCATGTATCTTATCCGGCTAACCCGGGTGGCCCATAGTCGGTAGCATGGCCTATGGCCTGCTGGGCGGCCCAGTTAGATGGATACAGAAAGGAGGCCCATGCCGGATAAAGCAAGGCTACGGTGGAGTCACCAGCGTACCCGGAGCCTTGGAGTACAAGATACACAGGACTAGTACTAGACAGTGTAGGACTCTGTAACCTGTCTGGCTAGGACTTTTCCCTGTAACCCTAGGACCTGGCGACTATATAAGTCGGTCCTATGGGATCCTTTAGGGCACAATCTCAGACAATAACTTAGACTCTCTAGTCACCTCGCACAGCGAACCAATCCATGTAACTCGGCGTATTGCCCTTATAGTGATTTATAGCAGGAGTAGGATTCCGCCACCGTTGGGGATCTGAACCTGGGTAAGCTGTGTTACCTCGTACCCGTCAACCGTCCGCCTTACCCCACGTCTCTAAACACACACTGTGAGGACCCCTCCATGGCGTACTCGTCGGCAATACCACGACAGTTGGCGCCCACCGTGGGGCAAGAGGCGCTCCAGGTTCTTCAGCGGGCGAGGACCAAGATCTTCGCGGGAATCGGCGAAACCGTAGCCATAGGTTGCGTTCTCTTCTCCGGCAACGTTCCGATCGTCCCTCCCGACGAGTTATGGATCCCAGCGAAGACGAACCCTCCGCGGTGTTCGATCGTTCCTATCGTAGAAATCCACCTCTTCATCGGCGAAACCAACTCGGGTACTAGTTCACTGGGAGTCAGAGGAGCATCAATACCCGCACGGACCGCCTAAGGGCATGATACGTTCGCGGAAGGATCGATGTCGGATCTCCCTTCGGAGTTTGTCGACAAAGATCGGAAAGCACCAAGGCCCGCACGGACCGCCTACGGGCAGGACACGTTCGCGGAAGGATCGATGTCGGATCTCTCTTCGGAGTTTGCCGGCAAAGATCAGAACAATTCAAGGCCCACCAAAACCGCCCCTGTGCAGGATATAAAGGTGGAAGATCACTGCAAATCCGCCGGCTTCGTTAGTGCGTCTAGACAGCAGAGATCCAAGTTCGTCGGCGTGGTTACCATCTTCAATTTGGTCCGCTGCGTTTAGAGAGAGGGCGAAAACCCCCGCGATTACCTGGCCAGGTGGCTCCGTATACGAGCCGATCTAGCCCACTACCCCGTTGATAACGCTTTGTATCACTTCGTGGAAGGACTGGACCGCGGCACGCTTCTCCCACATTCTTTAAGACGGCAGCAGGCAACAGGACGCCTTACCCTTGAAGAGATGGTGAGCACCGTCAACAGCTACGCGGCAGCTGACGCGGCAGCCCAGATGGAGCTTATGCTCAGAGACGGAGAACCTCCGATTCAGCAGCCGCCGCCACCGCCTCCCGCCACTATCATCACAGCAGCACCACCACCTCCAGTCATCGTCGAGGCCGTTGCACCTCCACCGCCCATCATCGAGGAAGTCCTGGCACCCTCTGACTCTGTCATTGACGCGCTTTATGCTGATTTCAGTGCAGATTCAGAGGAGATAGACTTATGTACAGAAGAGCTAGACTCCGCTATGCAGGAGATGGAGGAGGAGTACTCGCGCGACGAGCAAGCCAACAACGCCGTCACGTCTCGAGGGGTGTTCGTCACCATTGGGACGGCGATGGATGAAGATCAACCCGAAGGAGCTCCGCCTACGGCGCTGGAAAAGGGGAAGGGGCCACTTATTGCTGCTGACGATGACCGCGCAAAAGTCATGCCTCCTCCGCCTAACCCAGTGCAGCAGCTGCGGGAACTCAGCACCGGCCCAAGCAACAACAAACACTGCAAACTTGCCGCCTCCAGCATCTACGTCTGCAGCAGCCCAAGTTACTCCAGCTGATAGAGTGATGTGCAACAATCTTCTCGTCGAGCCACTAACCGTTGCTCATATCCGGAAGGTGACCGAGCTTGAAGAGAAGTGCCAGCAGCTGCTGGAGGAAGCGCAAGCCATCGCGGAGCAAGGCGCTAAACTAGATCGAGATCTGGTCAACGCACAGAAGTCCATAGAAAAAGCTAGAGCAATGGAGGCTGAGTACAAGAGTCTGCTACAGCAGCAGAAGGCTAAGAAAGCTCCGACTCGCGTCATCAACGATCCTGGTGTACGGCGCAACCTAGGATGGGCCCCCTCGAAGCCGGCACAGGCCAAGCCATCCATTGATAGTGAAGGCAAGCAAGTGATGCCCACCCCACTCCTTAACCTTGCCATCGCCAAGACCCTTCTGGAGCAGGATAGATCGCCTGAGGCAGTGGAACAGGTCTATGACCTAGTGGCCAAGGCAGTGAAGCATCAGGAAAAGGCCCCCTCTCAGAGGCTTGAGTCTGACCCAGTGCTCTGCCAATCTAGCCAGTACAAGCCGCCAAGGGACAGATCTCCTCTTGATGTTGGGTCCCAGACGGGTTCATCAGATCGAAGATGGAGGGATGCGCGTAATAGGAAGGATTCCATCCCCATATCCTCCGATCACGGAGAAAAGGCCCGACCTCGTCGCCCATCGCCACCGCCCCGATCTCCCCGACATCCAGAAGATTACAAGGCTCACCATCGTACGGATATGCCCCACCAAAGCAGTGCGGCATCGTCATCCGCAACAACGCGGAGCAGACCCGTCATGACGGAGAGAGCAACCAAGGACGGAAGAGCAGGTCACGCCATGACCCTCCGTGTCCGACAAGCAACCGTGACAGGCGTGAGGCGTCGTAGGAGGGTAACAACAACAACGCTAACCCACCTCCACCTCCGCCTCCGTCACCACCAAGCATTCACCATGGCGGAGGAGGCCCGTGTCGTTCACGCAGCCCATCCCCTGTTGACAAAAAGAAGAAGAACCCAGAGCCATACGATGCACGTTCGCGGATCGGTAAGATCCACGAGGCCCGGGAAGGACCATACCTGGGACCATGTTGCTTTGGACCTGCAATACGGTCCGCAACTTACCCTAAATGTTTCCGGATTGACAAGACCATCAAGCCATATGAGGGCACCGCCAAGCCAACCACATGGTTGCAGGACTACGGCAACGCGGTGGAGATTGCCGGAGGCAACCCCAACGTCGCCGTCAAGTACCTCCCGTTAATGTTGGCGGGCACGGACCGTTATTGGATCAACGACTTGCCGGAGAAATCTATCTACAACTGGTTGGACATGCAAGAAGCATTCACCAAGACTTTGAGGGTACATACAAGCATCCCTGCACCGTGGGTGATCTACAGTGGTGCGTGCAAGACAAATACGAGACATCTCGCGCCTACCTCTCCCGCTGGCTGGACATGAAGAATTCCTGCGCAGGAGTGCACGCTCAAACTGCCATCGCCGCCTTCATCGATGGGTTGGAAAGAGGCACACTGCTCCGACATAAGCTAAAGCGCTTGCAGGAAAATCACCAGCTTAACTTGAACCATATGATTCAGTTGGCTAGTGAGTTCGCAGCTGCCGACGATGATGCTCGTGGCTCCTTGCCGGCAACGGCCGTTCCAACTCAAGCTCGGAGGAACAACAGTACAAAGAGGAAAACCGCTCCAGAAGAAAAGCAATCTACCGACATGGTCGCTATGACTTTTGCAGGACGTGGAGAAGGCGGACAACGTGGCCGAGGAATGGGAGCTGGTCGTGGGCAGCAACGAGGAAGTGAAACCACCTCGGCGCCGCTCCGCGTTCCCCAAACCTACGAAGAGTACCGCGATATGTCGTGCCTCGTACACCTCGACACCAACGGTAAGGCCACCCATACCAATCGACACTGCAAGTTCGTCAACGACCTCAAGGAAGACCCGGGTCCGGCTACAAGCAAAGTCGGAAGAACAGACCGCGAGGCAAGGGCAAGTGGAAGAAGAAGGAGGAGGAGTCCAAGGATTCAAGTGACATGGACGAGGATGTTGACCCCAAGCACGCCGCCAAGAGCGACGACAAGGGCAAGAACCCCTTCTCAAAGAAGGCTCCAGTCTACCACACCTTCCTTGGCACCCGCACCGTCCGACAACAGAAGAACTCTCTGAGGATCCTGATGGCCACTTTCCCCCCAGTCCCCAGTACTTGCGCTGGTCGGAAGTTCCAATAACTTTGGACAGGACGAACCACCCAGACCTTGTGCCCACGGAGAACCAATACGCCATGGTCATCAAGCCCTTGATTGACGGCGTGGAGTTCACCAAGTGCATGGTGGATAGTGGAAGCAGCATCAACATCATGTACCTGGATACACTGCAGAAGATGAACTTGAGGGAGGCAAACCTAAGGCGGACCAACACCATCTTCCATGGCGTAGTTCCTGGTCGGGAGGCTCGGTCCCTTGGGTGCATTACACTTCAGGTTGCCTTTGGCGACTTTAATAATTACCGCCAAGAGCGCATGACCTTCGAGGTGGTCCCCTTCAAGAGCGTGTACCACATCATATTCGGCCGCGACATATTCCACACGTTCATGGCCAAGCCATGTTTCGTCTACAAAAAACTCAAGATAACCGGACCAAACGGTGTTATCACCATATCCGGAAGCTTTACTAAGGCAAGGGACTGCGAGATCAATGAAGCAGCCATTGCAGAAGCTGTCCTCTACAGCGAAGAATTCAAAGAGATCTAGAGCAAGGTCGATGACTTAGAGATGCCCGCATCGAAGAAGTAGATCTCCGACTCCGCTCCTGCGTTCAAGGCCTCCATCGAGACCAAGCCGGTGGAACTTGTGGTAGGCGATGCCTCCAAGACCGTCGCCATTGGGACAAACCTGGATCCCAAATAGGAAAGCGCGCTCATCGAGTTCCTCCGTGAGAATAGGGACATCTTTACCTGGCAACCTGCCGACATGAAAGGTGTACCTAGGGAACTTGTCGAGCACAGCTTAAACATTGATCCAAAATGCAAACCAGTGAAACAACCTCTACGACGCTTCGGAGATGAGAAGAGACGCGCCATTGGCAAAGAGATAGCTAGGTTACTTAAAGCTAGATTTATCCGAGAAGTCCTTCACACCCGATGGGTGGCCAATCCTGTACTTTTCCCCAAAAAGGGAACCAATGAATTAAGAATGTGCGTTGATTACACCGGATTGAACAAGGCATGTCCCAAAGATCCGTTTGCTTTGCCTCGCATTGACCAAGTCATTGACTCGACAGCTGGCTCGGAGCTTTTGTGTTTTCTTGATGCATACTCAGGATACCACGAGATCAAGATGAGGAAGTCGAACCAATTGGCCACTTTGTTCACTACCCCATACGGCACGTTTTGCTATGTCACGATGCCCTCTGGGCTAAAAAATGCAGGTGCTACCTACCAGCGGACAATGCAACGTTGCCTTCACGACCAAATTGGTCGGAACGTTCACGCCTATGTGGACGATATCGCGGTGATGTCTAAAAAGTCAAACGACTTAATCTCCGACTTAAAAGAAACCTTTGATACTCTTTGGAAATACAACATGATGCTCAACCCTAAGAAGTGCGTCTTCGGGGTTCAAGACGGCAAATTGTTGGGCTTCATCGTTTCCCAGCGTGGAATCGAGGTCAACCCGGAGAAAATCAAGGCCATCCTAAACATAAACCGTCCGACATGCCTAAAGGACATTCAACGACTAACATGTTGTGTTGCAGCAGTTAGTCGGTTTGTCAGCCGGCTTGGAGAGAAGGCTCTGCCGCTGTACAATTTGCTGAAGAAGGCGGACAAATTCACGTGGACGGACGAAGAAGACGCAGCATTGAAGCAGCTCAAGGAGACTCTTTCCTCAGCGCCCATCCTTGCAGCACCCGAGCCTAGAGAGCCCCTGTGAATTTACATGGCGGCAACCAACCGGGTTATCAGCATCGTCGTTGTGGAAGAGCGGAAGGAACCAGGCTATGAGCACGGAGTTCAACGACTAGTTTACTACGTGAGCGAGGTCTTGACGGAGTCCAAGCAGCTTTACCCGCATTACCAAAAGATAGCTTATGGAGTATTCCTTGCTTCTCGGAAGCTGAGGCATTAATTTCAGGAGCACCCAATCATAGTGGTGAGCAAGACTCCACTGTCCGACATTATCAATAACAGCGATGCTACAGGAAGGGTCGCTAAGTGGGGCATTGAACTTGCCGCCTTCGAGATCACCTACAAGAGACGCGACGCTATCAAGTCACAAGCCTTCGCGGATTTTGTTGCAGATTGGACGGAGATGCCAAATGCTACTCTGTTTCCAGAACCAGAGTACTGGGTGATGCACTTTGACGGATCAAAGATGCTCAACAGCTCGGAGGCTGGTGTATTGCTACAGTCACCAACAGGAGACAAGCTACACTACGTTCTGCAGATCCACTTCGAGGCTACAAACAACATGGCGGAATATGAAGCACTCATTCACGGACTACGTGTAGCCAAGGATATTGGCATCAAGCGCATAGTTTGCTGTGGAGATTCCGACTTGGTTGCCCAGCAGGTGGCTGGCACCTGGAATGTGCGGAACCCTATGATGGCGGCATATCAAGACGAAGTGGACGAGATAGCCAAGAGCTTCTTGGGCTACGAAAACGAGGCGACTGATATGCTCTCTAAGCTAGGATTAGGGAGCAAGCGAATTCCGCCAGGAGTTTTCCTAGAGCACCTGCGCACACCATCCGTGAAGGGAGCCGACATCGACAACCCGTATAGAGCTGACTCTTTCGTCATCATAGTGACTAAGGTCCCTCCGTCTTGGACAAAACCGTTCATGGAATACCTCGAACACGGAACTTTGCTCGACGACGAAGTCAAAAGACGGCAAATAGTACGACGAGCAAAGGGTTATACCATAATCAATGGGAAACTCTACAAAAGTAGCACTACTGGTGTATACCTAAAGTGTGTTTCCCAGCTAGAAGGTATGGAAATCCTACGCGAAATCCATCTCGGAGATTGCGGGCATCACGCCGCTCCTCGATCGTTGGTCGCGATAGCCTTCTGGCAAGGATTCTTCTGGCTGACCACGAAGGCGGACGCCGACAAGATGGTTGAGACATGCATGGGATGCCAGTATTATGCCCGACAACCACATGTTCCTGCTGAAGAACTGCGAACAATACCAATAACTTGGTCGTTTGCGGTCTGGGGGCTGGACATGGTGGGACCGTTATAGACGGCACCTTGTGGGTTTACGCATCTGCTTGTAGCAGTTGACAAATTCACTAAATGGATAGAAGCTAAACCCATTAGAAAGTTTGATGGGGCAACTTCCCTCAGGTTTGTCCGGGATTTAGTGGTGAGATTTGGTCTCCCACATAGCATTATCACCGACAATGGAAGCAACTTGTCACTCGGAGAAGTGGAGGCTTATTGCTCGGAGAAAGGCATCCGACTTGACCTTGCATCTATGGCACACCCACAATCCAATGGTCAGGTTGAGCGAGCCAATGTATTAATTCTGCAAGGAATCAAGCCACGTCTTGAGGCGCCGCTACATAGAGCAGCTGGAGCCTGGGCGGAAGAATTGCCATCTGTGCTGTGGAGTTTACGAACTACACCCAACAGATCCACCGGCTACACCCCTTACTTCATGGTATATGGAGCAGAAGCCATCTTCCGTTCCGAAATCCTCCACGATGCACCAAGAGTTGCCGCCTACGACGAGGATGACGTTGAAGAATCCAGACGCCTAGATGTGGACCTTCTCGAGGAGGAGCGTGTTTTGGCATGCCAAAGATCCGCCATCTACCAGCAGAAGCTATGCAGCTACCATAGTCGCCGCGTTCGGTGTCGCTCGTTTAAAGAGGGGGATTTGGTGCTCCGACTTAAGAAGAAGAAGTCACACAAATTATCCCCGCCATGGGAAGGACCGTTCATCATAAGCAAGGCGCTGCTCAATGGATCTTACTACCTTGTTGACAATCATGAACTAAAGGATAGACCCAACGAGGATCATAAGCGTAAGCGAAGTGACCCGGATGATGACTACCCGGAGCTTGATCGGCCATGGAACATAGCACAGCTACGTCCGTTTTTCACTTAGCATTTTTTATCTAATTGTGTACCTCTTATATGATCAATGAAATAAAGCTCTCTGGTTCACTCAAATTTCTGAGTCTTTTACCTCCTTTAGTGTTCATTTTTGGATCATGTAAAACCTTTATGCACAAGCTTCGCGTTTGCACTTGTGAAAATTCTGCCTACGGGTGTTAGCTTAAGTTTTCTGGTCTACACGTTCTTTGTTGTTTTTATGTGGATTCTGGAGTAGTGACTTTTGGCACTTATTGTCGGCAATTTTGTGCTCAGGTTATTGACGGTGCCATTGGGCATCATCACCTAAGCGCATGGTTCCGACAACGAGTCTTCCGACTCACGAAAAGTCAAGCATAAGAACCAAAGTAATGGATAAGCCAGCACTTGCTTAAAAAATATATACATGCTGGAAACTAGTTCTTAAGTAGCAGGAAATAACAACCATTGTTTCCGCCTCAAGTTATATCATCAAGTTTTTTCCGCGCATACACCATACACCAAAGATGAAACAAATATTACAAAGTTGTTTTTCATTCCTTTGGCGCAAGAGACTTGGAAGCAACATCGTCACCAGCCGAAGAATCACCCTCAACGTCGGCACTGTGGTGGGACTCGGCGGAGTCTTGGTTGACGATGTCAATGGTGTTCATGGGCACGAAGACGTCGATGTCCACCAACTTGGCAACTTTGGTGTCATATCCCGCGAGTGACGACAAAATGGCTTCCTGATCAATCTCTTTACTGTCATCGTCAACGTCGGGGATACCAGAGGTCACCGTATCGATGTCGGCATCTTCGTAGTGTGCCTTCACCATTGATAGCACCATCCTTGCGCCAGCCCGTGCACATGAAGCTTTCCATCTTGTGATACGCTCGGGGGCTCAGCGCAGAATCTCCGAGTACTTCGCCACGTAGTCCGAGCCCTTGATGTGTATCTGGAGGGGCTTGGAAATCTCATTGGCTTGGGTGATGGCGTTTTCGATGAAGTTGTCAGCAAGAACCATGCATTCCTTGGCTGGAGGAGGCGATCTGGTTAAACCCATAGGAGCTGCAAATTTCGACAAGGATCGCATGAGTTCAACAGTTCAAAGTATCCAGACTACAGAAATACAAGGCGGAGGAAACTTACTGAAGACGCTGGCTTCAGCTTGCCAAGGATTGTTTCTCTTGTTGGAGGAGCTTGTACGCCTCGCCATGGAAGTGATTCTGCTCATCGGCAGCACGCTTTTGATCTTTCAAGATCGTGATCTCCTCCTTCAAGCGGTTTATTTCCTCGGCGGCGGAGTCCTGCAAGGTATTCATTGATTCTTCATGCATTTTCATCATGTCTTCTCTCTCCTTTTTAAGGATCTTGTTCTCGTTGTCCAGCTGCTGGATGTGCTTGGACTGCTCGACAATATCCTTGGCCTTGGCAACATGTTCTGCAAAGTCGGAGAAAACAAACTACACAGTAATTACTCAGAGAATGATGGCACAAAACCAAGACGGAATGCGCAAAAAAGAAAACAGACTCTTGTTTTTGATGATCTGTTCCTTCAAGATGGCAGGTTTACCCTTTTTTGCTTAAACATCTACGCGCATATTCTAGTACTTGTCATTGGCCATGCCCCTCCGAGCATTCTCGTTCTGTGGAAAAAGACAAAAGGTAAACCGTTGTTTAGTCTGCTTGGAGCATCTAGTCGGAAATTTTCCACCTAGGCGCTCGGGGGCTACAGCGAGAGTTTTTTACTTAGCAATATGATTAGCTTTTCTTTAAGCATCTGGTCGGAGCTAATTCAGTTCTCGATTAGAAGCTTGGGGGATACAGTATAAAGTTTTTAACTCAGAAAATGCTTAGCTTTTCTTTAAGCATCTAATCGGAACTAATTCAGTTACAACTAGAAGCTTGGGGGCTACAACATTGAAAATTATAAACACTGCGTATGATATATTAAAGCATATAGTCGGAATAGTTTGTTCCATCTAAATGCTTTGGGGGTACAGTGAGAGTTTTTTCTAACTTAGTCACGCTTAGAGCATATAGATGCAAAACCTATGGTTTTCCGTCTACATCCTCGGGGGCTACAGTGGGATACTCATATGAAATGCAAAAGGCAAAGTAAACTTACAAGTGCGATGATCTTGAGGTTTGTATCGCTCTCGTCTAGCAGCTTGCCAAAGGAAACGTTGTTTCCTCGCAATATTTCTGCTTGTCGGAGGAGCTCCTCAAGACCGCATGTCGGAGATGACGGTACTCCTCCAGGAACCAGAGTTGTGTTACTCGGCGTAAGCGCCGGGTAGACTATCTTTGGGAACTCAAAGGGTTTCTGGGGAGCGAGGGCGCCGCCTTCGGCAGAAGTACCAGCTTCCACCACCGCCTTGCCGCCACCGATGGCATCCTTAGCCGGAGCTTTAGCCATTTGTTGAGCGGTTCTCTCCTGCGTCGCCTGCTCACCAACAACAGCGAGTTCGGTAGAGGCGCCAGAATCCACTTCCATGACGGAAGGGCCTGGTGCCTCCTTAGCTTGTGAGCTTCTCGGGGCGGACGAGGGTTTGACGGCAGGGGTAGCAAGGGCGATGGCGGGGGAGGCGTCGTGATGCAGCATGTCTTTGATATTTCGAGAAGCCCCCAAAGTTTTGGAGGTCTTCTTGAGGCTGTTCGTGGCTTTCTTTCTGAAACATGCAAATGCATAAGTACAGGAACAAGACAGACAGATAGACAATGTCGGAGAATGAGAATCTTACACTAGGGGGGGTGCTTTGGCAAAGATCCCGATGGTTCTTCTCTTTTCCGCCTGCAGGGCGGCGGTAGTCTTTTTGGAGGCTCCACCCTCCGTCTTCTTCTTCTTGCCTCCATCGACAGCGTCAGAGGTGGAGCTCTTCCGCTTTCGCGCCAACGGGACATCGTCGTCGGACACGACCGTGACTTCATTCATCTTTGGATCGTAGATTTGGGCAGCCAGGTTGCCCTCCTCTAGATCGCTAAGCTGTTAAGTAAGAAGTCACCGTGTTAGACAAAATGACATTTGCAAGAAGGAAGAGCTGGATTATATGTCATGCACTGCCATTGGGAACTTGCCATCTACCTTTGGGCACTTGCCATCTACGAACATGCCGTAGGTGATGGTGAAGCCACGCTTCTTATCCTTCACCTTGACGATGTCCTTTAGGCGGAGCTTGACGGAGTCGCTCGAGAAGTTATCCACGGAGATCCGGAGGCTATCCCTTCGATCACTGGTATACTCGTGCATATACTTTGTGTGGTGCTGCAGAGGTTGGATTCGCCTGATGAACCAGCATATGGCTAGGTCCAAGCCGGTTAAGCCCGTCTCTACGAACCATTCGATCCACCTTACAGCGCAGGAAGTGTCAAGCGAGGTCGGAAGGAAGGGAGTGTTGGGATCTCCATGTGGAAACTTCAGCGGCGGCTCCATCCACCAAGTCCGGGTACGTCACTTCTCGGCCCGCCAGAGGAATGTCGGGCCGTAGAAGTACGTCCACTGCCAATTCTTGCAGGACTCGTGGCCGACAATGTCGGGGAACCGCCGGCCAGGTCGAATCTTGAAGCTTGTGGTTCCGCAGTTCCTAAGCTCCTCCTTACTATGTTTGGCTTCACGTTTGATGGTGAAGAAGTACACGAACAAGTATAACCTAGGCCTTATCCCTAGATAACCCTCACAAAGTGTCGCGAAGTTGCTAAGCACTAAGATACTATTGGGGGAGAGGTTATGGGGCTCGACCTTGTAGTGGTTTAAGACGGAGAGAAAGAAGTGGGAGATGGGCAAGGAAACGCCGCGTACCAGCTGAGCTTTGAGGTACACCTTTTCTCCGGCTTGGGGAGAAGGTGTCACCTCGCCGGTAAGCGCCGCCCGCCAGGCGAGCCCCTCCATCGCAGGGAGGTAGCCTTCCGCGACCATCTCCTGGATGTCGCGGTCGGTGATGTCCGAGCCGCGCAAGTGGCCCTTATGCGAGTCTGGCTCTTCCTCCAGTGGCTCTAGCGCTGCCAGATTTTGGTCGCCGCCGGTGGACTCGATCACCGCCGACGCGGGGATGACCAAGCCCTCTGGGGGCACGAAGATGGAGCTCGCCGGCTTCGCCGAGGCTTCGCTCGACGCCGCCATGGATGGAGACGTGCTGCTCGCCATGGAGAGAAGGTTGGAAGCAACTGGTGCAGAGGGGAGTTAGGGTTTTCTCGAGGTTTCTCGTGGAGAGCTCGAGGAAACGCGCGGCTGGAGGAAGAAGATGACGCGAGAGGAATGAGGTAAAAAGTGGAGATTTCCCCATGGTTACTATTTATCATCCTCGGTGTCAAGATCTGTGCAGCTTAATCGGACGGTTGCCGCGTAGACGACGTGTTTGCGGACTTGCGCAGAAATTTTGCCACCTCTCCAACCGTCGCCGCCAACGGTTCGTATCGCTCGCGTGGGAAAATCGGATATGATTGCGTTCTCTGCATGTGTGAGTTACGAGGCATCACTGACCTAAGCCTATGTCGTCCTAGCTGACATGGGTAGATGAGCCGTCACATCGAAGATTCCGACATAGACGGATTCAATCCGACTACGGAGGAGTACGATGGAAGATTCAGCATTTCTCCGGCTAGGAGTCGAAGACGGAGAAAGCCTAACAGGGTTCTTTGGGAGGACTACAAGATGTTGCTTGACGATCTGCTGACATCCATCTAGACGGAGCATTCCACTTGAAGAGGCAAGACGGCGCAAGATCTCAGAGTTCTTCAGGGGCTACTGTTGGGTATATGCTATATGGGTATCCTTATAGCATGTCTCTTTTCCGGCTAACCCGGGTGGCCCATAGTTGGTAGCATGGCCTATATCCTGCTGGGCCGCCCAATAAAATGTATCCAGAAGGGAGGCCCATGCCGGATAGGAAGGCTATGGTGGAGTCACCAGTGTACCCGGAGCTTTGGAGTACAAGATACAAAAGCCTAGTAATAGACAGTGTAGGACTCTGTAACCTGTCCGGCTAGGACTTTTCCCTGTAACCCTAGGACCTAGCGACTATATAAGTCAGGCCTATGGGAGCCTTTAGGGCACAATCTCAGACGATAACTTAGACTCTCTAGTCACCTCGCACAGCGAACCAATCCCTATAACTCGGCGTATTACCCTTATAGTGATTTATAGCAGGAGTAGGATTCCGCCACCGTTGTGGGATGTGAACCTGGGTAAGCTGTGTTACCTCGTACCCGTCAACTGTCCGCCTTACCCCACGTCTCTAAACACGCACTGTGAGGACCCCTCCATGGCGTACTCATCGGCAATACCATGACAGAGATGCCAGATGCTACTCCGTTCCCGGAACCAGAGTACTGGGTGATGCACTTTTACGGATCAAAGCTGCTCAACGGCTCGGGGGCTGGTGTACAGTTATAGTCACCAACAGGAGACAAGCTACATACATTCTGCAGATCCACTTCGAGGCTACAAAAAACATGGTGGAGTATGAAGGACTTATTCACGGACTACGTGTAGCCAAGGATATTGGAATCAAGCACACAGTTTGCTGTGGAGATTCCGACTTGGTTTCCCAGCAGGTGGCTGGCACCTGGAATTCGCGGAACGCTATGATGGCGGCATATCGAGACGAAGTGGACGAGATAGCCAAGAGCTTCTTGGGCTACGAAGTCAAGTATATACCTAGGGAGCAAAACGAGGCGGCTGATCTGCTATCTAAGCTTGAATCAGGGTGCAAGCAAATTCCGCCAGGAGTTTTCCTAGAACACCTGCGCACACCATCCGTGAAGGGAGCCGACATCGACAACCCGGATAGAGCTGACTCTTTCGTCAACATGGTGACCAAGGTCCCTCCGGCTTGGACAAAATCGTTCATGGAATATCTCGAACACGGAATTTTGCCCGACGACAAGGTCAAAAGACGACAAATAGTACGATGAGCAAAGGGTTATACCATAATCAATGGGCAACTCTACAAAAGGAGCACTACTGGTGTATACCTAAAGTGTGTTTCCCAGCTAGAAGGTATAAAAATCCTACGTGAAATCCATCTCAGAGATTACGGGCATCATGCCGCTGAAAGCCTTCCGGCAAGGATTTTACTGCCTGACCGGGAAGGCGGATGCCGACAACCTGGTTGAGACATGCATGGGATTCCAGTATTATGCCCGATAACCACATGTTCGTGCTAAAGAATTGCGAACAATACCAATAACTTGGCCATTTGCAGTTTGGGGGCTAGACATGGTGGGACCGTTATAGACGGCACCTAGTGGGTTTACACATCTGTTTGTAGCAGTTGATAAATTCACTAAACGGATAGAAGCTAAAACCATTAGAAAGCTTGATGGGGCAACTTCCCTCAGGTTTGTCCGAGATCTAGTGGTGAGATTTGTTCTACCACATAGCATTATCACCGACAACGGCAGCAATTTGTCACTCGAAGAAGTGGAGGCTTATTGTTGGGAGAAAGGCATCCGACTTAACCTTGCATCTGTGGCACACCAACAATCCAATGGTCAAGTTGAGCGAGCCAATGGATTAATTCTGCAGGGAATCAAGCCATGTCTTGAGGCACCTCTACATAGAGAAGCTGGAGCCTGGGCGGAAGAATTGCCATCTGTGCTGTGGAGTTTACGAACTACACCCAACAAATCCACCGGCTACACCCCTTATTTCATGGTATATGGAGAAGAAGCCATCCTGCCTTCCGACATACTTCACGAAGCGCCAAGAGTTGCCGCCTACGACGAAGATGACGCTGAAGAATCCAGACGCCTAGATGTGGACCTATTCGAAGAGGAGAGCGTTTTGGCATGCCAAAGATCCGCCATCTACTAGCAGAAGCTACGCAGCTACCATAGTCGCCGTGTTCAACATCGCTCGTTCAAAGAGGGGGATTTCGTGCTCCGACTTAAGCAGAAGAAGTCACACAAATTATCCCCGCCATGGGAAGGACCGTTCATCAAAAGCAAGGCGCTACTCAATGACAATCGTGAACTGAAGGATAGACCCAACGAGGATCATAAGCGTAAGAGACGTGACCCGGATGATGACTAGCCTGAGCTCGATCGGCCATGGAACATAGCACATCTATGTCCTTTTACACTTAGCATTTTTTATCTAATTGTGTACCTCTTATATGATCAATGAAATAAAGCTCTCTGGTTCACTCATATTTCTGAGTCTTTTACCTCCTTTAGTGTTCATTTTTGGATCATGTAAAACCTTTATGCACAAGCTTTGCGATTGCAATTGTGAAAATTCCGCCTACGGGCATTAGCTTAAGTTTTCTGGTCTACACGTTCTTTGTCGTTTTTATGCGTATTCAGGAGTAGTGACTTTCGGCACTTATTATCGGCAATTATGTGCTTAGGTTATTAACGGTGCCATTGGGCATCATCACCTGAGCGCATGGTTCCGACAACGAGTCTTCCGACTCACGAAAAGTCAAGCATAATAACCAAAGTAATGGATAAGCCAGCACTTTCTTAAAAAATATATACATGCTAGAAACTAGTTCTTGAGTAGCAGGAAATAACAACCATTGTTTTCCACCTTAATATTAAATACATAGGTTTTTCCGCATATGCATCAAAGGTGAAACAAATATTACAAAAAAAATTCATTCCTTTGGCGTAGGTGACTTGGAAGCAGCGTCATCAGCAGCAGCAGGAGAGCCACCCTCGAAGTCGGCAGTGCGAAGGGATTCAGAGGAACTCTGGTTGCCGCTAACGATGGTGTTCATTGGCACAAATACATTGACGTCGACTAACTCGGCAACTCTAGTGTCATAGCCCGCGAGCGACGACAAGATGGATTCGTGGTTAATCTCTTTGCCATCGTCATCTACGTCGGGAATGCCAGAGGTCACCGTGTCGATGTCAGCATCTTCATAGTGTGCCTTCACCATTGACAGCGCCATCCTTGCACCAGCCCGTGCACATGAAGCTTTCCAGCTTGTGATACGCTCGGGGCTCGGCGCAGAATCTCCGAGTACTTCACCACAGAGTCTGATGCTTTCTTGTTGATTTGGAGGGGCTTGGAGATCTCCTTGGCTTGCGTAATGGCGGTGTTGATGAAGTTGCCAGCAAGAACCATGCATTCCTTTGGTGAAGGAGGCGACCGGGTTAAACCCAGAGGAGCTACAAATTCCGACAAGGAGCGCATGAGTTCAATATTCAAAGTAACTAGACTACATAAATCCAAGACGGAGAAAACTTAATGAAGATGCTCGCCTCAGCTTGCCAGAGGGTGTCCGCCAAGGATTCTTTCTCTTGTTGGAGGAGCTTATACACCTCACTATGGCGTTGATTCTGCTCATCGGTATCTCTCTTATGATCTCTTAAGATAGATATATCCTCCTTCAAGCGATTGATTTCCTCGGTGGCGGAGTCCTCCAGGACCTTCATTGACTCCTCATGCATTTTCAGCATGTCCTTCCTCTCCTGCTTAAGATTTTTTTTCTCGCTATCCAGCTCTTGGATGTACTTGGATTGCTCGACAATATCCTTGGCCTTGGCAATGGTTTCTGCAAGTCGGAGAAATCAAAGAACACAGTGAATACTCGGAGAATATGGGCACAAAACCAAGTCGGAATGCGAAAAAGAAAACAGACGCTTGCTCTTGGTGATTTGTTCCTTCAAGAAGGCAGTTTTACCCTTTTCAGCTTCCAAGTCTGGGCGCATATTCTGGTACTTGTCTTTGGCCATGCCCCTCCGAGCACTCTCGTTCTGTGGAAAAAAGGTCAAAGTTAAAAACGTTGTATGGTCTTCTTGGAGCATCTAGCCAGAAATTTTCCACCTAGACGCACGGGGTCTGCAGCGGGATTTTTTGACTTGGCAATATGCTTAGCTTTTCTTTAAGCATCTAGTCAAAACTAATTCAGTTTTTGATTAGAAGCTTGGGGGATACAGTATACAGTTTTTAACTCGGATACATGCTTAGCTTTTCTTTAAGCATCTAGCCGGAACTAATTCAGTTACAACTAGAGGCTTGGGGGCTACAGTATTGAAATTTATAAACACTGCATATGCTACTCTTAAAAGCATCTAGCCAGAATAATTCATTCCACCTACATGCTTGGGGGCTACAGTGAGAGATTTTCTAACATAGTCACTCTTAGAGGATATAGATACAAAACCTATGGTTTTACGTCTACATCCTCGGGGGCTATCGTGGGATACTCATACGAAATGCAAAAGGCAAATAAAACTTACAAGTGCAATTGTCTTGAGGTTTGTAGCACTCTCGGCCAGCAGCTTGCCAAAGGGTTCGCTGTTTCCTTGCAAGATTTCTGCTTGTCAGCGGAGCTCCTCTAGACCGCACATCGGAGATGTCGGTGCCGCACCAGGGACCAGAGCAGTGCTGCCTGGTGTAAGTACCGGATACACTATATTTGGATAGGCCATGGTTTTCTTGGGTGCAGGGGCGCCGCCAACAACAGAAGGACCTGCTTCCACCACCTCCTTACCGCCACCGATGGCATCCTTAGCCGGATCTTTAGCCATTTGGTGGGTGGCACTCTCCTGCGTCGCCTGCTCGCCGACAACAGCAACCTCGGTAGAGGCACCTGAGTCCACTTCCATGGCGGAAGGGCCAGATGCCTCCTTAGCTTGTGAGCTTGTTGGGGCAGACGAAGGCTGGACGGAGGGAGTGGCAGGGGCGATGGCGGGAGATGCGTTGCGATGCAGCATGTCCTTAATATTTCTAGAAGCCCCCGATGTTTTGGAGGTCTTCTTCAGGCTGGTCGTGGCTTTCTTCCTGAAACATGCAAAAAATGCATAAGTACAGGAGCAAGACAAATGAATAGACAATGTCGGAGAGAAAGAAGCTTACACAAGTGGGGGTGCTTTGGCAAACAGGATCACGGTAACTTTTCTCTTCTCCGCCTCTAGGGCGGCGATAGTCTTCTTGGAGGCTCCACCCTCCGTCTTCTACTTCTTGCCTCCATCGGCAGCGTCAGAGGTGGAGCTCTTACACTTTCGCGCTAATGGAGCATCGTCGTCGGACACAATCGTGACTTCCTTCATCTTTGGATCGTAGATTTGGGAAGCCATGTTGTCCTCCTCTAGATCGCTAAGCTATTAAGTGAGAAGTCACCGTGTTAGATGAGATGACATTTGCAAGATAGAAGAACTGGAGTATATGTCATACACGGAAAATAAATAACTACCTTTGGGCACTTGCCATCTATGAACATGTCATAGTTGATGGTGAAGCCACGCTTCTTGTCCTTCACCTTGACGATGTCCTTAAGGCGGAGCTTGATGGATTCACTCGAGAAGTTTTCCACGGAGATGCGGAGGCTATCCCTTCTATCGCTGGTATACTCGTGCATGTGCTTCTCGCGGTGCTGCAGAGGTTGGATTCGCCTGATGAACCAGCACATGGCTAGGTCCAAGCCAGTCAAACCCGTCTCCACGAACCATTCCATACACCTTATGATGCGGGAAGCATGGAGGTCGGAGGGAAGGGAGGCCTGGGATCTCCATGACGGGGCTTCTGCGGCGGCTCCGTCAACAAAGTCCGGGTACGTCACTTGTCGGCCATCCAGAGGGATATTTGGGTCGTAGAAGTACGTCCGCTGCCAGTTTTTACAGGACTCGTGGCCGACGATGTCGTGGAACCGCCGGCCTAGTCGGATCTTGAAGCTTATGGTGCCGCAATTCCTAAGTTCTTCCTTACTAGCTCTGGCTTCACGCTTGACGGTGAAGAAGTACACGAAGAGGTCTAGCCTAGGGCTTATCCCTAAGTAACCCTCGCAGAGCGCCTCGTAGTTGCTAAGCGCTAAGATACTATTGGGAGAAAGATTCTGGGGCTGGACTCTGTAGTGGTTCAAGACGGAGAGGAAGAAGTTGGAGATGGGCAGGGAGACGTCGCGTACCAGTTGGGCTTTGAGGTACACCTTTTCTCCGGCTTGGGGGGAAGGTGTCACCTCGCCGGCCGGCGCCGCTCACCAGACGAGCCCCTCCGTCGCAGGGAGGTATCCCTCATCGATCAGCTCCTGGATATCACGGTCTATGATATCTTAGCCACGCCAGCCGCCCTTGTGCGAGTCTAGCTCCTCCTCCAATGGCTCCAGCGCCGCCAGATGTGGTCGATGCCGGTGGACTCAATCACCACCGAGGCAGGGATGAACAAGCCCTCTAGGGGTACGACGATAGAGCTCGCCGACTTTGCCGCGGCTTTGCTCGATGCTGCCATGGAAGGAGAGGTGCTGCTGCTGGCCATGGAGAGAGGTTGGAGGTGACTGGTGCAGATTGAGGCTAGGGTTTTTCACGAGTTTTGCACGGAGAGATCGAGGAGGCACGCACTGCAGGAAGGAGACGATGTGAGGAGAGAATGAGGTAAAAGGTATAAATTCCACCGCGGTTACTACTTATCATCTCCAGCATCAAGATTCGGGCATCTTGATTGGACGGTTGCCGCGGAGACGACGTGTTTGCGAACATGCGCCAAAATTTTGCCACGCCGCCAATGGTTCGTATCGCTCACGCGGGAAAATCGGACATGATTGCGTTCTCTGCATGTGTGAGTTACGAGGCGTCGCTGACCTAAGCCTACGTCATCCTAGCTGACATAGGCAGATGAGCCATCACGTCAGAAGATTCCGGCATGGACGGATCCAGTCCGGTTACGAAAGAGTACGATGGAAGATTCAGCATTTCTCCGACTTACGTGTTGAAGACAGAGAAAACATTGTAGGGTTATTTGGGAGGACTTCAAGATATTGCTTGATGATTTGCCGACATCCATCTAGACAGAGCATTCCACACGAAGAGGCAGGACGGTGCAAGATCTCGGAGTTCTCCGAGGGCTACTTTTGGGGATATGCTATATGGGTATCCTCAGAGCATGTCTCCTATCCGGATAACCCGGGTGGCCCACAGTTGGTAGCATGGCCCATGGCCTGCTGGGCGGCCCAGTTAGATGGATCCAGAAGGGAGGCCCATGCCGGATAAAGGAAGGCTACGGTTGAGGTCACAGACGTACCCGGAGCCTTGGAGTGCAAGATACACAAGACTAGTAATAGACAGTGTAGGACTCTATAACCTGTCCGGCTAGGACTTTTCCCTGTAACCCTAGGACCTGGCGACTATATAAGTCGGGAATATGGGAGCCTTTAGGGCACAATCTTAGAAGTTCATAGACAACTTCAGACAACCTCGCAGAGCGAACCTATCTCTGTAACTCGGCGTATTGCCCTTATAGTGATTTATAGCAGGAGTAGAATTCCGCCACCGTTGTGGGATCTGAACCTGGGTAAGCTGTGTTACCTCGTACCCGTCAACCGTCTGCCTTCCCCCACGTCTCTAAAAACGCACTGTGAGGACCCCTCCATGGCGTACTCGTCGTCAATACCACGACAGGAACCGAAGGGTGCGGGCTGAGCTCGTCGGGGTTAGCTTAGTGAGCTATCGGCATGGCTGACGGTAGGGGACGGTGCACTGCCTCCTGCCGAAGCTCAATGGCTTGATGGCGAGGCGTGGGGCGGTGCGATTCGATCGGAATGCGTCGACGCTCTGAGCGACACCGACGGTGGTTTTGATGGCGCACAGTGGCTACGGGTCGTGCGGCGGCGAACGGGGATGTCTGGGAGGTTCATAGGCGGTGGTGATCACGCGCACGGGCGGCGAAGGCGGGGCGCGGTCTATGCGTACGTGTCGAGCGCGTCGCTCTGGCATGCTCTAGACATGGCAGGGACAAACTAGGTGCGTGCATTTTGGGTGGTCTATTGGCTAGCAGGGCTCGAGTGCTGGACAGGGGGTGGCGGTGGACGGTGGCGTGCTTCCCAGACATGGTGGCTAGGCACGGCGTTTTCTCTGGCTAGCTAGCCATGGTCGGCTGGCAAGGGTTCTCTCGTGTTGGCATGGCATGGTGCACTAGGTAGGGTCTAGGGGTGTTCAAGGCACAGGTTGGCACTAGGGGAGACAAGTGTGATCAATGGTGAACAATGCTTGGCCAAATTACTGCTCAAAACAGTGAAGTTTCGCCCGTTTGATTTTCTGTCTCCAAGTGTTTAATGAAATGGCCGCAAGAAATTAAAATTTGAATTTGTAGTTGAAACTTGGTGGGTTCAATTGTCACATACTAGGTAGTCTCTGGTTGATTGGATTTGTCAAGGTGCACTAGTTTGGTTGGGTTTTGAGAAATGGTGATCTTCCCATATGAACTAGATTCAAATTTCAAATGTTATTTGAATAGGGTTGCCAAATGTTTCTGTGAGTTTGCAAGTCGGGCTTGGATTCACTTTCACTTGGTCTAACAAGGGGTGAAAATAATTGGAATTTTTGCTATTTGGAAACTTGGACTAGAAACACTCAAAGTGGTCTAGTGAGCAAGATTGGCAAAAATGACAATTTGCTTATTTTGTTTGTTTTTTAATTTCTCTTGATTTGATTCTACTTGGAAATGATTTATATGATGTTGTTTTCATCTTTAAACCAATCCTTTCTAATCACAACAATCACACAAGTCCATTCAAGCATTCATGCATTCATCACATACACACATGCATTCATATGGATTTTGTTAACAAAGTTTTTGTTAACCCTAATTTTCGGTGATTGGTATTTATAACCTTGATTAATATTTTTGGGATGTTACAAACACCATATGATTTGATGATGAAAATGTTGAGGCTTGAGCCTTAGCCCTTTTATAAAAGTTGATGGTTGGGTTCGGATGTAATACCATTCCAATTTTACCGTACAACAACAATACCCAAATTTGGGTAGGGCTTGACTGGAAGTTTATATATCTTAGTATGGGTTCCCTTGCGGAAGAGGTTTGAGCTGAGGATACCTCGTGATGAATGTCCACCTGTGTAGTTCCCAAGATGACAGATGGTCATGGTTGGGAGGCCAAACTCATAGGGGAGGTGCCTATACTAGGATGTGTAATTGAAAGGTTAGGATTGATTATTAGCATACTGAGTATGGTGATTCAGGATTGTTCCTGACGGATGTATTGAATGTTGTGGTGAAAGTGTACAATCTCTGCAGAGTGTAAAACTATTCGAATAGCTACGTCCACAGTTATGGACAGTTGGAGTGGCCATACTGTTCCATCGTCAGATGATTTCAAATAAGTTCCCACTTAGGTGTTGTAGAATTTTAAACTAGTTTTCTTTACTTCTAAACTCAGTATGAAATAAACATGGCTTTTTGCAAATAAACTTAGAGCTTACGATTCCTCCTCGAACTACTTTACTTGTTAGTGATAGTTTGCGAGTATTTAAAGAGTACTCACGGCTTTGTCCCTGGCTATTCTTGTGGCCAGACTATGAGGAGGACTACCAGTAAGATGGACAGCATGAAGTCTATGACAACTTGGATCATCTACCATCGTTAGCATTGCCTGTTACCCTGAAGATGGAGCTTTGACCATGCTACTATTATTATTATTCCGCTGTGTTGATTGTATTAAGACTGGAACATGAGATCCTTTATTTGTAAGACCTTTATTATCGTTTGTAATGGATGATGAACAATGGTACCAATCTGTTATGTCTCACAAAAATGGTAATCATAGGATTGCGATGTATGGAATAACATGCATCTGGGATTAAAAATCTGGGTGTTGACAGATAAATATACTCTGGGCTCTCTCGGTGGAATGTCATCCAATTGGCTTGCATGCATGAGACTGGCTCACAAGGGATCACATATCATAGGAACTAGAAAAGAGTACTTGTCGGTAACAATGGTTGAACTAGGTATGCAGAGAAACCGACGACCCAACCTCAGATAAGTAAAGTATCGCGATACAAAGAGAAATTGGTATCATATGTAAATGGTTCATCATAGAAATATGTGGGAGACATATGAATTTCTAGATTCCTCTATTGGTTATTGATCGAAGAAGAGTCGCGACCATGTCTGCATAATTCACGAACCGTTGGGAGACACACTTAAGGATTCAATGTTTTTTAGTAGATATGGAATGTGAGTAAGAGACTGAATGTTGTTCGGAGTCTCGTACTGGATCAAGGATATCACGAGGAGATCCAGAATGGTCTAGAGAATAAGATTCATATAAGGAAAGTCCAATTCCGGAGTTCGCAAATGGTTTCGATTTTTTCACCGGAATGTTCTAGAAGGGTCTAGAAGGGTCTAGAAGGTCCATCACTCCAGAGTGGGAAGGGTACATGGATGTGTCATACCAAAGTGGAATGTTTGCATTATGTACTAAGTCACTTGGCTGGGAAATGGGAAGAGAGAAATCAAACTCTAGTTTGAAAGGCAAAGGCCAATTTGAAAAAGTCAAATCCCAACATTGGTTGCCAAGTGGAGAGAGGGAAGGAATCCTACTTAGGGGAGGCTTCCTTCCTCCCCTTGCCACCGTCCAGCAAAGGAGTTGGTGGAGGACACGTCTAGCCCTAGCCGCCCCTCCACCTATAAAAGAATGGGAGGGGTCGCCCCCTCTCCCTACACCTTGCACCTAACCGGCGCCCCCTCCAAAACCTAGGGTGCCGCCCCTCCTGCTGCTGGTGCACTAGATCTGATGGGGATATGCATACCGGGGTATACCCAGCAGGACGATTCCGACTGGCCCAGGCACCTGCGAGTGGGCCTGCAGTAACAGCGACTGGATCACGACCTGGCGTGGACTCAAGCGACTCGAAGCTGAAGGCCCAGAAGCGTAGATAGGCCCAGTCGGATTACGTTAAACGATTGCTGAAACCTTAACTGATTCAGTTGAGATCTGTAAACCCTAGGGGGGTGAGTCTATATAATCCTCCCTAGAGGGCGTGTAGAGGATACGTTCCATCATCCACCCAAGCGACTCACTGCCTAGCCGCCGAGCTCGCCCCATTGTACTTCCACCATACTACAATCTAGCAGGAGTAGGTCTTTACCCTCCGGGGGGCCGAACCTAGGTAAATCCTTGTGTCTCCGCCCTCATCTCGCACCGAGGATGGCTGGCCGCCCTTGCCCCATGTTCTACTACTCGCTGCCGATTGCAGCATCTGCCGTGGTCATTCCCACGATAGTAGCGCCAACCGTGGGGCCTGGCCGGTCTGGCCGGTGTTCTGCGGCGAGATCCAATCTGCCCATCAACGAGTAGGTCGCCACCGGCCGCATGATAGCGATCGGCGAGATGCTCCAAATCTTGCCGAGCAGCTACGCCCCGACGGCGCGACTCGTCAGGCATAGCATGATCTTGCCGGTCGACACGATCAGTCTCTTCGTCGGCCTCACCGATGTCATCGTCTCGGAGGACTCGGCTCGCATCCGCGAGTCGCCGACACGCGACCGGCTCTCCGAGAGTCAGGTCCGCACGATCCACCGCCTCGCCTCCGAGTACAACTCAGCCCACAACGATGTGGCTGAAACCACCGCGGCCCTCAACGACGACGCCGACTCAGCGACCCCGGCATCACTCGCTGGATCCATCGTCGCCGCGTCGCCCGTGGGCTCTATCACCCAGGTCTCCAACGTCGAAGACTTCGAGGATCCTCCATCCTTGGGATCTTCGACTATGACTCCGGGTCGGAGAACTCCGCCGATCTCCGCGACGGGACCGGTCGCCATGCCGCGACCTACATGGCGACTGGCGCCGACCCGCCGGAGGATCCATTCTCCACCCCGATCCCTCCCAATGCAACAGCAACAGAGGTCGAGGAACTCCGCCTGAAGCTGGCGGAAGCAGTCCGCAAGGAGCAAGCCGAGCGCGAAAAATTTCTCCTCGAGCAGGTGATGGCACAGGAGCTGTCGTGCTACCACCACCAACAAATCAGGTCGCGCCTGAACCCCACCGTCTAGGGGCGCGCCCTGAATTTCGACGACGAGAGGGACCCGGCCCGCACGGCCGAGCGTGCGATCTGCGAAAATGCGCCACCAGGAGGAAGCGCCCGGCCCCCACAAGGGTCGACGACGAATGGCGCCTCAGTATAGCCTAAACCCTAGGCGCCGGCTGATCTACTCTATCGACATCTAAACTTTATCCCTAAGGCTCTCTCAACTCCACCATACTCGCACCAGCGTAGGTGAAGCCCCACAGGATCTTCCCTCTACCTCCAAAACCAGGCCGTCATGCTTCCGAAATCATGAGGATATAGCTACAACCTCCATCGCCTGCTGGAACAAGGGAGAGGGAGGTCTACATCGAGAACCGAACATGTGACCGACTGCGGGAGCACTGCTAGAACGCAGTGCTGGAAGGATCGTCTACGCGATATTGAGATCGGCAAGTGAACAACTACATCACCCGCGAGAATCCGATCTAATTAACCTCTTTGTAATCTTTGACGATTAGTACTCTATTGACTCGTTGCTACAATCTAGTAGATACATCTTGGCGTGTGTGTGTTCATGCGATAGAATTTTTTTTATTTTCCATGTCACGAACCCCTACAGTCATATCGGATCCATGTCTTTTCCTAGATCTATTGCACGAGTAGAACACAATGATTATTGTGGGTGTTGATGCTTTTGTTGTCGAATGCTTCTTGTGTACTTTGCATCTTTCGGGATGGTGGGATGAAGCGTCCCGGGATTAACCTTACATGGCATCGTTCATGAGACTTGCTCCACGCTCAACATGCAACTTGTATTGCATAAGTGGCTTTGCGGGCGTCAGTCTCTCCCAACATAGTGAAGATTCAATTTACAACAAGCGATTAACAATACTAGTATCAATGTTGTGGTTCTTGTTCGTAAGTTAGAATGGTTCTTGTTCGAAATCCCCAAACCACGTAAAACATGGAAAGAAAATTAGAGGCATCTAACTTTGTTTTGTAGGGGTGTGCTATGATGTGATATGGCCATGATTGGGACTATATATGATGTATGCAATGATCCTTATTGTAAGTTGGAAACCGGAATGAGCCTTATGGTTGTATTTTAATTTTGTTAAGACATGTGTCTATTATTCAAAGTAGTTTTAATAGATGATGCTAGTGGACGACAACAATGGAGTGGTGCCATTGACCTTGACGCCACGCTGGTGATGATGGAGATCATGTCCGTGCTTCAAGACGGAGATCAGAAGCACAAGAAGAAAGGCCATATCATATCACATATTATGAATTGCATGTGATGTTAATACTTTTATGCATCTTGTATTGCTTAGATCGCGATGGTAGCATTATAATATGATCCCTCTCACAAATATCAAGTAAATAAAGTGTTCATCCTTAGTAAGCACCATTGTTGATACTCGTTGTTTCGAAGCAGCACGTGATGATCAGGTGTGATAGATTCTACATGTGCATACAACGGGAGCAAGCTAGATTTGCTTATGTGGAAACTAAGGTTAATATTGATGAGCCTATCATGTACATACATGGTCTCGTAACATAGAATACTAAAAGGTAAAGAATGAGTCATATAGATGATATGATGATTGTTCTCCTTTGAAACTACATCATGTCACGTGATGATTGGACTTGGTGTAGTGGATTTGGTTCGTGTGATCACTAAAAAAATGTGAGGGATATTGTTTTGAGTGGATTTCAACAGTAATATGATTGAAAGTTCAACACTATTTATCATAAATTAAATCAAACTGAATTTTCATAGTTGTTGTAGTCATTGGCATCCGTTTACCACCTTGCGCTTAGTTATAATTGAGATAATAGAACTATAGAATTCTGGTTAGTTACTTTACAAACTGGTATCGTATTGTTTTGAAGTGTTAATCTAAAGTTTAAAAGTCCTATTGCAAACTTTTAGTAAGTTCCGGTTACTCCGTGAAGTTTAATAATTGGTATTAAATCAAGAGTAACAATTCTAGTGTTAGTATATAAGTATCATGTTAATAGCTTGATCATGATTAGTTTCATGATAAGGATGAATATTTGATGTAGGTAAAATGTTTACAACAATAAAATATTACTAAAGAATGGAATTTTTAAAGAACACCAAACATTTGATGATGGTGATCTACTTCAAAGTGCAAGTCCAAAGACATTGGTATTTAACTATACACACTTTGGACTATGAGTCATGTGTATGGCTCCACTATTGATGTTGATAGATTCTTTTAAAAGGAAAAGGAAATATTGAAAGAGAAATCTAAGAAATATTTGGCAGAAAAGAAAAGACTAGAATTGTTTTAGCTCAGGTATATAGATGATATACATGTTATGGCTATATTCTTTGCTTATTAAACATTGTGTTTCTTAAGTATTGGATACTGAATTTGTTGGTGTGAATCGTCATACAAGACAACACAATTCATGAACTGCGATGGCCTAAGTAACTAGCAAAAGAATATGTGATGATGTTCATCGAAAACAGACAAAGTTGTTGTGTTGCTCATTAACATCAAATCATACCTTCAAGATTTGTTCCAATAATTCTTATTTCAATTAGGTATTATGAGAACAAAAAGGTTGTTCAAATAAATTGCCGTAAACCATAAATGATGGATGATTTATAAATCTCATTAGAAAAATCACATCCATAAAATTAGTGTTAAAAATGTCGAAATACAAATGATGGAAAGATCACTTAGGAAGTGACATCGCCGTTTAAATTATAATGGAAAGAAAACATGAAGAAAATCCATGCTTGATGGAAGTTTGGAGTCTTTTGAATTTTGATCGAACGCTTGTGAAACATTCCTAGAGATAATTAAAACTCCGTTCATAGGCCAAAAGGGAACGAATGACTAGTTTACGGAATTTGTACATATTTGATGTATGAAGTCCATTTTTTAGTCGAGAGCGATGGCTTTCAACTTCATATGCTTTACCCGAAAATTTGAGTGAATATATGAATATTTACTTAATTAGGATGAAGTGTGAATCATTTGAAAAAAGTTCGAAGACTTTCAAGATGAAGTGAAAAATCATTGTAACAAGAAAGTAAAGAATTTATGATAGGATAATAAAGGAAGATATTTGAGTTACAAGTTTAGGAAAAACACCTAAAGATTCGAGGAATCGTTCCATAGATTTATATTTCCCGAAAAACACCATAGTAGTATGGAGCGTTCGAGATATGTTATGAAACCTTGTTTGACATGGTAAGATCAAAGGTGTAATTTATAAAACTGCCATTATATTTTAAGGCTTCTGATTCAATAGCTCCCCAAAGGAATGAAAATAAGGAGACAAATTAGATTGATGGCTTGGATCTACCAGTACCTATTCATGCGTGGGGGTAGGATCGGGATTCATAAAATTTAGACCATGTATGTAATGACCACCAAGCCCGTATGGGACCGAAGCATGTCAGTTATCAGGTATTTTGTGCATGTGACGTGAAAACGTAAGTGTCCAACTCGAATACAACACTTGCATGTGTGCGCTGACATTGCAACACCGCGTATGTGATTTAGGGTGAGTTCTTTTGGACCCATCGATGGGCTACCCTCACGCGCCCTCCTCTAATAAGCACAGGGGAAATTCTATCCTTTCAGATATTTACAACTTTTCAGAGTAGGGGGTCTATGGAATCACACCTCATATTTTAAAGATTAAATCTTTAGAGACTACCACTTTTCACTGGAAAGAGCTCCATCATGATCCGTTGAAATGACACCATATAAATATATGGTTTGAGATCAAACCGAAGTTGTTCTTTCTTAAACATTGGTATGCTGTGCATAAGTAAGATGTTTACAACCAAAGTCGGTTGAGCATGTTTTTGTAGGTTATTTAGGATAATCGTTGGGTACTCCTCCATAACGCCAAAGACAAAAGTGTTTGTCGCTTAAAACGTCAAGTTTCTTTTAGAAGAACTTTTTTCATGAAAAGTTAAGTGGGAGGACAAAAGAACTTTGATAAGGTTAAAAGAACCTTAGCTATATGTGCAAAGTTGCGCAACACTGGAAAGTATCCCGGAGGTAGCAACAATGCTCATGGCTCACGTGCCTCAAAGTTTGTGGTCACGGAGGTCTAAGTTCTTATTGAACCAAGTAGGTCGGACAAATGATCAAAAACTTAGATTTGAGAGTCAATCATTGTTGTTTGACAATGATGAACCGCCTATATACAAAGAAGCGATGATGGGCCCTGACTCCGTCAAATGGCTTGAAGCCATGAAATCCATGATAGTTCCATACGCGACAAATCAAGTTTTGAACTTAAAAGACCCTCTAAGAAGGTATAAGACCTACAATCGTGTTTGGATCTATAAAGAAATAGACATGGATGTTTCACATATATGAAATAGTCGACATGTCGGGAAAAGAGTTTAGACAATGTTCAAAGGTTGACTATGACAAGATTTCATCTTTAATAGCGATATTTAGTTTAGATGGATTAATGTAGCAACCACTACATATAAATTTGTTATATGGTAGTTGAACAGGCTTCACAAGATGTTGGAGGATTTCCTCACTCCGATCATGATAACACCACCACCACTGAAGGAGTAATTCGTCATCAGGTTTTGGCATCCCCTTGGTTTGTTCAAAGCTTGGGGAGTGCTGTGGTATCACATCATTATCTTTTAGAATTTTACCTTTTTAGTAGAGTCATATCATGAATAGAGAAGTTATCATATGTGATGGTTTGCATTGTGGAAGTATCTCTCCTCTAGTTGGTTCTCTATGTATCCCTTGGTGTGAGTGTCGTTATGGAATATTAATGAGAAGTTTCATCATTTACTTTTTTGCACATCTTATTTTAGTTTGCAAACCTAGCTTTGGTTAGTAGAAACACTACTTTGAGTATTGAAAGGAAAAGAGAAAAGAACTTTCAGATATATTATTTAATTTTCTTTCATGATTAGCTCATAAGCTTAGTATTCCCAAGTTAAGATCTTTTGTGCTTCCAAGGAAGATTGCATGATTGTTTCTATCACTTGTATATTTGTTTGTTTTCTTCAATTCTTATGCTTGCTACCCAACCTTGCTAGCCAAAAACCTGTATTGAGAGGGAATGATTCTCGTGCATCCACATCTTGAACTAAAACCTATGCCATTGATGGCGCCCCACACTTGTCGTGGGACGCTTCGTTGGAAACCACAAGAGCAAGGTATGAGGCAGCACAACAGCAAGTTTCCCTATGTAAGAAACCGAGGTTATCGAACTAGGAGGAGGAATGAAACGTCACATAGGTGTTGCAAGCAACGCGGAGACCTGCACAACACAAATTCAAGACGTTGCCCCAACGAATCAGTGAGATTGTCAAGCTAACCGGTTTCCTATAATAAAGGATTAAACGTATGGTGTGGAAGGTAATGGTTTGCATCAAGTAAACAAGTAAAAGTGGAAGATGTATCAATTGTGAAGATTGGACCGGGGTCCATAGTTCACTAGAGGTGCTCTCCTTAGATAAACAACGTGGCATGAAGGGTAAACAAATTACAGCAGGGAAATTGACAGGAACTAAGCAAGGCATAACAATGCAATTACTTGTCAGAAATATAATATGAGATTCGATTGGGCAATACAACAAGATACATAGACCACATCCAACTGCATCTATGACTAGAAGTCGACCTTCAGGTTATCATCTGAACCCCCTCCGGTATTAAGTTGCAAGCAACAGACAACTCCTTTAAGCAAAGTGTGTAAGGTAAACAGTCCACATGTTCCATGAACAAGAGACCATTGTTTTATCCCTAATAGCAACAACACATCTACAACCGAAGAGATTATTTTCAGTTCCCTTGGAAACTAGAGGCATGAACCCACTATCGAGCATAAATACCCCCTCTTGGAGTCACTAGCAACTACTTGGCCAAGATAGCTACTAACAACGGAGAGCATGCAAGATCACAAACAACACAGACACGATAGAATCATAAAGACAAAACCATTAATAAAACAAACATAATAATCTCAATATCCATCGGATACCAGCAAACACAACATGCATGATTACAAATAGAATAGATCTTGATCATCAGCGGAGCTCACAAGATCTATACGTGAAAGCACAAAGGAGGAGATACAACCATCTAGCTACTACATGGACCCATAGTCCAAGGTGGAACTACTCATGCATCATATCGGAGAAGAAGGCCTTCGGGATGATCTCCCCTCCGGCAGGGTGCCGGGAAGAACTTCAGACCCCCCCCAATCTATGGACGATGGTGGCGGTGGCTATAGACCATTTCGTGGATATTTGATCGGGTGCCTTGGGTGTCTGCATCGGGGGCTTCTTATAGGCGAAGGGGGAGGCCGAGGAGGCGACCAGGGGGTCAAACCCTACCCAGGCACGGACCTACCCCTAGCCGCGCCTGGGGGGGTTTGGCTGCCCTGGTTCGTTTCTCCGTCTCCTCTCTGGACTTCTTGTTCCCCATGGAAAGTAATTGACTTTGACGTTTGTCCCATCCAATTCCGAGAATATTTCTTTACTAGCTTTTCTAAAACCAAAAATAGTAGAAAACAGGAAACTAGAACTGTGGCAACATGTTAATAGGTTAGTACCAGAAAACATGTAAAAAGCACCTCAAAGTGTGGACAAAGTAAATCAAAGTAGATACCAACAAGCATGGAACATCAAAAATTATAGATACGTTTCCGACATATCAAGCATCCCCAAGCTTAACTCCTGCTCGTCCTCGAGTATGTTAGTGATAAAAAGAATAATTTTTGAGGTGACATGCACCATCAAAACCTAGATCAAACTATTTGCAAGCATTCAAAACTAGGACCAAAGAACTCTAAACATGTGCATGAAAGAATTGAGTTCTAACAATAGGACATATTAACTATGCATGCAACATGAATGGCTACAAACAAAGAACATGAATCATATGCATTGAAAAATGTTTGTTGGTTTCACATACAGAAAGCATAGCATAGTGGAAACCAGCTTCTCCCTCATAGAGTAGCAAATAGATGCATAGGACACCTTCAAAGTTCACAAGGGTGACTAGAAACAAATAGCACAAGAATAAGTAATATCACAACATGCATCAATCAATAAGCTTTAGAACACTGCACACAGGATGACAACTATTCTCTCTTAATGGTTCCTAAAGGTAGTAGGAGGAGACTCAATAATGGTGGAAGAAAGGCCTTTTGTAAAGGAAGCACGGATTACAAGTTTCAAAAAGAGGTTCCAAAAATTATGGTACTTGTTAGCTTTCAGCCCTCATTGCCCCTATCATAAGCATCTTGAAGTGATTAAGGTTAAAGTGGCAAAGATGGAGTATATGCTTGAGAAAGTATAAGTTGGCAATCTCAAGTCCATTGAATACAAGGGCCACACCTCATGCATACTCAACTTCAAGCCCAAGCAAGTCCTTGTCATTGTAAGTATTTGCATATCATTGAGAACCGCCAACGGGGTACCCCTTGCACATGGTACATGAGCTTTCCCATAACCAAAATTACAAGGAAAGCAGACAATGAGCATCTCAGTTATTTTTTTATTTACTATATGCATAGATTTTTATTGAGGATGCTTCATAGATAGCTCACTATGGTGATGCTGCAAGTTTCCACCATGATTAGGCATGGCTTAGGCTAGCGGCCCAGGCGTTTCTCTAACCCAGAATATAAACTCCATGGACTTACAAGTTCCCTCTTTATTTCACACTGGTGACATCCATAGACAAAAGAGCATGATATCAACTGAGTACAAAGTACAAGTGCAATGTTGAAAATGTTCCCCGTGCATGGTTCTGTAATTCCAACGTATAAGTTCAAGCATATACAACAAAGTTGTCACAATGGTTCAAGTTTATTAGGGGCAAAGAATATAAAGTGTTCCATCAAGTTTGTGAGGGCCTTAATCACTAAGTTTTCACATAACAAAATAGTTTTTAATTGGAAGATAGGTGAAAATAAGAATATACTTGGGATGGTGTAACACACCATGCATAGGAGTTTATAGTGGACACTTTGGAAAAACTTGGTTTCTTGGGAGTTGGAAGCATGAGTAGAACTTACTCATACAAGTGGAGGCTAGCAAAAGACTCGGAGCAACCAACTAAGAGGGCATAATAGCCATAATCATACAGAGCAACAAAGCATTACTAATCAAAGCATAGAGTGGTACTACAAGTCAAGGACTAAATGATCATAGAGGCTAATGGTGACTTGTCATAGTCATAACATGGTGTAAGCATGTGCCAAGTCAAACCAAGAAAAACATCAAAGGACAATACCAGAATACTATGCTTTTGCATGCTAAAACAACGCATAATTTCTTTAAGGAACACTAAGAAATCCCAATGACTTGGAACAAGACATTCTACATCAATAATCACTAATCATAAGGTCAAAACAACACATATCATGTCATGCTAGAGTCTAAGTCACAATCAATGCAAGCTCCTCTTGCACTTACAAGCAAGAACTTACTACTCCTTTCCAACAGCAAGCAACTTCTTTGTAAAACAACACAGGGAGAACAGGGGTCCTAACTAATCAAGCAAACTAAACAACTAAGAAAAGAAAACGAAAACTAAGACACTCCGAGAACATCACAACTGTGCATGAAATAATAAAAACGAAGTGTCTAGACAGACCTGAGCTTTTTATCGATGAATAAGGGGATGCCTTGGGCATCCCCAAGCTTTGACACTTGTACCTCTTGGATATTTCTTGGGGTGACACCATGGTGGCATCCCCAAGCTTGATCTTTTGTCCATTCTTCATCTCATTTCATCATTCTTTCCGTACACCTAAATTTTTTCCTTCATACAAAACTTCATTAGCAACATTAGTTTATTCAAAAGATATTAGACCTCTAGAAAAGCTTTGGATAAGCAAGAGTTTTTACTAAAAACACAATATACTGTAGAAACTCCTTCAAAAAGATCATTTTCCCAAAAATAACTTAAAAAGGAAACAATAAGAAGCAAATGCAAATAATGGCAGAAATCTGTCAAAACAGACCAGCAGGCAGAAACCGATTTTCTCGTACATCTTTTGTTGCTCACATCAAAACGTGTTGAACTAACGAAAGTTAGCTAACATACTGGGGGATTTATTTGTAAATTTTGAGCTCAATCCAACGTACAAAGACTCCTCACAAATTTTTATGGTGGATGACAGAAATTTGTTTCGGGACAGCAACTCCCCAAATCTTACTTCCCTCTTATTAGAGGTCATTCTTGGCACCAAAAACAAACAAAAAGGATAAGGAGAGGTGATTACTGAAGTTATAACTTCCAAGACTCAAGGAAACTCTTGGGTTATATCCCAACAAGTACTTTTCTTTAACGCCTTTAAGTTAGGGGCAAGAAGCAAGAAGAATCAAGTATTTTCAAATGAAGAAGTATTAACATCAAACCTTGCTTTCGAAGGAGGAGAAAAAAGCAACTTCTCTCTCCTCATAGGGAAGTGTTCAATACCTTTCTTGAATGGAAATTGATATTTAATGGTGCCTTATTTCATATCAATGATGGCACGAACTGTTCTAAGAAAAGGTCTTCCCAAAGTAATAGGACAATAAGCATTGTATTCAACATCAAAAATATAGAAATCAACAGGGACATAAGAATTGTTAACCATAATGAGAACATCATTAATACTCCCCACGAGTTTCTTCTTAGCATTATCATTGAGTGTGACATCTAAATAACAATCTTCCAGTGGTGGCAAATCAAGCATTTCATAAATCTTCCTAGGCATAATAGAGACACTAGAACCAAGATCACATGAAGCTTTCAGATCTGTCATTCACTTGCATATTAATAATGGGTTCCCAAATATCTTCTACTTTCCAAGGAATAGAAGCTTTGTGTTTTAGCTTCTCTTCCTTAATCTTAACAAGAGCATCTGTAATGTTTTTGGTAAAGGCAACATGCATATGACTAGCATCAGGACTTCTAGCAAGTATTTGTAGGAACATAATCACTTCAGAAATATTGCAACCATGAATATCAAAGTCAAACTTAGCATCACTAGTAGTAGGTTCAATAGGCTTAGGCATGGTAGGAGGAGGAATAGGGACTACTTGTGGTTTAGTGGTGATAGTGCACACACTATTGTTTCTATCAATTTCAGCTTCCCTTTCCAACCTAGCATGAAGTTGAGCTAACAACCTAACATTTTCATCAATAGTAACTTGTATGGCATGAGCAGTAGCAAAGGTGTTTTGCATAGTTTCAGGTTTTGCAGCCATTTTATTAATCAAGGAGGACTGATCTTCAGATAAAGAGGATAAATTTTCTCAACAGTTAAAAGTTTTTCCTCTATAGTCGTATTGAAAGTGGTTTGTTTACTAATAAAGTCCTTGAGCATGACTTCAAGTTCAGAGGGGGCACTTCTAGCATTATTGTAAGAGCTTCCATAGGAATTGCCATTATTAGGAGGATAAGGACTATAATTGTTGTTGCTACCAAAATTATTCCTATAGGCATTGTTGTTGAAATTGTTGTTTCTAATGAAGTTCACATCAAATTGCTCTTCTTGAGCAACCAAAGAAGCTAAGGGAACACTATTAGGATCTAGAGGAGCTTTCCCATTAACAAGCATAGCCATAATAACATCAATCTTTTCACTCAAATAGGAAGTTTCCTCAACATAATTTACCTTATCACCATGTGGAGCTCTCTCAAGATGCCATTCACAGTAGTTAACCATCATATTGTCAAGGAGCCTTGTTCCAGCACCCAAGGTGAGGCCCATGAAGGTACCTCCTGCAAATGAATCCAACAGATTCCTTGAAGGGTAGTTCAAACCTGCATAAAAAGTCTGGATAATCATCCAAGCAGTGAGTCCATGAGTGGGACAATTCTTAACCAAAGTTTTCATTCTTTCCCAAGCTTGAGCAACATGTTCATTACCAAGTTGTTTAAATTTCATAATGTCACTTCTCATAGCTATAATCTTAGTAGGAGGATAGTACTTTCCAATAAAAGCATCTTTGCACTTAGTCCAAGAATCAATACTATTTTTAGGCAAAGAAAGCAACCATTCTTTAGATTTTCCTCTCCAGGAGAAAGGAAAAAACTTGAGCTTAATAATATCTCCCTACATCCTTATATTTTTGCATCTCACAAAGCTATTGAGATGAGCAGCAGGATCATCAGAGCTAGCACCAGAAAATTGCTCTCTGATCACAAGATTCAACAAAGCAGGCTTAATTTCATAAAAGGTAGCATCAGGAGCAGGTGGAGCAATAGGAGTGCTTAGGAAATCATTGTTGTTGGTGCTAGTGAAGTCACACAACTTGGTATTCTCAGCAGAGTTCATTTTCGCAAAGGTGGGCAAGCCAAAAACAGTAGCAGCAACTAGGGCAGGAACTAATCTTTTTGTGTTTTTCGAAAAGAGGCAAACAAAACTAAGCAAAAGAAACAAAGCAAACTAAAAACAAAGCAAAGAGAAAGGAAGTGAAGGATTCCCCTTGTGAAGACGTCCTTAGCCTCCCCGTCAACGGTGCCAGAAAATAGCTTGATGGCGCCCCGCACTTGTCGTGGGACGCTTCGTTGGAAACCCAAGAGCAAGGTATGAAGCAGCACAGCAGCAAGTTTCCCTCTGTAAGAAACCGAGGTTATCGAACCAGTAGAAGGAAGGAAATGTCACACAGTTGTTGCAAGCAACGCGGAGACCTGCACAACACAAACTCAATACTTTGCCCCCAACGAATCAGTGAGGTTGTCACGCTCACCGGTTTGCTGTAACAAAGGATTAGACGTATGGTGTGGAAGGTAATGGTTTGCAGCAAGTAAACAAGTAACAGTGGAAGATGTATCAATGGTAAAGATTGGACCGGGGTCCATAGTTCACTAGAGGTGCTCTCCTTAGATAAACAACACCGCATGAAGGGTAAACAAATTACAGCAGGGCAATTGACATGAACTGAGCAAGGCATAATAATGCAATTACTAGTCAAAAATATACTATGAAATTCGATTGGGCAATACAACAAGATACATAGAACGCCATGTAACTGCATCTATGACTAGAAGTCCACCTTCAGGTTATCATCCAAACCCCCTCCAGTATTAAGTTCCAAGCAACAGACAACTGCTTTAAGCAAAGTGTGTAAGCTAAACAGTCGAAATGTTGCATGAACAAGAGACCGTTGTTTTCTCCCTAGTAGCAACAGCACATCTATAACCGAAGAGATTATTGTCACTTCCCTTGCAAACTAGATTCACTCGAAACTATTTGGCCAAGATAGCTACTAACAACGGAGAGCATGCAAGATCACAAACAACAGAGACATAATAATCTCAATATCCATCGGATCCCCGCAAACACAACATGCATGATTACAAATAGATTAGATCTTGATCATGAACGAAGATCACAAGATCTATACATGAAAGCACAAAGGAGGAGATACAACCATCTAGCTACTACATGGACCCATAGTCCAAGGTGGACCTACTCACGCATCATATCGAAGAAAAAGGCCTCCAGGATGACCTCCCCTTCGGCAGGGTTTCGGGAAGAACTTCAGATCCCCCCCACCCCGATCTAGGGACGATGGTGGCGGCGTCTACAGACAGTTTCCTGGATATTTGATCAGGTGCTTAGGGTTTCTGCATCGGGGGCTTCTTATAGGTGAAGGGGGAAGCCGAGGAGGCGACCAGGGGGGTCAAACCCTACCTAGGCGTGGGCCCACCCCTGGCCACGCCTGGGGTGGTTGGCTGCCCTGGTTCGTTTCTCTGTCTCCCCTCTAGACTTCTTGTTCCCCACGGAAAGTAATTGACTTTGATGTTTGTCCCGTCCAATTCCGATAATATTTCTTTACTAGATTTTCTGAAACCAAAAACAGCAGAAAACAGCAACTGGCACTATGGCAACTTGTTAATAGGTTAGTACCAGAAAACATGTAAAAAGCACCTCAAAGTGTGGACAAAGTAAAGGAAAGTAGATATTAACAAGCATGGAGCATAAAAAATTATAAATACGTTTCCGACGTATCAGCCATATGTGTCCACCATATCTACCTATTAGCATTATTGCTATTCCAAGTAAATTCTTGAGTTTTATCTATCTTCCAAATTAAAATTATTTTGGTATGAGAAAACTAGTTAGTAAAGCTCTCACGAACTTGATTGCACACTTTATTTTCTTGCACTTAATAAACTTCAACCATTGTGTCATCTATGTTGCTTATATGCTTGCAAGTTATAGGTTGGGAGTTAGCAGAACCATGATGTCATGGGGAACGCTTTCAACACCTGTACATATCTATCCATTTGATATCGTGATCTTTTGTTTATGGATGTCGGCGGTGTGAAATAAAAGGGGATCTTGTAAGTCCATGGAGTATTTCATATGTGTTAGAGAAACGACTGGGCATCTAGCCTAAGCCATGCCTAATCATGGTGGAATCTTGTAGCATAACCATAGTGATCAATCTATGAAGCATCTTAATAAAAAAATATAAAAAAGGAAAAAAAGCACCATGCTCATGGTAAATAAAAAGATCGCTGAGATGCTCACTATCTGTTGCCTTGTCATTTTGATATGGAATAGCTCCTGTGTCATGGGGCAAGGGTATCCCGTTGGCGGTTCTCTATGATACACATATACTTACAATGACAAGAACTTGCTTGTGACTAAAGTTGAGTAGCATGAGGAATGGACCTCGTACTCAAGGGAAATGAGATTTCATATTAAACATGAGGTCATGTGTACTGAGTTCAGTTTTCGCTTGGGGACAAGCGAGGTCTAATCTTGGGGTGAGTTGATACATCCATTTGCATCACTATTTTATATCATAATTTACTATTATTCATTGATATATTTCATATTAAGAGATGATACTTATGTTATTTCATCTATTTTGCATGTTTGATGACTTTTGGAGGATGAACTGCCGGAGTTAGGATTCTGTTGGAAAAAAAGGTGTCCAGATGCAATATTCGCGAAGATCAGAAAATTCCAGAAAATATATGGAAACCCCTATTTTTCCAAAAGACGGAGGAGTCTAAAAGGAGGAGGAGAGATGGGCCACAGGGGGCCCATACCACTCCTTGGCGCCCCCCCCCCCCCTGGGCCGTGCCACCAGTTGGTGTGGTGATACGTTGGAAACGTATCTATAATTTTTTATGCTCCATGCTTGTTTCGTATCTACTTTGCTTTACTTGTCTACACTTTGAGGTGCTTTTTACATGTTTTCTGGTACTAACCTATTAACAAGTTGCAATAGTGCCAGATGCCTGTTTTCTGCTGTTTTTGGTTTCAGAAAAGTTAGTAAAGAAATATTCTCAGAATTGGATGGTACGAAGGACAAAGTCAATAAATTTCCGTGGGGAACAAGAAGTCCATAGGAGAGCCCGAGGGGCCGTCCAGAGGGGCCAGACCCCCACCCCCCAGGCGTGGCCATAGGTGGGCCCGCTCCTGGCTAGGGTTTGGCCCCCCTGGCGATTGCCTCGGTCTCCCCCTTCGCCTATAAGAAGCCCCCGATGCAGAAAATCTAAGAACCAGATCAATATTCCACGAAACTGTCTGTAGCCGCTGCCACCATCATCCCTAGACCGGGAGGGATCTGAAGCTCTTCCCGGCACCCTGCCGGAGGGGATATCATCCCGGAGGCCTTCTCTGTGGTATGATTCGTGAAGTTCCACCTTGGACTATGGGTCCATGTTGTAGATAGATGGTTGTATCTCCTCCTTTGTGCTTTCATGTATGGATCTTGTGAGCTCCATTCATGATCAAGATCTAATCTATTTGTAATCATGCATGTTGTGTTTGCGGGGATCCAATGGATATTGAGATTATTATGTTGGTTTGATTAATGGTTCTATCTTTATGATTCTATCATGTCTGTGTTGTTTGTGATCGTGCATGCTCTCCGTTTCTAGTGGTTATCTTGGCCAAGTAGTTGCTAGTGACTCCAAGAGGGAGTATTTATGCTCGATAGTGGGTTCATGCCTCTAGTTTCCAAGGGAGGTGACAATAATCTCTTCGGTTGTAGATATGCTGTTGCTACTAGGTAGAAAACAACGGTCTCTTGTTCATGGAACATGTGGACTGTTTACCTTACACACTTTTCTTAAAGCAGTTGTCTGTTGATTGCAACTTAATACCGGAGAGTGTTTGGATGATAACCTGAAGGTGGACTTCTAGTCATAGATGCAGTTGGATTACAGTCTATGTATATTGTTGTATTTCCCAATCAACCTCATAGGATCTTTCTGGCTAGTAATTGCATTGTTATGCCTTGCTCAGTTCCTGTCAATTGCCCTGCTGTAATTTGTTTACCCTTTATGCAATGTTGTTTATCTAAGGAGAGCACATCTAGTGAACTATGGACCCCGGTCCAATATTTACCATTGATACATCTTCCAATGTTACTTGTTTATTTACTTCAAACCATTGCTTTCCACACCATACGTTTAATCCTTTGTTACAGCAAACCGGTGAGCTTGACAACCTCACTGATTCGTTGGGGCAAAGTTTTGAGTTTGTGTTGTGCAGGTCTCCACGTTGCTTCCAACACCTGTGTGACGTTTCCTTCCTCCTGCTGGTTCGATAACCTTGGTTTCTACTGAGGGAAATCTTGCTTCTGTGCTCTTAATACCTTGCTCTTGGGGATACCTACGAAGCACTCTTCCTCCCTGTTGAGTGTAGCATCATGTGGCCACCCTGGCCCACGTTTGGCATCGCCCTTTCGCCTATCACTACTAGGAAAAAAGCTATATGTAATTCAGACATCCGTGGCGCACATGGTAGTAGTGCCCCAGAGGTAAAATAGCTGTGGCGCACGACTGAGTAGTGCCCCACGGGTAAGTCACATACCCGTGGCGCATCAGACAAAGGTGTGTCACCACTACGTGTGGGCCTAGCTACCAAGGGTCACACCCCACTTACTCGTAGTGCATTACGCAGGGGTGCGCCACGACTATATTTTTACCAGTAACGCATTAGCTGAGATGCGCCACTCCTAAAAGCATAGCAGTGGAGAACCAAATAATGCGCCACAGATACACACGTATGGTCACACCCATGTACCCCACCTAACTCGATGCCAAACAGACACCCTGCGACATGCACACAACCCACAAACTCCCCTGCCTATTCCCCATCGCACCAACTACCCCTAACAACCCTGACCCCTCCTTCCTCCTCCCGATCTTGCCGTCGGCTGCCTCTCTTGCTCGCCTTCCTCCTCCGGCTCTCGCTTAACTTACTCCCCCAGCTATCCCGCTTGGCTTCCTGCTCCGGCTTCCGCTTTCTAGGGACCGCACTTCCCCGTCTATGGCGCCGCCAGGGACCGCGCTGCCAAGTCCTCTGCTCCCCGTCGACTGGCTCCTCCTAGCGCATCCTATTTGACACGGTAGAGAGAGGCGGTCCTTCTGCTGCGACCAGCTGCCCCGGGCGGCTACTAGAACGGCAGTGTGAAGGCGTGCATGACGTGACCATGGTGGGGTTGGGTGGAGAACGGGGGGAGAGGAGGCGCATCAACGATTGCAGCTCCGGTCGGTGATGATCGGCGAGGAAGACGACAATAGGAGGAGTGGGGCGTCGCTACCTACCCTACTCCCTCGATCCCGAGCCTCGCTCGACTCCGGCGCAAGCGCCTCCCGTCTTTCCCGATGCCACCGGTCGTGCATGGCCTCTTCTCTCTCCCTGAGAGCCTCTCCCTCCCCTCCTCTAGCACGGGGATGGTGGCTCCGACGAGGTGACGGTGTTCAATGGCACGGCCACGGACTCCCGCACCTCCCCTGTAGGTCGTAGCCACGACCACCTGCCCGTGACTAGGCGACGGCGCCGGCGACAGGACCAGATGACATATCCTCGATGGATTTTTCCATTTACTTTTAGGGTGTTTTGTGTAAATGTGCATTATAATAATATTTTTTGTTTCCAAAAAGTTTTAAGCGTGGCGCACCAGCTTTTGTAGTTGTGGCGCATTTGGTGGTGCGCTACCATTGTTGAAATTATGTGTGTCACATCCCATGTGCGTGACGTCTAAGGACTTAGTAGTAGCGCAAGTCTAGTAGGGCACTAGTAGTGCGCCACAGATGGGAAAAATCAGTGCACCACGAATTGGGTATTTCCTAGTAGTGTATATCATCCTCCCGAAACTACAAAGAGGGAAAGAGCTCTCCGGCAGGCAGGATTCCGCTAGGGAAATTCCTTCCCGGAGAGGGCAGATCATCGCCATCAAAACCGTCATCAAGCTAGACTTCATCAGGATCATCATCATCCTCACCATCATCTCCATCAGCACCATCACCACCACTCCATCCTGCTATAACAATTGGGTTGAATCTTGCATAGTTCTTAGGGGAAACTATCCTGGTGTTGACTACTTTGCAGTTGATTCTATTGAGTGGAACCATTGAATTATTGTCATGTTCAGATTGTTACTTATCATTATTTCATCTCTAATATTGATCCATACGATGTCTCATGAGTAGTTTGTTTAGTCCTTGAGGACATGGGAGAAGTCATGTTGTTAGTACTGGAATTGTGTTGAGAAATATTCAACGGTTTGATATTTAAGTTGTGTTGTTATTCTTCTAGTGGTTTCATGTGAACGTGGAATACATGATACTTCGCCTTCATGGGCCCAGGAGAATGCATTGTGTATTTGGCTACTAATTGTGGGGTTGCCGGAGTGACAGAAACCTAAACCGCCGTTTGGAAACCTTTGCATAAGGGAGTGTAGGATCTCAGAGTTTAATGTTGTGGTTAGGTTTTTATCTTAATTACTTTCTTGTAGTTGTGGATGCTTGCAAGGGTATAATCACAAGTTTGTATTAGTCCAAGTAACGTCAGTACATTAGCATAGGTTCACCCACACAACAAATGTCCAACCAAAGAATATTAATCAACTATATGAAGCGAAAGCACTTGATAGTATTCCCATGTGTTGTCACTTCCCAAAATTTTCCAAATTTTGAAATGTGAAAAAATTAACAAACAAACGAAACAAATGTTGAAATTTAGGGTGAAAAGAAACTTTTTTCTTCTAAATGGAAACATGAAAACCCTACATGAACAAAATTTGAATGAAAAGGCAACAAACAAATATTCAAAGAATCAAATGCATTCATAAATGGATGTACCTTGAATTTAAAGCACATGGAAAAGTAAACCAAAAACCATAAACCCTAATGAAAGAAATCATCTCTAAGATCACCCCAAGAATATGGATTTTTTCCATATAAAATTTAGCAGCACACATTTCTAAATGATAAAAAATGGCAAACAAAAATATTACAAAACCATGGAAATTGGTTTCACTCAATTTGGAGCCATGGATAAAAACTTATGATTTTAATAAGATAAAAGGAAATAATTTCCAAGGCTAATAAAGTCCCTAACAAAAATCAACACTAAATAGTGAGCAAAGTAATCCAAAAAGGACTTGACAAGATAAATAAATAATAAATAAAATTATACAAATTGGAATCACCAATTTTGAAACTATAAATAAAAGATATGGATTTTATAAGACAAAGAAAGAAAGAAATAAATAAATAAGAAATATTTAAAAGAGAATATAAATCTTGGCCAAATCTATCAGCTAATGGAAGAAAAGTAATTCAAATAAAATAAAAGAATAAAAGATTATTTGAATAAAATTATATGGGTTTTAAACCATATCCAATTTTATTTAAATAAAGACAAAATGCTTAATTTAAATAAATAATTAAATCATAAGAGAATATTGAAATATTCTAAAGTGGACTTTTAAACACACTAAAAATGGATCAAAGCTACTGAAAAGGTTTGCTAAAAAATTGAAAATCATTTGAGGTTTAAATCAAATGAATTGAATGAAAACAGACAATAGAAAAGGAAAAAGAAATAAGAAGAAAAAAATAGAAAACAACCCAACTAACCCCCCATCAACCCAGGCCCAACTTGGCCCAACACCAGCCCACCCGGGAAACCTCTCTTTCCCGCAGAACCTTTCTCACCACGCAAAACCCCCACCCCTTCGCTGACCCCGCGGACCCACAACCACATCATCTCATCGTCTTCACCCGCGTGCCAGACCCGTTCTTCCCCGTTATTCATCTGTCGTTTATGACTCGATTCAACTCGATTAAATTTTATTAATTCAACGAGTTATTTTCTCCTGCTACCAAGCGTGATTGCCTCGCCCTCCTCTCCTTTTCCCCCAGTCACCACACCACAGGAGCCCCAAGGCTGCTCGAATTGCCGCTCACATCACCACTGACTCCGATGTGCTACAAACAACAATTCCGTTGAGCCCCGACCACCCCTGTCTCCTGGCTCACACTAGCTCACTTGCCATCGTCGTGCGCACCTGCCAGTAGCCCCTGTTTGCTCACGCGCGCCCCTGACGCTCGATGACAACCTCGTTTGCGACCACCCGACGGTAAGCACAACTCTGGTGAGTTCTAGCGTCCGAACCCGTGCGCACCTTGTTCTCTGGCTCTTGCTAACTTGATCTCCATCGTCTTGCGTGTTCCCTGATGCTCGCCATTCACTCGCGCATGATCTGTAGGATCGCCCGCGACGACGCCCGTGTGTGCCTGACGCCAGGAACATCTCCGGCGAGGAATACACGACGATTCCGTGTGCCCCTTCGCCAGCTGCGACCACCTTGAGAACCCTCGCGATCTTGCTTCCTGGTAAGCCACTGCATCCCCTTCCTTGCTTCCTAGATTCTCCGGAACGCCACCACCCGCCGCGCCGCTAGACTCTGTTTTAAAAACTAGAATTTGATCTATTAGTTGTATGATTTTGTAAAATTCATAACTTTTGATCTGTATGTCCAAAAATTACAAACTTTATATCAATGGATTCAGAAAAATGACACCTTTGCAACTATTTCCGTGGTTTAATTTCTTCATTTGATTCTAAACAATTAGGTGTTTTTGCAGAAACATTATTAGGACTATTTTGGATATAAATATTGTTCCAAAAATGATTTTTGAGTGCAACCTTATGCAAATGGTTTTATTTTGAACCCTCTGGCCATAAACACTAACATTTGGATTTAAAAATAAATCTGGCTAACACAAGGAATTAGTCCTTTGAATAAAAGCATTTCTAGCAAAACAAAAATGATTTAAAGGGCCTACTTTTCACTAACTTGATTTTAAATGAAATTTCCACTTTTATAAATGACCAGTAGGTGTTTTGAAATGTTCAGAACCTTGTTAGAAACCACTTTTTCAATAAAACAAAATTTTGCATGATTGCATGCATTTCTTTGTTTTTATTTTTTTGTTAATTTTTTGAGTGCTAGTTATTGAATATGTGCTTGCTTGATTTAATTGTAGTGAACTTTGAGGAGTGTGACAATTGCAAGATCAAGGAGAGTACCTAGATTCTCTACTAAAAAGGAAAGTGGTGATTCATATATTTTGTCCTATTATTTGGATATGCATTAGTGATATTTTAAGTAGGACTTGCATGGAAATTTTCTAAGTATCTATCTTATGCTATGCCTTGGGAAATCCTAGTAGATGTTTGAAAAGGATACAGATGCCGCCTAGAGGGGGGGTGAATAGGCGGTTTAAAACTTTTACGAGAAGGGCTTAACAAAGGAGGAATAAAACTAGTGTTTACTTTGTCAAGCACAAAACCTATATAAACTACGGTTCACCTATGTGCACAAACAACTTATGCTAACCAAGACAAGCAACTATGTGATAGCTAGATATAAGAATTCAAGCACGAAGGCTATCACAAAGTAAAGTGCATAAGTAAATATCTCGGATATAGAGATAACCGAGGCACGCGGAGACGATGATTTATTACCGAGTTCCTCCCATAAATAGAGTACGTCTCGTTGGAGAGGGGGTGGTATCAAACCACCTATGCCACAAAAGGCCTCCCTTATTCTCCGGTGAATCTCACCCCAACGGGATCGATCCACACTTCCACTATCGGTGCACTTGTCGGTGGCAACCGAAACCTCTCACAAGGTTGGGCACTTCTCCACAACTTAATCGGAGGATCCCAACAAATGCCACCAAGGCCACAACCTGCAACACCAACAAACCGTCTAGGGTTCCAAGAACCCAAGAGTAAAAAGCTTCTCAACTTTCACTCACCAAATCCTCCGAGGAGAACTCAAATCGATGCACCAAATGCAATGGCAAGAACACATGAATTTCTCAAGTCCTTCTCTCCCAAATTCCACAAAAGCTACAAAAGCTAGTGGGAGAATAAGAGAGGAAGAACACACGAGGAAATCCACAAAAGAAACCCCAAGATCTAGATCCCAATATGTTCCCCTCACATCGAGGAGAGATGGATTGTGGAGTTGTATATCTAGATCTCCCCTTTCAAATCCCCCAAAAAGATTCAAGAAATATGGGAGGGATTGAGAGTATTTGCAAGCTCTTGAGGGTCAAAACAATGGAGGAGAGAGAGAATGCAAGCAACAGGCCTAAGGAGGAAGAAGGGGTCTATTTATACCCATACCCAACAAAATATGACCGTTTGGGACCTTCCAGGCCGGATAATCCGCCCCTCCCCCGGATATTCCAGGTTCCCCGGGCCAAAAAATGGCTAAGGACTTCACGGCGCGACCCTCAGTATATGGGCGGATAATCTGCCCCGGAAGGGCCAGAAAATCCGCCCCCATTACTGGGAGCAACGCCTCAAAGTCCTTAGCAGTTTTCCAAAAATTGGGCCGTATAATACGCCCCCCTGAAAACTGGCACGAACAGCAAAACTGAAACCATCATAACTTTTTCATTGGGACTCCGATTTTGATAAACTTGGGCTCGTTTCGAAGATAGTAAGGAGATCTACAAGATCATGCAGGGAACCATCATATTACAGCAATGCAGGATAGAACCAAATGATGAAAAGTTTAACCTATCTATAAAATACAAACCGGTAAAACCTCCAATATCGAAAACACAATAGAGAATGCATATGAATTCCGTTTTTGTGGTGGGAATGACCACGGCAGATGCTGCAATCGGCAGCGAGTAGTAGAACATGGGGCAAGGGCGGCCAGCCATCTACGGTGCGAGATGAGGGCGAAGATACAAGGTTCGGCCCCCTGGAGTGTAAAGAGCTACTCCTGATAGATTGTATTATGGTGAGAGTACAATGGGGCGAGCTCGGCGGCTAGGCAGCGAGTCGCTTGGGTGTATGATAGAACGTATCCTCTACGCGCCCTCTAGGGAGGTTTATATAGACTCACCCCCCTAGGGTTTACAGATCTCAACCGAATCAGTTAAGGTTTCAGCGATCGTTTGACCTAATCCGATTGGGCCTATCTACGCTTCTGGGCCTTCAGCTTCCAGTCGCTTGAGTCCACGCCAGGTCATGATCCAGTCGCTGTTCCGAAGGCCCACTCGCAGGCACCTGGGCCAGTCGGAAACGTCCTGCTGGGTATACCCAGGTAGGCATATCCCCATCAGTAGTCCCCGAGGCCATCGTTGATTGGTCGCAGGTGGTCGCTGGCAGTCGTTGTATACGGGTCCAATGCGGACGCCCAGTCGAATCGGCGGCGGACTCCTGAATAAAGGAAAAACTAGTTATTCTAGTCGCACTAACAGCGACCGATCGGGTCGCAGCTCGGCGAACGGGTCGGCGGATATTCAGTCACTGTTGTAGTGATCGGGTCGGCGAATCATCAATTCGCGCGGAGCGACGAGTCGAGTGGATGAAGTTGGACCGTCAAGTGGGGTCAAAACTAGCCGTTGGGGTAATCCAACGGTAACTTTTGGCGTAATCACCGCGTAGTAACGGCTCCCGAAATTGGCGGGTAGCAACCGCTATATAAGGAGAATGACAGGCGAGCGCGGAAACACTCCTTCATCTTTCCTCCGATCTGGCCCATCTTCGTTTCCACTCCGCACCACGATCCAACCGATCCAGAGAGCCCCAACCTCCACAAATCTTCCATCCAATGGCCCCCTCCACCGAACCATGGGGCAGATCCAAGTGCACCAGGGCGCTATTGGCCTCCTTCGAGGAGGCCGGGATCCTGCGCGCCGGCAGATGGCGCATCCCCGCGGCCGGAGAAGTGACTTCGGACCCGCGCGAGGGAGAGTTCGTCTGCTTCACCAGCCACCTGGAGCGGGGGTTGGGGTTTCCCACTTCTCTCTTCTTCCGGCGTTTCTGCGCCTACTACGGGATCCAGCCGTCAGACGTCGGCCCGCATAGCATCGAGCAGCTAGCCATTTTCGTGGCGTTCTACGAGTGCTATCTGGGCTGCAGGCCCTACTTCCCCCTGTGGCAAGATCTGTTCCATGGGAGGATCAGCCGCGAAGAATCAGGCGGCCCGATGCTGGCTGCAGGTGGCCTGACATTCCAGCTGAAGTCGAAGGCATCATTCTTCGACCTGATGCTGCCCGCCAAGGCGGCAAACGAATGGAAGAAATCCTGGTTCTACGTCACCGAGTCAACTCCGGACGGCGAGGTGGCGCTTCCACGGTACTCCGCTGACCGGCCCGAACCGCGTCGACTCCAGGTCGGCAAGCTCCCGCTGGATCAGCGGATGGTTGTCGACGAAATGTTGCAAACCATCCGCAGTCTGAAGAAGAAGGGCCTCCAAACCATCAACCTCTACAACTGCTGGCTCGGGCGGCGGCTCGTGCCTTTGGCTCGCCGCGACCATTACATGTACGAGTACATCGGTAGGGACGACTCGACGAAATCCTGCCTCGTCGAGTGGAAACTCGAAGACTACATCCTGGCCCTGAAGAAGATCACCCAGGCGGCGTACCTGGACGCGAAGGCCGGGGTCGCCCCTATACCGCAAGGCGCCCAGCTCCGACGGTAAGTCGCCATTTTTGCTACATTCGCAGTCACAGATGATGCATTCGCGGTTATGCTAACGTTATCTCATGCTTATTGTAGTTGTTCCAAGTGGTGGAAGGATGGCTCCCACCCGCAGACGACGAGATCTCGAGCTCGTCCTTCCAGGACGAGAGCGAGTCACCACCCGCCAAAGGCGACGTCGGAAGCGATGCGGGTGATGACGACGATAACGACGAAGACGAGCCCGTGGAAAACGCCGCCCCGATGGTTCGCAAAACTCGCGGGCAACATCAGTGCGAGATCAAGGCGAGTAGGAGCCTCGAACCTCACGATGACGATGAAGACGAGCTCCCCGAGCACACCTCGCGTCGTGAGGCCACGCCGTCGAAGAAGAAGAAGAAGGAGGTGAAGGCTCCGCCAAGGAGGAAGACGAAGCCGGCAAAGCAGGCGTCTCCGCCCCGTTCTGCGACTAGTTCTGATGCCACCAGCTCGGCTAAAGGTGAAGCGGCGCGTACCACAGCAGCACCGGACGCCGCCGCTCCCCTGGATGAGGTACCTCTGGCATCGCTTCCACCTCCATTCGCCCCGGTTTTTGGGTTGGGGGCTATTCCAGCCACAGCAGCTTCGTCTCCCAGGAAATCTCCCGCAGATGTCATCACGGAGGCTCCTACCATGGCCTCATCTTCGAAGAGGTCCTATGTGTCTGGGGACACGATGTGTTTGAGATGGTCCTTAGTCGGAAACTAGGCCCCGAGCTGGAGAAGCCGGCCAGCATCCGCACGGGATTGCGGTTCATACCAGTCGCCAAGTAAGTCTTGTTCATCTGCTTGCCTTCCGTTGTAATCGGACAATTTTGCTCATGTCGTTGTTTCACAGGACTGGAGTTAAAAAGATCGGCCATCCTTCTGTGTCCAAGGTTCCCCCATTCGTCGCCGAGGAGGACCCCTCGCGGAAGAGGAAAGCTGACGAAATCGCTGCTCCCGCAGACAATGCTAAGAGGGCGAAAGGCGACGATGTCGTCACGGTCTCTGACGACATGGAAGTAGCTCCAAGCGATCCTCCGACTGCGGCGGAGGTGGCCTTGAAGAACAAGGAGGCTGTTTCCTCGCCTGGAGTGGCCGAGCCGGCTCCTAGTGGCGCTGGGGCATCCGCTACGACCTTCCCCCGCTTCATGGCCAAAGCGGCCACAGCGAGTGGCGCAGCACCGACGAGCCAGACGCCTGGGGTCGCTGAGACGGAGGTCGAGCAGCGTCGCGGACACACTCCAGTCTTGCTTGCGTCTGTGGACGCATTACAGCTCCACGACATGCTGGGCGCAGCCTTCCAGGTATGTCCAGTCCCCGAGGATCGGGCCACTAAATTTCAGTGGTCGTATTCTTTTAGTGTTTTTTGTAGCGTCCGGTCCCCGAGTGCCTAGTTGCTGAATTTCAGCGGGTGGGAACTTAGGATTTTTGATCTCCAGTCCCCGAATGCCTAGTCGCTGGATTTCAGCGTGTGGGCACTTAGGATTTTTTACCTCCAGTCCCCGAGTGCGCCTAGTCGCTGGATTTCAGCGTGTGGGCACTTAGGATTTTTGATGTTGTTGACGGTTTAATTTGTGCGCAGGGGGTGCAGCGCGAATCGGCCGACCGGCTTGCAGCAAAGTGTCGCATGGAGAAGGAACTTTTTGCCATCCAGGAGACGAACAAGGGGCTGCTAGCCGTTGCGGCCGAGGCGGAGGAAGTCTGTTGGGGCCTTGTCCCGGTGGGTGACCTGTAGGCGGCTCAAACTTCGCTGAGTGCGGCCAAGAAATGGATTGCTGACCTAGAGAGCCAGCTCAAGGAGGCGAAGGTGGAGGGGAGCTCGGCGGAGGGACGAGCGAAAGTTGCTGTCCCTGCTGCCGCTGAAGAACAGAAGGTGTCGGACGCACTCGTTGTTGGGCTGCAGAACGACTTCTCCTCGCTTCAAAGCTTCATCACGGGCCTCTGTCGTCCCCTTATTGGTAAGCTTTTCTTCCTTTTTCCTCTGCCTGTAATAGCTGCATTGTGGAATCATTGTTGTACTCACTGCCGACGTTTGTCCACAGGTCGGATTATTGACAGCTCGGAGGAGGCGCAGTCGTACGACGCGCGGCAGTGTGTGACCACTCTGGTCGACTCGGCCGCATTGTTCGCGACTTTCATTCGAGCATCTCTTCAGGAGATATCACCCACGGAAGTGATTCCCAGCGACCTCGTCGACGTATGGCGTTATCTGGAGGAGGCGCCGTCAGTCGTCGAATTCATGACGCGGTTGGCCTTCCGGCGCGGGGCGGCGACGGCTCTTAGCCTTGGGCTTGCCCACTTCCCGGAGGACTTCGACCTTGACGATGTGACGAGTGGCTACCCCTCGTCGACGGGTTCTGTGGAGATTGCCGAGGTGCTGAAGATGACGGACCGGGCCGCGGTGTATTCCGATCGTGTTTGGGCGATGGGCGACCTCCTCCCCTATCAGGAGACGACCGTCGCCCCCAACGATCCTAGGCCAAATCATCGGGACTTCAAGGTCGAGCAGCCGTTCCGTGCGGCGATGGAGGTTGAGTTGACGACGTACTCTTCGAACCCGTACACGCCCTTCATTCGCAACTGCGGGGGTGGCGGCGAGTCACCGTCAAAACATGCGGAGTAGAAGCATTGTGCCCTGGGGCGTTAGTAACAATTATCCATTGGACAAATCTTGTATTTTGGAACGGCTTTGTTCTGTTGTAATGAAACTTCGTGTTATTTTGTGCATTGTTTCGTGATTTTGTATGCTGATTGGACGAGTCCCCGAGCGCGTCCGCCCTTTTTATGGGGTTTACCTCGTTTGTTATGTGTTTGGTGGTTTTTCATGTTTTTGTCAGTTGTTTTGCTATTGAGGTCGACTCGCCCGAGCTCGGAGAGCCAGTCACAGGGCGACTCCCGTGGGTGCTCTTTACTTGACCGTTTTCCCTTGCGCGAACGAGGTCGTGTGGCCGAGTCCCCGAGCGTGGTACTTGGTGGTTCTACTCGCATCTCCAGGGTAGGTGAGGACTAAGCGCGTTAGAGTAAGCGCGTCACTCCTTCTTGACCCGAAGGATCAGTCGCGTGGCGAGTCCTAGGCACGCTCTCGTACTGGGAATTTTTCCCTGGTCGCTCGTGCTTGACTGGTCGTCAGTCCCCGAGCGTGGTACTTGGCCGTTCGAGTTGCTGTGCCGAGGATGCGGAGGACCTTGGTCGCTGTGAGGAGTGAGGGCAGTTGTCTTGGCTCGGTAAGCCAGTCGAGCTAGGCGACTCCAATGGGGCTCCGGGTTGGCGTTTTTCATGGACGTTACGAGTCCTGGGGTAACCCAGTGCCCTCGGAGCGCACTGCTTTGCCGTGCTGGTCGCTGTACCAGAGGTTGACTTCTGCGGTTAGCTTAACGCTGTTATTACGAGTGCGAGTGGCACAAGACACAGAGAGTAGACGCAATTTGCGATAACCGATCTATTTTATTTCATATCAGGTGGAGATTACATGTAGGGAGTTCTAGGAGTAGAACTTCCGTACGAGATTTACATTCCACGGTCGCTTGACATCAAGTTTCTCGTCTCCTCGGACGTCGATGAGGTAGTAGGCGCCGCTGCCAAGGACTCTCCCGATGGCGAATGGTCCCTCCCAAGGGGGGGAGAGCTTGTGCATGCCCTTCTTGTCCTGGATGAGGCATAACACCAGATCGCCTTCCTGGAAAGTGCGTGTCCTTACTCACCAGCTATGGTAGCGGCGGAGCCCTTGTTGGTAGATGGCGGTGCGGGAGCGAGCTAGGTCGCGTGCCTCGTCGAGTTGGTCGACTCCATCCTGGCATGCGAGTTTGTTTGTGGCCTCCGTGTAGTTGACCACCCTAGGCGAGTCGTGCTCTAGGTCGGTGGGCATGACTGCCTCGGCGTCATATACCATGAAGAAGGGGGTGAATCCTGTCGACCTGTTGACGGAGGTGCGGATGCCCTAGATGACGGAGGGTAGCTCCTCGACCCAGCACCCGGCGGTGCGCTCGAGCGGTACTTGGAGCCGTGGCTTCAGGCCATGGAGGATGCTCTGGTTGGCTCGTTCCGCCTGGCCGTTGGACTCCGGATGAGCGACTAAGGCGAGGTCGAGTCGGATGTGATGTTCCTCGTAGAACGGCCATGGATCCTTTGGCGAAGTTGGTGCCGTTGTCCATGATGATGCTGTTGGGGAACCCGTAGCGATAGATGATCTCGCGTAGGACCTTGGTGGCGGTCTTCCTGACGCATTTCCGGACTGGCTTGGCCTCCACCCATTTTGTGAATTTGTCGACTGCGACCAGGAGGTGGGTGAAGCCGGAGGGGGCCTTTTTGAAAGGGCCTACCATGTCCATACCCCACACGGCGAACGGCCAGGTGATGGGGATTGTTTTGAGCGCCGATCTCGGCACGGGGGTCTGGTTGGCGTACTTTTGGCACCCGGCGCACCGCTGGACAATGTCGACAGCGTCTGTGTGTGCGGTGGGCCAGTAGATACCGTGTCGCATAGCCTTTGCGACCAGAGAGCGGGCACCGGCGTGGTGGCCGCAGTAGTCGGAGTGGATGTCGTGGAGGATTTGGCGTCCTTCAGTGGGTTGGACGCAGCGTTGGAACACATCGGTCACGCTACGCTTGTGGAGCTCGCCGTCGATGATGACGAAGGATTTGCAGCGGCGTGCTATCATCCGGGCGTCTGTTTCGTCTGCTGGCAAGGTGCCTCCATCCAGGTAGGCGATGTACGGCGTAGTCCAGTCCTCTGGCTCGGCGATGAGTGCAACCAGGGCTGCCTCTGGCTGCAGCGGGACTCCGATGTCGATCTCCCTTCGGGGAGAGACGGAAGGCTTGGTGATGGTGTCGAGGAAGACAACGGCGGGTGGTGCGAATCGAGCCGAGCCGATACGAGAGAGTGCGTCGGCCTCCTCGTTCTTCCGCCTATCAATCCACTCGACGGAGTAGCCTGCGAAGTGTCCGCCCAGCTTGTCCACTTCTTGGCGGTATGCCTCCATGGTGGGGGAGACGGCGTCACAGGTGCTAGCGACTTGCCCAGCGACGAGGTCGGAGTTTCCGTAGCAGTGTAGGCGGTTGACATTCATCTCCTTGGCAGCTCGCATGTCGTGGAGCAGTGCCTCGTACTCGGCCATGTTGTTGGTACAGGGGGTGAAGTCAAGGCAGAGGACGTAGCATACCTTATCGCCCTTCGGAGAGGTTAGCACGATCCCTGCTCCTGCACCGTCCGCATTCTTGGAGCCGTCGAAGTGTAAACTCCAGTAGTGGAGGTATGGCATCTTTTCTGGGTACTGGGCCTCCTCGCAGTTGGCGATGAAGTCCGCGAGAGCCTGCGACTTAATCGCTTTGCGCGGCTCGTACGTGATGTTGTGGACGCCGATCTCGACGGCCCACTTGGCGACTCGCCCGGTCGCCTCACGGTTGCGGATGATGTCCTGCAACGGTGCTGAGGAGACGACCGTTATCGGGTGCTCCTGGAATTAGTGTGGCAGTCGCCGCTGTGCTCTGAAGACCGCGTATACCAGTTTCTGGTATTGCGGGTAGCGCTGGCGCGAATCGGTGAGGACTTCGCTGATATAGTACACTGGTCGCTGCACTGGGCGCTCCTTTCCCTCCTCTGGTCACTCGACGACCATGACGGCGCTAACGACGCGCTCGGAAGCCGCGACGTAGACCATCATGGGTTACTTGTCGACGGGGGAAGCGAGTAGAGGTGCTGCGAGTAGCACCTTCTTGAGGTCGCGGAGCACATCATCCGCTTCCTTGTCCCACTGGAAGGTGGGGTTCTTGCGCATCAGGCGGTATAGGGGCATCGCCTTTTCGCCCAACCGGGGGATGAAGCGACTGAGAGCCGCGACTCGCCCGGCCAGCTTATGGACGTCGCGCAGGCTCTCGGGTTTGCCGAATCGAGCGATCGTGTCGATCTTGGTGGGATTCGCCTCGATCCCGTGCTTGGAGACGACGTATCCCAGTAGCTTCCCTTCTGGTAAACCGAACGTGCATTTGCCTGGGTTTACTTTTATCTTGTATTTCCGCAGGTTGGCGAATGTTTCCGCCAGGTCAGCGAGTAGGTCGCTCTGGCGAGCGGACTTCACTACCACGTCGTCGATGTAGACGTGGATATTGCGGCCAATTTTACTCGCAAGGCACTCCTGCATACACCGCTGGTAGGTTGCCCCGGCGTTCTTGAGGCCGAAGGTCATGGCAGTGTAGTATTAGGCTCCGAATGGCGTGATGAACGCCGTCTTCTCTTCGTCCTCAACGGCCATTTTGATATGGTTGTACCCAGAGTAGGCGTCGAGGAAGCATAGCGATTCCGAGCCCGCGGTGGAATCGATTATTTGGTCGATCCGCGGGAGGACGAATTGCTCCTTCGGGCAGGCGCTGTTTAAGTTTGTGTAATCGATACACATACTCCAGGTCCCATTTTTCTTCTCGACCAGTATTGGGTTTTCCAGCCACTTGGAGTATTTGACTGGCCGGATGAAGCCTGCAGCGAGTAGACGCTGCACCTCCTCGGCTATTGCTCGGCGGCGCTCTTCATTGAAGGGCCGCAACGACTGCTTGACAGGTCGCACTTTGAGGTCGGTGTTGAGTTTGTGCTCAGCTAGTTCCCTAGGGACACCAGGCATGTCAGAGGGCTTCCATGCGAAGATGTCCCTGTTCTCACGGAGGAACTTGATGAGCGTGCCTTCCTATGCTGGGCTCATGCCCGTCCCGATCGTCACCGTCTGGCTGGAGTCGCCTGGGACCAGCTCGATGGTGCGGGCATGCGTCGTTGCCTCAAAGGTTGAGGTGTTGCCGCCCTCCGTGTTGGGCTTCTTGAGTATGGTGGGGTCATTGTTGTTGACCCCGCTCGCGTATTTGGAGAGCTCTCGGCGTGGTTGGTCTCTGCCGCGATGACGGCGTCAGCAAGTTCGGCTCCTTTGGGCTAGCACTCGGCGGCTATGTCGGGGTCGCCGTGGATGGTGATCACGCCACGTGGTACGGGGAGCTTCATCGCGTTGTACGCATAGTGGGGCGCCGCCATGAACTTGGCAAACGCCTGGCGCCCTAGGACACAGTGATAGTGGCTATCGAAGGGCACCAGTTCGAAGACGATCCGCTCGGTGCGGAAGTTTGCCGGTGTGCCGAAGGTGACTGGCAGCGTGACCTTGCTGATCGGGTACGCCTTCCGACCGGGGACGATGCCGTGGAACGTGGTGTAGGTTGTCTCGACCATCGACTGCGGGAGCCGCAGTCGCCTGAAGGTGTCCAGGTACAGGATGTTGATGGAGCTGCCGCCGTCCATCAATGTCTTGGGGAGCCAGTAATCTCCCACCTTGGGCTTGACCACCAGGGCGACTTGGCCTGGGTACTCGATTCGTGGCGAGTGGTCCTGGCGGCTCCAAGTGATTGGTTGCTCAGAACAGTTGAGGAACTGGGGGACGTCCACCTGGGCCACCGCGTTGACGGCGACGGCGCGGGCGATGACCTTCTTCTCGCGCTTAGTGTTGAAGCCTGTGAAGGTGTGGAGAGAGCCGGCCACGCTGCCAAATTTTCCGCCGTTTGGCGGGTTGTTGTCGGGGTCTTCCCGCGCTAGCCGTGCCTTCTCGATCTCCTTGAGAGAGTGGTAGTCGGCGGTCGTGTGCGTGGCGGGCTTTCCTTCCCTGCTGTGAAATACACAAGGTTGGTTAAGAAGGTCCACGGGGTTGAACCTTGGCTTCACCTTTTAGTTTCCACCGTCGCGGCGTTCCCCTCCGTCACGGCGCAAGCTCTTGGGCGCGCGCTGCGCGTATCCAGCGTTGGCGATGAAGTGGACTCGCCCGTCACTGCGGCGCTTGCCAGTGAGGCGGGTGTTGCTGTATCGTAGATCGGACCATCGTTCGTTGTCGCTGTCGCTCGTGCGGCGTTGTCCTCCCGACTCGTCGTCGGTTTCTTGGTTTGGGTCTTCCTCCACATACCTTTTGGCGATCTCCAGGAGGTACGTTATGTTGTCGAGTGTGCGGTACGCTCGTTTGAGCTTGGCGACCAGGGGCTCGTAGCGGCACGAGGTCTTGAAGCAGTGGATCGTGGTGTCTGGGTGGATGCCGACCGCGTTGTACCATAGTTCTTGCCACCGTTGGACCCAGCTGCGGGTCGAATCGCGAGGTCCCTGGACGCATCGTTCCAGGTCCTCGATGGTGGTGGCACGGGTGTACGAACCCTTGAAGTGCCTGACGAAGGCGCCGCGCATCTCTTCCCAGGAGTCGATGCTATCCGCGGGGTGAGTGTTAATCCACTACCGGCACGCTCCCTCCATCATCAGGGGAAGGTAGCGGGCGGCTAGTAGATCGGTGTGGCCGGCGATCCCCATCGCCATGAGGTAGGTATCCAGCCACACGGAGGGGTCGTACCAGGGGTCGTACTTCTCTATTTCCTTCAGCGCTTTGAAGTTCGCCAGGTATCTTTCGCCTCGGATCATCGGTCCGAAGCACCGAGGCCCGAGTCGGCTTAGCGACCCCCTCGGCTCGCCGTCGCGGCGGTTGGTTAGGGTATGCTGCAGGTCGTCAGGCTGGCGTGCGCGCCAGCTCTTGTTGTTGATGATGTGGGTGTGGGCGTCGACGGGCTGGCCGTTGGCGACGACGAAGTTGGTCGCTAGCCGGGGGTCGTTGGTGGAGAGTGCTGCGTTCGCGGGTCGGTGTTGGAGTTGCAGTGGTTCGGGTGGCGGGCAGTTGAGGGTGTTCGCCGCCATGGGGCGGCCGCTTGAGGCCGCTCTGCTGCACGATGAATGCGAGTACATCCGACCCTGTGAGTCGACGCCTGCGTTTTGTTGCTCGACCGCTTTTGCGAGCAGGGACTTGGCGTACTGGATCTGCAAGGCGCCTTCACCAGTGGCTGCGATGTTGTCGACTGCTGCTCGGCCCTCGACGAGGTTGTCCATTGGGGTGGAGAACAATGGTAGGCCGTTCACGTCTCGCTCCCGTGAGGAGACTACGATCCGCGGCTGGTCCCTGGGGGGTGCGCGGTTGGGTGGTGGTGGGGCGCCATTCGCCGTTGACCCTGGTGGGGGCCGGGTGCTTCCTCCTGGTGGCGCGTTCTCACTGGTGGCGCGTTCAGTCGCGACCTGATTCGGAGCTGGTGGTAGCGCGACAGCTCCTGCGCCGTCACCTGCTCGAGGCGAAATTTTTCGCGCTCGGCTTGTTCCTTGCGGACTGCTTCCGCCAGCTTCAGGCGGAGTTCCTCGACCTCCGTTACCGTTGCATTGGGAGGGATCGGAGTGGAGAATGGATCCTCCGGCGGGTCACCGCCAGTCGCCATGTAGGTCGCGGCGTGGCGGCCAGTTCCGTCACGGAGATCGGCGGAGTTCTCCGACCCGGAGTCGAAGTCGAAGATCCCAAGGATGGAGAGATCCTCGAAGTCTCCAACATTGGAGACCTGGGTGATGGAGCATGCGGGCGACGCGGCGACAATGGATTCGGCGAGTGAGGCCGGGGTCGCCGAGTCGGCGTCGTCGTTGAGGGCCGCGTCTTCCGCGGCTGCGGTGGTTTCAGCCACGTCGATGTGGGCTGAGTCGTACTCAGAGGCGAGGCGGCGGATCGTGCGGACCTGACTCTCAGAGAGCCGGTCGCGTGGCGGCGACTCGTGGATGCGAGCCGAGTCCTCCGAGACGATGACGTCGGTGAGGCCAACGAAGAGGATGATCGTGCCGACAGGAAGGATCATGCTATGCGTGATGGGTCGCGCCGCCGGGATGTAGCTGCTCGGCAAGATCTGGAGCATCTCGCCGATGGCTATCATGCGGCCGGTGGCGATCGACTCGTTGATGGGTAGATTGGATCTCGCCGCAGAACACCGGCCTGACCGGCCAGGCCCCATGGTGGGCGCCACTGTCATGGGAATGACCACGGCAGATGCTGCAATCGGCAGCGAGTAGTAGAACATGGGGCAAGGGCGGCCAGCCATCTGCGGTGCGAGATGAGGGCGGAGACACAAGGATTTACCTAGGTTCGCCCCCCCCCCCCCCGGGAGGGTAAAGACCTACTCCTGCTAGATTGTATTATGGTGAGAGTACAATGGGGCGAGCTCGGGGGCTAGGCAGCGAGTCGCTTGGGTGTATGATGGAACGTATCCTCTACGCGCCCTCTAGGGAGGCTTATATAGACTCACCCCCCTAGGGTTTACAGATCTCAACCGAATCAGTTAAGTTTTCAGAGATCGTTTAACCTAATACGAGTGGGCCTATCTACGCTTCTGGGCCTTCAGCTTCCAATCGCTTGAGTCCACGCCAGTTCTTGATCCAGTCGTCGTTCCGCAGGCACACTCGCAGGCACCTGGGCTAGTCGGAAACGTCCTGCTGGGTATACCCTGGTAGGCATATCCCCATTAGTTTTCGATGAACTTAAGATTGTCATAGAGATTGACACAATATCTAAATCCTCTCATGGATAAGAACCAAATAAGAACCAAGAAATATGATGCCAAGTATGCAAAGGTTTGAGCTCTCACCGAGGGATATGATCAAGTTACTCACTTGAGAGCCCCTCTTGATAGTATGGTTATCTATCCTATAAACCGGTCTCTCCAACAAACACCACGAGACCAGTTAGAAAGAAACCCTATCAATATAAAACCTTTGCCTTGTATATTCCACACCTCTGGATGGAGCACCTTTCTTGATTGCACTAGGTTGGTGAAGATGCTCCCCCATACTCCACTATGGCAGAGCCTCTCTTTTAGGCATATCTTCACATATCCATGATCACCATAAGGATAGCACGATACACTTGAGATCATATTATGAAACCTTGATCAACACTTGATCTTATTCACTTTATTCTTATTCCAAACTTGAAGCCACCATATGGTTCAAGCATTATCTATGGACAAATCCTACAAGTAAAACTCAATGCAAACATAAGTCCATAAAACATTGTCATTAATTACCAAAACCACACATGGGGGCACACATGTTCTTTCAATATCCCCCATTTTGGTAATTGATGATAATCCTTTGAGAGGGTTTATATAATCAACTTAACGAATAAAAAAATGGTTGCGCCAACATCAAATACTACACAAGTATGTGATGTTGGTACGCCCATAATATATAGAGCAAGCTCCCCCATAATATATGTGTGTGTGATGAACCATTACTGTTGGTGGAGTTTCGTATATATATTCAACATGCAAAGCAACAACGAAGATGCAAGAGCATGAGAGGCAAATCCTTAATAACAAACTTCCCTTAAACCCTCCAAAACATCTCCCCCATTGGCATCGATTGCCAAAATAGGTGAATAGTTCTAGACGACCAATATAGTAATAATTCCCTCAAAGGTGTGTCTTCGCACATATACAATGATGAATACTTGGAAGGGAGTAGAACTATACGAGGATCCGAAGATTGCCAAAGGAATAAAATAAAAGATGCAAGCAATCACAAGATCCTACAAACCAATTTGAAAACAACAAATGAGTCCAAATGGAAACTACAAGATATTATGATATGAGCAAAAGAGTGTTTTATATAACAAATAGAGAAGCTCTCCAATATTTGTGCACAATTTTAAAATAAATCCATTGGAATACATAATGCACAAATATGGAATCCTTGTTCCCTCATAAGAATTTAAAACACAACACATGAAAGATCAAAGAAATGCTTAAATAAAATTGAGAAGCTCCCCAAGATCGGTGCATACTTTAAAATCGGTGTATTTCAATATAAAAATGCACAAATATGGAATCCTCACTCCCCCATAAACATTTAAGGCACAATAAATGAGACAGAAGATAAATGAGCATTATTAAATGAATTAGATGAGCTCCCCAAAGATAATGCACCAATTATGATAATTGCATTTGGGAACAAGGTGCATAATCATGGAATCCTGACTCATCCAAGTTCATTGAACAATACAAGGCATGAGAGAACAAATATGAGTGCCCAAAGATGCAAACAATAGGAAGAAGCACCCATAGGCAATTAAATTTGGAAGCCACCAAAGAATCAAACGGAATAGAAAGGTGGTCTCCAAGGATTAAAAATCTACTAACATTATATTCACATATGTGTGTATGTTTCTAAATGGATAACATCACAAAGGCATATGCCCATAACAAAACAAGCACACACAAGGAAGATATACAATAAATCACATAAAAGGACAAAACCAACTACCAAAAAGAGTAAGGTTCCAACAAGTAAACCAAACTCTCCAAACTTTTCAAGATGGCACAAAATACCAAAACGAATAGATCAAACTTCCAAGCACATAAAACCCGATATGGATCAAACAAGGAAGCATAAAAATATTGTTCTAGATAATATAGGAGAGCTCACCCATAAGTAGTACATTATATAAATTTTCTTTTGAATGCAAAATGCACACAAATGGGATCATCACTACTACCTACAATAAGAAAAAACACAAGAGGATATCAATAAAATAAGAAGTTCCAAAAGAAGCAAGGAAGGCTTGGGAGACAACACAAAACAATTTCTTGGCCAAAGATAGGATAAAATTAAACAAAGGCCAAAGTGAATATGATCAATAAATTCTACAATAAATTGAGTACTCATTTTCCAAGGACAAGAAATATTGGGAATAATTTTCCCAAGGTAGCTTGCATGGATGTCCAAGATCATAGTCACAACAAGAAGCATATAATAAAATATAAGAATTAAGCATGATACTTCGAACAAGATTCTTGGTTGCTTCCAATAGTCACACAATCACTAGTGATTAGATTAACTTGAAGAAAATGGTTTCCATGATGATATAGAGATATAAATATTAGGAAACACATACCAAGAAACACTCTCATATACTAGATCCAAAATATGATCAATAAATGCATTCAAGCAAATTGGAACTTGTATGAGCAAATGTATCACATAGGCGCTAGATAATTATCCATATCAATTCTAAGTGACACAACCTTTCACATTTTTTTAGGATTGTAATATGCACTAAGCATATGACTCGCCCATAATGTGATACTACCATAAAACCAACACGAGGCAACGGATCCAAATAGATATAATTAATGGACATTATAGAACTTAAATTTCTCATGTACACACATTTTTAGGATTGTGGAATGCCCAAGCATAACACTCCCCCAAAATGGGATAGTCCATTAATCTCTCACAAGAGCCAAATAAGATACTAAATATAACCAAGAAAGGCTCAAACATAAGAAACACACATACATGGTGTGCCACCTAATCATACACAAAAATATGCTTGATTCCTCAAGAATATGTACAAGAGAATGGAAGATACAAAACCAACACATGCACAAGGGGGTGAGTAACTTTCAATGTAATGAGTTAAGCATATGTTACCGCAAGGAGGAACATTGGATATATAGTAGAGGCAATATAATCCACATGACTTGACTTGACAATTATACTAGATGAAGATGCCTCAATTCTTCATAATGTAACCAAGTCTCCAATGCCCTCCAACCAACACCTATTGATCAAGTTTTAGCTAGATGGTCCCCAACCAAGTTGGGTCCTAAGAAGTTAGTAACAATAGGCTTGGCCACCCAAATGGTTCTTTTCTTAACACCACATTGGGCACCAACAAATTTAGCAAACACATTGCCAACCTCATCCTTACAAAGAGAATAAGCATTATCAATAATGATAGGGTTGGAGGAGGAGATACCAATAGTGCATGAGGAAGAAATGTGCCCCTTCTCATGGCATATGTATCAAGTTCTACTCTTGTCATCTTTATTTTTGGATGAAGCAACAACTTGAGGAAGAGCTTGAGTCTTCTTGGGAGGATACCCATCTCTAACAGGATGTAGATCTTGAGGCTGCTTCCCTTGTTGCTTCTTGCCAAGGGACTTCTTCTTTAATGGGCAATGTTTGACATGATGCCCTTCTTCCTTGCACTTGAAGCAAATAAATGTTGGCCAAATTCTTTACTTGATCTTGGCCATTCTTCTTGTTATCCTTGTGCTTCAACTTGATAGTGGACTTGTTCTTGACATTGGAGTTGAATCCGATCCCACTCTTGTCATTGGGGGATTTTTGCACACTCAAGATTTTTTTGAGTGCGTCCTTCCCTTGATGACCCTTTTTCAAGTCATTCTTGAAAGAAGTGACTTGAGCATTGAGCTCTTTGATTTCCTCTACATGGTTAGTTTCAACAAAAGTACTAGAGGAAGTAGATGCTACATTGTTAGAGCAGCAAGGCAGGGAATGTAATTCATCGCGAGATATAGCATGGTTGTGAGAGGATGAATTACAAGGACTAGCACATGGCAATATAACATTTGGAGTAGATATAGTGCTAATGTACACATGAGGCCCACTAGATGTTACCTTTGACACGATGGCCTCATGAGCTAACTTTAGCCTACCATGGGAGACTAGAAGATCCTCATGCGAGCTCGAGAGCTTAACATGACTTTCTTCTAATTTCCCATAGTTGCTAGTTAGCAACGCAAGTTGAGCCTTTAGCTCAACATTATCCTTCAAAATAGATGCTTCACAAGAAATAGAGTTAGTAACACAAGCATCATCATTATTAGCAAGAGGTGAGGGAAAATTGGCAAGCTCTTTTGAATATGAAGCTTTAAGTTGCTCATGCGACTCGGTGAGTTTGATGAGCTCCCTCTTAATGACCCGAGAGCCACTTTCGAGGTGCTTAAAATCCTCAACAAGTTTAGAATAAGCAACTTCAAGTTCATCAATTTTAATCTTGAAGGAGTTTGCCACCGCAAGTTCTCTATCATGGTATTCCTTTACTCTAGATAATTCTAGAGTAAAAGTCTCATCAAGAGATTCTTTGGTGGTTTGTTCTTCTTCAAGGGAGTCCTTTAGTTGAGCAATTTCATTAGCATACTCACGCTCAAGTGCAAACTTTTCATCAATTATGTTTGCTTGCTCCTCAATAAGATCATTGCCTTCTATAGCATAATGCAATATTTTAATAAAGCTGGAGGAAGCAATTTTATGTTTGAAGAGAGCGCTATAGACAACCTCTCCCATTTTCTTAATAGAGGTAATATCATACTTACCTCGATAATCATCATTATCATTCTCAACCTCATCAGCATCATGGGATACAATGGGATCCAAAGAGGTTACCTTTATTCCCTTAGCCATAAGGCATTTGTGAGAACCGGAGGAAGGTGATGATGAGATTGCACTTGTAGCTCTATTCATGACCTTGTCCTGGCCCGTAGAATCTTCATTTTCCTCTACATGGTTAGAAACAAAAGCACTGGAGGAAATAGAGGCATTTTTATCATGGCAACAAGACAACACAAGCATATCACCATGAGATTTATTCAAGCCATTACTACATGATATGCAAGGACTATCAACACTAGCATGTAAAGAGTTGTAATTTCTAGAAGTGTTAAGGTCCGAAGAGAGATCATTGCATCTAGATAGGGATGAAGGATTACAAATAGTAAGCACACTATCCACATTGCAATTTCTATCACCACTCACCGTATCATTACCTAGTGAAACATCACACGTTGGTGAGGTGGTAGACGATGAGAACTCATATCGACCGGAAGTGGAAGCAACACAATCATCCTCAATAATGTTGGACTTGCTATATTTATCTTGAAGCTTGGTCCATATCTCACGAGCGCTTGAATAAGGCATGATAGAAGAAAGAACTACATTGCTCACAACATGCAAAAGAATTTTAGTATCTAGAGCATCTATATGAGAGTTCAACTTCTCCTCTAAAGATTCGTTTTGGGTATCCACGGGAGAAGAGAAACCCACATATAGATATCCCTCGATAATTGGTTGAATTTCCCGAAATAAATTAAGCATGCAAATTTTACAAACATCATAATTTGTGCCATCGAATGTGAGCGTGTCCTTGTGCACTAATCCCCTAGCCGACATCTTTACTCTCAAGGCGGTGAAGCCTAAAATGAGAGACCTTGCTCTGATACCAATTGAAAAGGATACAGATGCCGCCTAGAGGGGGTGAATAGGCGGTTTAAAACTTTTACGAGAAGGGCTTAACAAAGGCGGAATAAAACTAGTGTTTACTTTGTCAAGCACAAAAATTATATAAACTACGGTTCACGTATGTGCACAAACAAATTATGCTAACCAAAACAAGCAACTATGTGATAGCTAGATATAAGAATTCAAGCACGAAGGCTATCACAAAGTAAAGTGCATCAGTAAATATCTCGAGTATAGATATAACCGAGGCACGCAGAGACGATGATTTATTACCGAGTTCCTCCCATAAAGAGAGTACGTCTCGTTGGAGAGGGGGTGGTACCAAACCACCTACGCCACAAAAGGCCTCCCTTATTCTCCGATGAATCTCACCCCAACGGGATCGATCCACACTTCCACTATTGGTGCACTTGTCGGTGGCAACCGAAACCTCTCACAAGGTTGGGGCACTTCTCCACAACTTAATCGGAGGCTCCCAACAAACGCCACCAAGGCCACAACCTGCAACACCAACAAACCGTCTAGGGTTCCAAGAACCCAAGAGTAAAAAGCTTCTCAACTTTCACTCACCAAATCCTCTGAGGAGAACTCAAATCGATGCACCAAATGCAATGGCAAGAACACAGGAAGTTCTCAAGTCCTTCTCTCCCAAATTCCACAAAAGCTACAAAATCTAGTGGGAGAATAAGAGAGGAAGAACACACGAGGAAATCCACAAAAGAAACCCCAAGATCTAGATCCCAATATGTTGCCCTCACATAGAGGAGAGATGGATTGGTGGAGTTGTATATCTAGATCTCCCCTTTCAAATCCCCCAAAAAGATTCAAGAAATATGGGAGGGATTGAGAGTATTTGCAAGCTCTTGAAGGTCAAAACAATGGAGGAGAGAGAGAATGCAAGCAACATGCCTAAGGAGGAAGAAGGGGTTTATTTATACCCCTACCCAACGAAATATGACCGTTTGGGACCTTCCAGCAGGCCGGATAATCCGCCCCTCCCTCGGATATTCCAGGTTCCATGGGCCAAAAAAATGGCTAAGGACTTCGAGGCGCGACCCTCAGTATAGGGGCGGATATTTGGGGCGGATAATCCGCCCCCATTACTGGGATCCATGCCTCAAAGTACTTAGCCGTTTTCCAAAAATTGGGCCGGATAAACCGCCCCCATGGACGGATAATCCGCCCCCCTGAAAACTGGCAGGAACAGCAAAACTGAAACCATCATAACTTTTTCATTCGGACTCCGATTTTGATGATCTTGGGCTCGTTTCAAAGATAGTAATGAGCTCTACAAGATCATACAGGGAACCATCATATTACAGCAATGGAGGATAGAACCAAATTATGAAAGGTTTAACCTATCTATAAAAGACAAACCGGTAAAACCTCCAATATCGAAAACACAATAGAGAATGCATATGAATTCCGTTTTAGATGAACTTAAGCTTATCATAGAGATTGACACAATATATAAATCCCCTCATGGATAAGAACCAAATAAGAAACAAGAAATATGATGCCAAGTATACAAAGGTTTGAGCTCTCACCGAGGGATATGATCAAGTTACTCACTTGAGAGCCCCTCTTGATAGTATGGTTATCTATCCTATAAACAGGTCTCTCCAACTAACACCACGAGACCAGTTAGAAAGAAACCCTATCAATATCAAACCTTTTCCTTGTATATTCCACACCTCAGGATGGATTACCTTTCTTGATTGTACTATCTTGGTGAAGATGCTCCCCCATACTCCACTATGGAAGAGCCTCTCTTTTAGGCATATCTTCACATATCCATGATCAACATAAGGATGGCACGATACACTTGAGATCATCTTATGAAACCTTGATCAACACTTGATCTTATTCACTTTATTCTTATTCCAACCTTGAAGCCACCATATGGTTCAAGCATTATCTATGGACAAATCCTACTAGTAAAACTCAATGCAAACATAAGTCCATAAAACATTGTCATGAATTACCAAAACCACACATGGGGCACACATGTTCTTTCAATGTTGCCTTAGTAAAATTTTCCCTAAATTAAGATTCTTGCTACTAGTATGCTTAGCTTAGCTAATAGAAAACAAGACCGGATTATTCATGCTATGAAATATTTCTAAGTCTATGACTTCTGTTTTTGATTAATAAAACAACTATGTGAATGAATCACCTGGGTGGAATGGGAAGATTGGTTTGTGTTGAGTGGTTACCCAGGGCCCATTTCTATGACTTAACCTTGTGTATCTCACTTGTGGATGGCCACCCAGGAACAAAGAGATTTGAGATGTTTAGTGTTGAGAAGATTCTAGTGCAACCACATGGCATATGGGCTCTGCCTTGATCATATAGGTTGCAAGAACTTAGCCAGATGGACAGTTAGTGGTAGGGGAATAGGATGGAACGCGTCCATGGTGGTCTAAGGGAAGGCTTCTGAAAGATCTTGTCTCGATGCATGTTGAGTCTTGTGGGGAAAGTGCACCACCTCTCGAGAGGGTAAAATCTAAGTACTTAGTCGTGTCCCCGGCAATGGACAATTTGAGCATCAAAGACATTGAAGCTATCAAGGATCTCCACATCCCAATTTCTAAGTTAAAAACTTGTGGTTGAACAAGGGTAAAGGTTCACCAATTTCTATTGGTGGTTCCTTCGGTGATTTTGACAAACAAAAACTTAGTTTTTTTCAACTAATAGGGAAAACATTATTTTGAGCAAAGCAAGCCTAAGCTACACTTAGCCAAATTCCTATAGATGTTAGATACTACTATTCTACTTTGGTATTAATTGACAATACAATTAAAATGTATTGACCCCTATGGCTGTAACTTATTATGTTGCAGATTTTTTTGATTAGTTGAGTATGGATTACAAGTCTACAACCAACATGATTGCCTGTGGCATATGAAGATGAAGGACTCCGTGCTATATAGTTATCTACTGCATTGTAATGAGGTAGCCATATGAGCTATGTAAGATGTAATGAATTATTTTTATTCCTGGTTATAAGTTGTAATATGACATTTGTTTCTTGATATTACATCTTAAACTGTGGGTGCTAGCTATTCGATCCAGGGACTAGCACTGTAACACAAGGATCTCTACCTTATTAGGTTGGGACCTCTACATGTGTCCTCAAGAACGTTTGGTCCTCATAAGTAATACAACCGACTTGTCCTTTGCTGAAATAAGGATTGGGCCGCTTGCTGCAATTATTATTATTGTATTTTATTCACTTGCACTTTATTTATCTGCATTATCAAAAACCCCTAAAAATCTTTTTGCTAGTATTTAGAGTGAATTTATGATCCAAACCACTTGTCAACACCTTCTGCTCCTTGTTGGGTTCGACACTCTTATTTATCAAAAGTACTACGATACACCCCCTATACTTGTGGGTCATCAAGACTATTTTCTGGCACCGTTGCCGGGGTGTGAAGCGCTATTGAAGAGTGGACCTAGTAAAGGAAATTTGTACTGTGAGTATTGTTTTTATTTTTGTTTGTTACATTGTTTTCAGTATGGATAATTCACTTAGTTTCCTGTTTGGGAAAGATACTACCACTGTTAAGGTAGTAGATGAACCACCACCTGCTGAAATAAATCCTTTTAAAATACCTACAAAAATTGTTGATCGTGTTATCCGTTTTCAATTTTTTGCCGTTTTGAACTTCGGTCAAAATGGCGTGCGTGAAGATAGGGGATGAGAATGTTAGAACTTGCATTGGATCTCTGAAAAATGACATATTGTGAGTCTAAAAATGATTTTTTCAAAAAATCACGGACGTTAGATCATGTACCTGTAGTTCAAACCGGACCCACTTCCTGCCGATTCGGCAGACATTTATCTTTTTACCCAGGAAGGACATAAAGGTTTGAGATCCCCCGGTTGGGATATAGTTCACGTAATGTGGTCTACTATTTTAGAAAAATGGGATGGTAGCATTCTGTAACTGCATTTTGGTGGAAATGGATTTTCCGAGGGACGAAAAGGAAAACTTCCTCCTACAACATTGTTCTACATCCCAATATACACATGCATGCACAATATGGGCACCGTATCACAAACTATGCCGCGATTCAACACATAACATCCATCTCTTGGACCGAAAGCCATGAAACCTCGAACACGATAGGTCATTTTGTGAAGGTTTTTTGGAGACATAATCAGTATACCAAGTTTGATATTTTCCTTGAAACTATGTCACATAATATCACACCACGCGAAGGATTTACATTGTTTGAAACTTTTTTGAATTTTTTATGCCCGTTTTGAATTTTTTGCCGTTTCGAACTTAGGTCAAAACGGCGTGCATGAAGATAGGTGATGAGAATGTTAGAACATGCATTGGATCTCTGAAAAAACAACATATTGTGAGTCTAAAAATAATTTTTTCAAAAAATCACGGACGTTAGATCATGTACCTGTAGTTCAAACCAGACCCACTTTCTACCGATTCGGCAGACATTTGTCTTTTTCACCCGGGAAGGATAGAAAGGTTTGAGATCCCCCGGTTGGGATATAGTTTACGTAACGTGGTCTACTATTTAGAAAAATGGGATGGTAGCATTCTGTAACTGCATTTTGGTGGCTTCTTCACAAAACGATCCGTCTTTTTGCGCTCGGAAAATGGAAAATGGCTTTTCCGAGCGACGAAAAGGAAAACTTCCTCCTGCAACATTGTTCTACAACCCAATATACACATGCATGCACAATATGGGCACCATATCACAAACTATGCCGCGATTCAACACATAACATCCGTCTCTTGGACCGAAAGCCATGAAACCTCGAACATGATAAGTCATTTTGTGAAGGTTTTTTGGAGACATAATGAGTATACCAAGTTTGATATTTTTCCTTGCAACTATGTCACATAGTATCACACCACGCGAAGGATTTACATTGTTCGGACCTTTTTTGAATTTTTTATGCCCGTTTTGAATTTTTTGCCGTTTTGAACTTAGGTCAAACGGCGTGCGTGAAGATAGCGGATCAGAATGTTAGAACTTGCATTGGATCTCTGAAAAAACGACATATTGTGAGTCTAAAAATAATTTTTTCAAAAAATCACGAACGTTAGATCATGTACCTGTAGTTCAAACCGGACCCACTTCCTACCGATTCGGCAGACATTTGTCTTTTTCACCCGGGAAGGACAGAAAGGTTTGAGATCCCCCGGTTGGGATATAGTTCACGTAACGTGGTCTACTATTTTAGAAAAATGGGATGGTAGCATTCTGTAACTGCATTTTGGTGGCTGCTTCACAAAACGATCCGTCTTTTTGCGCTCGGAAAATGGAAAATGGCTTTTCCGAGCGACGAAAAGGAAAACTTCCTCCTGCAACATTGTTCTACATACCAATATACACATGCATGCACAATATAGGCACCGTATCACAAACTATGTCGCGATTCAACACATAACATCCGTCTCTTGGACCGAAAGCCATGAAACCTCGAACATGATAAGTCATTTTGTGAAGGTTTTTTGGAGACATAATCAGTTTACCAAGTTTGATATTTTTCCTTGCAACTATGTCACATAATATCACACCACGCTAAGGATTTACATTGCTCGGACCTTTTTTGAATTTTTTATGCCCGTTTTGAATTTTTTGCCATTTTGAACTTAGGTCAAAACGGCGTGCGTGAAGATAGGGGATGAGAATGTTAGAACTTGCATTGGATCTCTGAAAAAACGACATATTGTGAGTCTAAAAATGATTTTTTCAAAAAATCACGGACGTTAGATCATGTACCTGTAGTTCAAACCGTACCCACTTCCTACCGATTCGGCAGACATTTGTCTTTTTCACCCGGGAAGGACAGAAAGGTTTCATATCCCCCGGTTGGGATATAGTTCACGTAACGTGGTCTACTATTTTAGAAAAATGGGATGGTAGCATTCTGTAACTGAATTTTGGTGGCTGCTTCACAAAACGACCCGTCTTTTTGCGCTCGGAAAATGGAAAATGCTTTTTCCGAGCGACGAAAAGGAAAACTTCCTCTTGCAACATTGTTCTACATCCCAATATACATATGCATGCACAATATGGGCACTGTATCACAAACTATGACGCGATTCAACACATAACATCCGTCTCTTGGACCGAAAGCCATGAAACCTCGAACATGATAGGTCGTTTTGTGAAGGTTTTTTGGAGACATAATCAGTATACCAAGTTTGATATTTTTACTTGCAACTATGTCACATAATATCACACCACGCGAAGGAATTACATTGTTCGGACCTTTTTTGAATTTTTTATGCCCGTTTTGAATTTTTTGCCGTTTCGAACATAGGTCAAAACGGCGTGCGTGAAGATAGGGTATGAGAAAGTTAGAACTTGCATTGGATCTCTGAAAAAATGACATATTGTGAGTCTAAAAATGATTTTTTTAAGAAATCACGGACGTTAGATCATGTACCTGTAGTTCAAACCGAACCCACTTCCTACCGATTCGGCAGACATTTGTCTTTTTCAACCGGGAAGGACAGAAAGTTTTGATATCCCCCGGTTGGGATATAGTTCACGTAACGTGGTCTACTATTTTAGAAAAATGGGATGGTAGCATTCTGTAACTGCATTTTGGTGGCTGCTTCACAAAACCACCCGTCTTTTTGCGCTCGGAAAATAGAAAATGGCTTTTCCGAGCGACGAAAAGGAAAACTTCCTCCTGCAACATTGTTCTACATCCCAATATATACATGCATGCACAATATGGGCACCGTATCACAAACTATGCCGCGATTCAACACATAACATCCGTCTCTTGGACCGAAAGCCATGAAACCTCGAACATGATAGGTCGTTTTGTGAAGGTTTTTTGAAGAAATAATCAGTATACCAAGTCTGATATTTTTCCTTGCAACTATGTCACATAATATCACACCACGTGAAGGATTTACATTGTTCGGACCTTTTTTGAATTTTTTATGCCCGTTTTGAATTTTTTGTCGTTTCGAACTTAGGTCAAAACGGCGTGCGTGAAGATAGGGTATGAGAATGTTAGAACTTGCATTGGATCTCTGAAAAAATGACATATTGTGAGTCTAAAAATGATTTTTTCAAAAAATCACGGACCTTAGATCATGTACATGTAGTTCAAACCGGACCCACTTCCTACCGATTTGGCAGACATTTGACTTTTTCACCCGGGAAGGACATAAAGGTTTGAGATCCCCCGGTTGGGATATAGTTCACGTAACATGGTCTACTATTTTATAAAAATGGGATGGTATCATTCTGTAACTGCATTTTGGTGGCTGCTTCACAAAACGACCCATCTTTTTGCGCTCGGAAAATGGAAAATGGCTTTTCCGAGCGACGAAAAGGAAAACTTCCTCCTTCAACATTGTTCTACATCCCAATATACACATGCATGCACAATATGGGCACCGTATCACAAACTATGCCACGATTCAACACATAACATCCGTCTCTTGAACCGAAATCCATGAAGCCGGGACTAAAGATATTTCCCGCCATATCCCACCGCTTCCCGCCAAGTTTTCCCGCCGTTTCCCTCTGAACGGTGCTTTTAGTCCCGGTTGTAGCCACTAACTGGGACTAAAGATATTTCCCGCCATATCCCACCGCTTCCCGCCATGTTTTCCCGCCCTTTCCCTCTGAACGGTGCTTTTAGTCCCGGTTGTAGCCACTAACCGGGACTAAAGATATTTCCTTCCATATCCCACCGTTTCCTGCCATGTTTTCCAGCACTTTCCATCTATATATAGGCCGACCACGCCATGGCTATCCATACATCCGCACCTTCCTCTCTCACAACTATGGACAGTGCCTACTGGGCCATTCTGACCCTCGAGGAGACCCAGGCGTTGTGGGCCTCCAACTACCCTTGCACGCCGGGCTACCGGCCGGCCGCCGGCTGGATGCTAAGCGTTGGAGGGGTTCCTGTCCCTCCTATGCCTCAAGGCTCCGCCAGACAGGCGGCCATCACGAACCACTTCTACCACGAGCTCACGCCGGAGCAGCGGACGGATCCCTAGTGGGATCCCGATAACTATCACTCCTGGAATGCCTTCTTTGCTAACCGACGGGAAAGGGAGCTCGCCAGGTACGAGGGTGATTGCCCGCTCCCGATGAACCACAATGAAGCCGGTCGGCGTCTGTGGTGGGCGCACCGAACTATCATCGGCGTGATGCGCTACATCGCCGGGGGAGACCATCCTCGCCTGCGGTGCCCACAAGTCTACCCGCCACAGAGCCACAAGAAGGCCCCTCCCCCGCCCGGCGGTAGCGGCATCGTCTTCCAGGAGACTCCTCCCCCGCCCGCCGTGAATCCGAGGCCGGAGTGGCAGGTGCCCCCGGTATATGCCATGGCAGGGCTGAGAATCTCTGGAGTGGCAGGTGACGATGACGATGATGATGACGATGATGAAGAAGACCCTGAAGCTGTCTACTATAGGACTAGGCATGATTATGACTAAAGGGGGTGGCTTTAGTCCTCAGTGTTAGCTAGTCCCGGTTTGTCCCGGTTTTTAATATTAATAAATGTCTAAGTGTTACCTAGTCTACAGTTTTGGTACCGGCCTACAGCAATCTCAGAAATTCCTTTATTAACCATGGAGCATCTTCCTTTAATAAATGAAAAATAGGATTAATTCACAAAAGATTTTATACATTACATCACCAACATCCACATCTAGTGTTTTGGTTCTCTTCTTGTCCATAACCATGGAGCATCTTCCTTATTTAGAGATATGCTTGGGTCAGTTTTCACTTTGAATGGCGGAATTTCATGAAATTTGTCATAATCTTCTGACATGTCTGTCCTGTCCTCAACTCCCACCATGTTTCTTTTTCCTGAAAGAACTATGTGGCGCTTTGGCTCATCGTATGATATTATATTCTTTTGATTATCTTTCCTTTTTCTCGGTCTAGTAGAATGTCCTTCACATAGAAAACTTGAGCCACATCATTGGCAATGACGAATGGTTCGTCTCCGTACGCAAGATTATTGAGATCCACTTTTGTCATTCCGTACAGCTGGTATACCGTTACCCCACCTCCTATCATCTTGACCCATTTGCATCGAAACAATGGGACCTTGAAATTAGGACCATAGTCAAGTTCCCATACACTAGTGGAAACGAGGTCTTTTGTTGATCCCAAAAAAGGGCTTTAACACCGGTTCTTCTACGAACCGATGTTAAAGGGGGGGGGGCGTACCAGCATGCAAAAAAGGAGTCCCCCCCTTTAACACCGGTTCGTGGCACGAACCGGTGTTAAAGGTCCCTGCAGCTGTGGCCCGCGCACCCCCCCCCCCTTTAACACCGGTTTGTGGCATGAACCGGTGTTAAAGGGGGGTCTATATAAGACACCACCCCAGCCCACACACATCCCACTCTTCCATTCTTTCACATTTTGGAGCCTAGAAAGAGGGTGTGAAGAGTGCTAGTTTGTGTTTTTTTCATATGCACAAGAGGTGTTCAGTGAAATGCCCGAGAGCTCAAAATAAGCTTTCTTGTTGCTCTTTCCGTCTCGGTCGAGGTCGGCAACTATAGTTTCATGTGTCATTGATGTACTATATATATAAATGGTCATCTCCCTATTATTTTTTGATATATACTACATATTAATGCAGATGAATCGGCAATGGATGTACGGTGACCGCCGCACTTCCGAGTACATTACGGGCCTCCAAAATTTCATCGTTGTGGCTAATGCAAACCGTGGTCACAATGGTTTTATGTGATGTCCGTGTGTTCACTGTCAGAACAAGAAAGACTACTCAAATACTAGAACCATTCACGCCCACCTGCTTCGATCCGGTTTCATGCCCAGCTATAATTGTTGGACCAAGCACGGAGAAAAAGGGGTTGTGATGGAAGACAACAAAGAAGAAGAGGATGATGACAACTATCATAATATGTATCCTGAATATGATGATAATGCAACGGAGGTTGATAATGAAGATCAAGAGGGAGCAGATGGGCCCGCTGATGACGATCTTGGTCGGGCCATTACTGATGCAAAGGAAGAATGTGAAACTGAAAAGGAGAAGGAGAAGCTGGAGCAGATGTTAAAGGATCACAAAACATTGTTGTATCCAACTTGCGAAGATGGCCACAAAAAGCTAGGTGCCACACTGGATTTGCTGCAATGGAAGGCAGAGAATGGTGTGACTGACAGCGCATTTTCAAAGTTGTTGGTAAAAATGAAGAATCTTCTTCCAAGAAATAATGAGTTGCCCGACAGTACATACCAAGCAAAGAAGGTTGTCTGCCCTCTAGGATTAGACGTGCAGAAGATACATGCCTGCATTAATGACTGCATCCTCTACCGCGGTGAGAAGTACGAGAATTTGGATGCATGCCCGGTATGCACTACACTGCGGTATAAGATCAGACGAGACGATCCTGGCGATGTTGAGGGCGAGGCCCCTAGGAAGAAGGTTCCCGCCAAGGTTATGTGGTATGCTCCTATAATACCACGGTTAAAACGTCTCTTCAGAAATAAAGAGCATGCCAAGTTGTTGCGATGGCACATGGAAGACCGTAAGAAAGACGCGATGTTGAGACACCCCGCTGATGGGTCACAGTGGAGAAAAGTCGAGCGAGAGTACCCGGACTTCGCACGTGACGCAAGGAACTTAAGGTTTGGTCTAAGTATAGACGACATGAATCCTTTTGGTGAGCAGAGCTGCAGTCACAGCACCTGGCCTGTGACCCTATGTATCTATAACCTTCCTCCTTTGTTGTGTATGAAGAGGAAGTTCATTATGATGCGAGTGCTCATCCAAGGCCCGAGGCAACTCGGCAACGACATTGATGTGTACCTAAGGCCCCATTAGTTGAAGAACTTTTACAGCTGTGGGCCAAACCAGGTGTACGTATGTGGGATGAGCACAAAGGGGAGCCATTTGACCTACGAGCATTGCTTTTCGTAACCATCAATGCTTGGCCTGCTCTTAGTAACATTTCAGGGCAGACAAACAAGGGATACAATGCATGCACACACTGTTTAGATGATACTGAAAGTGTATATTTGGATAAATGTAAGAAGGTTGTGTACCTAGGGTATCGCCGATTTCTTCCGAACCTGCATCCAGTAAGAAAGAAAGGCAAGCATTTCAAACGTCTAGAAGAACCCCGGAGGAAGCCTGTCCTCCGTACCGGTGAGGAGGTATTTGGTATGGTCAAGGACCTAGAAGTAATCTTTGGAAAAGGTCCTGGCAGTCTATCTGTTCCGAATGACGATGCCGGACACGCGCCCATGTGGAAGAAGCAATCTATATTTTGGGACCTACCCTATTGGAAAGTCTTAGAGGTCCGCTCTTCAATCGACGTGATGCACGTGACGAAGAATGTTTGCGTGAACCTGCTAGGCTTTCTAGGAGTGTATGGGAAGACAAAAGATACACCGGAAGCACGGCAGGACCAGCAACGTCTGAAGGCCCCTAAAGAGCCTATGCATCCTGAGAACGAGAAGGGTAAACGATGCCACTTAACTCCTACCAGCTACGCTCTTACCAAAGCAGAGAAGGAAATATTTTTTGAATGTCTGAGCAGTATCAAGGTCCCGTCTGGATTCTCGTCGAATATAAAGGGAATAATAAATATGGCAGAGAAAAAATTCCAAAACCTGAAGTCTCATGACTGCCACGTGATTATGACACAATTGCTTCCGATTGCATTGAGGGGGCTTCTACCTGAAAATGTTCGAGTACCCATTGTGAAGCTATGTGCATTCCTCAATGCAATATCTCAGAGGGTAATCGATCCAGAAAGCCTACCAGGGTTACAAACAGATGTGGCCCAATGTCTTGTCAGCTTTGATTTGGTGTTCCCACCATCCTTCTTCAATATTATGACGCATCTCCTAGTTCACCTAGTAGAAGAGTTTGCCATTCTCGGTCCTGTATTTCTACACAATATGTTCCCCTTTGAGAGGTACATGGGAGTCTTAAAGAAATATGTTCATAACCGTGCTAGGCCAGAAGGAAGCATCTCCAAGGGCTATGTAACAGAGGAGGTCATTGAGTTCTGTGTTGATTTTATTCCTGACCTTAAGGCGATTAGTGTTCCAGAATCACGACATGAGGGAAGACTGCGTGGAAAAGGCACCCTAGGATGTAAATCAATGATATGTAGGGACGGGCATTCTCTCAATCAAGAACACTACACGGTTTTACAAAGATCTATCTTGGTTGCCCCGTATATCGATGAACACAAGAATTTAATACGCCTGAAACACCCGGGGCAGTCTGATGAATGGATTATAAGTGAACACATGGCGAGTTTTGTCGGCTGGCTGCAAAGACTTCTCACGAATAACACCACTGGTAGGGATCAGCTGTACTTGTTGGCCAGACACCTTCTTCGACTGTATGTACTTTCCAAGGGTACGAGATAAATGGGAATACATTTTACACGATAGGCCAAGATAAAAAGAGCACCAACCAAAACAGTGGTGTCCGCTTCGATGCAGCAAAAGACAATGGGCAAAAGACCACGTATTATGGGTTCATAGAGGAGATATGGGAACTTGACTATGGACCTAATTTTAAGGTCCCCTTGTTTCGATGCAAATGGGTCAAGCTAACAGGAGGAGGGGTTGAGGTAGACAAGAAGTACGGAATGACAACCGTGGATCTCAACAATCTTATGAAGAACTTAGACGAACCATTCGTCCTAGCCAATGATGTGGCTTAGGTTTTCTATGTGAAGGACATGTCCTCCAGACCAAAAAAAAGAAAAAAATATGCAAATGAATAAATCATATGATGAGCCAAAGCGTCACATAGTTCTTTCAGGGAAAAGAAACATCGTGGGAATCGAGGACAAGACAGACATGTCATAAGATTATAATAAGTTTGATGAAATTCCGCCCTTCACAGTGAAAACTGACCCAAGCATTCCGTTAAGTAAAGAAGATGCTCCATGGTTACGTCTGAAGCGATCATAAGGAAGGACATATGCCAAGAAGTTCATGCTCATATTATGTAACTCTAGTTCATGTTTTTAATATTAATACATGTATTGAGTGTTAGTCATGTTTTGTGGATGGACCGGGACTATGAGAAGAAGTTGTCCCGAATCATACTTACCATTAAGATCTGATCTCCAAACGTGCGTGGTCACATATTAGGGAGTGCCTCTATGACCAGTTTCTCGGAGATGCCGGAGGACTAGGCTCCATCGGCATCTCCCTGAAACTGGCCGTAGTGGTGTCCCTGCTCTCGAAAACCATCTTGCAGCTTTGTAACTTCTCTAACTAGATCAATACACCTGGGAGCTAACTAATTTCACATATTAGGGAGTGCCTCTATGACCAGTTTCTCAGAGATGCCGGAGGACTGGGCTCCGTTGGCATCTCCCTGAAACTGGCCGTAGTGGTGTCCCTGCTCTCGAAAGGAGGTAAGACATAGCCTCAAACTGGCTGGAGGACTGGACTCAGAAGGATGCCTATTTATAGTACAAGCAGCTCGACATAGTGTCGACACTTACGAAATAATGTCGACACTCATCTTTAGTCCCGGTTGGTGTCTCCAACCGGGACTAAAGGTTCATCTTTAGTCCCGGTTGGTGACACCATCCGGGACAAGGTACACGCCGCACGACATAATGTCGACACTCACCCCTATTATTAGTGCTGACTCGTGTTTTTTGTCCCGGTTGGTGTCTCCAACCGGGACTAAAGGTTCATCTTTAGTCCCGGTTGGTGACACCATCCGGGACAAGGTACACGCCGCACGACATAATGTCGACACTCACCCCTATTATTATTGCTGACTCGTGTTTTTTGTCCCGGTTGGTGTCTCCAACCGGGACTAAAGGTTCATCCCGCCATTTTTTCCCCCCATTTTTCTTCCCGCTAGTTCTTCTTCCCGCCATTTTTCTTCCCTCCATTTTTCTTCCCGCCAGTTCTTCCCTCCAGTTCTTCCCGCTAGTTCACTATATATATATGTAGGGTTGGCCTCCATTGTCATTGCACATCTCTAGACTCATATCTGCAACCTCATCACTCTCTTTCCCATGGCTTCCACCGTAGCACTAACCCCCAGGGAGGCGGAGGCGCTTTGCGCCTCGAACTACCCCTGCCCGCCGGGCTACTGTGTCCCCGTCGACTTGATGCTGAGCGTCGGAGGCGTGCCGGTTCCTCCTGTTCCTCTAGGTGTGGCGCGCCGGATGGCCATCACGAACCACTACTACTTCGAGCTCACGCCGGAGCAGCGGAGGAATCCCAGATGGCATCCCGACTATTTCCCTACTTGGGAAGCCTTCTTCGTGGATCGGCGTGAGAGGGCGCTCGCCAGGCACGAGGAGGACGGCCCACCTCCTCCTAACTTCAACGAGGCCGGCCGTCGGCTATGGTGGCGCGGTCGGACTCTCCAGAGCATCATGGCCTATGACACTGCCGCCGACTCTAACCCCCGTCTGAGCTACCCTCAATTCCAGCCCACGCGTTACCCTCAAGTCCAGCCCACGCGTACTCTCCAGAGGTTGAATTACGGCGACCCCGACGACGACATCGATGACGGCGGCGGCGAGTACGACGACTACAGTGGCGAGTATTACAGGTGTAGGCAGGAGCATGACTGAATCACTCCAACATTCCGAAACAAGTTCGGCCGATTGTTACTTAATCTGGCCATGTATCTTAATTTTCAGTTCTTTTATGTATCTTAATTTTCAGTTCCAGTTCGGCTTTATGTAACTTACTATTAGTTGGCTATTAGTTCAGCTTTATCTGGTATATTGATTATGTCTCGAAAAACCTTCACAAAATGACCTATCTCATTCGAGGTTTCTTGGCTTTCGGGTCAAATGACCAATGTTATGGCTAGAATCAAGGCATAGTTTGTGATAATATGGCCATATTGTGCATACATGTGCATCATGGCATGGCAAACAATGTTGCAAGAGGAAGTTTTCCTTTTTATCGCACCAAAAAGGCATTTTCCATTTTCCGAGCATAAAAACGGACGGTTTTGTGAAGCAACCACCAAATGGTAATTCAAAAAACCACCAACACATTTTACAAAAATACTAGACCATCTTATATGCACAATGTACCAAGAGGGGGATCTGAAACCTTTCCGTCCACCTCTGGTGAAAAAGACAAATTCCTATCGAATCGGCAAGAAGTGGGTCAGATATGAACTACAAGTACATGATACGATGCTCATGATTTTTTATAAAAATCATTTTTAGGTTCACAATATGCTATTTTATGAAAAAACAATGCAAGTTGAGCGAGGCTTGGTGAGATTCAAGTGTATACAAAAGATGCGACATTTAAATATCCAATCAATTCAAAAATGTTAATACAAAAGATGCGGCATTAAAATATGATTTGATCTAATAAAAATCATTTTTTAGATGCTTAATATTTCTTATGTTCAAAGTTTTAGGATTTAACAATTTATTTTTGTTTGAATTGAATAATCAAAATTTATATGTAAGTGTTTTAATTATTTTGAAAATTTTCATGTAAAGTAAATATAAAATGATTTACATGAATGGATAGATATTATTTTTCTGAAAATTATGATATATTATTCATATTTTTCTGAGTTGAAATGAAAAAGATATGAATTTTCTAAATTCATATCATATTTTTTGAATTAAAAATGCCCCTTTAATGCATGAAATAAATGCCCCCCCTTTAACACCGGTTCCAGCCACGAACCGGTGTTAATGGGGGGCATTTATTTCGTTTCCCGCGCGCACCACCCCCCCCCCTTTAACACCGGTTCGTGGCTGGAACCAGTGTTAAAGGGGGGGTAATAAATGCGCGCGGGAAACGGAATCCCCCCCTTTAACACCGGTTCCAGCCACGAACCGGTGTTAAAGGGGGGGGGGGTATTTAATTCACCTTCCCCTTCCTTTCTTCCCCCCAGAGCCAGATCGATTGAAGAACACCGCCGGCCGCGTGTAGAGAGAAGCGCCGCCACCGCCGCCCGCGAGCGTCTTGCCGCCGCCACCCTCGGAGTCCGCCGCCCCCGACCCTCTCTCTCGGAGTCCGCCGCTGCCGCCCCCGCCGCCCTCGGAGTCCGCCGCCGCCGCGAGAGAAGCTCGAGGTTCGCCGCCCCCGACCCTCTCTTCCCCGTCCGTCTCGCCCCCGAGCGCATCGCCCTGACCACCTCGCTCTCTTCCCCGTGCAGGAGCGTCTCGCCACCGCCGCTTCAGAGCTCGCCGCTAGCACCGCGCGCTGCCACAACGCCTCAACGCCGACGCCGCCCGACGCCGCCCAACGAACACCGCCGCCGCCCGACGAGCACCACCGCTGCCCGACGAACACCGTCGCCCCACCGGTGAGCGCCACGTGTCTGCCACGTGTCTGCCCCACCTAGTACAGTGATCTAAGGGTCAAATGGGAGGAGGCATCGGTGGGGCTAAATTTGTCTCCCGCCTTTGGGCGCAAATTTTTCGTTTTGGCTAGTTACAATTTAGTTTTCGCGCTATAGTGGCTATCAGCATATGTTATCACAACACGTCATGTTTTGTAAATTTAACCGATCTATTAATAATCATCAATATCGACACAAAGAGGACTAAAAATAATAAATATTACAAATATATCCTTGTGCTACCTAGCGACGACTACACACACTTGCACGAGTCAAAGATGCGCCGCCGTCCTCGCCCTCCGTCACCGGAGCCGGGTAAAACTTGCTGTAGTAGAGCTTGTTATAGTAAAATATCTCCTGGTCCAAAAATCACAAATAATATACCTATGAATTCACAATTGTGTGTATATCATCAATATGCAAATGGTTAAGCCAAATAATATAAGGTTTTTCAGCAATTAAATAAATGTTAGAATGGCTTATTTAGAGTAATAAATTCATAAGAAAATAAATAATGTTCAGAAAATTAAAAATAATATGTCCCTGGAATCACAACCCCGTGGGGATTATATATCTGATTTTAGTTTGATTTTTAGACAACAGAAACTATTTAAATGATTTAAAACCCATTAAACACTATTTAAATCATAAGAAAAAGATTTGTAACTCTGATTAGGGTGAATCCAACGCCTACTGGTTCGTATTAATGTCCTCTATCCATTGTGACTTATTAAATTTCCATGCATGCATTTGTTTGATCTCTATGTGCTATTGTTTATGTTGTATGAAATTGTTTGCTCGATAGATTGCGAGGAGTGCAACGTGTGTGATTGCTGACTCATCCTGATTAAAACTTGTTTGCTCGATAAATTGTACTACATGCATAGATTAAAATTTGTATACAAATTGGACCTCTGACTCATTTGTGTATTTATTTGTGTATTTTGGTATGAATAATATGTATATTTGTGTATGAATCCAAGTCCACTTGAATGTTTACACTCTTACTCTAGATAATATTATTGTTTTATAAACTATGGATCCACTTAGTAGAAACCTTGAAGAAGAAGAAATAATGGAGAACATTATTGATGAGGACACCTCACAATATCTGAACTTGGAGGGACATGATGACGACAGCTCAAGTACTAGTCATGGAGAAGATGAAGACTGTGAACGCAATTTAATGGTTACAAAGTCCGACGAGGTATATGCATTGATTAAGCCTCTGCTGACTTCCACCAACAATCTTCTTCTACATGTATTAATTAACGCTTCATTCTTCTTTTAGCCCTCTGGATCGACAAGCCAGCAACCATCTTCCTCTACGAAAAAGAGCAAGCGAGGCGCGAGCCAGCGGTTGAAAGATCATGCAAAGTTCCCGATCGAAGCAGTCCGTGTTGATGGCAGGCCGATGGAGCCCAGGAAGGCCGCAGACAAATTTGTACGTCAGGTTGGAGTTCTTGTTAGGGACCAAATCCCAATCATAATTGAAAATTGGAATAATCCAAAGAAGGGCGACGGTACCTTTGTTGATGATAGATCCAAAGAAACGCTTTGGAATTCGTTGTTGGTAAATTTCACTCTTCCGCCAGAGGAGGATGAAAACAACCCGGTTATAAAGGAAAAGGTCAAAGAGTGGACTCTAAAGAAGATGGCTGACGCTTTCCGCAACTGGAAGACAAAATTGAACAAATTTGTCAAATCTGGCGAGACTCCAAATTTCGAAGACGCATATTATGCGAAGATAAGACCTCACTGGCCCGAATTTGAGACATATAAAAAAAGTGCTATAGCTAAAAAGAGGTCAGAAACCAATACGCTTAATGCCCTGAAGAAGGAATATCACCAGAGGACGGGGTCAGGTGGCTACATATCTCAGAGGCCTAAGTGGGAGGAAGCTGAGAAGGCCCTGCGCGAGAGAGGGATCACCCCCCAGATAGATGGGTGGGACCTACGTGCAAAGACTTGGTTCTACGAAATCGGGGCAAGGTTGGACCCAGAAACAGGATTGTGTATCTTCCCAACCCTCCTTGCCAAACCCGTCACTGAACTCATCACGGCATATGAGGAAACATCCGCCAGGACCTTCCATCCCGACAGAGAGAATGACCAGCTCACACGCGCCATCGGTAAAAAAGAACACCCTGGACATGCACGAGGCACAGGGGGTATGACGTGGAAGGATGGGTTTGCCGACTGGAGCGACTCTTACAGATGGCGCGGCAGAAAGAGAAAGAAAAAGAGCGTACAGAGCGGATGACACAGATAGAACATGCACTTGCGGCGCTGCAGGCGCAAGTGAATGCACAACAGAGCCATCAAGCTACTGGCCCATCTCAGCGGCACGAAGAGCCTGCATTGGGAGTTGCCGGCGGCCCAGACTCTGCGCGGAAAAGCAGTGTGGCTTCCACGGAGAACGTGCAGCCCACGCTTGAAATGACGTGTCCTCGATACCCCGTGGATGAGATCACGGAGAGCGAACACGCTGATCTGCATGTGAGATTAATGGGCTTATCCATTAAGGTGGCTGTCGGCTATGCCTTACCTCCTATAGCTGGTGGAACTTACCACTGCCGACCGATTCCAGATGGCTATGCTATTATCGGGGTGGATGAGGTTGTGAAGGAATATGAGGAAGCACAGCTTGACCATGCTACAGGTGAAGGGGAAACTCAACTCAAATTTGCAGTGAAAACAACCATTCTTTGGAAGAAGGAACACATTGTGCTTCCAAATTGGAGGTCACTGGCACCCCCGCCGTCTCCGCAGCGTCAGCAGTCTGAGCCGCTTCAGCTATCTCCTGCGCGGCAGCCATCTCCGGCGCTTCAGCCATCTCCTGCGCGGCAGCCATCTCTGGCCCGTCAGCCATCTCCGGTGCTTCAGCCATCTCCTCAGCGTAAGCGGAAGAGCACTGCCACGAAGAGCATCAGTAGCACTGCCACAAAGAAATCCGCAGGAAACCGTACGCCAAAGAGTTCAAAAAACTACGTCCCGCAGCCTTCTACCAAGCCATTGCCGGTTTTACCGTGGAATCGCAGCGACGAGGAGACCAATAGGATCTCGGAAGAACGGGTCAAGAAATTCTTTGCACCTAGACGGGCCGAGCCAAAGGAGAAAATAGATCTGGCGGTGGTGGAGAAGTTTTACAAAAATCTTTTGAAACCTGAAACCCCACTTGTGCCGGACTACGAGCGCCAGATTTTGAAGGCGGATGCAAGGAGCCGTAGGGAGACTGAAAGTAGCAGTCGTGAGGCACCCCAGAAAACAGTTCCCAGGCTCGGAGAGCAGGAAAACCAATCATGCGCCCCGCTCCAAATGTTCGACACACGGGACGCTCCTCCCGTAAATGATTACGAGGCAGAGCTACAAAGAAAGGCCAATGAGATGGGGATGACTTACATTGCATACTTGAACGTCATGGGAGAAAACCTGCCCAAATGCGATGCCAACCCCATACAGCCATGGAAGTATGGGAAGAATCTCGTCAAGAAAGAGGAGCTCAAGAATCTACCAACAAAGATGCGAAAATTGCACAAGTGGTACCTTGATTTCTGCAAGACGAGAAAGGTAGAATGGATCACGGCGCATATAAGAGATGATATTTTCTTGTGCGGAGACGACGCAATCGACTTCAACATTCAAGACATGCATTTTCTGTTCAATCAGGAGGAACTCGACAAATCTGCCATCAGCCTTTATTGTGTGTAAGTACTATTTCTGTAATTTATATCTCATCTCATTCACTTCATTAATTGCATGTATATATATGCTCACCATATATGTATATACTATTATGCAGGAAAAAGGTTATGGAATGCAGGAAAGGAGGCCCTTTTGACATTGGGTTCGTTGACCCAAATAGAGTTCATGAAGAAGTGGTAAAAACCAAACCCGGGCAAACAGAAGATTACTTGCTAACGTCTTTACTGAGACAACAAACCAAAAGGGAAATACTATTGCCTTACAACTTCTCGTGAGTACTGTTACCCTCTCTCTTGTACACATTCTGTTTCGGCTTACTCGATGTTAAGTGTAACTGATGCTGAGTTATGCGTGCGTAGGTTCCACTTTATTCTGCTAGTCATTCAACCCGACTCAGGAAAAGTCCTTGTCATGGACTCGTTACGAAAAGAAAAAGATATGGGCAGACTTTACAGAGATGCTCCAGAGGTAATTTCAATCATATTATCGCACTAGATCGGCAACTTCTTTCGTGACAACAAGTAATTAATTACTCCTTTATCCATTTTCTTTGCCGGACAGGGTTTGGAAAAGGTTCACGGCAGGGCCGTGGGTGAATGGTCAGAAGAACTAAAATTTGTAGACCAAAATGTAAGTAATACTAGCTAGCTTCCAATTCCATTATATCATGCTTTATTGATTATTATTTTGATTGAACTCTCTATTCTCGTAAAGTGCGCGCATCAGGGACACGGCAATAACTTATGTGGGTACTATGTTTGTGAGTTCATTCACAACACGATATGTGCGACGGGCCAAGCCGCACTAGAACAACTTAGAGTAAGTAAACAAAGTCCACAATATTATTTTATTACCATCAATTGTGTTGAGTTTTATTCTTATATATATATATTGACGGCCCATTCTTCATATATATTCAGATCGAACGGATGCGGGACCAACTCCTACCATTTGAAAGCATACGAGCCATTCAAGAGGAATTGGCGGGGTTCATACTTGATGAGGTCGTCACGCCTGGCGGAGAACTCTTTAGATATCCACCAAAATGAACGATGACGATGTATATGTGCCGATGACGATGTTTTTGTATAATAATAGTTGCTTAATTATTCATTTACTCTTATGTACCGATGACGATTTATGTGTATACCGCTCCCGATCGATTCCCCCTCGCTCCCCCCCCTCTCGCAGAAATACGCCCAGAACGGGGCAGAGGAAGAAGTCTGCCGTGGCAGAGATTTGGCCGTTTTCGTGTTCGCGGCTGCAGAGAGCTACCTGCGGCGGCGAAAAACAACACCAGACAGATACGCAGATACGAACCGGTGTTAAAGGGGGGGGCTGAGGCCTGCGGCAGCCCACGTGCGCCACCCTTTAACACCGGTTCGTATAAGAACCGGTTTTAAAGGGGCCCCCCTCTAACACCGAACCCTCAACAGCTGTTGGGGAACCGCTGTTAGAAGGCCCTCCCAACCGGAGTTAAAGGGGGGGCTCTGCACTAGTGATATGTCCTCCATGTAACCATAATATGTGTCCTTTTTCCCATTCTTGTCCGTTGCATCAAATTGGACACCACTGTTTTGGTTGGTGCTCTTTTTTCTTGGGCGTGCGTGTAAAATATATTCCCATTGATCTCGTAACCTTGGAAAGTTAATATAGTTGAAGATGGAGACCTGGCCAACAAGTACAACTGATCTCCAATAGTGGTGTCATTCATGAGATGTGTCTGCAACCAACCGCCAAAAGTTTTCACGTGTTCATCTCTAATCAACCTGCCAGACTGCCCTGGGTAGTTCGAGCGTACAATATTCTTGTGTACCTCGATATATGGAGCCACCAAGGTGGAACTTTGTAGAATTGTACAGTGTGCTTTAGTGAAAGAATGTCCATCCATACATATCTTTGCTTTCTTTCCTAGCGTGCCTTTTCCACTAAGTCTCCCTTCATGCCGTGATTCAGGTACACCGATCGGCTTAAGGTCAGGAATAAAATCAACACAAAACTTAATAACCTCCTCTGTTCCATATCCCTTGGAGATGCTTCCTTCTGCCTCGCACGGTTATGGACATATTTCTTTAAGACTCACATGAATCTCTCAAAGGGGAACATATTGTGTAGAAATACAGGATATAGTTCACGTAATGTGGTCTACTATTTTAGAAAAATGGGATGGTAGCATTCTGTAACTGCATTTTGGTGGCTTCTTCACAAAACGACCCGTCTTTTTGCGCTCGGAAAATGGAAAATGGCTTTTCCGAGCGACGAAAAGGAAAACTTCCTCCTGCAACATTGTTATACATCCCAATATACACATGCATGCACAATATGGGCACCGTATCACAAACTATGCCGTGATTCAACACATAACATCCATCTCTTGGACCGAAAGCCATGAAACCTCGAACACGATAGGTCATTTTGTGAAGGTTTTTTGGAGAAATAATCAGTATACCAATTTTGATATTTTTCCTTGCAACTATGTCACATAATATCACACCACGCGAAGGATTTACATTGTTCGGACCTTTTTTGAATTTTTTATGCCCGTTTTGAATTTTTTGCCGTTTCGAACTTAGGTCAAAACGGCGTGCGTGAAGATAGGTGATGAGAATGTTAGAACATGCATTGGATCTCTGAAAAAACGACATATTGTGAGTCTAAAAATAATTTTTTTTAAAAATCACGGACGTTAGATCATGTACCTGTAGTTCAAACCAGACCCACTTTCTACCGATTCGGCAGACATTTGTCTTTTTCACCCGGGAAGGATAGAAAGGTTTGAGATCCCCCGGTTGGGATATAGTTCACGTAACGTGGTCTACTATTTTAGAAAAATGGGATGGTAGCATTCTGTAACTGCATTTTGGTGGCTGCTTCACAAAACGATCCGTCTTTTTGTGCTCGGAAAATGGAAAATGGCTTTTCCGAGCGACGAAAAGGAAAACTTCCTCCTGCAACATTGTTCTACAACCCAATATACACATGCATGCACAATATGGGCACCGTATCACAAACTATGCCGCGATTCAACACATAACATCCGTCTCTTGGACCGAAAGCCATGAAACCTCGAACATGATAAGTCATTTTGTGAAGGTTTTTTGGATACATAATCAGTATACCAAGTTTGGTATTTTTCTTTGCAACTATGTCACATAATATCACACCACGCGAAGGATTTACATTGTTCGGACCTTTTTTGAATTTTTGATGCCCGTTTTGAATTTTTTGTCGTTTTGAACTTAGGTCAAACGGCGTGCGTGAAGATAGGGGATGAGAATGTTAGAACTTGCATTGGATCTCTGAAAAAACGACATACTGTGAGTCTAAAAATGATTTTTTCAAAAAATCACGGACGTTAGATCATGTACCTGTAGTTCAAACCGGACCCACTTCCTACCGATTCGGCAGACATTTGACTTTTTCACCCGGGAAGGACAGAAAGGTTTGAGATCCCCCGGTTGGGATATAGTTCACGTAACGTGGTCTACTATTTTAGAAAAATGGGATGGTAGCATTCTGTAACTGCATTTTGGTGGCTGCTTCACAAAACGACCCGTCTTTTTGCGCTCGGAAAATGGAAAATGGCTTTTCCGAGCGACGAAAAGGAAAACTTCCTCCAGCAACATTGTTCTACATCCCAATATACACATGCATGCACAATATGGGCACCGTATCACAAACTATGCCGCGATTCAACACATAACATCCGTCTCTTGGACAGAAAGCCATGAAACCTCGAACATGATAGGACATTTTGTGAAGGTTTTTTGGAGACATGATCATTATACCAAGTTTGATATGTTTCCTTGAAACTATGTCACATAATATCACACCACGCGAAGGATTTACATTGTTCGGACCTTTTTTGAATTTTTTATGCCCGTTTTGAATTTTTGCCGTTTCGAGCTTAGGTCAAAACGGCGTGCGTGAAGATAGGGTATGATAATGTTAGAACTTGCATTGGATCTCTGAAAAAACGACATATTGTGAGTCTAAAAATGATTTTTTCAAAAAATCACGGACGTTAGATCATGTACCTGTAGTTCAAACCGGACCCAATTCCTACCGATTCGGCAGACATTTGACTTTTTCACCCGGGAAGGACAGAAAGGTTTGAGATCCCCCGGTTGGGGTATAGTTCACGTAACGTGGTCTACTATTTTAGAAAAATGGGATGGTAGCATTCTGTAACTGCATTTTGGTGGTTGCTTCACCAAACGACTCGTCTTTTTGCGCTCGAAAAATGGAAAATGGCTTTTCCGAGCGACGAAAAGGAAAACTTCCTCCTACAACATTGTTCTACATCCCAATATACACATGCATGCACAATATGGGCACCGTATCACAAACTATGCCGCGATTCAACACATAACATCCGTCTCTTGGACTGAAAGCCATGAAACCTCGAACATGATAGGTCATTTTGTGAAGGTTTTTTGGAGACATAATCAGTATACCAAGGATGATATTTTTCCTTGAAACTATGTCACATAATATCACACCACGCGAAGGATTTACATTGTTCGGACCTTTTTTGAATTTTTTATGCCCGTTTTAAATTTTTTGCCGTTTCGAACTTAGGTCAAAACGGCGTGCGTGAAGATAGGGTATGAGAATGTTAGAACTTGCATTGGATCTCTGAAAAAACGACATATTGTGAGTCTAAAAATGATTTTTCCAAAAAATCACGGACGTTAGATCATGTACCTGTAGTTCAAACCGGACCCACTTCCTACCGATTCGGCAGACATTTGTCTTTTTAACTGGGAAGGACAGAAAGGTTTGATATCCCCCGGTTGGGATATAGTTCACGTAACGTTGTCTACTATTTTAGAAAAATGGGATGGTAGCATTATGTAACTGCATTTTGGTGGCTGCTTCACAAAACAACCCGTCTTATTGCGCTCGGAAAATGGAAAATGTCTTTTTCAAGCGACGATAAGGAAAACTTCCTCTGCAGCATTGTTCTACATCCCAATATACACATGCATGCATAATATGGGCACCGTATCACAAACTATGCCGCGATTCAACACATAACATCCGTCTTTTGGACCGAAATCCATGAAACCTCGAACATGATAAGTCATTTTGTGATGGTTTTTTGGAGACATAATCAGTTTACCAAGTTTAATATTTTTCCTTGCAACTATGTCACATAATATCACCCCACGCGAAGGATTTACATTGTTCGGACCTTTTTTGAATTTTTTATGCACGTTTTGAATTTTTTGCCGTTTTGAACTTAGGACAAAACGGCGTGCGTGAAGATAGGGGATGAGAATGTTAGAACTTGCATTGGATCTCTTAAAAACGACATATTGTGAGTCTAAAAATAATTTTTTCAAAAAATCACGGACGTTAGATCATGTACCTATAGTTCAAACCGTACCCACTTCCTACCGATTCGGCAGATATTTGCCTTTTTCACCAGGGAAGGACAGAAAGGTTTGATATCCCCCGGTTGGGATATAGTTCACGTAACGTGGTCTACTATTTTAGAAAAATGGGATGGTAGCATTCTGTAACTGAATTTTGGTGGCTGCTTCACAAAACGACCCGTCTATTTGCACTCGGAAAATGGAAAATGGCTTTTCCGAGCGACGAAAAGGAAAACTTTCTCCTGCAACATTGTTCTACATCCCAATATACACTTGCATGCACAATATGGGCACCGTATCACAACTATGCCGCGATTCAACACATAACATCCGTCTCTTGGACCGAAAGCCATGAAACCTCGAACATCATAGGTCATTTTGTGAAGGTTTTTTGGAGACATAATCAGTATACCAAGTTTGATATTTTTCCCTGCAACTATGTCACATAATATCACACCACGCGAAGGATTTACATTGTTCGGACCTTTTTTGAATTTTTTATGCCCGTTTTGAATTTTTTGTCGTTTCGAACTTAGGTCAAAACGGCGTGCGTGAAGATAGGTGATGAGAATGTTAGAACTTGCATTGGATCTCTGAAAAAACGACATATTGTGAGTCTAAAAATAATTTTTTCAAAAAATCACGGACGTTAGATCATGTACCTGTAGTTCAAACCGGACCCACTTCCTAACGATTCGGCAGACATTTGTCTTTTTCACCCGGGAAGGACAGAAAGGTTTGAGATCCCCCGGTTGGGATATAGTTCACATAACGTGGTCTACTATTTTAGAAAAATGGGATGGTAGCATTCTGTAACTGCATTTTGGTGGCTGCTTCACAAAACGATCCGTCTTTTTGCGCTCGGAAAATGGAAAATGGCTTTTCCGAGCGACGAAAAGGAAAACTTCCTCCTGCAACATTGTTCTACATCCCAATATACACATGCATGCACAATATGGGCACCGTATCACAAACTATGCCGCGATTCAACACATAACATCCGTCTCTTGGACCGAAAGCCGTGAAACCTCGAACATGATAAGTCATTTTGTGATGGTTTTTTGGAGACATAATCAGTTTACCAAGTTTGATATTTTTCCTTGCAACTATGTCACATAATATCATACCACGCGAAGGATTTACATTGTTCGGACCTTTTTTGAATTTTTTATGACCGTTTTGAATTTTTTGCCGTTTTGAACTTAGGCCAAAACGGCGTGCGTGAAGATAGGGGATGAGAATGTTAGAACTTTCATTGGATCTCTGAAAAAACGACATATTGTGAGTCTAAAAATGATTTTTTCAAAAAATCACGGACGTTAGATCATGTACCTGTAGTTCAAACCGTACCCACTTTCTACCGATTCGGCAGACATTTGTCTTTTTCACCAGGGAAGGACAGAAAGGTTTGATATCCCCCGGTTGGGATATAGTTCACGTAACGTGGTCTACTATTTTAGAAAAATGGGATGGTAGCATTCTGTAACTGAATTTTGGTGGCTGCTTCACAAAACGACCCGTCTTTTTGCGCTCGAAAAATGGAAAATGGCTTTTCCGAGCGACGAAAAGGAAAACTTCCTCTTGCAACATTGTTCTACATCCCAATATACACATGCATGCACAATATGGGCAATGTATCACAAACTATGCCGCGATTCAACACATAACATCCGTCTCTTGGACCGAAAGCCATGAAACCTCGAACATGATAGGTCGTTTTGTGAAGGTTTTTTTGAGACATAATCAGTATACCAAGTTTGATATTTTTCCTTGCAACTATGTCACATAATATCACACGACGCGAAGGATTTACATTGTTCGGACCTTTTTTGAATTTTTTATGCCCGTTTTGAATTTTTTGCCGTTTCGAACATAGGTCAAAACGGCGTGCGTGAATATAGGGTATGAGAATGTTAGAACTTGCATTGGATCTCTGAAAAAACGACATATTGTTAGTCTAAAAATGATTTTTTTAAGAAATCACGGACGTTAGATCATGTACATGTAGTTCAAACCGGACCCACTTCCTACCGATTCGGCAGACATTTGTCTTTTTCAACCGGGAAGGACAAAAAGGTTTGATATCCCCCGGTTGGGATATAGTTCACGTAACGTGGTCTACTATTTTAGAAAAATGGGATGGTAGCATTCTGTAACTGCATTTTGGTGGCTGCTTCACAAAACGACCCGTCTTTTTGCGCTCGGAAAATGGAAAATGGCTTTTCCGAGCGACGAAAAGGAAAACTTCCTCCTGCAACATTGTTCTACATCCCAATATATACATGCATGCACAATATGGGAACCGTATCACAAACTATGCCGCCATTCAACACATAACATCCGTCTCTTGGACCGAAAGCCATGAAACCTCGAACATGATAGGTCGTTTTATGATGGTTTTTTGGAGAAATAATCAGTATACCAAGTTTGATATTTTTCCTTGCAACTATGTCACATAATATCACACCACGCGAAGGATTTACATTGTTCGGACCTTTTTTGAATTTTTTATGCCCGTTTTGAATTTTTTGCCGTTTCGAACTTAGGTCAAAACGGCGTGCGTGAAGATAGGGTATGAGAATGTTAGAACTTGCATTGGATCTCTGAAAAATGACATATTGTGAGTCTAAAAATGATTTTTTCAAAAAATCACGGACGTTAGATCATGTACCTGTAGTTCAAATCGGACCCACTTCCTGCCGATTTGGCAGACATTTGACTTTTTCACCCGGGAAGGACAGAAAGGTTTGAGATCCCCCGGTTGGGATATAGTTCACGTAACGTGGTCTACTATTTTATAAAAATGGGATGGTAGCATTCTGTAACTGCATTTTGGTGGCTGCTTCACAAAACGACCCGTCTTTTTGCGCTCGGAAAATGGAAAATGGCTTTTCCGAGCGACGAAAAGGAAAACTTCCTCCTGCAACATTGTTCTACATACCAATATACACATGCATGCACAATATGGGCACCGTATCACAAACTATGCCGCGATTCAACACATAACATCCGTCTCTTGGACCGAAAGCCATGAAACCTCGAACATGATAGGTCATTTTGTGAAGGTTTTTTGGAGACATAATCAGTATACCAAGTTTGATATTTTTCCCTGCAACTATGTCACATATATCACACACCACGCGAAGGATTTACATTGTTCGGACCTTTTTTGAATTTTTTATGCCCGTTTTGAATTTTTTGTCATTTTGAACTTAGGTCAAAACGGCGTGCGTGAAGATAGGGGATGAGAATGTTAGAACTTGCAATGGATCTGAAAAAAATGACATATTGTGAGTCTAAAAATGATTTTTTCAAAAATCACGGACGTTAGATCATGTACCTGTAGTTCAAACCGGACCCACTTCCTACCGATTTGGCAGACATTTGTCTTTTTAACCGGGAAGGACAGAAAGGTTTGATATCCCCCGGTTGGGATATAGTTCACGTAACGTGGTCTACTATTTTAGAAAAATGGATGGTAGCATTATGTAACTGCATTTGGTGGCTGCTTCACAAACAACCCGTCTTTTTGCGCTCGGAAAATGGAAAATGGCTTTTTCAAGCGACGATAAGGAAAACTTCCTCCTGCAACATTGTTCTACATCCCAATATACACATGCATGCACAATATGGGCACCGTATCACAAACTATGCCGCGATTCAACACATAACATCCGTCTTTTGGACCGAAAGCCATGAAACCTCGAACATGATAAGTCATTTTGTGAAGGTTTTTTGGAGACATAATCAGTTACCAAGTTGAATATTTTTCCTTGCAACTATGTCACATAATATCACACCACGCGAAGGATTTACATTGTTCGGACCTTTTTTGAATTTTTTATGCCCGTTTTGAATTTTTTGCCGTTTTGAACTTAGGTCAAAACGGCGTGCGTGAAGATAGGGGATGAGAATGTTAGAACTTGCATTGGATCTCTTAAAAACGACATATTGTGAGTCTAAAAATGATTTTTTCAAAAAATCACGGACGTTAGATCATGTACCTGTAGTTCAAACCGTACCCACTTCCTACCGATTCGGCAGACATTTGTCTTTTTCACCAGGGAAGGACAGAAAGGTTTGATATCCCCGGTTGGGATATAGTTCACGTAACGTGGTCTACTATTTTAGAAAAGGGATGGTAGCATTCTGTAACTGATTTTGGTGGCTGCTTCACAAAACGACCCGTCTTTTTGCGCTCGGAAAATGGAAAATGGCTTTTCCGAGCGACGAAAAGGAAAACTTTCTCCTGCAACATTGTTCTACATCCCAATATACACTTGCATGCACAATATGCGCACCGTATCACAAACTATGCCGCGATTCAACACATAACATCCGTCTCTTGGACCGAAAGCCATGAAACCTCGAACATGATAGGTCATTTTGTGAAGGTTTTTTGGAGACATAATCAGTATACCAGTTTGATTTTTTCCCTGCAACTATGTCACATAATATCACACCACGCGAAGGATTTACATTGTTCGGACCTTTTTTGAATTTTTTATGCCCGTTTTGAATTTTTTGCCGTTTCGAACTTAGGTCAAAACGGCGTGCGTGAAGATAGGGGATGAGAATGTTAGAACTTGCATTGGATCTCTGAAAAAACGACATATTGTGAGTCTAAAAATGATTTTTTCAAAAAATCACGGACGTTAGATCATGTACCTGTAGTTCAAACCGGACCCACTTTCTACCGATTCGGCAGACATTTGTCTTTTTCACCCGGGAAGGACAGAAAGGTTTGATATCCCCCGGTTGGGATATAGTTCACGTAACGTGGTCTACTATTTTAGAAAAATGGGATGGTAGCATTCTGTAACTGTATTTTGGTGGCTGCTTCACAAAACGACCCGTCTTTTTGCGCTCGGAAAATGGAAAATGGCTTTTCCGAGCGACGAAAAGGAAAACTTCCTCCTGCAACATTGGTCTACATCCCAATATACACATGCATGCACAATATGGGCACCGTATCACAAACTATGCCGCGATTCAACACATAACATCCGTCTCTTGGACCGAAAGCCATGAAACCTCGAACATGATAGTCATTTTGTGGTTTTTTGGAGACATAATCAGTTTACCAAGTTTGATATTTTTCCTTGCAACTATGTCACATAATATCACACCACGCGAAGGATTTACATTGTTCGGACCTTTTTTGAATTTTTTATGCCCGTTTTGAATTTTTTGCCGTTTTGAACTTAGGCCAAAACGGCGTGCGTGAAGATAGGGGATGAGAATGTTAGAACTTTCATTGGATCTCTGAAAAAACGACATATTGTGAGTCTAAAAATGATTTTTTCAAAAAATCACGGACGTTAGATCATGTACCTGTAGTTCAAACCGTACCCACTTCCTACCGATTCGGCAGACATTTGTCTTTTTCACCAGGGAAGGACAGAAAGGTTTGATATCCCCCGGTTGGGATATAGTTCACGTAACGTGGTCTACTATTTTAGAAAAATGGGATGGTAGCATTCTGTAACTGAATTTTGGTGGCTGCTTCACAAAACGACCTGTCTTTTTGCGCTCGAAAAATGGAAAATGGCTTTTCCGAGCGACGAAAAGGAAAACTTCCTATTGCAACATTGTTCTACATCCCAATATACACATGCATGCACAAAATGGGCACCGTATCACAAATTATGCCGCGATTCAACACATAACATCCGTCTCTTGGACCGAAAGCCATGAAACCTCGAACATGATAGGTCGTTTTGTGAAGGTTTTTTTGAGACATAATCAGTATACCAAGTTTGATATTTTTCCTTGCAACTATGTCACATAATATCACACCACGCGAAGGATTTACATTGTTCGGACCTTTTTTGAATTTTTTATGCCCGTTTTGAATTTTTTGCCGTTTCGAACATAGGTCAAAACGGCGTGCGTGAATATAGGGTATGAGAATGTTAGAACTTGCATTGGATCTCTGAAAAAACGACATATTGTTAGTCTAAAAATGATTTTTTTAAGAAATCACGGACGTTAGATCATGTACCTGTAGTTCAAACCAGACCCACTTCCTACCGATTCGGCAGACATTTGTCTTTTTCAACCGGGAAGGACAAAAAGGTTTGATATCCCCCGGTTGGGATATAGTTCACGTAACGTGGTCTACTATTTTAGAAAAATGGGATGGTAGCATTCTGTAACTGCATTTTGGTGGCTGCTTCACAAAACGACCCGTCTTTTTGCGCTCGGAAAATGGAAAATGGCTTTTCCGAGCGACGAAAAGGAAAACTTCCTCCTGCAACATTGTTCTACATCCCAATATATACATGCATGCACAATATGGGCACCGTATCACAAACTATGTCGCGATTCAACACATAACATCCGTCTCTTGGACCGAAAGCCATGAAACCTCGAACATGATAGGTCGTTTTATGAAGGTTTTTTGGAGAAATAATCAGTATACCAAGTCTGATATTTTTCCTTGCAACTATGTCACATAATATCACACCACGCGAAGGATTTACATTGTTCGGACCTTTTTTGAAATTTTTATGCCCGTTTTGAATTTTTTGCCGTTTCGAACTTAGGTCAAAACGGCGTGCGAAGATAGGGTAGGTGAGAATGTTAGAACTTGCATTGGATCTCTGAAAAAATGACATATTGTGAGTCTAAAAATGATTTTTTCAAAAAATCACGGACGTTAGATCATGTACCTGTAGTTCAAACCGGACCCACTTCCTGCCGATTTGGCAGACATTTGACTTTTTCACCCGGGAAGGACAGAAAGGTTTGAGATCCCCCGGTTGGGATATAGTTCACGTAACGTGGTCTACTATTTTATAAAAATGGGATGGTAGCATTCTGTAACTGCATTTTGGTGGCTGCTTCACAAAACGACCCGTCTTTTTGCGCTCGGAAAATGGAAAATGGCTTTTCCGAGCGACGAAAAGGAAAACTTCCTCCTGCAACATTGTTCTACATCCCAATATACACATGCATGCACAATATGGGCACCGTATCACAAACTATGCCGCGATTCAACACATAACATCCGTCTCTTGGACCGAAAGCCATGAAACCTCGAACATGATAAGTCATTTTGTGAAGGTTTTTTTGGAGACATAATGAGTTTACCAAGTTTGATATTTTTCCTTGCAACTATGTCACATAATATCACACCACGCGAAGGATTTACATTGTTCGGACCTTTTTTGAATTTTTTATGCCCGTTTTGAATTTTTTGTCATTTTGAACTTAGGTCAAAACGGCGTGCGTGAAGATAGGGGATGAGAATGTTAGAACTTGCATTGGATCTCTGAAAAAACGACATATTGTGAGTCTAAAAATGATTTTTTCAAAAAATCACGGACGTTAGATCATGTACCTGTAGTTCAAACCGTACCCACTTCCTACCGATTCGGCAGACATTTGTCTTTTTCACCCGGGAAGTACAGAAAGGTTTGATATCCCCCGGTTGGGATATAGTTCACGTAACGTGGTCTACTATTTTAGAAAAATGGGATGGTAGCATTCTGTAACTGAATTTTGGTGGCTGCTTCACAAAACGACCCGTCTTTTTGCGCTCGGAAAATGGAAAATGGCTTTTCCGAGCGACGAAAAGGAAAACTTCCTCTTGCAATATTGTTCTACATCCCAATATACACATGCATGCACAATATGGGCACTGTATCACAAACTATGCCAAGATTCAACACATAACATGTGTCTCTTGGACCGAAAGCCATGAAACCTCGAACATGATAGGTCGTTTTGTGAAGGTTTTTTGGAGACATAATCAGTATACCAAGTTTGATATTTTTCCTTGCAACTATGTCACATAATATCACACCACGCGAAGGATTTACATTGTTCGGACCTTTTTTGAATTTTTTGTGCCCGTTTTGAATTTTTTGCCGTTTCGAACTTAGGTCAAAACGGCGTGCGTGAAGATAGGGTATGAGAATGTTAGAACTTGCATTGGATCTCTGAAAAAATGACATATTGTGAGTCTAAAAATGATTTTTTTAAGAAATCACGGACGTTAGATCATGTACCTGTAGTTCAAACCGGACCCACTTCCTACCGATTCGGCAGACATTTGTCTTTTTCAACCGGGAAGGACAGAAAGGTTTGATATCCCCCGGTTGGGATATAGTTCACGTAAAGTGGTCTACTATTTTAGAAAAATGGGATGGTAGATTTCTGTAACTGCATTTTGGTGGCTGCTTCACAAAACGACCCGTCTTTTTGCGCTCGGAAAATGGAAAATGGCTTTTCCGAGCGACGAAAAGGAAAACTTCCTCCTGCAACATTGTTCTACATCCCAATATATACATGCATGCACAATATGGGCAACGTATCACAAACTATGCCGCGATTCAACACATAACATCCGTCTCTTGGACCGAAAGCCATGAAACCTCGAACATGATAGGTCGTTTTGTGAAGGTTTTTTGGAGAAATAATCAGTATACCAAGTCTGATATTTTTCCTTGCAACTATGTCACATAATATCACACCACGCAATGGATTTACATTGTTCGGACCTTTTTTGAATTTTTTATGCCCGTTTTGAATTTTTTTTTTTTTTCCGTTTCAACTTAGGTCAAAACGGCATGGGTGAAGATAGGGTATGAGAATGTTAGAACTTGCTTTGGATCTCTGAAAAAATGACATATTGTGAGTCTAAAAATGATTTTTTTCAAAAAATCACGGACGTTAGATCATGTACCTGTAGTTCAAACCGGACCCACTTCCTGCCGATTTGGCAGACATTTGACTTTTTCACCCGGGAAGGACAGAAAGGTTTGAGATCCCCTGGTTGGGATATAGTTCACGTAACATGGTCTACTATTTGATAAAAATGGGATGGTAGCATTCTGTAACTACATTTTCCTGGCTGCTTCACAAAACGACCCGTCTTTTTGCGCTCGGAAAATGGAAAATGGCTTTTCCGAGCGACGAAAAGGAAAACTTCCTCCTGCAACATTGTTCTACACATCCCAATATATACATGCATGCACAATATGGGCACCGTATCACAAACTATGCCACGATTCAACACATAACATCCGTCTCTTGGACCGAAAGCCATGAAACCTCGAACATGATAAGTCATTTTGTGAAGGTTTTTTTGAGACATAATCAGTTTACCAAGTTTGATATTTTTCCTTGCAACTATGTCACATAATATCACACCACGCGAAGGATTTACATTGTTCGGACCTTTTTTGAATTTTTTATGCCCGTTTTGAATTTTTGTCATTTTGAACTTAGGTCAAAACGGCGTGCGTGAAGATAGGGGATGAGAATGTTAGAACTTGCATTGGATCTCTGAAAAAAACGACATATTGTGAGTCTAAAAATGATTTTTTCAAAAAATCACGGACGTTAGATCATGTACCTGTAGTTCAAACCGTACCCACTTCCTGCCGATTCGGCAGACATTTGTCTTTTTCACCCGGGAAGGACAGAAAGGTTTGATAACCCCCGGTTGGGATATAGTTCACGTAACGTGGTCTACTATTTTAGAAAAATGGGATGGTAGCATTCTGTAACTGAATTTTGGTGGCTGCTTCACAAAACGACCCGTCTTTTTGCGCTCGGAAAATGGAAAATGGCTTTTCCGAGCGACGAAAAGGAAAACTTCCTCTTGCAATATTGTTCTACATCCCAATATATACATGCATGCACAATATGGGCACCGTATCACAAACTATGCCGCGATTCAACACATAACATCCGTCTCTTGGACCGAAAGCCATGAAACCTCGAACATGATAGGTCGTTTTGTGAAGGTTTTTTGGAGAAATAATCAGTATACCAAGTCTGATATTTTTCCTTGCAACTATGTCACATAATATCACACCACGCGAAGGATTTACATTGTTCGGACCTTTTTTGAATTTTTTATGCCCGTTTTGAATTTTTTGTCATTTTGAACTTAGGTCAAAACGGCGAGCGTGAAGATAGGGTATGAGAATGTTAGAACTTGCTTTGGATCTCTGAAAAAATGACATATTGTGAGTCTAAAAATGATTTTTTTAAAAAATCACGGACGTTAGATCATGTACCTGTAGTTCAAACCGGACCCACTTCCTGCCGATTTGGCAGACATTTGACTTTTTCACCCGGGAAGGACAGAAAGGTTTGAGATCCCCCGGTTGGGATATAGTTCACGTAACGTGGTCTACTATTTTATAAAAATGGGATGGTAGCATTCTGTAACTACATTTTGGTGGCTGCTTCACAAAACGACCCGTCTTTTTGCGCTCGGAAAATGGAAAATGGCTTTTCCGAGCGACGAAAAGGAAAACTTCCTCCTGCAACATTGTTCTACATCCCAATATATACATGCATGCACAATATGGGCACCGTATCACAAACTATGCCACGATTCAACACATAACATCCGTCTCTTGGACCGAAAGCCATGAAACCTCGAACATGATAAGTCATTTTGTGAAGGTTTTTTTGGAGACATAATCAGTATACCAAGTTTGATATTTTTCCTTGCAACTATGTCACATAATATCACACCACGCGAAGGATTTACATTGTTCGGACCTTTTTTGAATTTTTTATGCCCGTTTTGAATTTTTTGTCGTTTGAACTTAGGTCAAAACGGCGTGCGTGAAGATAGGGTATGAGAATGTTAGAACTTGCATTGGATCTCTGAAAAAACGACATATTGTGAGTCTAAAAATGATTTTTTCAAAAAATCACGGACGTTAGATCATGTACCTGTAGTTCAAACCGGACCCACTTCCTGCCGATTCGGCAGACATTTGTCTTTTTCACCCGGGAAGGACAGAAAGGTTTGATATCCCCCGGTTGGGATATAGTTCACGTAACGTGGTCTACTATTTTAGAAAAATGGGATGGTAGCATTCTGTAACTGCATTTTGGTGGCTGCTTCACAAAACGACCCGTCTTTTTGCGCTCGGAAAATGGAAAATGGCTTTTCCGAGCGACGAAAAGGAAAACTTCCTCCTGCAACATTGTTCTACATCCCAATATACATGCATGCACAATATGGGCACCGTATCACAAACTATGCCGCGATTCAACACATAACATCCGTCTCTTGGACCGAAAGCCATGAAACCTCGAACATGATAGGTCATTTTGTGAAGGTTTTTTGGAGACATAATCAGTTTACCAAGTTTGATATTTTTCCTTGCAACATGTCACATAATATCACACCACGCGAAGGATTTACATTGTTCGGACCTTTTTTGAATTTTTTATGCCCGTTTTGAATTTTTTGTCATTTTGAACTTAGGTCAAAACGGCGTGCGTGAAGATAGGGTATGAGAATGTTAGAACTTGCATTGGATCTCTGAAAAAACATATTGTGAGTCTAAAAATGATTTTTTTCAAAAAATCACGGACGTTAGATCATGTACCTGTAGTTCAAACCGTACCCACTTCCTACCGATTCGGCAGACATTTGTCTTTTTCACCCGGGAAGGACAGAAAGGTTTGAGATCCCCCGGTTGGGATATAGTTCACGTAATGTGGTCTACTATTTTAGAAAAATGGGATGGTAGCATTCTGTAACTACATTTTGGTGGCTGCTTCACAAAACGACCCGTCTTTTTGCGCTCGGAAAATGGAAAATGGCTTTTCCGAGCGACGAAAAGGAAAACTTCCTCCTGCAACATTTTTCTACATCCCAATATACACATGCATGCACAATATGGGCACCGTATCGCAAACTATGCCGCGATTCAACACATAACATCCGTCTCTTGGACCGAAAGCCATGAAACCTCGAACATGATAGGTCATTTTGTGAAGTTTTTTGGAGACATAATCAGTATACCAAGTTTGATATTTTTCCTTGCAACTATGTCACATAATATCACACCACGCGAAGGATTTACATTGTTCGGACCTTTTTTGAATTTTTTATGCCCGTTTTGAATTTTTTGCCGTTTCGAACTTAGGTCAAAACGGCGTGCGTGAAGATAGGGGATGAGAATGTTAGAACTTGCATTGGATCTCTGAAAAAACGACATATTGTGAGTCTAAAAATGATTTTTTCAAAACATCACGGACGTTAGATCATGTACCTGTAGTTCAAACCGGACCCACTTCCTACCGATTCGGCAGACATTTGTCTTTTTCACCCGGGAAGGACAGAAAGGTTTGATATCCCCCGGTTGGGATATAGTTCACGTAACGTGGTCTACTATTTTAGAAAAATGGGATGGTAGCATTCTGTAACTGCATTTTGGTGGCTGCTTCACAAAACGACCCGTCTTTTTGCGCTCGGAAAATGGAAAATGGCTTTTCCGAGCGACGAAAAGGAAAACTTCCTCCTGCAACATTGTTCTACATCCCAATATACACATGCATGCACAATATGGGCACCGTATCACAAACTATGCCGCGATTCAACACATAACATCCGTCTCTTGGACCGAAAGCCATGAAACCTCGAACATGATAGGTCATTTTGTGAAGGTTTTTTGGAGACATAATCAGTATACCAAGTTTGATATTTTTCCTTGCAACTATGTCACATAATATCACACCACGCAAGGATTTACATTGTTCGGACCTTTTTTGAATTTTTTATGCCCGTTTTGAATTTTTTGCCATTTCGAACTTAGGTCAAAACGGCGTGCGTGAAGATAGGGGATGAGAATGTTAGAACTTGCATTGGATCTCTGAAAAAACGACATATTGTGAGTCTAAAAATGATTTTTTTAAAAAATCACGGACGTTAGATCATGTACCTGTAGTTCAAACCGTACCCACTTCCTACCGATTCGGCAGACATTTGTCTTTTTCACCCGGGAAGGACAGAAAGGTTTGAGATCCCCCGGTTGGGATATAGTTCACGTAACGTGGTCTACTATTTTAGAAAAATGGGATGGTAGCATTCTGTAACTGCATTTTGGTGGCTGCTTCACAAAACGACCCGTCTTTTTGCGCTCGGAAAATGGAAAATGGCTTTTCCGAGCGACGAAAAGGAAAACTTCCTCCTGCAACATTGTTCTACATCCCAATATACACATGCATGCACAATATGGGCACCGTATCACAAACTATGCCGCGATTCAACACATAACATCCGTCTCTTGGACCGAAAGCCATGAAACCTCGAACATGATAGGTCATTTTGTGAAGGTTTTTTTGGAGACATAATCAGTTACCAAGTTTGATATTTTTCCTTGCAACTATGTCACATAATATCACACCACGCGAAGGATTTACATTGTTCGGACCTTTTTTGAATTTTTTATGCCCGTTTTGAATTTTTTGCCGTTTCGAACTTAGGTCAAAACGGCGTGCGTGAAGATAGGGTATGAGAATGTTAGAACTTGCATTGGATCTCTGAAAAAATGACATATTGTGAGTCTAAAAATGATTTTTTTAAAAAATCACGGACGTTAGATCATGTACCTGTAGTTCAAACCGGACCCACTTCCTACCGATTCGGCAGACATTTGTCTTTTTCACCCGGAAGGACAGAAAGGTTTGATATCCCCCGGTTGGGATATAGTTCACGTAACGTGGTCTACTATTTTAGAAAAATGGGATGGTAGCATTCTGTAACTGCATTTTGGTGGCTGCTTCACAAAACGACCCGTCTTTTTGCGCTCGGAAAATGGAAAATGGCTTTTCCGAGCGACGAAAAGGAAAACTTCCTCCTGCAACATTGTTCTACATCCCAATATATATATGCATGCACAATATGGGCAACGTATCACAAACTATGCCGCGATTCAACACATAACATCCGTCTCTTGGACCGAAAGCCATGAAACCTCGAACATGATAGGTCATTTTGTGAAGGTTTTTTGGAGAAATAATCAGTATACCAAGTCTGATATTTTTCCTTGCAACTATGTCACATAATATCACACCACGCAATGGATTTACATTGTTCGGACCTTTTTTGAATTTTTTATGCCCGTTTTGAATTTTTTGCCATTTCGAACTTAGGTCAAAACGGCATGGGTGAAGATAGGGTATGAGAATGTTAGAACTTGCATTGGATCTCTGAAAAAATGACATATTGTGAGTCTAAAAATGATTTTTTTCAAAAAATCACGGACGTTAGATCATGTACCTGTAGTTCAAACCGGACCCACTTCCTGCCGATTTGGCAGACATTTGACTTTTTCACCCGGGAAGGACAGAAAGGTTTGAGATCCCCTGGTTGGGATATAGTTCACGTAACATGGTCTACTATTTTATAAAAATGGGATGGTAGCATTCTGTAACTACATTTTCCTGGCTGCTTCACAAAACGACCCGTCTTTTTGCGCTCGGAAAATGGAAAATGGCTTTTCCGAGCGACGAAAAGGAAAACTTCCTCCTGCAACATTGTTCTACATCCCAATATATACATGCATGCACAATATGGGCACCGTATCACAAACTATGCCACGATTCAACACATAACATCCGTCTCTTGGACCGAAAGCCATGAAACCTCGAACATGATAAGTCATTTTGTGAAGGTTTTTTTGGAGACATAATCAGTTTACCAAGTTTGATATTTTTCCTTGTAACTATGTCACATAATATCACACCACGCGAAGGATTTACATTGTTCGGACCTTTTTTGAATTTTTTATGCCCGTTTTGAATTTTTTGTCATTTTGAACTTAGGTCAAAACGGCGTGCGTGAAGATAGGGGATGAGAATGTTAGAACTTGCATTGGATCTCTGAAAAAACGACATATTGTGAGTCTAAAAATGATTTTTTCAAAAAATCACGGACGTTAGATCATGTACCTGTAGTTCAAACCGTACCCACTTCCTGCCGATTCGGCAGACATTTGTCTTTTTCACCCGGGAAGGACAGAAAGGTTTGATAACCCCCGGTTGGGATATAGTTCACGTAACGTGGTCTACTATTTTAGAAAAATGGGATGGTAGCATTCTGTAACTGAATTTTGGTGGCTGCTTCACAAAACGACCCGTCTTTTTGCGCTCGGAAAATGGAAAATGGCTTTTCCGAGCGACGAAAAGGAAAACTTCCTCCTGCAACATTGTTCTACATACCAATATACACATGCATGCACAATATGGGCACCGTATCACAAACTATGCCGCGATTCAACACATAACATCCGTCTCTTGGACCGAAAGCCATGAAACCTCGAACATGATAAGTCATTTTGTGAAGGTTTTTTTGGAGACATAATGAGTTTACCAAGTTTGATATTTTTCCTTGCAACCATGTCACATAATATCACACCACGCGAAGGATTTACATTGTTCGGACCTTTTTTGAATTTTTTATGCCCGTTTTGAATTTTTTGTCATTTTGAACTTAGGTCAAAACGGCGAGCGTGAAGATAGGGTATGAGAATGTTAGAACTTGCATTGGATCTCTGAAAAAACGACATATTGTGAGTCTAAAAATGACTTTTTTAAAAAATCACGGACGTTAGATCATGTACCCGTAGTTCAAACCGTACCCACTTCCTACCGATTCGGCAGACATTTGTCTTTTTCACCCGGGAAGTACAGAAAGGTTTGATATCCCCCGGTTGGGATATAGTTCACGTAACGTGGTCTACTATTTTAGAAAAATGGGATGGTAGCATTCTGTAACTGAATTTTGGTGGCTGCTTCACAAAACGACCCGTCTTTTTGCGCTCGGAAAATGGAAAATGGCTTTTCCGAGCGACGAAAAGGAAAACTTCCTCTTGCAACATTGTTCTACATCCCAATATACACATGCATGCACAATATGGGCACTGTATCACAAACTATGCCGCGATTCAACACATAACATGTGTCTCTTGGACCGAAAGCCATGAAACCTCGAACATGATAGGTCGTTTTGTGAAGGTTTTTTGGAGACATAATCAGTATACCAAGTTTGATATTTTTTCTTGCAACTATGTCACATAATATCACACCACGCGAAGGATTTACATTATTCGGACCTTTTTTGAATTTTTTGTACCCGTTTTGAATTTTTTGCCGTTTCGAACTTAGGTCAAAACGGCGTGCGTGAAGATAGGGTATGAGAATGTTAGAACTTGCATTGGATCTCTGAAAAAATGACATATTGTGAGTCTAAAAATGATTTTTTTAAGAAATCACGGACGTTAGATCATGTACCTGTAGTTCAAACCGGACCCACTTCCTACCGATTCGGCAGACATTTGTCTTTTTCAACCGGGAAGGACAGAAAGGTTTGATATCCCCCGGTTGGGATATAGTTCACGTAAAGTGGTCTACTATTTTAGAAAAATGGGATGGTAGATTTCTGTAACTGCATTTTGGTGGCCGCTTCACAAAACAACCCGTCTTTTTGCGCTCGGAAAATGGAAAATGGCTTTTCCGAGCGACGAAAAGGAAAACTTCCTCCTGCAACATTGTTCTACATCCCAATATATATATGCATGCACAATATGGGCAACGTATCACAAACTATGCCGCGATTCAACACATAACATCCGTCTCTTGGACCGAAAGCCATGAAACCTCGAACATGATAGGTCGTTTTGTGAAGGTTTTTTGGAGAAATAATCAGTATACCAAGTCTGATATTTTTCCTTGCAACTATGTCACATAATATCACACCACGCAATGGATTTACATTGTTCGGACCTTTTTTGAATTTTTTATGCCCGTTTTGAATTTTTTGCCATTTCGAACTTAGGTCAAAACGGCATGGGTGAAGATAGGGTATGAGAATGTTAGAACTTGCATTGGATCTCTGAAAAAAATGACATATTGTGAGTCTAAAAATGATTTTTTTCAAAAAATCACGGACGTTAGATCATGTACCTGTAGTTCAAACCGGACCCACTTCCTGCCGATTTGGCAGACATTTGACTTTTTCACCCGGGAAGGACAGAAAGGTTTGAGATCCCCTGGTTGGGATATAGTTCACGTAACATGGTCTACTATTTTATAAAAATGGGATGGTAGCATTCTGTAACTACATTTTCCTGGCTGCTTCACAAAACGACCCGTCTTTTTGCGCTCGGAAAATGGAAAATGGCTTTTCCGAGCGACGAAAAGGAAAACTTCCTCCTGCAACATTGTTCTACATCCCAATATATACATGCATGCACAATATGGGCACCGTATCACAAACTATGCCACGATTCAACACATAACATCCGTCTCTTGGACCGAAAGCCATGAAACCTCGAACATGATAAGTCATTTTGTGAAGGTTTTTTTGGAGACATAATCAGTTTACCAAGTTTGATATTTTTCCTTGTAACTATGTCACATAATATCACACCACGCGAAGGATTTACATTGTTCGGACCTTTTTTGAATTTTTTATGCCCGTTTTGAATTTTTTGTCATTTTGAACTTAGGTCAAAACGGCGTGCGTGAAGATAGGGGATGAGAATGTTAGAACTTGCATTGGATCTCTGAAAAAACGACATATTGTGAGTCTAAAAATGATTTTTTCAAAAAATCACGGACGTTAGATCATGTACCTGTAGTTCAAACCGTACCCACTTCCTGCCGATTCGGCAGACATTTGTCTTTTTCACCCGGGAAGGACAGAAAGGTTTGATAACCCCCGGTTGGGATATAGTTCACGTAACGTGGTCTACTATTTTAGAAAAATGGGATGGTAGCATTCTGTAACTGAATTTTGGTGGCTGCTTCACAAAACGACCCGTCTTTTTGCGCTCGGAAAATGGAAAATGGCTTTTCCGAGCGACGAAAAGGAAAACTTCCTCCTGCAACATTGTTCTACATACCAATATACACATGCATGCACAATATGGGCACCGTATCACAAACTATGCCGCGATTCAACACATAACATCCGTCTCTTGGACCGAAAGCCATGAAACCTCGAACATGATAAGTCATTTTGTGAAGGTTTTTTTGGAGACATAATGAGTTTACCAAGTTTGATATTTTTCCTTGCAACCATGTCACATAATATCACACCACGCGAAGGATTTACATTGTTCGGACCTTTTTTGAATTTTTTATGCCCGTTTTGAATTTTTTGTCATTTTGAACTTAGGTCAAAACGGCGAGCGTGAAGATAGGGTATGAGAATGTTAGAATTTGCATTGGATCTCTGAAAAAACGACATATTGTGAGTCTAAAAATGATTTTTTTAAAAAATCACGGACGTTAGATCATGTACCCGTAGTTCAAACCGTACCCACTTCCTATCGATTCGGCAGACATTTGTCTTTTTCACCCGGGAAGTACAGAAAGGTTTGATATCCCCCGGTTGGGATATAGTTCACGTAACGTGGTCTACTATTTTAGAAAAATGGGATGGTAGCATTCTGTAACTGAATTTTGGTGGCTGCTTCACAAAACGACCCGTCTTTTTGCGCTCGGAAAATGGAAAATGGCTTTTCCGAGCGACGAAAAGGAAAACTTCCTCTTGCAACATTGTTCTACATCCCAATATACACATGCATGCACAATATGGGCACTGTATCACAAACTATGCCGCGATTCAACACATAACATGTGTCTCTTGGACCGAAAGCCATGAAACCTCGAACATGATAGGTCGTTTTGTGAAGGTTTTTTGGAGACATAATCAGTATACCAAGTTTGATATTTTTTCTTGCAACTATGTCACATAATATCACACCACGCGAAGGATTTACATTGTTCGGACCTTTTTTGAATTTTTTGTACCCGTTTTGAATTTTTTGCCGTTTCGAACTTAGGTCAAAACGGCGTGCGTGAAGATAGGGTATGAGAATGTTAGAACTTGCATTGGATCTCTGAAAAAATGACATATTGTGAGTCTAAAAATGATTTTTTTAAGAAATCACGGACGTTAGATCATGTACCTGTAGTTCAAACCGGACCCACTTCCTACCGATTCGGCAGACATTTGTCTTTTTCAACCGGGAAGGACAGAAAGGTTTGATATCCCCCGGTTGGGATATAGTTCACGTAAAGTGGTCTACTATTTTAGAAAAATGGGATGGTAGATTTCTGTAATTGCATTTTGGTGGCTGCTTCACAAAACAACCCGTCTTTTTGCGCTCGGAAAATGGAAAATGGCTTTTCCGAGCGACGAAAAGGAAAACTTCCTCCTGCAACATTGTTCTACATCCCAATATATATATGCATGCACAATATGGGCAACGTATCACAAACTATGCCGCGATTCAACACATAACATCCGTCTCTTGGACCGAAAGCCATGAAACCTCGAACATGATAGGTCGTTTTGTGGAGAAATAATCAGTATACCAAGTCTGATATTTTTCCTTGCAACTATGTCACATAATATCACACCACGCAATGGATTTACATTGTTCGGACCTTTTTTGAACTTTTTATGCCCGTTTTGAATTTTTTGCCATTTCGAACTTAGGTCAAAACGACATGGGTGAAGATAGGGTATGAGAATGTTAGAACTTGCATTGGATCTCTGAAAAAATGACATATTGTGAGTCTAAAAATGATTTTTTTCAAAAAATCACGGACGTTAGATCATGTACCTGTAGTTCAAACCGGACCCACTTCCTGCCGATTTGGCAGACATTTGACTTTTTCACCCGGGAAGGACAGAAAGGTTTGAGATCCCCTGGTTGGGATATAGTTCACGTAACATGGTCTACTATTTTATAAAAATAGGATGGTAGCATTCTGTAACTACATTTTCCTGGCTGCTTCACAAAACGACCCGTCTTTTTGCGCTCGGAAAATGGAAAATGGCTTTTCCGAGCGACGAAAAGGAAAACTTCCTCCTGCAACATTGTTCTACATCCCAATATATACATGCATGCACAATATGGGCACCGTATCACAAACTATGCCACGATTCAACACATAACATCCGTCTCTTGGACCGAAAGCCATGAAACCTCGAACATGATAAGTCATTTTGTGAAGGTTTTTTTGGAGACATAATCAGTTTACCAAGTTTGATATTTTTCCTTGCAACTATGTCACATAATATCACACCACGCGAAGGATTTACATTGTTCGGACCTTTTTTGAATTTTTTATGCCCGTTTTGAATTTTTTGTCATTTTGAACTTAGGTCAAAACGGCGTGCATGAAGATAGGGGATGAGAATGTTAGAACTTGCATTGGATCTCTGAAAAAACGACATATTGTGAGTCTAAAAATGTTTTTTTCAAAAAATCACGGACGTTAGATCATGTACCTGTAGTTCAAACCGTACCCACTTCCTACCGATTCGGCAGACATTTGTCTTTTTCACCCGAGAAGGACAGAAAGGTTTGATAACCCCCGGTTGGGATATAGTTCACGTAACGTGGTCTACTATTTTAGAAAAATGGGATGGTAGCATTCTGTAACTGAATTTTGGTGGCTGCTTCAGAAAACGACCCGTCTTTTTGCGCTCGGAAAATGGAAAATGGCTTTTCCGAGCGACGAAAAGGAAAACTTCCTCTTGCAACATTGTTCTACATCCCAATATACACATGCATGCACAATATGGGCACTGTATCACAAACTATGCCGCGATTCAACACATAACATCCGTCTCTTGGACCGAAAGCCATGAAACCTCGAACATGATAGGTCGTTTTGTGAAGGTTTTTTGGAGACATAATCAGTATACCAAGTTTGATATTTTTACTTGCAACTATGTCACATAATATCACACCACGCGAAGGATTTATATTGTTCGGACCTTTTTTGAATTTTTTATGCTCGTTTTGAATTTTTTGCCGTTTCGAACTTAGGTCAAAAAGGCGAGCGTGAAGATAGGGTATGAGAATGTTAGAAATTGCATTGGATCTCTGAAAAAACGACATATTGTGAGTCTAAAAATGATTTTTTTAAGAAATCACGGACGTTAGATCATGTACCTGTAGTTCAAACCGGACCCACTTCCTACCGATTCGGCAGACATTTGTCTTTTTCAACCGGGAAGGACAGAAAGGTTTGATATCCCCCGGTTGGGATATAGTTCACGTAAAGTGGTCTACTATTTTAGAGAAATGGGATGGTAGCATTCTGTAACTGCATTTTGGTGGCTGCTTCACAAAACGACCCGTCTTTTTGCGCTCGGAAAATGGAAAATGGCTTTTCCCAGCGACGAAAAGGAAAACTTCCTCCTGCAACATTGTTCTACATCCCAATATATACATGCATGCACAATATGGGCAACGTATCACAAACTATGCCGCGATTCAACACATAACATCCGTCTCTTGGACCGAAAGCCATGAAACCTCGAACATGATAGGTCGTTTTGTGAAGGTTTTTTGGAGAAATAATCAGTATACCAAGTGTGATATTTTTCCTTGCAACTATGTCACATAATATCACACCACGCAAAGGATTTACATTGTTCGGACCTTTTTTGAATTTTTTATGCCCGTTTTGAATTTTTTCCCGTTTCGAACTTAGGTCAAAACGGCATGGGTGAAGATAGGGTATGAGAATGTTAGAACTTGCATTGGATCTCTGAAAAAATGACATATTGTGAGTCTAAAAATGATTTTTTTAAAAAAATCACGGACGTTAGATCATGTACCTTTCAAACCGGACCCACTTCCTGCCGATTTGGCAGACATTTGACTTTTTCATCCGGGAAGGACAGAAAGGTTTGAGATCCCCCGGTTGGGATATAGTTCACGTAACATGGCCTACTATTTTATAAAAATGGGATGGTAGCATTCTGTAACTACATTTTCCTGGCTGCTTCACAAAATGACCCATCTTTTTGCGCTCGGAAAATGGAAAATGGCTTTTCCGAGCGACGAAAAGGAAAACTTCCTCCTGCAACATTGTTCTACATACCAATATACACATGCATGCACAATATGGGCACCGTATGACAAACTATGCCGCGATTCAACACATAACATCCGTCTCTTGGACCAAAAGCCATGAAACCTCGAACATGATAAGTCATTTTGTGAAGGTTTTTTTGGAGACATAATCAGTTTACCAAGTTTGATATTTTTCCTTGCAACTATGTCACATAATATCACACCACGCGAAGGATTTACATTGTTCGGACCTTTTTTAAATTTTTTATGCCCGTTTTGACTTTTTTGTCATTTTGAACTTAGGTCAAAACGGCGTGCGTGAAGATAGGGGATGAGAATGTTAGAACTTGCATTGGATCTCTGAAAAAACGACATATTGTGAGTCTAAAAATGATTTTTTCAAAAAATCACGGACGTTAGATCATGTACCTGTAGTTCAAACCATACCCACTTCCTACCGATTCGGCAGACATTTGTCTTTTTCACCCGGAAAGGACAGAAAGGTTTGATATCCCCCGGTTGGGATATAGTTCACGTAACGTGGTCTACTATTTTAGAAAAATGGGATGGTAGCATTCTGTAACTGAATTTTGGTGGCTGCTTCACAAAACGACCCGTCTTTTTGCGCTCGGAAAATGGAAAATGGCTTTTCCGAGCGAAGAAAAGGAAAACTTCCTCTTGCAACATTGTTCTACATCCCAATATACACATGCATGCACAATATGAGCACTGTATCACAAACTATGCCGCGATTCAACATATAACATCTGTCTCTTGGACCGAAAGCCATGAAACCTCGAACATGATAGGTCGTTTTGTGAAGGTTTTTTGGAGACATAATCAGTATACCAAGTTTGATATTTTTACTTGCAACTATGTCACATAATATCACACCACGCGAAGGATTTACATTGTTCGGACCTTTTTTGAATTTTTTATGCTCGTTTTGAATTTTTTGCCGTTTCGAACTTAGGTCAAAAAGGCGAGCGTGAAGATAGGGTATGAGAATGTTAGAACTTGCATTGGATCTCTGAAAAAACGACATATTGTGAGTCTAAAAATGATTTTTTTAAGAAATCACGGACGTTAGATCATGTACCTGTAGTTCAAACCGGACCCACTTCCTACCGATTCGGCAGACATTTGTCTTTTTCAACCGGGAAGGACAGAAAGGTTTGATATCCCCCGGTTGGGATATAGTTCACGTAAAGTGGTCTACTATTTTAGAAAAATGGGATGGTAGCATTCTGTAACTGCATTTTGGTGGCTGCTTCACAAAACGACCCGTCTTTTTGCGCTCGGAAAATGGAAAATGGCTTTTCCGAGCGACGAAAAGGAAAATTTCCTCCTGCAACATTGTTCTACATCCCAATATATACATGCATGCACAATATGGGCACCGTATCACAAACTATGCCGCGATTCAACACATAACATCCGTCTCTTGGACCGAAAGCCATGAAACCTCGAACATGATAGGTCGTTTTGTGAAGGTTTTTTGGAGAAATAATCAGTATACCAAGTCTGATATTTTTCCTTGCAACTATGTCACATAATATCACACCACGCAAAGGATTTACATTGTTCGGACCTTTTTTGAATTTTTTATGCCCGTTTTGAATTTTTTTCCGTTTCGAACTTAGGTCAAAACGGCATGGGTGAAGATAGGGTATGAGAATGTTAGAACTTGCATTGGATCTCTGAAAAAATGACATATTGTGAGTCTAAAAATGATTTTTTTCAAAAAATCATGGACGTTAGATCATGTACCTGTAGTTCAAACCGGACCCACTTCCTGCCGATTTGGCAGACATTTGACTTTTTCACCCGGGAAGGACATAAAGGTTTGAGATCCCCCGGTTGGGATATAGTTCACGTAACATGGTCTACTATTTTATAAAAATGGGATGGTAGCATTCTGTAACTGCATTTTGGTGGCTGCTTCACAAAACGACCCGTCTTTTTGCGCTCGGAAAATGGAAAATGGCTTTTCCGAGCGACGAAAAGGAAAACTTCCTCCTACAACATTGTTCTACATCCCAATATACACATGCATGCACAATATGGGCACCGTATCACAAACTATGCCACGATTCAACACATAACATCCGTCTCTTGGACCGAAATCCATGAAGCCGGGACTAAAGATATTTCCTGCCATATCCCACCGCTTCCCGCCATGTTTTCCCGCCGTTTCCCTCTGAACGGTGCTTTTAGTCCATGTTGTAGTCACTAACCGGGACTAAAGATATTTCCCGCCATATCCCACCGCTTCCCGCCATGTTTTCCCGCCCTTTCCCTCTGAACGGTGCTTTTAGTCCCGGTTGTAGCCACTAAGCGGGACTAAAGATATTTCCCGCCATATCCCACCGTTTCCCGCCATTTTTTCCAGAACTTTCCATCTATATATAGGCCGACCATGCCATGGCTATCCATACATCCGCACCTTCCTCTCTCACAACTATGGACAGTGCCTACTGGGCCATTCTGACCCTCGAGGAGACCCAGGCGTTGTGGGCCTCCAACTACCCTTGCACGCCGGGCTACCGGCCGGCTGCCGGCTGGATGCTAAGCGCTGGAGGGGTTCCTGTCCCTCCTGTGCCTCAAGGCTCCGCCAGACAGGCGGCCATCACGAACCACTTCTACCACGAGCTCACGCCGGAGCAGCGGATGGATCCCTACTGGGATCCCGATAACTATCACTCCTGGAATGCCTTCTTTGCTAACCGATGGGAAAGGAAGCTCGCCAGGTACGAGGGTGATTGCCCGCTCCCGATGAACCACAATGAATCCGGTCGGCGTCTGTGGTGGGCGAACCGTACTATCATCGGCGTGATGCGCTACATCGCCGGGGGAGACCATCCTCGCCTGCGGTGCCCACAAGTCTACCCGCCACAGAGCGACAAGAAGGCCCCTCCCTCGCCCGGCGGTAGCGGCATCGTCTTCCAGGAGACTCCTCCCCCGTCCGCCGTGAATCCGAGGCCGGAGTGGAAGGTGCCCCCGGTATATGCCATGGCTGGGCTGAGAATCTCTGGAGTGGCAGGTGACGATGACGATGATGATGACGATGACGAAGAAGACCCTAAAGCTGTCTACTATAGGACTAGGCATGATTATGACTAAAGGGGGTGGCTTTAGTCCTCAGTGTTAGCTAGTCCCGCTTTCTCCCGGTTTTTAATATTAATAAATGTCTAAGTGTTACCTAGTCTACAGTTTTGGTACCTGCCTACAACAATCTCAGAAATTCCTTTATTAACCATGGAGCATCTTCCTTTAATAAATGAAAAATAGGATTAATTCACAAAAGATTTAATACATTACATCACCAACATCCACATCTAGTGTTTTGGTTCTCTTCTTGTCCATAACCATGGAGCATCTTCCTTATTTAGAGATATGCTTGGGTCAGTTTTCACTTTGAATGGCGGAATTTCATGAAATTTGTCATAATCTTCTGACATGTCTGTCCTGTCCTCAACTCCCACCATGTTTCTTTTTCCTGAAAGAACTATGTGGCGCTTTGGCTCATCGTATGATATTATATTCTTTTGCTTATCTTTCCTTTTTCTCGGTCTAGTAGACATGTCCTTCACATAGAAAACTTGAGCCACATCATTGGCAAGGACGAATGGTTCGTCTCCGTACGCAAGATTATTGAGATCCAATTTTGTCATTCCGTACGGCTGGTCTACCGTTACCCCACCTCCTGTCATCTTGACCCATTTGCATCGAAACAATGGGACCTTGAAATTAGGACCATAGTCAAGTTCCCATATGTCCTCTATGTAACCATAATATATGTCCTTTTTCCCATTCTCGTCCGTTGCATCAAATCGGACACCACTGTTTTGGTTGGTGCTCTTTTTTCTTGGGCGTGCGTGTAAAATATATTCCCATTCATCTCGTAACCTTGGAAAGTCAATATAGTTGAAGATGGAGACCTGGCCAACAAGTACAACTGATCTCCAACAGTGGTGTCATTCATGAGATGTGTCTGCAACCAACCACCAAAAGTTTTCACGTGTTCATCTCTAATCAACCTGCCAGACTGCCCCGGGTAGTTCGAGCGTACAATATTCTTGTTTACCTCGATATATGGAGCCACCAAGGTGGAACTTTGCAGAATTGTATAGTGTGCTTTAGTGAAAGAATGTACATCCATACATATCTTTGCTTTCTTTCCTAGCGTGCCTTTTCCACTAAGTCTCCCTTCATGTCGTGATTCAGGTACACCGATCGGCTTAAGGTCAGGAATAAAGTCAACACGAAACTTAATGACCTCCTCTGTTCCATATCCCTTGGAGATGCTTCCTTCTGGCCTCGCACGGTTATGGACATATTTCTTTAAGACTCCCATGAATCTCTCAAAGGGGAACATATTGTGTAGAAATACAGGATATAGTTCACGTAATATGGTCTACTATTTTATAAAAATGGGATGGTAGCATTCTGTAACTGCATTTTGCTGGCTTCTTCACAAAACGACCCGTCTTTCTGCGCTCGGAAAATGGAAAATGGCTTTTCCGAGCGACGAAAAGGAAAACTTCCTCCTGCAACATTGTTCTACATCCCAATATACACATGCATGCACAATATGGGCACCGTATCACAAACTATGCCACGATTCAACACATAACATCCGTCTCTTGGACCGAAAGCCATGAAACCTCGAACATGATAGGTCATTTTGTGATGGTTTTTTGGAGACATAATCAGTATACCAAGTTTGATATTTTTCCTTGCAACTATGTCACATAATATCACACCACGCGAAGGATTTACATTGTTCGGACCTTTTTTGAATTTTTTATGCCCGTTTTGAATTTTTTGTCGTTTCGAACTTAGGTAAAAACGGCGTGCGTGAAGATAGGTGATGAGAATGTTAGAACTTGCATTGGATCTCTGAAAAAACGACATATTGTGAGTCTAAAAATAATTTTTTCAAAAAATCACGGACGTTGGATCATGTACCTGTAGTTCAAACCGGACCCACTTCCTACCGATTCGGCAGATATTTGTCTTTTTCACCCGGGAAGGACAGAAAGGTTTGATATCCCCCGGTTGGGATATAGTTCACGTAATGTGGTCTACTATTTTAGAAAAATGGGATGGTAGCATTCTGTAACTGAATTTTGGTGGCTGCTTCACAAAACGACCCGTCTTTTTGCGATCGGAAAATGGAAAATGGTTTTTCCGAGCGACAAAAAGGAAAACTTCCTCTTGCAACATTGTTCTACATCCCAATATACATATGCATGCACAATATGGGCACTGTATCACAAACTATGCCGCGATTCAACACATAACATCCGTCTCTTGGACCGAAAGCCATGAAACCTCGAACATGATAGGTCGTTTTGTGAAGGTTTTTTGGAGACATAATCAGTATACCAAGTTTGATGTTTTTCCTTGCAACTATGTCACATAATATCACACCACGCGAAGGATTTACATTGTTCGGTCCTTTTTTGAATTTTTTATGCCCGTTTTGAATTTTTTGCCGTTTCGAACATAGGTCAAAACGGCGTGCGTGAAGATATGGTATGAGAATGTTAGAACTTGCATTGGATCTCTGAAAAAACGACATATTGTGAGTCTAAAAATGATTTTTTTAAGAAATCACGGACGTTAGATCATGTACCTGTAGTTCAAACCGGACCCACTTCCTACCGATTCGGCAGACATTTGTCTTTTTCAACCGGGAAGGACAGAAAGGTTTGATATCCCCCGGTTGGGATATAGTTCACGTAACGTGGTCTACTATTTTAGAAAAATGGGATGGTAGCATTCTGTAACTGCATTTTGGTGGCTGCTTCACAAAACGACCCGTCTTTTTGCGCTCGGAAAATGGAAAATGGCTTTTCCGAGCGACGAAAAGGAAAACTTCCTCCTGCAACATTGTTCTACATCCCAATATATACATGCATGCACAATATGGGCACCGTATCACAAACTATGCCGCGATTCAACACATAACATCCGTCTCTTGGACCGAAAGCCATGAAACCTCGAACATGATAGGTCGTTTTGTGAAGGTTTTTTGGAGAAATAATCAGTATACCAAGTCTGATATTTTTCCTTGCAACTATGTCACATACATCACACCACGCGAAGGATTTACATTGTTCGGACCTTTTTTGAATTTTTTATGCCCGTTTTGAATTTTTTGCCGTTTCGAACTTAGGTCAAAACGGCGTGCGTGAAGATAGGGTATGAGAATGTTAGAACTTGCATTGGATCTCTAAAAAAATGACATATTGTGAGTCTAAAAATGATTTTTTCAAAAAATCATGGACGTTAGATCATGTACATGTAGTTCAAACCGGACCCACTTCCTACCGATTTGGCAGACATTTGACTTTTTCACCCGGGAAGGACAGAAAGGTTTGAGATCCCCCGGTTGGGATATAGTTCACGTAACGTGGTCTACTATTTTATAAAAATGGGATGGTAGCATTCTGTAACTGCATTTTGGTGGCTGCTTCACAAAACGACCCGTCTTTTTGCGCTCGGAAAATGGAAAATGGCTTTTCCGAGCGACGAAAAGGAAAACTTCCTCCTGCAACATTGTTCTACATCCCAATATCACAGGCATGCACAATATGGGCACCGTATCACAAACTATGCCACGATTCAACACATAACATCCGTCTCTTGGACCGAAATCCATGAAGCCGGGACTAAAGATATTTCCCGCCATATCCCACCGCTTCCCGCCAGGTTTTCCCGCCGTTTCCCTCTGAACGGTGCTTTTAGTCCCGGTTGTAGCCACTAACCGGGACTAAAGATATTTCCCGCCATATCCCACCGCTTCCCGCCATGTTTTCCCGCCCTTTCCCTCTGAACGGTGCTTTTAGTCCGGGTTGTAGCCACTAACCGGAACTAAAGATATTTCCTGCCATATCCCACCGTTTCCTGCCATGTTTTCCAGCACTTTCCATCTATATATAGGCCGACCACGCCATGGCTATCCATACATCCGCACCTTCCTCTCTCACAACTATGGACAGTGCCTACTGGGCCATTCTGACCCTCGAGGAGACCCAGGCGTTGTGGGCCTCCAACTACCCTTGCACGTCGGGCTACCGGCCGGCCGCCGGCTGGATGCTAAGCGCTGGAGGGGTTCCTGTCCCTCCTGTGCCTCAAGGCTCCGCCAGACAGGCGGACATCACGAACCACTTCTACCACGAGCTCACGCCGGAGCAGCGGACGGATCCCTAGTGGGATCCCGATAACTATCACTCCTGGAATGCCTTCTTTGCTAACCGACGGGAAAGGGAGCTCGCCAGGTACGAGGGTGATTGCCCACTCCCGATGAACCACAATGAAGCCGGTCGGCGTCTGTGGTGGGCGCACCGTACTATCATCGGCGTGATGCACTACATCGCCGGGGGAGACCATCCTCGCCTACGGTGCCCACAAGTCTACCCGCCACAGAGCCACAAGAAGGCCCCTCCCCCGCCCGGCGGTAGCGGTATCGTCTTCCAGGAGACTCCTCCCCCGCCCGGCGGTAGCGGAATCCTATTCCAGGAGACTCCTCCCCCGCCCGCCGTGAATCCGAGGCCGGAGTGGCAGGTGCCCCCGGTATATGCCATGGTTGGGCTGAGAATCTCTGGAGTGGCAGGTGACGATGACGATGATGATGACGATGATGAAGAAGACCCTGAAGCTGTGTACTATAGGACTAGGCATGATTATGACTAAAGGGGGTGGCTTTATTCCTCAGTGTTAGCTAGTCCCGGTTTGTCCCGGTTTTTAATATTAATAAATGTCTAAGTGTTACCTAGTCTACAGTTTTGGTACCTGCCTACAGCAATCTCAGAAATTCCTTTATTAACCATGGAGCATCTTCCTTTAATAAATGAAAAATAGGATTAATTCACAAAAGATTTAATACATTACATCACCAACATCCACATATAGTGTTTTGGTTCTCTTCTTGTCCATAACCATGGAGCATCTTCCTTATTTAGCGATATGCTTGGGTCAGTTTTCACTTTGAATGGCGGAATTTCATGAAATTTGCCATAATCTTCTGACATGTCTGTCTTGTCCTCAACTCCCACCATGTTTCTTTTTCCTGAAAGAACTATGTGGCGCTTTGGCTCATCGTATGATCTTATATTCTTTTGCTTATCTTTCCTTTTTCTCGGTCTAGTAGACATGTCCTTCACATAGAAAACTTGAGCCACATCATTGGCAAGGACGAATGGTTCGTCTTCATACGCAAGATTATTGAGATCCACTGTTGTCATTCCGTACAGCTGGTCTACCGTTACCCCACCTCTTGTAATCTTGACCCATTTGCATCAAAACAATGGGACCTTGAAATTAGGACCATAGTCAAGTTCCCATATGTCCTCTATCTAACCATAATATGTATCCTTTTTCCCATTCTCGTCCGTTGCATCAAATCGGACACCACTGTTTTGGTTGGTGCTCTTTTTATCTTGGGCGTGCATGTAAAATATATTCCCATTGATCTCGTAACCTTGGAAAGTCAATATAGTTGAAGATGGAGACCTGGCCAACAAGTACAACTGATCTCCAATAGTGGTGTCATTCATGAGATGTGTCTGCAACCAACCGCCAAAAGTTTTCACGTGTTCATCTCTAATCAACCTGCCAGACTGCCCCGGGTAGTTCGAGCGTACAATATTCTTGTGTACCTCGATATATGGAGCCACCAAGGTGGAACTTTGCAGAATTGTATATTGTGCTTTAGTGAAAGAATGTCCATCCATACATATCTTTGCTTTCTTTCCTAGCGTACCTTTTCCACTAAGTCTCCCTTCATGCTGTGATTCAGGTACACCAATCGGCTTAAGGTCAGGAATAAAGTCAACACAAAACTTAATGACCTCCTCTATTCCATATCCCTTGGAGATGCTTCCTTCTGGCCTCGCATGGTTATGGACATATTTCTTTAAGACTCCCATGAATATCTCAAAGGGGAACATATTGTGTAGAAATACAGGACCGAGAATGGTAATCTCTTCGACTAGGTGAACTAGAAGGTGCGTCATTATGTTGAAGAAGGATGGTGGGAACACCAACTCAAAACTGACAAGACACTGGACCACATCTTTCTGTAACTCTGGTAGACTTTCTGGATCGATTACTGTCTGAGAAATCGCATTGAGGAACGAACATAGCTTCACAATGGGTACTCTAACATTTTCCGGCAGAAGCCCCCTCAAAGCAACCGGAAGCAATTGCGTCATAAGCACGTGGTAGTCATGAGACTTTACGTTCTAGATTTTTTTTTCTCTGCCATATTTATTATTCCCTTTATATTGGACGAGAAGCCAGAAGGAACCTTGATACTACTCAGGAATTCAAAAAAGATTTCCTTCTCTTCCTTGGTAAGAGCGTAGCTGGCAGTACCTTGAAACAACTCTGGATGCCTGCCTTCTCGGTCTTTCGTACGTTGTTGGTCATGTCGTGCTTCTGGTGTATCTTTATTCTTTCCATACATGCCCAAGAAGCCTAGCAGTATCACCCAAACATTCTTCGTCAGGTGCATCACGTCAATTGCAGAGCGGACCTCTAAGACTTTCCAATAGGGTAGCTCCCAAAATATAGATTTCTTCTTCCACATGGGTGCGTGTCCGCCAGCTTCCTTCGGAACGGACTGTCCGCCAGGACCCTTTCCAGAGATTACTTTTAAATCCTTCACCATATCAAATACATCATCACCAGTACGACGGACAGGCTTACTCCGGTGATCTGCTTCACCATTGAAATGCTTGACTTTCCTTCTTAGGGAATGCGTGGGCGGAAGAAAACGACGATTCCCTAGGTACACATTCTTCTTGCACTTATCCAAATAAATACTTTCAGTGTCATCTAAACAGTGTGTGCATGCATTGTATCCCTTGTTTGTCTGTCCTGAAATGTTACTAAGAGCAGGACAATCATTGATGGTAACAAACAACAATTCCCGTAGGTTAAATTCCTCATGTTTGTGCTCATCCCACACACGTACACCTTGTCTGTGCCATTGCTGTAAAAGTTCTTCAACTAATGGCCTTAGGTATACATCAATGTCGTTGCCGGGTTGCTTCGGGCCTTGGATGAGCACTGCCATCATAATGAACTTCCGCTTCATGCACAACCAAGGAGGAAGGTTATACATACACAAAGTCACAGGCCATGTGCTATGACTACAGCTCTGCTCCCCAAAGGGATTCATGCCATCCGTACTTAGACCAAACCATAAGTTTCTTGCGTCACCTGCAAAGTCCGGGTACTTTCTCTCAATTTTTCTCCACTGCGACCCATCAGCGGGGTGTCTCAACATCTCGTCCTTCTTACAGTCTTCTTTGTGTCATCGCAACAATTTGGCATGCTCTTCGTTTCTAAACAAACATTTCAGCCGTGGTATTATAGGAGAATATCACATCACCTTGGCGGGAACCCTCTTCCTCGTGCGCTCCCCCTCAACATCACCAGGGTCATCTCGTCTGATCTTATACCGCAATGCGGTGCATACCGGGCATGCATCCAAATTCTCGTACTGCTCACCGCGATAGAGGATGCAGTCATTAATGCATGCTTGTGTACCTCTATTCCTAGAGGGTAGACAACCTTCTTTGCTTCGTAAGTACTGGCGGGCAGTTCGTTATCCTTTGGAAGCAGCTTCTTCATTATCTTCAACAACTTTTCAAATCCCTTGTCAGGCACACCGACCTCTGCCTTCCATTTCAGCAATTCTAGTGTGCGTCCTAGATTTTTGTGGCCATCTTCGAAATTGGGGTACAACAATTTGTTGTGATCATCTAACATCTGCTCAAATTTCAACCTCTCCCTTTCGCTTTCACATTCTCCATTTACATCAGCAATGGCCCGACCAAGATCATCATCTGGCTCATATGATGCACATTCTTCTGCTTCTTCTTCATCATTGTCTTCCATTGTAGTACCACCATATTCAGGGGACATAGGATAGCTGTCATCATTCTCTTCATCTTCGTTGTCTTCCATCATAACCCATCTTCCTCCGTGCTTGGTCCAACAATTATAGCCAGACATGAAACCAAACCGAAACAAGTGTCCATGAAGGACTCTTGAGGAAGAGTATTCCTTCTGATTCCGACACTCACCACATGGACAACAGATAAAACCATTCCACTTGTTTGCCTCTGCCACAACGAGAAAAGAACGCACGCCTTTAATGAACTCGTCAGAGATTCGGTCAGCGAACATCCATTGTCATCTCATCTGCATTTTATAAGTTCATCAAACAAAATCATGATGCTAAGAGTAGTACTAGTCTAAAAATAAAAGAACACATCGTATACATCAAACAAGAACTGATTTAAAAAACTTCTACTATATCTTTAGTCCCGGTTGGACACACCAACCGGGACTAAAGGGGTTGCGGCAGGCTGGGGCCTACATGAGCCCGTTTAGTCTCGAATGGTGTCTCCAATCGGGACTAAAAGTGGGTGACGACACTATATGTCGTGAGTGGAAACTATGTCAGTGAGTGGCGACACTGTTTTAGTGGGTGGCGACAATATGACAGGGGTGAGTGTCGACACTATGTTGTGCTGCTTAATCTATAAATAGGCTTCCTTGTGAACTATCAACTGCAAGGAAGATCGTGTGCGAGACCAGGGACACCACTACGGTGGAGCTTCTCGAAGATGTCTTAGGACGTCGTCCTCAGACATCTTAGAGGAGCTCGCCGTAGAGGCACTCCCTAATATGTGAAATTAGTTAGCTCCACCAGCATAGTAATTTAGCTAGAAAAGATATGAACTGAAAGATGGTGTGCAAGAGCAGGGACACCACTATGGCAGAGCTTCTCGAAGATGTCTTAGTATGCCTCGTCCTCAGACATCTTCGAGGAGCTCTCCATAGAGGCACTCCCTAATTTAATTTGGTAGCTCCTTGGCGTGTTCATGTTTTTTTTCTTAATTTCTTACTTAACTGGCCGATGATTAACTAAAATGCTAGGGCGCCACTATATATATGTGTGTCTTCATAGTTTTGGTACTTATTTTTGTTTCAATGGATTTTGTGACGACAGGTATAAGAAAGAAGAATATTTTGTTGCTCGTCGGTGACATGATGCACTGTGAACCGACCGGATTTCAAGACAATGTGACAAACCAAGATATGTATATAGGGTGAACTCATGTATCTATGTGCTTCGATGAATCAAATGAATTTCGAGAACTATATGTGCCAAATTAACCAGATATAAAGAGATAGAACCCACACAAAATCTATCCATTTCTAGAGCATGAAATGAACTAAAACAAGCAATGAGAGATGAAATGATGAAGTTGCTAACGTCTTAGGACCCTTGATAGATGTGGAGCCAAAAAATCTTCACAAATCTTGAGAAAAATGGGGAAGAACTCGAGATTGAGGGGAGAAATTTGAGAGGGATGATTGTGTGAGCTTGAAATGGCTCGGGCTGGGAAGGGGAAGAAGATATAGTCGGGGACTTTAGTCCCGGTTTGAGAAACAAACCGGAGCTAAAGGTCCACGCATCTGCTCTTTTCCAGCGCCAAACCCTTTATCTCCGGTTTGTTAAACGAACCGGGTCTAAAGTTCACATACGAACCAGGGCTAATGTATTCTGGTCCTGCGGTCGTTTCTAGCTGTTGGGACCCAGGCATTAGTCCCGGTTTGTACCAGAGCTGGGACTAATGCTCTGGACCAAAGGTCCGTTTTCTACTAGTGATATAACCTGCCTCGTTGGTTGTGCATGAAGCGGATGTTCATTATGATGCCAGTGCTCATCCAAGGCCGGAAGCAAACCGACAACAACATTGATGTGTACCTAAGGCTATTAGTTGAAGAACTAATACAGTTGTGGCACGACAAAGGTGTACGTATGTGGGATGAGCACAAACAGGAGCCATTTGACCTACGGGCATTATTGTTCATAACCTTCAATGATTGGCCTACTCTTAGTAACCTTTTAGGACAGTCAATCAATGGATACAATGCATGGATGAATTGTTTAGATGATACTGAAAGTAAATATTTGGATAAAGGTACGAAGAATATGTACCAGGGGCATCGTCAATTTCTTTCATCCAGGCATCCCGCGAGAAAGAAAGGCAAGCATTTCAATGGTGAGGCAGATCACTGGAAGAAGTCTATCCGACGTACTGGTGATGATATATTTGGTATGGTCAAGGATCTAGAAGTAATCTTTTGAAAGGGCCCTGGCAGTCAATCTGTTCAGAATGACGCTGACGGACATGCGCCCATATGGAAGAAGAAATCTATATTTTCGGAGTTACCCTATTGAAGAGTTCTAGAGGCCCGCTCTGCAATCAACGTGATGCATGTGACTAAGAATCTTTGTGTGAACCTGCTAGGATTTATGGGCGTGTATGGAAATACAAAAGATACGCCAGAAGCACGGCAGGACCAGCAATCTATGAAAGACCGAGACGGCTTGCATTCAATGAAGACAGATAAAGGACGTCTAATTGCTGCCAGCTATGCTCTTACCAAAGAAGAGAAGCAAATATTTTTTGAAGTCCTGAGCAGTATGAAGATCCTGTCTGACTTCTCGTCGAATATAAAGGGAATAATAAATATGGCAGAGAAAAAATTCTAGAACCTGAACTCCCATGACTGGAACGTGCTTATGACACAATTGCTTCCGGTTGCATTGAGGCGGATTTTACCGGAAAATGTTCGACTACCCATTGTGAAGCTATGTGCATTCCTCAGTGCTATTTCTTAGAAGGTAATCGATCCAAAAATTCTATGGTTACGAAATGATGTGTTATAGTGTCTTGTTAGTTTTGAGCTGGTGTTCCCACCATCCTTCATCAATATTATGGCGCTTCTCCTGGTACACCTAGTCGACGTGATTACCATTCTGGGTTCTGTATTTCTACATAATATATTCCCCTTTGAGAGGTTCATGAGAGTATTGAAGGAAGAATCTCGAAGGGCTATGGAACAGAGGAGGTCATTGAGTTTTGTGTTGACTTTATTCCTGAAATTAAGCCGATTGGTGTTCCTGAATCGCGGCATGAGGGAAGACTAAGTGGAAAAGGCATGCTAGGAAGGAAATCAATAATATGTTGGGACGACCATTCTTTCACTCAAGCACACTATACAGTTCTACAAAATTTCGCCTTGGCAGCTCCGTATATCAGGGAACACAAGAATACTGTATGCTCCAACAACCCGGGAAAGCCTGATTCCTTGATTAGAGATGAACACATGAAGACTTTTGGCGGTTGCTGGAAATCACATCTCATGAATAACAACACTATTTGTGATCAGCTGTACTTATTGGACAGCTCACCATCTTTGACTATATGGTCTTTCCAAGGGTACGAGATAAATGGGAATATATTTTACATGCTCGCCCAAGATAAAAATAGCACCAACCAAAATAGTGGTGTCCACTTTGATGAAACAAACGATAATGGGTCAAAGGACACATATTATGCTTACATAGAGGAGATATGGGAACTTGACTATGGACCTGATTTTAAGGTCCCTTTGTTTCGGTGCAAATGGGTCAAGCTAACAAGAGGCAGGGTTGAGGTAGACAAAAAATACGGAATGACAACAGTGGATCTCAATAATTATGCGTATAGAGACGGACCATTCATCCTAGCCGATGATGTAGCTCAGATTTTCTATGTGAAGGACATGTCTACCAAACTGAGAAAATAAAATATAAGCAAACGAATACATCATCAAACGATGAACCAAAGTGCCACATAGTTCTTTCAAGGAAAAGAAATATCGTGGAAGTAGAGGACAAGACAGACATGTCAGAAGATTATGATAAGTTTCATAAAATTCCGCCATTCGCAGTGAAGGATGACCCAAGCATCATGTTAATTGATGAAGATGCTCCATGGTTAAGGGGACACGGTCATAAGCAAGCCATATGTTTTATTCTAAATTTTGCCTTTGGAAGATTTTCAGATGCAATCAATATGTACCTGTATATCATGTATTATGCCCTAATTATATCCATAACATTGGTCATTTGACCTGAAAGCCAGGAAACCTCGAACATGATAGGTCATTTTGTGAAGGTTTTTTTGAGACATAATCAATTTACCAAGTTTGCTATTTTTGTTTGAAACCATGTCATATAATATGACACCACGCAAGGATTTACATTGTTCAGACCTTTTTTGAATTTCTTATGCCCCTTTTAAAATTATCCTGTTTCAAACTATAGTCAAAACAGCGTGCATGGAGTTAGGTAATGAGCATCGCTAAAACTTGCATTGGATCTATGAAGAAACATTATATTGTGAGTCTAAATATGAGTTTTTTTAGAAAATCATGAGCATTAGATCATGTACCTGTAGTTCAAATCGGTCCCACTTTCTAACGGTTCGGCAGATATTTGTCTTTTTACCAGGGGTGGACGGAAAGTTTTGATATCTCCCTGTTGGGACATTGTCCATGTAAGGTGGTCTAATATTTTTGGAAAGTATGGTGGCATCATTTTGAAAATGTTCCCCATGACAGCATGGTTCTGCTAATTCCAACATATAAGTGCAAGCATATACAACATAGACGACACAATGGTTCATGTTTATTAGGGGGAAAATAATATAAAGTGTTCCATCAAGTTTGTGAGGGCTTTAATCGCTAAGTTTTCACATAACAAAATACATTTTAGTTAGAAGATAGCTGAAAACAAGAATGTACTTGGAATGGTGTAACACACTATGCATAAAAATTTATAGTGGACACTTTGGAATAACTTGGTTTCTTGGGAGTTGGAAACATGAGTAGAGCTTACTCATACAAGTGGAGGCTAGCAAATGACTGGGAGCAACCAACTAAGAGAGCAATAATGGCCATAATCATGCAGAGCGACAAAACATTACTAATAAAAGCATAGAGTGGTACTACAGGTCAAGGACTAAATGATCATAGAGGCTATGGTGACTTTTTTATAGTCATAACATGGTTTGAGCATGTGCCAAGTCAACCCAAACAAAACATCAAAGGAGAATACCAAAATAATATGCTTTTGCATGCTAAAACAACGCATGATTCTTTCAAGGAACACTAAGCAATGCCAATTGTTTGGAACAAGTCATGCTACAACAATAATCACTAAGCATAAGCTCAAAACAAAACCTAGTATGACATGATAAAGTCTAAGTCACAGACAAAGCAAGCTCCTCTTGCACTTTTCAAACAAGAACTTTCTACTCCTTTCCAACACCAATTGAGTTATTTGAAACAACACGGCGAGAACAGGGGTCCAAACTACTTTATTCAAGCAAAATACACAAAGTAAGCAAAGAAAATGAAAACTAATACGCTCCAAGAACAACACAACAATGCATGAAACAATAAAAACGAAGTGTCTGGACAGGCCTGACCTTTTTATTGATGAAGAAGGGGATGCCTTGGGCATCCCCAAGCTTTGACACTTGTACCTCTTGGATATTTCTTGGGGTGACACCAGGGTGGCATCCCCAAGCTTGAGCTTTTGTCCATTCTTCATCTCATTACATCATTATCTCTCTACACCTAAAATTTTTCCTTCATACAAAACTTCACACAATTTTCATTAGCAACATTAGTGTATTTAAAAGATAATAGACCTATAGGCTTAGCTTTGGAACAGAAAAACTTTTCACTAAAAAAACACAAGATACTGTAGCAACTTCTTCAAAAGCTCAATTCCCCAAAAGAGAACTCAAAAAGGAATCAGTAAGAAGCAAATGCAAATAATGGCAGAAATCTGTCAAAACAGACCAGCAGGTAGAAACCGATTTTTTCAAAAATCTTCTATTGCTCAAATCAAAACGTGTTGAACTAATTAAAGTTATCTAACATACTGGGGTATTTATTCGTAAATTTTAATCTCTATCCGACCTACAGAGACTCCTCACGAATTTTTATGGTGGAGGACAAAAATCTGTTTCGGGATAGTAACTCCCCAAATTTACTTCCCTCTTATTGGAGGTCATTCTTGGCACAAAAAGTAAACAAAAAGGATAAGGAGAGGTCATTACTGAAGTAATAACTTCCAAGACTCAAGAAAACTCTTAGGTTATCTCCCAACAAGTATTTTTCTTTAACGCCTTTAAGTTAGGCATGATAGCTTGAGAAGATGCTCACATAAGAAATATGAATTGAAGTATAAGAGTGCATCAAGGAGCAGATTCAAAACACATTTAAGTATAGCCCACTTCCTATGCATAGGAATCTTGTAAAGAAACAAGTCATGAAAGCACAACGCAACAAGCATAGGAAAGCAAAACAAGTGCAACTTCAAAATTTTAAACATAAAGAGGGGAAACTTAATATTGTTGAGATACATAAGACCATGTTTCTCTCTCTCATAATAACTTTCAGTAGGCTCATGAATAAACTCAAGAATATAACTATCACATAAAGTATGCTTTTCATTATCTACAAACACATAATTTTTATCAAGCTCAAAAATAGTGGGATTAAAACCTTCAAACCCACTTTTAACAATTTTATAACAAGATAAATCATCATTCAATATAGGACCATCATCTAGAGCTTTATAATCAACATTTTCTAAGCTAAACTCTTTAGTACCATGCATTTCAAAGTTAGGCACCAATATAGGATTATCATAGATAACAAGAGCATCACTATTATCACAAGTTTTACCCATAACAGATATTTCAAAAGATTCCACAGGAGCATAACATTCATCCTCCTTTGGTAAGCAAGGGGGATAATCAAATAATGTAAGGGATAAAGAGTTACTCTCATTACAAGGTAGGGATGGGTAGTTAATCCATTCTTCCTCCTTTTGTTCATCACTATCCTCCTCTTTTTCATCTAATGAGCTTCCAGTTTTAGCAATTTCTTCTTCCATAGGCTCCTGCAAGGCATTAGTCTATTCCATTTGAGGAAATCACCTATTAAAATATTCAAGAATATAGCCATTTTATTCCTTGTAATTATCAAAGAAAAATTTAAGTATCTCATAAACCTCATATTCATAAGGTGCATCATCAGTATTTTCAAGCAAACTGGAAAGTTGAAATGCACCCTTGAAAGCAATAAATTCTTCAATTTGTTCCACATCATAAAAGTCATAATTTCCTTTAACATAAGAAGATATGGTAACATTATCATTATACTCACATTGAAAAGGCAGGTATTTATACCTCCTACAGCAACAAGATTTATCAAAGCAATACATAACATTATAAGTAGAGCACGCCTCTCTAGCAATAGTATTCAATTTATCAATTTGTTCCCATAATTGTTTCCCTTTTTGTGACAAACGGTGTTCCTTATAAAAATACTTTTGTTCTTCCGTGAACCCACCTTGCCAATAAGAACTATTTTCAAAGAAACCATCCATTGATAGAAAGCATGACAAAGCAAGGCAATAACAAACCAGCAATTAGAGGAGGAACTAATTTTTTTGTGTTTTTGATAAGAGAAAGCAAACCAAACTAAACTAATCTTTTGGAGTTTTTGATAAAAGGAGGAAAACAAAAAGAAGAAAAACAAAAACAAAATAAAGAGAAAGGTTGAGAAGGTGATGCTACAAAGGAAGCCCATGTGACCGCTAAAGAAGTGGGTGACTCTAAAGAAGGGCTAACTGGGTCTTGGCCCACCGGCTGGAGCCTGCAACCGGCCCTGCCATGTAAACCCATATCCAAACAGTAAACCCTAGAACCTAAATTGTAATCTATCTCCACCGACCACTATATAAGGGTGGGTAGAGCTAGGGTTCTAGGTAAGTAACATCCATAGTACCAATACCTTGCCTCTATTTATTATTCCTCTAGCCATCGATAGCTGCTAAGGAAACAGCTCTAGGAGCACTTGTACTGGGCACTTGCCCCCCATATAGTAGATCTTGCAGGAATAGGGGTGTTACCTCGCCGAGGGGGCCCTGAACCTGGGTATGTCGTTGTGTTTGCAGTTCACCGTGCCCAACCCGTTGCGTGAGCCACCGATTGCATCCAAGTGTCCCTCTTTAGCCATCCCCGATGGCACTGCCATGTTCCACACCACAATAGTTGGTGCCCACCGTGGGGCACAGCGCTCTGGCTGGGATCATCTTCCGCAGGGGACTTTCGCTCGTCGGCGGTGAGCGCGTGGCCTCCGGCCTCATCCTCACACTTGGCGCTTTCGACTGCGTCGTCGACAACGCCGCGTATTTCACCAGGAACAGGGTGTACATGGACGCCAAGAAACTCCAGAACTACTTCCAAGAGCATTCCATCCCGGTGGTGGTGCTAGCCCCCCTCGCGGAGATCATCGGCAACAAGGATGCCACCGACCGCTTGGCGAAATGGGCCATAGAGCTCGCCGCGCATAACATACAGTACGAGCCAAGAATGGCGATCAAGTCCCAGGCGCTGGCTGATTTCATCGTCGATTGGACGGAGACACAGTACATACCACTGGTCCCCGACTCCACTCATTGGAAGCTACATTTTGACGGTTCCAAGATGCACAGAGGGCTTGGAGACGGAATCGTAATCACCTCGCCCAAGGGCGACCGGTTGGAGTATGTGCTCCAGATCCACTTCAAGGCATCGAACAATGTCGCCGAGTATGAGGCGCTCATCCACGGTCTCAAGATGGCCAAGGAGATAGGAATTCAGAGGATACTCTGCTTTGGAGATTCAGATCTGGTGGTACAACAAGTCTCAGGTGAATGGGACGCGAGGGACGCCAACATGGCTCTCTACTGTTTCATCGTCCAGCAGTTATGCACCTGCTTTGAAGGATGTGAGTTCCACCATGTGCCAAGAGCTAACAACGAAGCTGCTAACGCCCTAGCCAGAGTCGGTGAACGAGACAAACCATACCGCCTGGGGTCTCCCTCGAGCACCTGCGCAAGCCATCTATCACTCCATCCCCAGAGTCCGACTCTATAGTGCTCTACGTGGACCTAGGGACAGCCGACACTGGTGGAAAAAGGGTCTCCAGTCTCGGGCAGCAACTGGCTCTAGTCCCGGTTTTGGGCCCGGGACTGCGAAAACGATCCTAGAGGCCCCCCCCCTCTAGTCCCGGCTCGCTACGGCCCGCGACTGATAACAGCCACGTGGCTGTTTCAGCCCCGCGGGGGGCCGAAACCCTCTAGTCCCGGGCCGTAACACCACCCGGGACTAAAAGGTTTCCTGCTGCGGCAGAGAAACACACATTTCTCTGCCGCGGCAGAGATTGTGTATTTCCTTTTTTTGCCATTTCGTTCATTTTTCGTTTTGTGTTTCACTATAATTCAAACATATATCTCAGTATACATATTATACACTACTACATACACACTACACGTCGATGCATTTATATAATTAATCGATCCCTTGCAAGCATACATATAATTAATCATATCAAAAGGAAGAAATGTTTTGAAATTACATGGTCATTGATGAATATATATATCATATCAGCTACATGAAGATGACTAAGGCAAATCGAGTTCCACGTCATCAGCATAATGCTCTCCATGTAAATCAAGGACTTCCTTCATCATAAATCCCGCCAGCTCCTCTTGAATTGCTCTTATGCGCTGGTATGGATCTAGTTTCTCCCGCAAATCATAAATCTAATGTGAGTCAACTTTCCGCTCAGTGGTCACCTCGTGGATGTACTCGCAGACGTAGTATCCACATAAATGAGTTCCCGGTGGCTGCTGTAAACTCTTCACCATTTTATAAGTTAACTCCTCTTTGAATGGACCTGGTATTTTCTGTCTGAACCGTGTCCAACACCTGCTCGACAAAGAAAATGAACAAAGGAGTTATTAGTTACTTGATATCAGGAATGAATGAAAGAGGACGATATAATGCGATAAAGATTGAAATTACTTATGGAGCATTGCTTTCATGTCGCTCCACTGCTCTTGGTCCCAACTTAATGAGTCATCGACTTCAATTAGGGAGTTGTCAACTTGAATGTTTATCAAGATCCAGTGGAATCTGCGGACGTTTACATAAGCATACATGCATAGCTCATCCAGTAAGCAAAAATAAAATGTGTACAAGATATAAACACTCACTTGAAGTTGTAAGGAAATAGTATTTCCTTAACAAAATTATTCTCGGTTAAGAACCTGCACAAGTCTTCCTCCATGTCCTTGGGGTGATTCTTTAACGTATATTCATTAATGATATATGGGTCAAATGAACCCAACGTCGTATCTTCTAGCTCTTTTGAATTCAAGCATCTTCATTCTACAGAATATAATATCATCATACAAAAGGATATATAGTTAGGATAATATATTAAATGCAATGAACGAGGTGAGCTATAAACTTAATTATAGAAATAACTAACTTACAGACAGTACCAACCAATGATAGATTTGTTGAGGGCGCGCTGGTTATATAACTGAAATAGTCTGGTCATTTGAACCTGTATCGAGTATGGTTTGAAGTGATTCTCCTTTCTAACGTCCACCGGAAACCAATATTTCTGATGCTTTTTTCTGCTTGCAACATGTACCATTCATGCAGATTTCGCATATGTGTGGATAGACGCACGAGCTCCTCATTACTGACTAGAGGCTCACCTTGGACATAATGCCGTACTATCTGACCCACTGGCGTATCTTCATAGCCTAAATATTGACCAAGAGACATATTTGCTTCGTTAGCAAGTGCTTTGGCCTGCGATACAGTGATTCCCATAAGTGCAGCATTATTACGGGCTCTAGGGTCCATTATTTGCATGTCCATATCCATTTCAGCTCTGAAGGCCTTGTCGAGGTCTGAAATGACTTTGAGCGAGGTGACCGATTGATTCTTCTGTGCTCCGAGCTGGGTAACTTGCTTCCCACTTTTTGCACCTGTGATCTTTTTCTTCTGTGCTTGCTTAATAATCTCCCGGTCATAGTCTGATTCGAGATTCATCGATATCTGGGATGGTTGCTCAAGAAAGGACTTAGCCCACTTTTTGGTTTTTTCATTATATACCGGCTTTGGCTCAGGCTTTTTGGGTGCAAAATGCGCCTTAACTTGGGCAGCCACATCTGCGTTAGTTTCCTCATCGGTCTTGTCATAAGGTCTCTTTGGAAGAGCCGGCGGGATGTCGACTATCTTCGCCGTTTGACCTTTCTTCGATGTGGGGCGCGGGGACCGTCGAACTTCCGTTTCTTCGACGAGGTAGTAGTATTGCATGGAGGCAGAGGCAGAGATCGAGTATTGCGCGGAGGCGGAGATCGATTTGATGTACTCCTGTTGCGGCGATCGTCAGCGGGGCAGGGTGGACTTGGAGGTTGGCGATAATCGGGTTGGGGTGGACTTGGAGGTTGAAGATATTTGATGCGGGGTGGACTTGGATACCTCGGAGTCGGTGGCCTTGGCGCCGAGCCTGGAAACTTGATGTACTTCATATTTCATAGAATGATGTTGCGCTTGACATCTCCTAGTTTCGGAAGGCCTTCAGGCATAGCGATTTCAATCTCTAGGTCCGCAAAATCCTCCACTATGTCATCCACCGTGACATGAGCATAGCCTGGTGGAATCGGAAGTGAATGGTGGAGTGCTCTAGGTAGACAAGGTAAAGCAGTGTCGATCGCCACCTTGAAGGACAGGTTGTTCATTGGCTGATGTAGCTCACATTGTGCCATATCTCTGACATCATCCACGGGGTAGTGAGGAGCCGGTGCATCATCCAGCAGTGCTTGATCATTAGCTCGGACCTCCGTGGAAGCCACGTTGTTTCTCCGCTGGCTAAGATCCAATGCAGGATCATCAAACCGCGGGTGAGTTAACGACGGCGGACTTTGGCTAATTTCATTCATGAGGTTCTTCAGATCAGATAGGTCCTGCTCTACCCTAGAGATCCGGTCTGCCTCCCAGTCCTTCTTTCTCTGACGGCTTCTGTAACTGGCATCGTACTGAGGAAACCCTTTCTTCCACGAGACACCGGCGCCATTGCCTCGTGTTCGTCCTCCCTTTTCAGGATTCCCTAGGGCGCGTGTCAGCTCGTCGTTCTCTCTCTCGGGACGGAACAATCCCAATTGAGCATCGTTCATTGCTTTAATAAGGTCTTGGGAGGGTTTTAGAATTTTGTCATGAAATAATGTCTTCCCTCTTTCTGGGTCCAAGGATCCCCCGTGCCCGTACCACCAGTGCTTTCATCTCTTGGGCCATCCATCTGTACCAGGAGTGACGCCTCTAGCCCTCATGTTCTTCTCCATAGTTTCCCACTTAGGGACGGCACTCTTGTAGCCAGCGGTCCCCATTTTATGATGGTATTTCTTGTTGGCAGCATTTAACGCGTTCTTTGCCGACTTTGCCTTTGCTTTATCAGATTTCTTGTACTATACAAAATCGGGCCACTGTTCTCTCAACTTCTCGTTTACTCCTTTGAAGTCCGGAGTTTTCTTTTTCGCGACATATTTCGCGTATAAACATTTCTTTTGGTTCCGGTACAAATCAGCCATCTTGCTCAGAGCCACTCCTTCACTTTATCTCTATTTTCAAGCCCCCCGACCTTGGGCTAATTATAGGGTTCACAGCATAGAAAACAAAAAATTTCCTACGATGTGAACTATGTACCAAGATCTATCTATTACATACAAACAACGGGCGGATGTATATCCGTAGAGAACATACCCTTGAAGATCGACAAAGCTTAACGAGTTCACTCGTGGTTGATGTAGACGATCTCTTGCCGATCTCAAGATCGAGAGGAAGTCCTAGCGCCGCAAATCAGCAGCGCATCCGTGCTCGCACACACGTTTGAGGCACCGAGCAACCTCCGCCTCCTCGCTCCAGCGATGTAGCGGAAGCACAACTCTTTCTTGCCGAATAGCCACCGGGAACATGTATCTCGCTAGTCCGAGACCATGGGGGATAAATTCTAGAGGGGGAGAGAGATCCTTCACGAGGAGGTGTGAGTGAGAAGTGAGAGGTGGGGCTCCTTTTATAGGAGGAGGGGGAACCCCAAGGGGGTGGCCGGCGCATGGGGGTTGCCCCCTTGCCCTCCCCTCTTCATGTGGGTGGACACTCCACTCACAAAAATCCATTCATATGCCTCCACTCAAAATCCCACTCAAACTTGACATTAAATTTCCACCAAATTTAATGCAAAAACTCATTAAATAAAACTCTTTTATTTTATTCAGAATTTTTTCAATTACTTTAATGACAAAAAATCAAAAATAACCTCTTGCTAGAATTCTATTTCACATGCATAACCACTTTATGCAATTTCACCCGAAAACCTGTTTCGGTATCTAGTGAAATAAATTCCTGCGCTTGTTCATTCTTTCGGCATGAAACTTTTGCTCCAATTGGATGTCGGTGTCTCTTAAGTGTGTCACCCTACGGTTCGTGAATAATGTGGACATGATCGAGACCCCTCTCGGATGAATAATCAGAAGCGGGATCTGGAGACCCATACTGACTCCCACACATTCAACGATGACTTTCTTGTGATCGTCGGAACCTTTTACGCTAGTATCTTAATCCCTTTGTTTCAAGATATATTACATGTCCGAGATTCGATCATCGGTATCTCCATACCTAGTTTGATCTCGTTACTGACATGCACTCTTTTCTCGTTCCCGTGATATAACATTCTAGTGATCAAATCACTTGCTTGCAAGCTAATCAATGTGATATCACCGAGAGGGCCCATAGTATATCTATCCATCATCGGGATGAACAAATTCCACTCTCGATCCATGAGCATCAACATAACACTTTATTAGTTCTGAATCCATCTTTATAATCACCCTGTTACGGTGTGACGTTTGATGTTATCAAGAAACTCTTCCGGTGTTAGTGATTGACATGATCTCATGGTCTAAGGATTAGGATCACTTCGTAAGTTGTTATAGCAATATAAACTTAATGACTTTGATCGTAATGCTATACTTCGGATGAATGTTCATCACACCATTACACTAATGTTGTGATCCCGTTATTAACAACATCCAATGTCCATGATCAGGAAACCTTGATCATCTTGTTAATCAATGAGCTAGTTTATGAGAGAGGCATAACTAGGAACTTTTTGTTTGTTTATTAAACACACATGTATTAATGTTTCCGTATTAATACAATTATAGCATGCAAAATAAAAATCTATCATATACTTGGAATACACATAATAAACACTTTATTATTGCCACTCAGGGCATATTCCCTTCAGTAATACCATCTACCTCAAATTCTTCATACTCTGGAGGTAGTATGAAATGCGCTATGAGCTTCTGCCAAAAGTCATCTTTGGCATCATCGGTGACATAGCTAGATTCTTCACCGGATTTCTTTGACTGATTCCATTCTTGGATGGTGATCGGCAGATTGTCCCTAACAAGCACCCCGCATTTATTTATAAACATCATCCGGTGCTTCTCTGGAGCAATCGGTTCACCATCATCATCTATTTCTTTGATGGTGAACCTCTGATTACCATCCAACTTTTTGTTCGGCCCTCGTTTCGTTTGAGTTGTCGATTGCTTCGATCCGGTGGGCTAAAAGAAGAAGAGAGAGTGATTAATATATATCTAGATCAGTTAATGAATAGAGGTAACATGAGACTTTATATATATATATATATGTACCTCGCCGGATCCTGTCGAGGGGCCATCATTATTGTTGTTATTTGTTTGCCCTTCGTCCATCTGGTCTTCCCCTTGGTACATTAGGTTTTCCTCTAGTCCATCACCGGATGGATTCAGATATGAGGATATCTCTTCCTTGAGCAAAATATCTTCGCCGGTAGTAATATTAAGAGGAATTTCACCTCTTATCATGCCCTGAAGAAAACCTTCACCGATGCGACCAGGATCTTCGGATGGATCTATGACTAATTATCTATAAAAAAAGAGTTAAATAGGTTAGAAAAAACAATAATCCTAATAACTAAAACAAAAAACAATAACCCTAATATTATTTGCGGTAAAACAATAATCTTAATAACTAAAACAAAAAAAACCCTAATATAAAAAAACTATAGAAAAAACTATAACAAAAAACCCTAATAATCCTAATTATAATAATCCTAACTATAACAAAACTATAAAAAACTATAGAAAAAACTATAACAAAAAACCCAAATAATCCTTTTTATAATAATCCTAACCCTAGCTAACAATATAATCCTAAATATAATCCTAACAATAATCTTAATTCTAACACTCTAGCTAATTATAATCCTATAATTAATCCTAACCCTAGCTAACAATATAATCTTGATCCTAATTAGTAAGAAAAACTATAATTAATTCTAAATAAAACAAAAACTATAATCCTAAAACAAAAACTATAATCCTAACACTATAGATAACTAATAATTACAAAAAAAACATCCAACGGCCGCCCGTACCCCTCCCTCGCGAGCACACCGATCGAAGACGCAGCGGCAGCACGTGACGGCGCGCGGCACGCGGCACGGCGAGGCGGCGAGGCGCGCGGCGCGCGGCGGCATGAGAGAAGGCGCGGCGGCACGAGATAAGGCTAGCGGCGAGGCGGCGCGCGGTAGAGCGACGGCACGCCGGAGCATGCACGGCGGAGCGGCACGGCGGCGGCGGACAGCACCTCCCCTGCATTGCGTTGCGTCGTCGCTTGTGAGTGCTTCGTCTTCGTCTTCGTCGAGGAATGCCAAGTGCTGGTGGGAAGCACCGGCCTCCCCTGGCGCAAAATATATAGTCACCACCCCTTTAGTCCCGGGCTATGCCACAGGACGGGAATAAAGAGTCTTTAGTCGCGGGTCGTGGCTTAACCCGCGACCAAAGACCCCCCCTTTAGTCGTGGGTTAAGCCACGGCCCGGGACTAAAGGGTTTTTTCGGCCGCTTCGTTTTTGCGCGCGCAGGCACCCTTTAGTCCCGGGTCCAGCCACGACCCGCGACTAATTGTTTTTTGTAAATTTTCTTTTTTTTAATTCAAATCAAATATAAAACTTTGGAAAATCATATCTTTTATTGTAATAATCCAAATAAAACAAATAATATGTCTATTATTATCAAAAAAATATAAAGAATTTTAATATAATATCCATTTATCTGTTTGCATCATTTATAAATTATTTCATTTGTAAATTTTCTTTTTTTAATTCAAATCAAATATAAAACTTTGGAAAATCTTATATTTTATTGTAATAATCCAAATAAAACAAATAATATGTCTATTATTATCAGAAAAATATAAAGAATCTTAATATAATATCCATTTATCTGTTTGCATTATTTATAAATTATTTCATTCGTAAATTTTCTTTTTTTAATTCAAATAAAATATAAAATTTTGGAAAATCATATCTTTTATTGTAATAATCCAAATAAAACAAATAATATGTCTATTATTATCAGAAAAATATAAAGAATCTTAATATAATATCAATTTATCTCTTTGCATCATTTATAAATTATTTTTGTGGTATATATTTTTTTAATTCAAATCAAATATAAAACTTTGGAAAATCATATCTTTTATTGTAATAATCCAAATAAAACAAATAATATGTCTATTATTATTAGAAAATATAAAGAATCTTAAGATAATATCCATTTATCTGTTTGCATCATTTATAAATTATTTCATTTGTAAATTTTCTTTTTTTAATTCAAATCAAAAATAAAAACTTTGGAAAATCATATCTTTTATTGTAATAATCCAAATAAAACAAATAATATGTCTATTATTATTAGAAAATATAAAGAATCTTAATATAATATCCATTTAGTCCCGATTGTATCACAAACTGGAACTAAAGATATTTCCCGCCATTTCCCACCGCTTCCCGCCAAGTTTTCCCGCCCTTTCCCTTCTACGAGAGATTTTAGTCCCGGATGTAGTCACTAGCCGGGTCTAAAGATATTTCCCGCCATTTCCCAAAGCTTCACGCCAAGTTTTACCTCCCTTTCCCTCTATATCTAGGGCGATTGCGCCATGGCTATCCACACATCCACACCTTCCTCTCTTAGAATAGTGGACAACACCTACTGGGCCATTCTGACCCTCGAGGAGACCGAGGAGCTATGCGCCTCCAACTACCCTTGTCCGCCGGGCTACCGGCCTCCCGTCGGCTGGATGCTGAGCGCTGGAGGGGTTCATGTCCCTCCTGTCCCTCAAGGTTCCGCACGCCAGGCGGCCATCACAAACCACTTCTACCACGAGCTCACGCCGGAGCAGCGGATGGATCCCCAGTGGGATCCCAACAACTACGACACCTGTAATTCCTTCTTCGCTATTAGGCGGGAAAGGGAGCTCGCCAGGTACGAGAGTGATGGCCCGCCACCGGTGAACCACAACGAATCTGACTGTCGTCTGTGGTGGGCGAACCGTACTATCATCGGAGTGATGCGCTACATCACCGGGGGAGACCATCCTCGCCTGCGGTGCCCACGACTCCACCCGTGACAGAGCCACAAAAAGGCCCCACACCGGCCCAGCGATAGCGGCATCATCTTCTAGGAGACCCCTCCCCCGCCTGCCGTGAATCCGAGGCTGGAATGGCCCCTGGTATATGCCATGGATGGGCTGAGGATCCCCGAAGTGGCAGGTGACGATGACGATGATGATGAGGATGACGAAGAAGACCCTGAAGCTGCGTACTATAGGAATAGGCATGATTATGACTAAAGGGGGCGGCTTTAGTCCTGAGTGTTAGCTAGTCCCGGTTTGGCCCGGTTTTTAATATTAATAAATGTCTTAAGTGTTACCTAAATATGAAGATGTTGTATTTAGAGGAAAAGGCCTATAAATAGAGCAGGCTGGATCGAGCAGCCTATAAATAGAGGGAAATGCCTATAAAGAGAGGGTTCATCTTTAGTCCCGGTTGGAGAAACCAATCGCGACTGAAGGGATTGCGGCAGACTGGGCCAGGCAACACTAATAATAGGTGTGAGTGTCGACATTATGTCGTGCGGCTTGTACCTTGTCCCAGATGGTGTCACCAAACGGGACTAAAGATGAATCTTTAGTCCCGGTTGGAGACACCAACCGGGACAAAACAGGAGTCAGCACTAATAATAGGGGTGAGTGTCGACATTATGTCGTGAGTGTCGACATTATGCCGAGCTGCTTGTACTATAAATATCCATCCTTCTGAGTCCAGTCCTCCAGCCAGTTTGAGGCGTCTCCAAGATGGATTCCGAGAGCAGGGACACCACTACGGCCAGTTTCAGGGAGATGCCGCCGGAGCCCAGTCCTCCGGCATCTCCGAGAAACTGGTCATAGAGGCACTCCCTAATATGTGAAATTAGTTAGCTCCCAGGCGTATTGATCTAGTTAGAGAAGTTACAAGCTGCAAGATGGTTTTCGAGAGCAGGGACACCACTATGGCCAGTTTTAGGGAGATGCCGCTGGAGCCTAGTCCTCCGGCATCTCCAAGAAACTGGTCATAGAGGCAATCCCTAATATGTGACCTCACGCGTTTGGAGATCAGATCTTAATGGTAAGTATGAATCGGGACTAAAGGCCCTCCTTTAGTCCCAGTCCAGCCACAAAACGGGACTAACACACTCAAGATTGTTTGCAGACAACACTATAAAAATGGACACATGGAGCATCTTCACTCATAAAATGTTACAATTATTACATATCATTTCTTCGCGTGTGTTCCTTTATGATCCCGTCATATCCATGGAGCATATTCATTCATTAACATGATGCTTGGGTCATCCTTCAGCGCGAGGGGCGGAATTTCATGAAACTTATCACAATCTTCTGACATGTCTCTCTTGTCCTCCACTCCCACGATGTTTCTTTTTCCTGAAAGAACTATGTGGCGCTTTGGCTCATTGTCTGATGTATTATTTTTCTTATTTTTTATTTTTCTAGGTTTGGTAGACATGTCCTTCACATAGAAAACCCGAGCCACATCATTGGCTAGGATGAATGGTTCGTCTAATTACCCAAGATTGTTGAGATCCAACGATGTCATTCCGTATTTCTTGTCTACCTCAACCCCTTCTCTTGTAAGCTTGACCCATTTGCACCGAAACAAGGGGACCTTAAAAGTAGGTCCATATTCAAGTTCCCATGTCTCCTCTATGTAACCATAATATGTGGTCTTTGACCCATTGTTGTCTATTGCATCAAAGCGGACACCACTGTTTTGGTTGGTGCTCTTTTTATCTTGGGCTATCGTGTAAAATGTATACCCATTTATCTCGTACCCTTGGAAAGTTGATATAGTCGAAGATGGTGACCTAGACAACAAGTATAGCTGATCTCCAAGAGTGTTGTTTTTGATGAGATGTTGCAACCAACCGCCGAAACTCTTCATGTGTTCATCTCTAATCCAAGAGTCATGCTTTCCAGGGTTGTTGGAGCGTAAGATTTTCTTCTGTTCCTCGATATATGGGGCTGCCAAGATAGATTTCAGTAGAACGGTGTAATGTTCTTCGGTGTAAGAATGTTCGTCCCTACATATTATTGATTTCCTTCCTGGAGTACCCTTTCCACTCAGTCTCCCCTCATACCACGATTGAGGAAGACCAATCGGCCTAAGGTCAGGAACGAAGTCAACACAAAATTCAATGACCTCCTCTGTTCCATAGCCCTTGGAGATGCTTCCTTCTGGCCTAGCACGGTTATGAACATATTTCTTTAAGATTCCCATGAACCTCTCAAAGGGAAACATATTGTGTAGAAATATAGGACCGAGAATGGAAATCTCTTCGACTAGGTGAACCAGTAGGTGCGTCATAATATTGAAGAATGATGGTGGGAACACCAACTCAAAACTAGCAAGACATTGGACCACATCATTCTGTAACCATGGTAGATCTTCAGGATTGATTATCTTCTGAGAGATTGCATTGAGAAATGCACATAGCTTCACAATGGGTACTCGAACATTATCTGGTAGAAGCCCCCTCAATGCAATCGGAAGCATCTGCGTCATAATCATGTGGCAGTCATGAGACTTTAGGTTTTGGAACTTTTTTCTACCATATTTATTATTCCCTTTATATTCGACGAGAAGCCAGACGGGACCTTAATACTGCTTAGGCATTCAAAAAATATTTCCTTCTCTTGTTTGGTAAGAGCGTAGCTGGCATGACCTTGAAACCATTCTGGATGCAGGCCATCTGGGTCTTTAATACGTTGATGGTCCTTTCGTGCTTCCGGTGTATCTTTTGTCTTCCCATACACGCCCAAGAAGCCTAGTAGGTTCACGCAAAGATTCTTCGTCACATGCATCACATCGATTGCAGAGCGGACCTCTAAGAATTTCCAATATGGTAGCTCCCAAAATATAGATTTCTTCTTCCACATGGGTGTGTGTCCTTCAGCGTCCTTCGGAACAGATTTCCTCCAGGACCCTTTCCAAAGGTTACCATTTGATCCAAATCTTTCACCATATCAAATATATCAGCACCAGTACGCTCCTTAGGCTTCGTCTGGTGACATGCTAGACCGTTGAAATGCTTGCCTTTCTTTCTTATGGGATGCTTGGCCAAAACAAATCGACGATACTCATTGTATACATTCTTCTTACAATGTTCCAAATATATACTTTCAGTCTCATCTAAACAGTGTGTGCAGGCATTGTATCCCTTGTTTGACTGTCCTGAAAGGTTACTAAGAGCAGGCCAATCATTGATTGTTACGGAAAGCAATGCTTGGAGGTTAAATTCTTCCTGCTTGTGCTCATCCCACACGCGTATCCCGGGTTCATGCCACAACTGTAAAAGTTCTTCCACTAATGGACTAAGGTACACATAAATGTCATTGCCGGGTTGCTTCGGACCTTAGATCAACACTGGCATCATAATGAACTTCCGCTTCATGCACAACCAAGGAGGAAGGTTATATATGCATAGAGTCACGGGCCAGGTGGTTTGACAGGAGATCTGCTCCCCAAAGGGATTCATGCCATCTGTACTTAGACCAAACCTTAAACTCCTTGCGTCATCTGCAAAGTCTGGGTACTTTCTATCGATTTTTCTCCATTGCGACCCATCAGCGGGGTGTCTCAACATCCCGTCCGACTTACATTCCTCTTTATGCCATCGCAACAACTTGGCGTGCTCTTTGTTTCTGATTAAGCGTTTCAACCGTGGTATTATAGGATCATACCACATCACCTTGGCAGGAACCCTCTTCCGGGGAGCTTGCCCTCAACGTCACCAGGGTCATCTCGTCTATTCTTATACCGAAGTGGAGTGCATACCGGGCATGCATCCAAATTCTCATACTCCTCACCGCGGTAGAGGATGTAGTCATTAGGGCATGCATGTATCTTCTGAACCTCTAACCCTAGAGGGCAGACAACCTTCTTTGCTTCGTACGTACTGGAGGAAAATACGTTATCTTTTGGAAGCATATTCTTCATCATTTTTAGCAACTTTTCAAATGAGGAGTCAGGTATAGCACACTCATCCTTCCATCGCAACAATTCCAGTGTGCTGCCCAGCTTTTTCAGACCATTTTCGCAATTTGGGTACAACAACTTTTTGTGATCCTCTAACATGTGATTGAACTTCTCCCTATCCTTTTCAGTTTCACAATCTCTTCGTATCGACAATGGTCCGACCAAGATCATCAGCGGGTTCATCATGTGTCTCTTCTTCATCCTCCCCTTCAGCATCCCCCATGGAAGTATCTCCGTACTCAGGGAAACCATGATAGTTGTCATCCTCCTCCTCTTCTTCATTGTCTTCCATTATAACCCCTCTATCTCTTTGCTTGGTCCAACAATTATAACTGGGCATGAAGCCGGACTTCAATAGGTGGCTATGAAGGGTTTTTGAGTCAGAGTAATCCTTCTGATTCCTACATCCATTACATGGACAGAATACAAAAGCATTGTGCTTGTTTGCATCAGCAACACGGATGAATTCATGCACGCCATTAATGAACTCGCCAGAGAGTCGGTCAGTACCGTATATCCATTCCCGGACCATCTGCATTATAGTAAAAGTATATCAAAAACCATTACAAAACATGATAAAATTATTACAAGTTATATTGAGAGCTTCTAGAGCATTAATTTTGAATTTTGAAAAATTTACATGCACCAATTTGTGAATTGGAGAAAACAATCAACATGATAAGTGTGGAGTTTTTTATTATTGTTCTATCAGTGAAAACCTCATTCCATTCTAACCTCTGAAACTCTAAAATTACACATTTCAATTTCCAATAACTATGTGCCTAATCAAAATTTGTTACACATATATATCAAAATCCTTCTAGCTACTTCTAGAGCATGCATGCATTGATCAATATCTCTATACTTATAGAGCATTATAGAGCTAAAGTAGTAATAAGAGATGAAAGAATGAAGTTCTAACCTTTTAAAACTTTGGATTTAGGTGTTGCAAACTAAATCTTGAGAAAAAAATGGCATGAACTCTCTTGCTTCTTTGAGAAAAATGGCCACCATATGCTTTAGGGCAGCAGGACAGGAGGCAGAATATATAGTGGTGGACAACTAGTCCCGGGCCATGATATGACCCGGGACTAATAGTCCACGAAGGACCAGCTGGCCTGCTCTAGGTTATTATTCCCGGGCCGTATTACGGACCGGGACTAATGACCTGGTCCGGCCCGGGACTACTGCTCCCACTAGTCGCGGGCTGTGATAGGCAGGGACTGCTGGCCTTGTTCACATCGAACCGAAGATGGTTTTTCCAGTAGTGTGGGGCGGCACACCCGGGGACTGCCTCATCGCACCTGGGGACTACATCATCGAACCCGGGTACTGCCGTCAGCGAGCCTCCACCAGGCAAACCCCCTGACCCTCCAGAGTCAGTGGCCCGCGAGGAGATCAAGCTCATTATGCAGATGGTGTACGCCATCCGGGAAGCACCCGACTGGGCCAAACCATTCATTAACTTCTTGGCCAAGGGTGAACTGCCAAAAGAGGAAGTGGCGGCACGACAAGTGAGACAAAGGGAAAGCGCATACACAATCATCAATAAAAATCTGTACAAGCACAGTGTAGGGGAAACCTATCAACGATGCGTAAGCCAAGAGGAGGGAATCAAGCTCCTAGTGGACATACATCAGGGCGAGTGCGGTCATTACCCTTCGTCAAGGGCCATAGCAGCCAAGGATCTTTGTCATGGTTTTTATTGGCCAATAGCACTAAAGGACGCCGAGGAACTGGTCAAGGCATGCAATGGCCGCCAATGTTTTGGCCAGCTGAAGCACACGCCGTCCGCAGCACTCAAGACGATACCAATTACCTGGCCGTTTGCAGTCTGGGGGCTGGGCATGGTTGGACCATTCAAGATAGCTCGATCCGGTATGACGCACTTGCTCGTAGATGTGGACAAATTCACCAAGTGGATCGAGGCGAAGCCCATAAAGAAGCTGGACGGGGCAACAATGATCAAGTTCTTCATGGACATCATCATACGATTCGGCTACCCACACAACATCATCACAGACAACGACACCAACTTCGCCAAGGGAGTCTTCACTCGCTTCTGTGGAGAAAAGGGAATCCGCTTGGACCTAGCTTAGGTCGCAGACCCTCAGTCAATAGGGTAGTGTGAGTGCGATAACGGCCTGGTTCTAGCCGGAATCAAACCAAGACTGATCGAGCCACTCGTCAGGTCCCCCAGATGTTGGATAGAGGAACTGCCAGCCGTGCTATGGAGCCTACGCACCACCCCCAACTGCTCAACCGGCTTCACGCCGTTCTGCCTTGTCTACGGTGAAGAGGCAGTCCTTCCTACTGACATCTAGTTCGACGCACCCCGCAAGCAGCTCTACACGGAACAAGATGCCAATGAAGCGCATGAAGACAGCATGGACCTGCTCGAGGAGGCACATGAGCTGGCCTTCTACCAGCAGGACCTGCGCCGCTACCAAGCCAATCGGATCCGGCCCACCTCTTTCAGTGAGGGCGATCTAGTGATGCGCCTGGTCCAAAGCATGAAGGGAATGCACAAGCTATCTCCGCCTTGGGAGGGGCCATTCATCATCAGCCGAGTGCTGCACGATGACTCGTACTACCTTATCGATGCTCAGCAGCTGGTGAAAAACAAGGCAGATCGCTCTGACGAGGAGACCGAGTGCCCACGGAGTGCATGTATCTTACTTTCATGTAATAAATGAAGAAGCTTGTGAGCCTTGGCATAGCCCCGAGGACTCCATCCCAATTTGCGCATCACCCCTCTCACCAAACTGGCTCCAGCAATCTCTACAACGAGGTTGCCGGCTGGCCCGGATGCCTACGATTTCTACAGACAGTTAAGTATTGTACGCGGTACCTAGAGCCCACTCTTCGTTTCCGGCTTTAGACCGCAAGTCGGCTATCCACCTGGCAAGAGAAAAAGCTTGAAGTCCCCCTTACATGAAACCACCCAAAGAGAAGACCAGGGCGCCCGGACGATCCGTCTACAGCCGCTCGAGATAATACAATAACAACACCCCGAAGTATCGCGAGGTACGCCAACCTAGCTACCCCTTGATGACCCACAAGTGTAGGGGATCGCAACAGTCTTCGTGGCTAGTATTACCAAATTTATTGATTCGACACAAGGGGAGCCAAAGAATACTTGCAAGCCTTAACAACTGAGTTGTCAATTCAGCTGCACCTGGAAATAGTTCTTGCTCACAGTAGCAACAGTTTGCTAGTAGCAACATCAAAACAACAGCAACAGTGGAACCAGAGCAATAGTATCAGTAACAGTATAAAATGGGATTCGAGTGCGGTAAGAATAGGGATGGATGGACGGGCGTTGCATGGACGAGTCTAAACATGTAACTTCAAGATCTAGGGCATTGCAGATAAATAATAACAAGCATCCAAGTACTAAACACTCCTAGGCATGTGCTCCAAATATAGTCATACGTGCTCGCAATGAGAACTTGCACAACATCTTCTGTCCAGCCAGCCCGTCGCAGCGGGGCCTCTAGGGAACTACTGGCAATTAAGGTGCTCCTTTTAATAGAGCACCGGAAGCATAAACACTCCATGAACACATGTGATCCTCACACCACAGCCACCCCCTCCGGTTGTCCCAATTATTGTCACTTTGGGTCCTTTGGATCCGGACAATGATATATGTACACAACTTGCAGATAAGATCACAAACAATACTATCATAATGATTCAACAATAAGTTCAGATCTTAGATCATGGCACTCGGGCCCTAGCGACAAGAATTAAGCACAACAAGTTGCAAAAAATTCAAATAGCACTAATAGAGATACTAGGCACTATGCCCTAACAGATCTTATTCGATTACATGATAGAACTCATTCAATCCCTACCATCCCCAAGCCTAAAGAGGGGTATTACTCACTCATTGATGAGGGAAAGATCAGTGGTTGATGGAGATGCGTTTGTGATGACGATGGCAATGATCCTCTCCAAATCCCCCGTCCCGGCAGGGTCCTAGAACGGAGTTTATCCGAATCTCTGTTTCTGGTGGCAGCGGCATAGCGGAACTCTTTCTAGAAAACTATAGAACCCCCCTCGGTTTTTAGGTCGAAAGGCAACTTATAGGCGCAGAGGGAGGCCGAGGGGGTGCCTAGGGTGACTGCACCCCCCTAGGTGAGGCTAGTGGTAGGCCCCCGCCTGGCAGGGGTGTGGGCCCCCCAGGCCCCTTCTCCATCTCATCTTCTGGCTTCGTGGATCTTCTAGTGAAATATAATGTTTGGCATATTTTACGGGATTTTTCCTGATAGTTGATTTTCTGCACAAAAACTAGACACCAAGGTAATTCTACTGAAAACAGCGTCAGTCTGTGTTAATATATCCAAATCACATAAGGTTAGAGGAGAAACAATAGCAAAGTGTTCAAGAAAGTAGATACGTTTTGGACGTATCAACTCCCCCAAGCTTAGCTTATTGCTTGTCCTCAAGCAATTCAGTTGAAAACTGAGTGCGATAAAAGAACTTTCACGAACACTTTGCTTCATATGATGTATATATTCTCAGCACAGGAGTAGATTCTTAGACAATTCATAATAAGAAGCATGCAACTAAGTCTACTCAATAGTCATTGCAAGCTATGAAGAGAAACCAACTCAAATAATAATAAGTAGCAGGAAACATAAACATAAGCAACATTGCAATGCTCATAATAAGGTATGATAGAGAGGTATCTCTCTTGCCTTTGTTTGAAGAGCACAATATAAATGCCAAGGCACCTCTGAAGTTCAAGTGAAGACTAGAGATAAAGATATCAGAGATTCGAGCATCAAAGTCATGACATAATTAACCAAGTTTTGAAACAAACACAGGAATGACAACTATGCTCTCAAGAAGGTGCTCATAGAATAGGTGGTGACTCAACAAGGTTGTGAAAAGGTTTTGAAAAGTTTGAAAGGCTTCCCAATGCTGAAAGAAAGGTAATCATTAGCTTTGAGCTCTCATTGCCCCTATCATAGACATCTTTATGTGGTTAAGGTCAAAGTGAGGTCCACTCTGAATCATATGCTTGACAGACCATAAACTGGAAATCCCAAGTCCCTTGAGAACGAGGGCCACACCGCATGCTACTCAACTTTGGTTACCTGTAACTTCTTATCATTGTAAATAAATGCATATCATAGAGAACCGCCAACGGGGTACCCCTTGCACATGATACAGGAGCTATCCCGTGATCCAAATGACAAGGCAAGCAGACAATGAGCATCTCAGCGATCTTTTTATTTACTATGTGTATAGCTTTTTATTGAGGATGCTTCATAAATGCTCATTATGGTGATGCTGCAAGTTTCCACCATGATTAGGCATGGCTTAGGCTAGCGGCCCAGGCGTTTCTCTAACACAATGTATAAACTCCATGAACTCACAAGTCCCCCTTTTATTTCACATCGACGACATCCGCAAACAAAAGAAAAAGGTATCAACTGGATATAAATATCCAAAAAGTGTTGAAAGCGTTACCCGTGACAGCACGGTTCTGCTGACTCCCAACATATAATTTGCAAGCATATAACTTTCATGGACTGGTCACAATGGTTCAGAATTATTAAGTGCACGGAATAAAGTGTGCCATCAAGTTCGTGAGAGCTTTACTAACTAACTTTCTCAAAACAGACAAACATTTTATATTGGTTTTGGGGAGTTGGAAGCATAGGTAGAGCACATACTCAGTGCACGTGAAGGCTAGCAATCAAGAGGGGGCGAGAAACAAGAGAGCAATAGATGTCATAATCATGATTGCAACAAAACAGGACTAATTATGGCATGAAAGTGATACAAGAACTCTTAGGCAAAATAAATCATCGAGGCTTACTGACTATTGATTAGTCATATGCATGCGTGAGCATGTGCCAAGTCGATTCACATGAATAGTCAGAGGAGGATACCACAATATCATACCAAAGTATGAATAAAACAATGCAAGCAAACATTCATATGACATGCTACAAACTATTAGCAAGCTGGAGCGAATCACAGGCAAGCAAGAACTACTAAGCATCCATAATGACATACACCTTACACAAACAGGCTAAGCATGCTCAAAATAATGACTATATGTACAAAAATGAAAACAAATAGAGTTTTTTACCAGCCTCTTACCACTCCTCAAGTTGTCTTAATCTTCATTATTTCCCTTCACTTGTGTGACTTGAATAATAACATGAAACCAAACTCCAGTGAGGACGGCTGAACCCTGCAAAGAACTCACAAAACCAAAGAAGAACAACAAATATTTTTGGTGTTTTTGATTTTTTTTAAAGAAAGAAAACTAAGCAAAACAAAACAAAACCAAACAAATCAAAAGAAAACTAAAAACAAAAACTAAGACGCTCCAAGAATAACACAACTGTACATAAAACAATAAAAACGAAGTGTCTAGAAAGACCTGAGATTTTTATTGATGAAGAAGGGGATGCCTTGGGCAACCCCAAGCTTTGACGCTTGTACATCTTAAATATTTCTTGGGGTGACACGGGGTTCCGCCCCCCCCCCAAGCTTGAGCTTTTGTCCATTCATCATCTCATTACATCATTCTCTCTCTACACCTGAAATTTTTCCGTCATACAAAACTTCACACAATCTTCATTAGCAACATTAGTGTATTCAAAAGATAATTGACCTTCGAGTTTAGCGTTGAAAAATAAAAAAAATTACTAAAAACACAAGCTATTGTAGAAACTCCTTCAAATAGCTCAATTCCCCAAAAAATAATTCAAAAAGGAAACAATAAGAAGCAAATGCAAATAATGGCAGAAATCTGTCAAAACAGACCAGCAGGATGAAACCGATTTTTTCGAAAATCTTATGTTGTTCAAATCAAAAAGTGTTGAACTAACGAAAGTTAGGTAACATACCGGGGGATTTATTCGTAAATTTTCATCTCAAACTGACTTACAGAGACTCCTCATGAATGTTTATGGTGGAGGACAGAAATCTGTTTCGGGACAGCAACTCCCCAAATCTTACTTCTCTCACATTAGAGGTAATTCTTGGTACGAAAAAAAAACAAAAAGGATAAGGAGAGGTCATTACTAAATTAATAACTTCCAAGACTCAAGGAAACTCTTGGGTTATCTCCCAAAAAGTACTTTTCTTTAACACCTTTAAGTTAGGCACAATGAAGAGCAAAGATTGAAAAGGAGAAAAATAAAAGTGAGCAAGTATAACCACAGTGAAAACATTATTTTGTTCATTAAAATCCTTTTGTTAACAAGGTTGATCAAGTCTTTTTTATTATGTTAACTCAAGCTTGATATCAATTGTCCCAATCATAATAGTTTCAAAATTTTCTTGTGGAATGGACAATATATTTCTCCAACCTTGGTGCTCTCAATATTTTCAATGTAATTCAGGCAATAGCTCTCAGCAACCTTCTTGGGGAAATAGAACGTATGCTCTTTGTCATTGATATTGAATGTTACTTTTCCTTGATTACAATTGATGGCAGCACCTGTAGTGTTAAGAAAAGGTCTCCCAAGAATAATAGATATATTATCATCTGCAGGCATTTCAAACACAACAAAATCAGTTAGAACCAAGCAATTATGAGCAACCTGAACACGAACATCCTCACATATACCAACAGTAATAGTAGTTGGCTTATCAGCCATTTGCAAAGATATATCAGTTGGTATCAACTTTTCTAGCTGGAGTCTCTTATAGAGAGAAAAAGGCATAAGACTAACTCCAGCTCCCAAATCACATAAAGCAGTTCTAACATAATTATTCTTAATAGAGCAAGGAATAGTTGGTATACCTGGACCACCAAGTTTCTTTGGAACCTTACCATTGAAGGAGTAATTAGTAAGCAAAGTAGAAATCTCCTCATTAGAAATCTTCCTTTTATTAGAGACAATATGCTTCATATACTTTGAATAAGGAGGCAAATTAATAGCATCAGTCAAAGGAATTTGCAAAAATAAAGGCTTCATCCACTCACAAAACTTGTTGTAGTGTTTTTCCTCCTTTGACTTGTGTTTCTTAACTGGAAAAGGCATAGGTTTCTGCACCCAAGGTTCTCTCTCTTTACCATGTTTATTAGCAATAAAATCTTCCTTAGTGTACCTAGTGTTCTTAGTGTGCTTCTCAGGTTCTTCCTCAACTTCTCCCTCAGGAGCATCATTTTTATCATTACCACTCTCAGTTTCAGCATCAGAGACAGATATACTATTAGGATCTACAATAGGTTCAAGTGGTTCTTCAACTATTCTATGTTTCTTTTTCTTTCTCTTACGGGGACTACCACTATCTTCACCTTGTTGGGAATCCTGCTCTATTATTTTAGGGTGTCCTTCAGGATATAAGGGATCCTGAGTAGCTATACCACTCCTAGTTCTAATTCGATAAGCATGTTTATCTCCTGAAGCATTAACTAGCATATCCTTTTGTACTTTAGCAAGTTGATCAAGTTGGGTTTGAACCATTTGAAAATGTTTACAAAGCATTTTAATATCATCTGAAGTTCTTTCCACAATATCTTTCAACTCTTTAATTGCCCTAGAGTTTTCCAATAAATGATTCTGAACTTTTTTATTAAAATTACCTTGCTTAGCAATAAAATGTGTCAAGTTTCTCTAAGCATTGATTAGGAGGCTTACTATAGGGAATATCACCTTCATCAAAGTGGAGAGACTATACCTCAATAGTAGATAAGTGGGGAATTGGCTTACATAATTCTTCTATAGGAGGTAGATTCTTCACATCTTCAGCTCTAAGACATCTCTCCTTTAGACACTTCTTAGCTTCCTTCATCACTTCATCATTTAAGGCAATAACTCCTCTTTTCTTTGGTGTTGGTGTTGGAACTGGTTCAGGCACAACTGGTTCAGGAGTAATAGGCTCAGGTGTATTTAGCTCAGTTGAAGTCCAATCATCATAATTCTTGCTTATTTTAGCCATTAATTCTTCAGCATCTGTAGGAGTTCTTTTACTGAAAATACAATCAGCCATTATAATAAATATCAAGAAGCTCATTCTTAGGTAATGGACATCCAGGATGTGCATGAATCAAGGCACAGAACCATGTCCATCACTCAGGCAATTTCTCTTCTTCTCCATGTTTAAAATGAAAAAGTCTCTGCAAAGCAGCATGTCTAGCACTGGGAGGAAAATATTTCTGGAAGAAAGAAGCAATCAAACAATCAGGGCTATCAATGGAACCAGAAGGTAATCTATTAAACCAAGCCCTAGCTTCTCCTTTTAGTGAAAAAGGGAAAATCTTAGTAACAAAGTACTTGCGCATCTTAAAATCATTAGAGAATAAAGCACTAATAGTAGAAAGCTCATTCATATGAGCCACATCACTCTCATTTTCAGTCCCACAAAAAGGTTCTTTCTCAACAATATCTAAATAAGATAAATCAAGAGAGAAATCATAATATTTATCTTTAATATCTATGGGAGAGGTGGCAAACTTAGTATCAGAGGTCGGCTTAGGAATAATGGTGTGTCTAGCAAGGAGACTCTTAATAGCACTAGTACCATGTGTGTTTCGGCACTCTTCAACAAATTCATCAGTGAACTCAATGTAACCATCATTAATATGATAAATCTCACTAGACTCAGGTAAGCTAACAGGTGTAACAGTGTCTTCACTAGGAGTTTTAGTATTTCCTAGATTAGCTATAGTATCTTCTAGAAAAGGACCTAATGAACCGCTCGCATCAAGCACAGTAGAAGTAACATCATGAGTGTCAAAAGCAGTTTCAGATTCAGCAGTAGTAGCAGAGTGTGTAGCATGAGTATGTGGTGGTGGTGTAACAAGATTACTTATAACAGACGGTGAATCATAAGCAGCAGAAGTGCAGTGGATGGTAAAATAGGGAACTTTCCATCACGAGACTTCCCCATGATGAAAGGAGTAGCAGTGAACAATAATAGATCCAAGTGAACTTACAAATAAAGCTATGCTCCCCGGCAACGGCGCCAGAAAATTGTCTTGATGACCCACAAGTGTAGGGGATCGCAACAGTCTTCGCGGGTAGTATTACCAAATTTATTGATTCGACACAAGGGGAGCCAAAGAATACTTGCAAGCCTTAACAACTGAGTTGTCAATTCAGCTGCACCTGGAAATAGTTCTTGCTCATAGAAGTTTATCAGTAGCAATAGTTTGCTAGTAGCACCATCAAAACAACAGCAATATTGGAACAAGAGCAATAGTATCAGTAACAGTAAAAAATGGGATTCGAGTGCGGTAGGCATAGGGATGGATGGACGGGCATTGCATGGACGAGTCTAAACACGTAACTTCAAGATCTAGGGCATTGCAGATAAATAATAAAAAGCATCCAAGTACTAAACAATCCTAGGCATGTGCTCCACATATAGTCATACGTGCTCGCAATGAGAACTTGCACAACATCTTCTGTCCAGCCAGCCCGTGGCAGCGGGGCCTCTAGGGAACTACTGGCAATTAAGGTGCTCCTTTTAATAGAGCACCGGAGCAAAGCATTAACACTCCGTGAACACATGTGATCCTCACACCACGGCCATCCCCTCCGGTTGTCCCAATTATTGTCACTTTGGGGCCTTTGGATCCGGACAATGATATGTGTACACAACTTGCAGATAAGATCACAAACAATACTATCATAATGATTCAATCATAAGTTCAGATCTGAGATCATGGCACTCGGGCCCTAGTGACAAGCGTTAAGCACAACAAGTTGCAACAAAGTCAAATAGCACTAATAGAGATACTAGGCACTATGCCCTAACATATTTTATTCGATTACATGATAGAACTCATCCAATCCCTACCATCCCAAAGCCTACAGCGGGGGATTACTAACTCATGGATGAGGGAAACATCGGTGGTTGATGTAGATGCGTTGGTGATGATGATGGCGATGATCCTCTCCAAATCCCCCGTCCCGCTAGGGTGCCAGAACGGAGTTCTGGATCCGAATATTCATTTCTGGTGGCGGCGGCGTAGCGGAACTATTTCTAGAAAACTATCGAACCCCCCTCGGTTTTTAGGTTGAAAGGCAACTTATAGGCACAAAGGGAGGTCGAGGGGGTGCCTCGGGAAGCTGTACCCCCCTAGGCGCGGCCAGTGGTGGGCTCGCGCCTGGCAGGGGTGTGGGACCCCCCAGGCCCCTTCTCCATCTCATCTTCTAGGTCCGTGGATCTTCTGGTGAAATATAATTTTTGGCATATTTTCCGTGATTTTTCCTGATAGTTGATTTTCTGCACAAAAACTAGACACCAAGGTAATTCTGCTGAAAACAGCGTTAGTCCGTGTTAGTTGTATCCAAATCACATAGGTTTAGAGGAGAAATAATAACAAAGTGTTCGAGAAAGTAGATACGTTTTGGACGTATCACCCCTTCGGTTCCGGCTGCAGACCGCAACCCGGCTAGCAACCGGCAAGGCCACAGCTCGAAAGGCCAATGCTTGCAGATAAAAGGAATAAGTTAATGGCCTAGTTCGAAAGGGCATCATTTTTCGTAATGACTCTTAGCCGTAAACGAGTACAGAAGTAATGAAACTAAGACAAGTGACGCTGTGTCTTGTGTTGCACGATCCACGAATTCGCAGGAAACAAGGTGGCAAAGAGCTTCGAGCCGGCTGGCTACCCCAGCCGGCCCAAACCTCGGGGACTACACCCAGTGGTCGCGCTCCTGCTGTTGGAATTATGCCCTAGAGGCAATAATAAAGATGTTATTATTATAATTCTTGTTCATGATAATGTTTATATTCCATGCTAGAATTTTATTAAGCGGAAACTTTAATACTTGTGTGGTTTGTGAACAATACCGTGTCCCTAGTACGCCTCTATGGACTAGCTCATTGATCAATGATGGTTAAGGTTTCCTAACCATAGACATGAGTTGTCAATTGATAATGAGATCATATCATTGGGAGAATGATATGGTGGCCAGACCCAAACTAAGCGAAGCAATTAGATCGTGTCATCGTGTTCGTCTTTGCGAAGCTTTTCTTATGTCAAATATTGTATTCCTTAGACCATGAGATAATACAACTCCCTGGTATCGGAAGAAACCTTTGAGGTCATCAAACGTCATCCTATGAGAGGGTGATCATAAAGGTGTCTCTCAGGTGATCGGAAAGTATCTGTTGGGTTGTATGTATCGAGATGGGATTTGTCCCTCCCAAGTTGGAGAGATATACTTCGGGCCCACTCGGTAATCGATATCAACACCTCTTGCAAGCATGTGGTTAAGGAGTTAGTCACAAAGTGATATCGGATTACGGAACGAGTAAAGTACTTGCTGTGAACGAGATTGAACTAGGTATGACGGTACCGACGATCGAATCTCGGGCAAGTAAAATATCGCGAGACGAAGAGAATATATATATGGGATTGATTGAATCCTGGCATCGTGGTTCATCCGATATGATCATCGATGAATGTGTGGGAGTCAATATGGGTTACCAGACCCCGCTGTTGATTATTGATAGAAGATCATGTCTGCATATTCTCGAACCCGCAGGGTCACACACTTAACGTGTCTCGATGCTAGGATAGATTGGATAATTGGTTTATGAGTTTTTGTTCGGAGTCTCGGATGGGATCCGGGACATCACGAGAGGTTCCGGAGTGGTCCGGAGAATAAGATTCATATAAGGAAGTGCAGTTTTTGGAGTTCGGAATTGTTCCGGATTAATCGGTATTGTACCGGAAGCTTCTAGAACCTTCCGGAAGTGGACCAACGTGGCCCCACCTTCCGGGAGGGGGCATGGGCCTATGAGGGAGTGCCTTGGCCGCATTGGGCCAGGGGCACAAGGCCCCATAGGGCCCAGCCGGCCAAGAGAGGTTTAAACTCTAGATAGAGCTTCTAGAAGGGGGGGTTTCCTTGCCCCCCACTCTTCCTCCTTGGGGCCACCGGCCTTGGCTTGGGGGAGGGGCTAGGGCTGCGCCCACCCCTCTATATATAGAGGGTTGGGGGCGCACCAACCCCCTACACCTTCCCCTCCAACCCTAGCCGCCCTGCTGCCCTCCTCTCTCCCTCCCGACTGTTTGTAGGCGAAGCCCTGCTGCAGAAATTCTCCACCATATACACCACGCCGTCGTGTTGTAGATCCAATCCATCTCTCCACCATACTTGCTGGTCCGAGGAAGGAGGAGACGTCGAGGTGATGCACGTGTGCATCTCACGGAGGCACCGCCACTTGTGGTGCTAGATCGGATCGGATCGCGAGGAGGAGAAGCGAGTACGACTACATCACCCACGTTCCGACGAACGTTCCGCTGTTCGAATCTTCAAGGGTATGAAGATCTAATCCAATCTCTCTCGTTGTTTGCATCTCCTAGATTAGATCTTGGCTTTCCCTCTATTCGCATCTGTAGAAAATTTTGATTTACTATGTCGAGAAACCCATCAGTGGTATCAGAGCTAGATCTATGCGTAGATGTTTTTCACGAGTAGAACGCAACATGGTTGTTGCGGGCATTGATGTTTTCTGTTGCAAGCCTCTTGTTTGTGTTCTTCTTATGGCGCGGGATAGTGATATTGAAGCGGTCCAGGCCAACCTTACGCGACGTCGTTCGCGAGACCGGCTCCGCACTTGACGTGTGGCTTGTTCCACACATGCGGCTGGTGGATGTCAGTTTCTCTCACTATAGTTGTCATGGGATTAACACCGGAGTTTGGAAACCGTAATATCACCATTGTGGCTTTCCGTAGGTAAGAATCGTTCTTAGCATCTACTCCCATAAGCCACGTAAAACATGCAACAACAAAGTAGAGGCGTCTAACTTGTTTTTGCAGGGAGTGTTTTCTGTGATATGGTATGGCCCAAGATGTGAGGTGTATAATGTATGGGACGATCATGTTTTGTAATGTTTCATGGCTTGCATGTCGATGAGTACACAACCGGCAGGAGCCATATGGTTGTCTTTATAATTGTGTATGACCTGCGAGTCAACTTCTTATACGCCATGTAATAGCTTTACTTTATCGCTAAGTAGTTAGCAATAGTTGTGGTTGCTATTCGTGGTGGAGGCAATCATGGTGGAGTGATGGAGATCATGCCGGCACGCACAAGATGGAGATCATTGCGTGAAGATTGGCTGTACCATGTCACATAAAGTTATATGCATGTGATGTTTATCCTTTTATGTATCTTATTATGCTTAGATCGCGACGGTAGCATTATATGATGATTCCTCACTTAAATATCAAGATAAAACTGTGTTCTCCCCAAGTATGCACCGTTGCGAAAGTTCGTCGTGTCCAAGCATCACGTGATGATCGGGTGCTATAGACTCTACGCTCACATACAACGGGTGGAAGCCAGTTTTGCACACGCGGAAATACTTGGGTTTTACTTGACGAGCCTAGCATGTACAGACATGGCCTCGGAACACATGAACCGAAAGGTTAAGCATGAGTCATATGAATGATATGATCGACACTTCGTTGTCCACCATTGAAACCACATCTCTTCTCGTGAAGATCGGATTAGGTGTGGTGAATTTGGATCGTGTTCACTAAACAACTTGAGGGTTGTTGAATTTAGTGGGAGTTCATCTAGTAATTTGATTAAAAGTTGAACTAGTTGTCATGAACATAGTCTAATTTGTACTTGCAAATATTGTAGATCACATGGCTAAGTCCAACTTCAACTTCAACGTTTTTGCTGAGAAAGAAAAGCTTAAAAACAATGGGTCTAACTTCACCAATTGGTTCCGCAATCTAAGAATCATTCTCTCTGGCGATCAAAAGGACTATGTCCTTGGGAAAGCGTTAGGTGACCCCCCTGCTGCAACTGCGCCGGCTGATGAGAAAGCTGTCTATCAGTCGCGCAAAGATGATTATGGTGTGATTAAGAGCACCATGTTATTTGCTATGGAACCGGAACTTCAAAATCGTTTTGAAGACTATCCCTGGCCCTTTGAGATTCTCGAAGAGCTGAAAACCATGTTTCAGACTCAGGCCCATTCTGAGAGATATGAGATCTCTGAGAAGTTCTTTAACTGCAAGATGGAGGAAGGGAGTTCCGTTAGTGAGCACGCCATTAAGATGACGGGCTACACTCAACGCCTTGAGCAACTGTAATGCACGATTCCAGAGGAGCTCAAGATTGACAGGGTTCTGCAATCACTCCCTCCCAGCTACAAAAGTTTTGTAGTGACTCATAATCAGATTGGTTCCACTGATACGATCACCTAGCTCTTCGCAAAGCTGAAGGCTGCGGAGGTGGACATCAAGAAGGATAATCATGTGTTGATGGTCAACAAGCCCTCCTTTAAGAAAGGTAAGGGAGCAAAGAAGCCCTTCAAGAAGGGCGGCGGCAAGCGCACTGCCCCTGCTGAGAAGAAGCTCAAGTCTGGTCCTAAGCCGGACACTGAGTGCTTCTATTGCAAGGACAAGGGTCACTGGAAGCGGAACTGTCCGAAGTACTTAGCGGACAAGAAGGCTAGCACCATCAAAGGTATATTTGTTATACATGTTATTGATGTTTTCCTTACTAGCACTCGTTGTAGTGCCTGGGTATTTGATACCGGTTCAGTTGCTAATATTTGTAACTCGAAACAGGAGCTACGGAATAGAGGCGGCTTGCGAAGGATGAGGTGACGATGCGCGTTAGCAACGGATCAAGAGTTGATGTGATGGCCGTCGGCACGCTCTCCTTAGTTTTACCTTCAGGATTAGTTTTAAACCTTAATAAGTGTTATTATGTGCCTGCGTTGAGCATGAACATTATTTCTGGATCTTGTTTATTGCAAGACGGTTATTCATTTAAATCGGAGAATAATGGTTGTTCTATTTATATGAGTAACATCTTTTATGGTCATGCACCAATTGTGAATGGTTTATTTCTTCTAAATCTCGAAAGGGATGAAACACACATCCATAACATTGAGGCTAAGAGATGCAACGTAGATAGTGATAATACTACTTATTTGTGGCACTGTCGTCTAGGTCATATTGGTGTAAAGCGCATGAAGAAACTCCATTCTGATGGACTTTTGGAGTCCCTTGATTTTGAATCATTTGACACATGTGAAACATGCCTCATGGGCAAGATGATCAAAATCCCGTTCTCCGGTATGATGGAGCGAGCAACGGACTTTTTGGAAATCATACATACCGATGTATGCGGACCGATGAGTGTTTCCACGCGCGGTGGATATCGCTATTTTCTCACTTTTACCGATGACTTAAGTAGATATGGGTATATCTATTTGATGAAACATAAATCTAAAACGTTTGAAATGTTCAAAGAATTTCAGAATGAAGTGGAGAACCATCGTAACAGAAAGATTAAATTTCTACGATCCGATCGTGGAGGTGAATATTTGAGTTATGATTTTCTCACGCATCTTAAAGCAAGTGGAATCGTTTCGCAAATCACGCCACCCGGAACACCACAGCGCAATGGTGTGTCTGAATGCCGGAACCGAACCCTATTAGATATGGTCCGATCGATGATGTCTCTTACTGATTTGTCGTTATCATTTTGGGGTTATGCATTAGAAAACGCTGCATTCACTTTAAATAGGGCTCCATCTAAATCCATTGAGACGACACCGTATGAACTATGGTTTGGTGCGAAACCTAAGTTGTCGTTTCTTAAAGTTTGGGGATGCGAAGCTTACGTCAAGAAGTTGATGCCGGACAAGCTCGAACCCAAAGCGGAGAAATGTGTCTTCATAGGATACCCTAAGGAAACTATTGGGTATACCTTCTATCATAGAACCGAAGGCAAAGTGTTTGTCGCAAAGAACGGTTCCTTTTTTGAGAAGGAGTTTCTCTCGAAAGAAGTGATTGGGAGGAAATTAGAGCTAGACGAGGTTATTGAACCTTCTCTTGAATTGGAGAGTAGCGCAGCACCTGAAATTGTTCCAGTGCCGCCTGCACCAACAATAGAGGAAGCTAATGACAAGGATCATGAAGCTTCGGACGATGCTGCTACTGAATGTCGCAGGTCGACAAGGTCGCGTGCCCCTCCTGAGTGGTATGGCAACCCTGTCTTGACTGTCTTGTTAGTAGAAGACAGTGAAACTACGAACTATGAGGAAGCGATGATGAGCCCAGACTCTGAGAAATGTCTAGAAGCCATGAAATCCGAACTGGGATCCATGAGCGAAAACCAACTATGGACTTTGGTGGACCCTCCTAGCGACCGAAAGGCCGTTGAGTGCAAATGGATCTTCAAGAAGAAAACGGACGCGGATGGTAATGTTACCGTATATAAAGCACGGCTTGTCGCGAAAGGTTTTCGACTTCAAGGTGTTGACTACGATGAGACTTTCTCTCCCGTAGCGATGTTTAAGTCCATTCGGATTTTATTAGCAATTACTGCGTTTGATGATTATGAAATATGGCAGATGGATGTCAAGACTGCTTTCCTCAATGGCAACATTGATGAAGAGTTGTATATGATGCAACCCGAAGGTTTTGTCGATCCTAACACTAGTGGAAAAAGGGCTATCCGTTCGCGACCCCTCAGAGCATTTGTCCCGGTTGCGCCACCAACCGGGACTAATGCTGGCACGCGTCCCGGTTGGAGCGGGCACGGGGCCAGGGGCATGCGTCTCAGTTGGTAAGGGGGAATACGTCCCGGTTGGAGCCACCAACCGGGACTAAAGGTTTGACCACATCCAAGTGGCGTGGCACGCACCTTTAGTCCCGGTTTCTGGCTCCAACCGGGACTAAAGACCCCCTGCCCTCTATAAATGCAACACCCCAGCCCCCTCTGCCTCCACTCTGTTTTTTCGAATGGTGGAAGGGTGAGGGGATGTGCTAGTTTTTTCTCATGCATGCATTGAAGGTGTTTGTTGAAATTTTTGAGTGAATAATCCCGTTGAATTTCTCATATAACAAAAATATAGAAGGTGTCCGAGACGCACTTGAGCTTTCTCCTCTTTATTTCCCTCGATCGAGGTTAGCAATCTTATCTTTTCTAGGTCATTGATACAATTCATGTGTCGGTGTGAATTGGTTATTTCACTATTTATGATGTCCTGTTTTTTGAAAAACTTACTTATATGATGCAGATGAACGGTCGGGAATGGATGTACGGTGACCGGCGCGTAGCCGGGTATATCAAAGGCGTGGATAAATTTATCGATGTGGCTACGGCAAACAAAGAGAATGGATTTATACGTTGTCCATGTGTTCAATGTTGGAACAACAAGGAGTACTCTTCCTCGAAAATCATTCGTGGCCACCTAATTATGAAAGGTTTCATGCCCAACTATAATTGCTGGACCAAGCACGGGGAAGGAGGGGTTATGATGGAAGATGGTGAAGAAGAAGATGATGATAACAACTATCATCATATGTTTCCTGAATACAGTGATACTGCAATGGAAGACAATGGAGAGGAAAGAGGTGAAGAACGGGCATCAGATGAGCCGGCTGATGAACTTGGTAGGGTCATTTCTGATGCAAAGCGAGACTGTGAAACAGAAAATGAGAAGTTGAAGTTAGAGGGCATGTTAGAAGATCACAAGAAATTGTTTTACCCAAATTGTGAGGATGGCAGCACAAAGCTCGGTACCACACTGGAATTGTTGCGATGGAAGGCAGAGTGTGGTCTAACTGACTCCTCATTTGAAAAGATGCTGAAAATAATGAAGCCGAAGTTTCCAAAACATAACGAACTTCCTGAGAGTACCTACGAAGCAAAGAAGACTCTCTGTCCTCTCGGATTAGATGTGCAAAAGATACATGCATGCATTAATGACTGCATCCTCTACCGCGGTAAGGAGTATGAGAATTTAGATAAATGCCCGGTATGCAATGCGTTGTGATATAAGATCAGACGAGATGACCCTGGTGATGTTGAGGGAGAGCCCCTCCGGAAGAGGGTTCCTGCTAAGGTTATGTGGTATGCTCCTATAATACCAAGGTTGAAACGCATGTTCAGAAACAAAGAGCATGCCAGGTTGTTGCGATGGCACAAAGAAGACCGTAAGAAAGACGGGAAGTTGAGACACCCTGCTGATGGGTCACAGTGGAGAAAAATCGAGAGAGACTTCCCAGACTTTGCAGGTGACGCAAGGAACTTATGGTTTGGTCTAAGTACGGATGGCATGAATCCTTTTGGGGAGCAGAGCTGCAGTCACAGCACCTGGCCCATGACTCTATGTATCTACAACCTGCCTCCTTGGTTGTGCATGAAGCGTAAGTTCATTATGATGCCAGTGCTCATCCAAGGCCCGAAGCAACCGGGCAACGACATTGATGTGTACCTTAGGCCATTAGTTGAAGAACTCTTACAGTTGTGGGGCAAACCAGGTGTACGTGCGTGGGATGAGAACAAACAGGAGCCATTTGATCTACGAGGGTTGTTATTCGTAACCATCAATGATTGGCCTGCTCTTAGTAACCTTTCAGGACAGACAAACGAGGGATATAAGGCATGCACCCACTGTTTAGATAAGACCGAAGGTACATATTTGCATAAATGCAAGAAGGTTGTGTACCTAGCGAATCGACGATTTCTTCCGACCAATCATCCCGTAATAAAGAAAGGCAAGCATTTCAAAGGTGAGGCAGATCACCGGAAGAATCCTGAACTCCCTGCTGGTGATGATGTATTTGGTATGGTCAAGGACATAGAAGTAATCTTTGGAAAGGGTCCCGGCGGTCAATCAGTTCCGAACGACGTCGCTACAGGACACGTACCCATGTGGAAGAAGAAATCTATATTTTGGGAGCTGCCATATTGGAAAGTCCTGCGTGTCCGCTCTTCAATCGACGTGATGCACGTGAGGAAGAATCTCTGCGTGAACCTGCTAGGATTCCTAGGCGTGTATGGGAAGACAAAAGATACACCTGAAGCACGGGAGGACCAACAAATTATGAAAGACCCAAAGGACATGCATACACATAACAAGACGGATAAAGGGCGTCACTTAAGTCGTGCCAGCTATTCTCTTACCAAAGCAGAGAAGGAAATCTTTTTTGAAGTCCTTTACAGTATCAAGGTGCCGTCGGGCTTCTCATCTAATATAAAGGGGATAATAAATATGGCAGAGAAAAAGTTCCAAAACCTGAAGTCTCATGACTGTCACGTGATTATGACGCAGTTGCTTCCGATTGCATTGAGGGGGCTTCTACCGGAAAATGTTCGAGTACCCATTGTGAAGCTGTGTTCATTCCTCAATGCAATATCTCAGAAGGTAATCAATCCATATATTCTGCCAAGGTTACAAAAGGATGTGGTACAATGTCTTGTTAGTTTTGAATTGGTGTTCCCACCATCCTTCTTCAATATTATGACGCATCTCCTGGTTCATCTGGTGGAAGAGATTGCCATTCTCAGTCTGGTATTTCTGGACAATATGTTCCCCTTTGAGAGGTTCATGGGAGTCTTAAAGAAATATGTTCATAACCGTGCTAGACCAGAAGGAAGCATCTCCAAGGGATATGGAACAGAGGAGGTCATTGAGTTTTGTGTTGACTTTATTCCCGACCTTAAGCCGATTGGTGTTTCTGACTCGCGGCATGAGGGAAGACTAAGTGGAAAAGGCACGCTGGGAAAGAAAGCAATGATATGTAGGGACGGGGATTCTTTCACTAATGCACACTACACAGTTCTACATAATTCCACCTTGGCAGCTCCATATATCGAGGAACACAAGAATATTGTACGCTCCAAAAACCCGGGGAAGCCTGAATCATGGATTACAGATGAACACATGAAGTCTTTCGGTGGTTGGATGCGGACACATCTCTTGAATGACACCACTGTTGGAGATCAGCTATACTTGTTGGCCGCGTCACCATCTTCTACTGTATTAAATTTCCAAGGGTACGAAATAAATGGGAATACATTCTACACGATCGCCCAAGATAAAAAGAGCACCAACCAAAATAGTGGTGTCCGATTTGATGCAATAGACGAGAATGGACAAAAGGACACATATTATGGTTACATAGAGGAGATATGGGAACTAGACTATGGAGTCACTTTTAAGGTCCCTTTGTTTCGCTACAAATGGGTTAACCTGAATGGGGAAGGGGTAAAGATAGACCAGTTGTACGGAATGACAACAGTGGATCTCAACAATCTTGGTTATAGAGATGAACCATTCGTCCTAGCCAATGATGTGTCTCAGGTTTTCTATGTGAAGGACATGTCCTCCAGACCGAAAAAAATAAAAAATATGCAAACGAATACATCATATGATGAGCCAAAGAGTCACATAGTTCTTTCAGGGAAAAGAAACATCGTGGGAATCAAGGACAAGACAGACATGTCAGAAGATTATAATAAGTTTGATGAAATTCCGCCCTTCACAGTGAAAACTGACCCAAGCATTCCGTTAAGTAAAGAAGATGCTCCATGGTTACGTCTGAAGCGGTCATAAGGAATGACATATGCCAAGAAGTTCATGCTCATATTATGTAATATCTTTCGCGGTTTGTGGCCTTTAGTCCCGATTTTGTAGTCTCAGTTTTTAATATTAATAAATGTCTTGAGTGTTAGTCCCGTTTTGTGGCTGGACCGGGAGTGCCTCTATTACCAGTTTCTTGGAGATGCCGGAGGACTGGGATCCGGCGGCATCTCCCTGAAACTGGTCGTAGTGGTGTCCCTGCTCTCGAAAACCATCTTGCAGCTTGTAACTTCTCTAACTAGATCAATACACCTGGGAGCTAACTAATTTCACATATTAGGGAGTGCCTCTATGACTAGTTTCTCGGAGATGCCGGAGGACTGGGCTCCGTCGGCATCTCCCTGAAACTGGCCGCAGTGGTGTCCCTGCTCTCGAAAACCATCTTGCAGCTTGTAACTTCACTAACTAGATCAATACACCTCGAAGCTAACTAATTTCACATATTACGGAGTGCCTCTATGACCAGTTTCTCGGAGATGCCGGAGGACTGGGCTCCGTCGGCATCTCCCTGAAACTGGCCGTAGTGGTGTCCCTGCTCTCTAAAACCATCTTGGAGATGCCTCATACTGGCTGGAGGACTGGACTCACAAGGATGCATATTTATAGTACAAGCAGCTCGGCATAATGTCGACGCTCACGACATAATGTCGACACTCATGACATAATGTCGACACTCACCCCTATTATTAGTGTTGACTCATCTTTAGTCCCGGTTGGTGTCTCCAACCGGGACTAAAGGTTCATCTTTAGTCCCGGTTGGTGACACCATCCGCGACAAGGTACAAGCCGCACGACATAATGTCGACACTCACCCCTATTATTAGTGTTGCCTGGCCCACTCTGCCGCAATCCCTTCAGTCGCGGTTGGTTTCTCCAACCGGGACTAAAGATGAACCCTCTCTTTATATAGGCATTTCCCTCTATTTATTAGGTAACACTCAAGACATTTATTAATATTAAAAACCGGGACAAACCGGGACTAGCTAACACTTAGGACTAAAGCCGCCCCCTTTAGTCATAATCATGCCTAGTCCTATAGTACGCAGCTTCTGGGTCTTCATCGTCGTCGTCATCATCATCGTCATCGTCACCTGCCACTCCAAGGATCATCAGCCCATCCATGGCATATACCAGGGGCCATTCCAGCCTCGAATTCACGGCGGGCGGGAGAGGGGTCTCTTGGAAGACGATGCCGCTACCGCCGGGACAGTGTGGGGCCTGTGGCGGGTGGACTCCTGGGCACCGTAGGCGAGGATGGTCTCTCCCGGCGATGTAGCGCATCACTCCGATGATAGTACGGTTCGCCCACCACAGACAACGGCCGGCTTCGTTGTGGTTCACCGGTGGCGGGCCATCACCCTCGTACCTGGCGAGCTCCCTTACCCGCCTATTAGCGAAGAAGGCATTCCAGGTGTCGTAGTTGTCGGGATCCCACTGGGGATCCATCCGCTGCTCCGGCGTGAGCTCGTGGTAGAAGTGGTTTGTGTTGGCCGCCTGGCATGCGGAACCTTGAGGGACAGGAGGGACAGGAACCCCTCCAGCGCTCAGCATCCAGCCGGCGGGCGGCCGGTAGCCCGGCGGACAAGGGTAGTTGGAGGCGCACAACGCCTCGGTCTCCTCGAGGGTCAGAATGGCCCAGTAGGCGTTGTCCATTGTTCTAAGAGAGGAAGGTGTGGATGTGTGGATAGCATGACACGATCACCCTAAATATAGAGGGAAAGGGCGGGAAAACTTGGCGTGAAGCTTTGGGAAATGGCGGGAAATATCTTTAGTCCCAGTTAGTGACTACATCCGGGACTAAAAGCTCTAGTAGAAAGGAAAGGACGGGAAAACTTGGCGCGAAGAGGTGGGAAATGGCGGAAAATATTTTTAGTCCTGGTTTGTGACTACATCCAAGACTAAATGTCTGCCGAACAATGAAAATCCTTCGCGTGGTAGTTCATAGTTAGAAATTCAGATAATTCAAAACGGGCATAATAAATTCAAAAAAAATCCGAACAATGAAAATCCTTCGCATGGTGTCATATTTTGTTACATAGTTGAAAGGAAAAATACCAGACTTGGTATATTGATCATGTTTCGAAAAAACCTTCACAAAATGACCTATCATGTTTGAGGTTTCATGGCTTTCGGTCCAAATGACGGATGTTATGTGCTGAATCACGGCATAGTTTGTGATGTTGTGCCCATATTATGCATGTGTGTGTACATTGGTATGGAGAACAATGTTGCAGGAGGAAGTTTTCCTTGTTGTCGCACGGAAAAGCCCTTTTCCATTTTCCGAGCGCAAAAAACGGGTCGTTTTGTGAAGTAACCACCAAAATACCGTTTCAGAATGCTACCGTCCCATTTTCCTAAAATACTAGACCACCTTACATGGACTATCTCCTAACCGGTACATCTCAAACCTTTTCGTCCATCCCGGGTAAAAAGGACAAATGTCTGCCGAATCGGTAGGAAGTGGGTCCGGTTTGTACTACAGGTACATGATCTATCGCCCGTGATTTTTTGAAAAAATCATTTTTAGACTCGCAATATGTGGTTTCTTCAGAGATCCAATGCAAGTTCTAACGATGCTCGCCCCCTATCTTCATGCACACCGGTTCGACCATAGTTAGAAATTCAGATAATTCAAAACGGGCATAATAAATTCAAAAATAATCCGAACAATGAAAATCCTTCGCGTGGTGTCATATTTTGTTACATAGTTGAAAGGAAAAATACCAGACTTGGTATATTGATCATGTTTCGAAAAAACCTTCACAAATGACCTATCATGTTCGAGGTTTCATGGCTTTCGGTCGAAATGATACATGTTACGTGCTGAATCACGGCATAGTTTGTGATGTTGTGCCCATATTATGCATGTGTGTGGACATTGGTACGGAGAACAATGTTGCAGGAGGAATTTTTCCTTTTTGTCGCACGGAAAAGCCCTTTTCCATTTTCCGAGCGCAAAAAACGGGTCGTTTTGTGAAGTAACCACCAAAATACCGTTTCAGAATGCTACTGTCCCATTTTCCTAAAATACTAGACCACCTTACATGGACTATCTCCCAACCGGTACATCTCAAACATTTTCGTCCATCCCGGGTAAAAAGGACAAATGTCTGCTGAATCGGTAGGAAGTGGGTCCGGTTTGTACTACAGGTACATGATCTATCTCCCGTGATTTTTTGAAAAAATCATTTTTAGACTCGCAATATGTGGTTTCTTCAGAGATCCAATGCAAGTTCTAATGATCCTCGCCCCCTATCTTCATGCACACCGGTTCGACCATAGTTAGAAATTCAGATAATTCAAAACGGGCATAATAAATTCAAAAAAAACGAACAATGATAATCCTTCACAAATACAGAAAATGGTTTTGAATTACTTATAAGTTAATTCATTTTTAATTGTAAATGGTTCATATTTTAAATGGTTACATTAATTATTTTTTAAAAATAGAAAATGGTTTTGAATTATTTATTCAAATCCAAACACTTTTTATGTTTAAAGTTTTTCTAAATTCCAAATTAATATTTAAAAAATATAACTTAATTCATTTATAATTTTAAATGGTTACATTAATTATTTTTTAAAAAATAGAAAATGGTTTTGGATTATTTATTCAAATCCATACACTTTTAATGTTTAAAGTTTTTCTAAATTCCAAATTAATATTTAAAAAATATAAGTTAATTCATTTTTAATTTTAAATGGTTACATTAATTATTTTTTAAAAATAGAAAATGGTTTTGGATTATTTATTCAAATCCATACACTTTTTATGTTTAAAGTTTTTCTAAATTCCAAATTAATATTTAAAAAATATAAGTTATTTCATTATTAATTTTAAATGGTTACATTGATTATTTTTTAAAAATAGAAATTGGTTTTGGATTATTTATTCAAATCCATACACTTTTTATGTTTAAAGTTTTTCTAAATTCCAAATTAATATTTAAAAAATATAAGTTATTTCATTATTAATTTTAAATGGTTCATAGTTTAAATGGTTACATTAATTATTTTTCAAAAAATAAAATGGTTTCGACTTAGTTATTCAAATTCAAAAACTTTTTATGTTTAAAGTTTTTCTAAATTCCAAAGTAATTATCATTTAAAAAACATTACAAATTTAAACCCCAAAATAAAAAAATAAGGCGGGAACAGAGAGAAAATAACTGAAAAACTGAAAACTGGGGAATACGTCCCGGTTGGAGCCACCAACCGGGACTAAAGACCCCCTGCGCGCGCCCCTTCGGCTGCTGAAAATTGGAGTATACGTCCCGGTTGGTGGCTCCAACCGGGACGTATGCCCTTTTAGTCCCGGTTGGAGCCACCAACCGGGACGTATACTCCCTCCCCTTTATAACTTCTCTTCTTCTTCTCTGCTTCTCTTCTCTGCTTCTCTGTTTCATCCACGACGCTGCCAGGCTGCCCACGCACTGCCTCCGGCCGCCACCGCCGCGCGCTCCCCGACGACCGCCGCCCGCGCGCTCCCCGACGGCCGCCGCCCGCGTCTCTTCCCGCCGACGACCGCGCCGCCCGCGCCCTTCCCCCACCGCCGCGCGTCAGGTGCGCCCCCTGCCTCTGTCCTTCCCCTCCCTCTGCTGCTGCTGGTGGGCGGCGGCGGCTGCGGCTATTATAGGTGCTGCTGCATGGGCCGGCAGCCGGCGAAGACGGAGGAGGACGAGCCTCCCTTTGCAGGTCAGAGGAGGAGGGTGGCTGTTGTCCATCCCGGCCGGCAGCCGGCGAAGACGGAGGAGGACGACGCCTTCCACCGAAGCGGCAGGGGCTCCGGGCCGGGGAGAGGGGTGGCGCCATGGGGAGCGCGAGATGAGGGGGCGCCCGCCGGTGCACCGGCCACCACGGGCAGAGACCGCCGGCGGCCAGATTCACCATGGGCAGAGGGTGATTGGTGTAGTTTGGAAGAGTCGGGTCCTCTCAATCGCCTCAAGTATCTTGGTTTACATGGACTGGAGAATCGTCTTATATTTTAGTATGTTTGTATAGAAAACTGATTGAAATTTTAGCACCAGTATGCATAGGAGTAGTTGGTTAGGACAAATGTTTACAACCCAATTGATCGCAAGATCAAGTGCTAGTCTTGCACCATTTATTGCTATTTTTCCTTCATTTTTTACTATGAATACCCATTGTGAAATTCCTGAGCCCGCCACTGCCTCCGGCGACCGCATGCACTACCGTCTGGGATCCGGCAACTGGCGTCGTCGACCACACCATGAGCGACAACAATAATGAACATGGTGCTCCTGCGATGAAGTTTATGTGATATTATTCACTTTGTTTGCACTAGCCGTTGCTAGATTTATAGATCTACTAGATGTGCGTGTTTGGCTGTATGTGTTTAGATATGCTATTGTTTGCTTATGTAATGTTGATTTCTGTAATTAATCTATGCCGAAATGGCTTAAAAATATTCCAAAAGTTGTTACGTTCCTGACACATCTGAACAATGGGAAGAAATTTAGGGTACGTACAGAGTCATTGTTTGCTAGGTGTGGGCAGGCACGCAGGCTAGCTAGCTGGGCGCGAAGTGGTCGAGCAGCAGGTACACCGTCGCGTCCGACATCCCGCCGGTCTCCTTCCGGTCGACGCCCTGTGTTGCTGCCGCCGCCGCGACCTCGCTAGGTTTAGGGTTTAGGGTTTCTCTTCATTTTTATTATTGTGTATGTATATATTAGGGTTTCTCTGAATTAGGGTTTATATCTCTCAACACCGTACCTAACTTTCTCCTTTAGCCGCTTTGACTTATTCGTTTTTCCACCTATGCAGAAAATATGGACCCACACGTCAGAGACAAAGAAAAGGAAGAGTTGATCCAAGGTGTGATCCGTGGGGAAGATAATTTAGACGTATCAACGTTTCTGAACAACTCCGGTGAGGGTGATCCTCTTTTTACCGGAATAGACAACTTGTTTGAGGTTGAAGGTCTTGCCTTCCGCGAGGGATAAGGCGATGCCTTGTGTAATCGAGAAGACGACCGCTCCGGCGAGGTGCATGTAATATAAATCAATTCATTAATTAATCATCTGCTATCTATATAGAAATAGTAACGACGATCTTTCTTCTTTTAGCCCTCCGGATCGAAGGAATCTACTGAAAAGAGCAGACGAGGCCCAACCAAAAAGTTGCAAGACCATGAGAGGTTCAGGATCGAAGATGTCGCTGAAGACGGCAAACCGACGGCTCCCGAAGTTGTCACAACCAAATTTGTGGCACAATGCGGAGTAATCGTTAGGGACTTAATCCCGATCACCATTAGAAATTGGAATAGGCATGCTAATGCGGATGAAGAGGGAACATGTTTATTTGTCCCTAACGATGCCAAAGATTTACTGTGGAAGAGGCTCATGGTTAATTTCAAACTACCGAAGATAGAGCTGGATCCAAATGCGGAGGATCCAGTTGAGGACGCCTTACAACATGGGAGAGCCATGGAGGCTAAGGTCAGGGAGTGGGCTTTGAAGAAGATGGCCCAGTGTTTCACCAACTGGAAGAAAAGATTGCACCTTGACTATGTCGTGAAAAAAAAGACTCCCGATTTCAAGAATATTCAGTTTGAGAAGATAAAACCATTCTGGGCTGAGTTTGTGGAATACAAGAAATCAGAAAAAGCTAAGAAAATGTCTGAAACGAATAAGATGAATGCTGCTAACAAGAAGTATCACCATACTATGGGGCAAGGTGGCTACAGGGTTGGCATTCCTAAGTGGGAGAAACTTGAGAATGAACTGCGTGCTAAAAAGATCACCCCAGAGACAGACGATTGGGTAGAACGTGCAAGGAATTGGTTTTACGGGCATGGGGGCACGTTGGACTCGGAAGGGAGGTGTATATATAACATACGACATAAAGAAGACCCCTTGCCAATCGAGAGGATCAGAAAAGCAGTAAAGGCTGTTAAAGATGGGGACTTCATTCCCGATAGAGAGAATGATGAGCTCACACTCGCCCTTGAAAATAAGGAACATGATGGACGAACACGAGGCACGAGAGGCTCCCAACCATGGAGGACTGGGTTTCCCGAAGAGAGGAAGAAATATCCTGATAGAAGCCGTCAGAGGAGAAAGGACAGGGTGGAAGTTGAAGCAAATAGTCAGAAAGAGCGAATGCGTTTAACTGAAGAACGATTAAAGCAACAACAAGATGAAATTAACGCACTTAAAGAGCAAAGTACTACCGGCCCATCTCAGCAGCACACTGCATTCGATGCTACCGGCCTATCAAATAATCGAAAAAGCAGTGTGGCTTCCACCGAGGTCCCGGGTGATGACAATGGCGATGACGATGATGCACCGACGATGGCTCCTGTTGGCTACCCAGTGGATGATATCACAGAGATGACACACTGCGAGCTATATGTCAAAGTTGTGAACATATCAATGAAGGTGGCGGTCGGCTATGCCTTACCAATTCGACCCACACAACCTTACCACTGTCGTCCGGTTCCAGAGGGCTACGCTGTTGTCGGCATGGATGAAATCATGCCCACCTTTGAAGTTTTGGATCTTCACTACCCTGCAGGTGAAGGGGATGTGACTGTGCTGGGAGACGCAAAAAACGTCACCATTCTATGGCCGAAGGAATGTATCGTGCTTCGAAATCACACGCCAAGGCCATCTTCGCCGCCGCCTCACCCGTCTCCAGCGAGGTCGTCGCCGCCGCGGCAGCCGTCTTCGTCGCCTCACCCGGCTCCGTCGCCTCACCAATCTTCGACGCAGCCATCGCCGCGGGAGCCATCACCGGCGCCTAAGGGCCAAAAGCGTAAGCGTACCGCTACTGTGCCTCGTGGTGAGCGATCGCCGAAACGTAAACAAGAGCCTCTTCCAAAAGTACCAAAGGTTCCTCCCAAGAGAGCTTATGACTGTACTGAAGAGGAGACTGCGGCGATCGTTGATGCAGAAACGACATCGTTTTTCGCTAAGCTGAGGCGGCCGAAAGAGCCAGAGTTCCCCAGCACCAAAGAAGAAAAAGCCAAAGTGTTGAAAATGCTAAAGAATCTTCATCAACCCGAGCCAAAGCTGTCATCAGACTATGAGCGTTCTATTCTAAAGTCACATGCGGCACAAAAAACCTCAAAGAGCAGTACTGATGCAAGCGAGAAATCTGTTGTCCAGCTCGGAGAACAAGCAAAACAGACTTGCGCCCCTCTCAAGGTGATTTCTCAAACCAATGTGGGGTCGAGCAAATATGGGGCCGAAGAGCAGTATGATCCATAGGTAGTTGCACAATACGGAGAAGCTGCCGCTGCTCAAGGTATGAGTATTGCCCAGTACTTATCCTAGTTAGAGTTCTTCCCCGTGAGTGAAGTAGCATACAGATACCAGTACGGAAAACCTCTCGTCAAACCTGATGTTGCCTGTCAAAACTCACCGGCGGGCAGCGACGAGCAACACGAAGAGCCGGGAGGCTCCCAGAACTGCTGGTGGGCCCTGGTCCCTCGGGCAACGGCCCGCAAAACTTCCGGCACGCACGCGTCCTAGCTTGGTTCGAGGGCGTGCCACCTGACCTATACCTGATCAAGAAGGTGATGGATTGCTTCGATTGTTTTCCTGCATGGCAAACAAACATACGTAAAATTCGAGCCGTAACCGGCTCCCAGGTTTCCCTGTGAATCGGCTCGTAGAGCCGATTATCCCATGGTTCTGCATTAGATCTATGATAACATGGGGTTTTGCTTGATTCACTACAAGTTAAATCGATCCACGACAGTTTAGTGTTTTCACCACGTAACCGGAACATCCTACACGTAATTGAGCCTGGTAGATACGAAAGATAGTAGAAAACTAACCCTAGAGAAGGCCTAAAAACCAACATGACGTCAATTCCCGGAACGTCCCCTCTAAGATCGATAAACCATATCTTACATATTACTGGATCGTTCAACCCGTTTGCAAGGCCTAATCACGTAGATATTAAACTAAACCTTGATGAACAAGGCACAACTATAACAGATCGAATCGGCTAAACAGAGATCAAGCAAGATGCCACCTTCACACCCGGGAAAAGGTGCGAAGGCGGCGAGATAGCTAGAGGTAGCATAACTAAGCAATCATAGTAAAAAGTACCGATGCTAGCCCTAACAAATCTATGATAAAAGTGTTACTCGCCATCAACAAGGCTTCAGTACGAGTAACACCGGATAACGCATAAGTAGATACTGCCTAGATCGCAAGGCAGCATGGCATTTACCCGAGAGAAAACCCTAGAAACAAGGGGTGGCGATGCGCCGAAATTGTGTTTGTTGTGAACGTGATTGTCCTCCTTTTCGCGATAACCTTAGGTACATATTTATAGTCCGGAGACTCTCTACTTTGGAATAACTCTACAACTCTATCTTTACCTAAACTGAAACGAAACCTACTATGATTCAAGATACATGGGCAATTTAGCCCAAATCTACGCACAAGGCCGATTAACAACACGTTGAATATACGTATCTTCTAAGCCCATCTTGATTACGGCCCAACTCCTCCTTTGGCCAAAATATGGCGATAACACATGCCCCCCTGGTTTTGGCAATAATAATTCCAAAACCACTCCGCTGATGTTTTTTCCTCGCCGCCTCTTCTTTTTTTTTTGTATCGGGTTGCGCGTTGACAGAACGCGTGGCAGAACAGGATCGTCACGCCACCTCTTCATCATGATGCCCTGTCTTCTCAACTCCTTCATACTGCATGATTTGACGATTTTGGCAGTGCAATCTGGGAAACCGCTATGGCATTGAACCGTCTCTCCAATATTCCCCTTATTTAAATCCGTCTGAGCAGTTCGCAGTCCCCATCTCTCTCCAGTAGCCAGAAACCCCCTTCCTTCACCGAAAAAACCCTCTTCCTCCGCCATGGCCTCCTCTGCCTCCTCTGGCCTGTCCTCCCATGCCTCCAACTCGATGAGCGACCGAGAGCCGACGCCAGAGCACCCGCCGATGGCGGCGTACAACACTCTCGCCCCACAATGGTGGGACGAGAGGGGTTGGGACTTCGCTGTTTGGTCGGAGGACGACATGTCCTTGACTGACGGCGAAGAAGACCTGCAGTTCCTTGCTGATGGGGAACTGGAGGCATACAGCAGCGACGATGCCTGGTCGTGGGACGGCGTCGAGTCCTCCGACGAGAAGGAGGAATCGGAGGAGGAAACCTCCTCCGACGAGTATCCGCCGACGAAGCGCTTCCGCGCCGGGTCCGAGGACGACGACGACGAGGAGGAGGACGAGGAAGCCCCTACTGGCTTCCTCAGCAGCAGCAGCGAAGACGACGCCGGCAGCAGCGCTGATGACAGCGAACAGGACGGCGGTGGCAGCAGCGACGACGACCTCGGCCTAGATTAGGAATTAGTAGTAGTAGTAGTAATATGCTTCCTTTTGTAATCCATCAACCGCTTGTAAGCAATCCGCTTTTGAATGAAAAAAAAATTCGTTTCTCGAAGATTGCCTTTCCGCCCCAATTTGCCGATAACAAACATAAGTCGATGTTCCAGGAGCCGATAGCAACGCATCGGCTTTCACCTTGTCACGTTCTCACAGTCAACCAAACTATCACCCAAAGAGCCGATGCACATCGGCTTTCCCAAAATCGTTGACAAGGTCAAACTCTGTCGCATACTTAAGCAAACCTAAACGGCCACCTCTTAGCTTTAAACGGTAACCTGCGACTTCCTTCAAAAAGGGAGACCTAGATCCCCAACTGCCCACCGACCAGATCGAGCTCACAGCAACAAGCATCCTCAATCCTCAATCTGCATAGATCCATCTCCGCAGGCAAACCAGATGGCAGAATCATCCCGCACCAATCCAGAGGTCTCCGGTCTGAAGGTACGCCTACCCCTCGCAGTCTGAACGTAACGTTAGAACTTAATGGCGAACACCTGAATTAATGCCTTTATCCCACCATTAATTTTTTCTAGGTTTCAGACATTCTACTGCCGCATCCTTCTCTCCCAAATTCTCTCTGTCTTGGCCCTCGTTCAGATTCTAGTCCTGCCCATCTGATTTCTTGCGAAGCAAATAGGATCCCCTTTGTAAACCAAGACCTAGATCTGAACTCCTGGGCCGACTGCTTGCGAGCCTGGCCTAATCCCCCTGAACATTGGGTTTCTTGGTTCAGTAGGGTAGCTAGAGCTTATCAATCCCAATGGGAAACGTTGGGCATAGCCGATGCCTTGCATCTATCGTTGTCTCCTCTTGAAAAACACGAGAATCTTCTCAAAACCATCGGCTATTTCTGGTCTGACGCTCTGAACTGCTTTATATTTGGCCATGGCCCTATGTCACCAACATTGCTAGACGTGGTGATGATCACTGGTCTGGACGTTACATCACCCAGTCCCTCTGCTTTCAAATTGACCAAAGTCCCCTACAAACTGTCTTCCAAAACAGACTGTACAAGTTGGGGTGCTTATCTCCAACGCCATATGAAGACAAAGGGCCCTGTTTCAGAGAAAGAACACACAGCCTTTCTCAACTTCTGGCTAGAGCATTTCATCTTCTGTGGCCCTTCCCTTGCTCCAACCAAAAACTATCTTTCCTTAGCCCATGAACTGGCCAAAGGTACTCAACTTGGTATCGGCAAACTGTTCCTTGGAGAGGTCTATCGATATCTCCAATTGATGTCTGCTAAGCTGTTCTCAGGCATAGCAATCAAAACAGGTGGTCCTTGGTGGTTCATCCAGTTATGGGCTCAGCTGTACTTTGAAAACCACATCCCAGACTTCCCTCTCCTAGCGAGTTGCACCTTTCCTGATGTAAAAGGGAAACAGATCCGATGCACTAGTTACGGCCAAGCCTTGTACAGCCTGCCAGGCAGCAAGTTATCCCCTCAGGAAGCATCCAAGTGGTTCAGCACTTTCTTCCAGGGCCTGGATAACCCTACCTTCTTCCCCTATATGGAGGAATCGGAACACTTTGAAAATCCACTCTCCTTTAGGCTGGACAATTTTGCCGATGACACTAGCACTCGGCAGCTCTTTTCCACCGTGATTCGTCCCTGTTTCCTTCCAGTTGGCATGAGTACGTCCAACAGAATAATCAAGCCGGGGTATGAATTCTACCAGCCAGTCTTAGTAGCCCGCCAATTTGGCCTTGGACAAGTAGCTCCCCACTTCTTTCTCCATCACCTTACGGAGTGCAGAGCCGACCTGCCTGATCCTCTCACCAGTCAGAGGTGTTACTCCTTCTTTGATGCTCTGACCATCCCTATTCCAAATGACCTCATCTTTGCTTCGTCAACTAATGGCTTCGAAGACTGGTGGGTGATGTGGAAAACCCACGTTTTCCGGAAAGCTCTGGGACCGCTGTTGAAACAACTCGATGCTGATCACGACGTCCCTGTGGAACAGGTACTACTACTTGCAAATTTTCTTGATGCAGCTTGCAATTGGTCCTCTTACTAATCCATTTCTCCCTTTGCAGCAACAAGATGGTCCTGAGCCTACACACAGCGATGGCTCCCCCTTTGAGTTCTTTCCACCAGCTCCTGTGGTCCTTTTCTGCAAAAACTCGCCACCTCTAAAAAAGGTCATAATGCAGAAACAGCCGATAACACCTCAATCGGCCTCTAAAAAGCAAGGAACTTCAGCACCAGCTGTCCCGCGGGTTCCCACTAGGACAAGAACAACTACGAGGAATGTAGCTGCCAGAAAAACCTTGAGGCGCCGGAGCCCTTCTCCAGAAAGCTCGCATGTAGGCTGACCCATCTTTTCAGTCAATTCTCCTTACTCTTCATTATGGCAGACGCGCTCACATCTAACATCCTTCCTTTCTTTTGCAGGCTTCCATTGAAAATTCTTCCCACGAGGACGAACAACCCGATGAGGGAGAATTGAGCCCAACGGATTCTGAGAGGACCATCACCCCGAGCCAGCCAGATATACTACCATCGGCTTCTAGGAAAAGGTCTGTTCCTGAGCCTGCTGCCCCCCGAGCACCAGTCGAGGCTGGGCCAATATCGGGTCCCAAGAGAGCTCGTCAAGGACCACCAGTCTCTTCATCGAGCCAAGAGGTTCTGAAAAATCCTCATCTTTTATGCTCCTGCCCCCTACTCCTTGTTCCCTGTCGATTCATCATTCTTCTTTACATAGGTAAATTACCTTTTTCACAGGCAACTGATGCTTCTAGTGGGAAGGCCGGGGCCGTGCCGACGCCGGATCTGGGGACCCCCGAAGGTGTAGATGAAACGGCTACCAACCTGGCCAAGCCTCCAGCGACCACACACAAACCGATGGCCTCTTCATCGGCTATCCCCTCGATAGGAGAGGTACGTTTAAGTTTTTTGTGTCCGGTTTTGTATGTTTAGACGCACACTGACGCTTCTCTGGCTGTCAGAGTTGCGATCTTTCAGGTTTGCTGTCGTTCGATCCTGAATCCATCGAACCAACTCCCTCTGTTGCCCATGCTGAACCACAAGCCAGGATTGCTCCCCCTCAATTCCAGCGTCTTAAAACCTTGCTGTCCTCCCCGCTCGAGGAGTTGATCGAGGGTTCTGAAGAAGTGAAGAGCGTTCTTGCCGAAATTCAGGATCATCTTCCAGGCACCTTGCAAGTGAAGCTTTGGTCGGTTGCAAATCTGTCCCTTTTCGGGCCACGGGTGAAACTAGCTCGTGAAAGGATCCACCTGCGCCAGGCCCAACTCCCGCTGAAAGCCGATATTGCAGAAAGATGTCAGCAGCTTAATGAGAAAAAGGCGTCTCTGGATGCTAGAACTGACACCTCCGTCAGCACCGCCGAGCTCGCATCCTTGAAAAAGGAGCTGGAGGATCTTGAGGAGAATGTCCGGGTGACTAAACAGCTCATCCGTGAGAAGGAAGAATCCATAGCCCGTTCCCAAAACGAGGCGGAAGGCCTCAAAGCTCAACTGAAGACCGATCTGGCAGGCATACGCGCCCTGAGCAAGCAGCTGGTGACGGGCAAGGATGAAGATGACGAAGCCGAGATCGCCGAGGTGGATCGTATCCGTGCTGACGCCTTCCACGCTTTCGAGGCATTCTTCAGTAGCTCGTATGTGTAAAGTGGCACCTGTTTGTAATGTCGTATGTGTAAACTGGCACCTATTTGTAATGTGTGTGGACCTCTAAAGTCGATGACCGTGCATCGGCTATATATTCTTTTTATCTCATTCGGCCGATTTTTATATCGGCCCCCACCTTTTTTGCTGTTCAATATCTCACGCGCCTTTTTTTTTTACCTGGCCGATTTCATGTATCGGCCTCCATGTTTTACTGTCCCTCATCCCACATGCTTGGGAAATATCTCTTGAGATGTTGACCGTTGACCACCACTGGGAATTTTACGCCGTCCAGCTCTTCCAGCATGTACGCATTCCCTCTTAAAACTTGATCGACCCTGTATGGCCCATGCCAATTTGGGGACCATTTACCATATGCTGCATCCTTAGTTCCTAACGGCAACACCGCTTCCCATACCAGGTCGCCAACGTGGAACTCCTTAGGTCTCACCTTCTTGTTGTATGCACGAGCTACTTTGGCTTTGTTCTCTTTGATTTTTTCAAGCGACCACAGCCTAAGCTCAGTCACATCTTCAACACTGTCACTCATCAAAGTTGCATATTCTTCAGCCGTCAGATCATTTTGAAAGGTGACGCGTCTCGATCCAGCCGTAATTTCCCAAGGCAACACGGCTTCTTGTCCATAGACCAGATGGTATGGCGAGGTTTTTATCGCTCCATGACATGACATGCGATAAGCCCATAAAGCTTCTGATAAAACCTCATGCCAACGTCTAGGGTGCTCATCGATTTTCCTCTTGATCAGCTTGATAAGGCTCTGGTTGGATGCTTCAGCTTGTCCATTTGCTTGAGCATAGTAAGGAGATGACCGAATCAGCTTAATCCCTGTGTCCTCGCAGAACTCCCTGAACTCGTGAGAAGTGAAAACCGAACCTCCATCGGTTGTGATAGTCTGAGGAATCCCAAACCTATGAATGACGTGCTCTTTCACAAAATTGACAACATCTTTTGAACTTACTGACTTCATAGGGACGGCTTCCACCCATTTGGTGAAATAATCCGTGATGGCCAAGATCCACATGTGGACTTTGCTTGACGGCGGATTGATCTTGCCGATCATATCCATGCCCCAACCTCGGAATGGCCAAGGTTTGATGATGGGATTCATTGCAGACGCGGGTACCATCTGTATTTTTCCAAATTTCTGACATGCTTGACACCCTTTATAGTACTTAAAACAGTCCTCGAGCATGGTAGGCCAATAAAACCCTGATCGTCTGATCAACCACTTCATCTTATGAGCCGATTGGTGAGTTCCACAGGCGCCTTCATGTACCTCGTGTAGGAGCCGATTGGCCTCGGCTGTTCCCAGACATCTGAGTAATAACCCCTCAAGAGTCCTGTAAAACATGTCGTCCCCGATGAGCACATACTTCATGGCCTTGTATCTTATCCGTTTAGGTGCCCCCCGAGCCGAATCCTTCAAGTAATTGAAGATATCGGCTCTCCAGTCGTCTGCGTCCAGGAATTGCACCTGAATATCAGCCCCCTCTGCTACGTCCTTGTAGCCTGAAGCCATCTGTGCAAGATCGTTCGCTTCGGTATTCTGCGACCGCGGGATCCAGTTGAAGTTTATGTAGCGGAACTGTCCCATCAGCTCACGGCATTGCATCCATAATGGGAAGAGTGATTCACTCTCACACTTATATTCCTCTGTGAGCTGAGAAATTACCAGTTTGGAGTCTCCGAATATTTCCACTGCTTCCGCTCCCGCTTCGATGAGCAACTCCATCCCCTTGCGTATCGCCTCATACTCGGCTACATTGTTGGTGCGAGAGGTAGATAATCTAATGGAGAAGGAAAATGTTGCCCCCGGGGCGACACGAGTAAAATGCCGATGCCGCAGCCATCGTCACAAACTGATCCGTCGAAAAACATAGCCCACGCTCTTATGGACAGCGCTGCTATGTTGGTGTTGATCCTTTCAGCAATAAGATCGGCCAACGCCTGTCCCTTAACTGCTTTCGCGGGTTGGTACCGGATGTCAAACTCTGACAATGCAAACATCCATTTGCCCAGTCGGCCTTTTAACATAGGAGCCGACAGCATGTGCTTTACGACGTCTGATTTGCATATGATGATGATCTCTGCTGATAGCAAAATGTGGCGCAGCTTGGTGCAGGTGAAAAACAGGCAGAGGCATAATTTCTCAATATCAGGATACCTTGTCTCCGCGTCCAGCATCCTCCTGCTTATGTAAAATACGACTCGCTCCACCCCATCGTAAACTTGTACTACCACCGAGGCGATGGAGGTGTCAGCTACTGACAGGTAAATGTAGAACGGTTTGTCTGGCTGGGGTGGAAACAACACTGGCAGCGTCGTCAGATATTCCTTGATTTCGTCAAAGGCTTGCTGCTGTTCTGCGCCCCAGCGGAATTCCTCGTCAGATTTTATTTTTACTAGTCCCATGAACGGCTCTATCCTTCCTGACAGATTAGAGATGAATCTTCTGACGAAGTTGATCTTGCCGATGAGAGATTGCAGCTCTTTCTTTGTGGTGGGTGGCTTCATTGTTCGCACTGCCTCCTGACTTTTCAGGCCGATCTCAATCCCGCGTTCATGGACCAAGAAACCCAAGAACTGACCGGCCGTTACCCCGAAGGCGCACTTCTTTGGGTTCATCCGTAGTCCGAATTTTCTCGTTCGGTCCAGGATGCGTTGCAGATCGCCCAAGTGTCCTTCAACTGAGGCAGACTTGACCACTACGTCATCGATATAAATTTCCACCAGCTTGCCGATCAGATCATGGAAAATGTAGTTCATGGCTCTTTGGTACATGGCTCCAGCATTTTTCAACCCAAACGTCATGACAACGTATTCAAACAACCCCACCGAGCCTGGTACTCTGAACGCAGTCTTGTGTATGTCTTCGGGAGCCATAAAAATTTGGTTGTAACCGGCATTCCCATCCATAAAGCTCAAGATCTTATGGCCAGCCGCTGCGTTGATTAACGTTTCTGCCACCGGCATTGGATACTCATCTTTTGGGGTAGCTCTGTTGAGGTCCCGAAAATCTATGGCGACACGCCACCGGCCATCCTTTTTCTCCACAGGTACGATATTAGAAATCCATTCAGCATACCTGCAAGGCCTGATTAAATCGGCTGCCAACATTTTCTCGACCTCCTTCTTGACTTGTTCTAGAATTTCGGCCTTCATCTGCCGTGCCCGCTGCTGGAACGGCCGAAATCCTTTTTTAAGCGGGAGTCTATGCTCGATGATGCTCCTGTCTAAACCGGGCATCTCTGTGTAGTCCCAGGCGAAGCAGTCTGGGTATTGCTTCAACAGGGCTATCATCGGATCCCGTAGACTTGGATCCAACCTTTTGCTGATAAAAGTTGGTCGTGGCTTATCCCCAGGACCAATGTCGATTTCTTCTAGTTCATCAGCAGATGTAAATCCATACCCTAGCTTTCCGTCACCTGTCAAATCTATGCTAAGCACAGGACAAACAGTAGGTGAAGCTAACAAAAATAATTTGGGCCAATTGCCTGAATCGGCCCCCTTTTTTATTGCATTAGTCAAGGATGGTTTACACCTTACGGCTTTAACAAGGGTGGGAATCTCCATGCTACAACTGCACGATCTGCTTGTCATAAGATTGCTCCCTTTTGTTTTTTGTGGCCGATCGCAGGGATCGGCCGTACCATGCGCCGTCGTGGGCTCTGCTACTCTGTCAGGCCAGTGGATAAGACCAGCCTCACCCCGTTTTTTGTAGCCTCGATGCGTTCACAGTCGTCTAGATTGATTCCAGAGATCGGCTCTTGGTCTTCTGCTTCCCAGACGTTCATGCCAGCAATGGAGACCTCGATAGACTCATCTGCGTGGATGACCTCCACTTCATCTCCATCCCACTGGATGAGGCACTGGTGCATCGTGGACGAAATGCAGCAATTAGCGTGAATCCAATCCCTTCCTAGCAAGACAGTGTAAGTGCTTTTGCTGTCCACGACGAAGAATGACGTGGGGATGGTTTTTCTGCCCACGGTCAGATCCACGTTCAGTACGCCTTGCGTTTCCGAAGTCTGACCGTTGAAGTCGCTTAACGTGACGTTGGTTTTGATCAAATCTGTGGTGGAGCGTCCCAAACGCCGTAGCATGGAGTATGGCATGATATTGACTGCCGCTCCGGTGTCCACCAACATCTTGGTTACAGGTTGTCCATTGATGTAACCTCGTAGGTATAGGGCTTTCAGATGCTTGTAACCCTTCTCCCGCGGTTTCTCAAAAATGACCGGCCGTGGGCCGCAGTCGAACTGTGCCACGGGTAGCTCTTTGGTTCTTGGTGCGCAGAATTCTGACGGAAGTATGAACACCATGTTTGTGCCAGCCGATGTCTTCGCATCGGCTTTCACCGGTTTGGGGCGCCACTCCTTTCTGCTCGGGTGATCTTCCGCTTCCAAAGTCTGCCTTACTTTGACGGCCAGATCAGGCCGTGCTTTCTTCAAGGCGTGGAGATACTGTGCTTCGGCTTCCTCCAAATTACGTAGCCGCTGCACTCTACGCTTTTGGGTGTGCCTGAGTCCGTCGGGACACCATCTTGGACGGTGATACCTGTCTTCTTCTTTGTCACCCACTGGCTCCTTGAGACCTTGTGCTCGGGATGCTCCCCTGCGTCCGCTCTGTGGTGGGAGAGGCCCTAGGCGTTTGAACACTGACACTGGCCCCGCGTCTTCTGGCTGTTGTCCGCATTCCGGGCAGTTGTCGATCGTAGGCAATCGGCTCATTCCCGCGTCCCAGCAATATTTGAAGAACGGGCAATCCCAATGCTTGTCTGCGCCTTCCTTTTCTTTTGACGGTTCCCTGGTAAGGTGCTCATATCCTTCGTCGTTTCTGTCGCGCGGGCGGCGCTGGTCATACTGGCGCTCATACTTGTTAAGGAGATGCGTGGAATGTGGTTTTTGATATCGCACTTTTCTCACTTGTTCCTCTGTTAAGTACCGCCTGTCATTGTGGCTGGGCCGGTCGCGTGGACCGGCCCTCTCTCTTTCTTTGCCCCGAGTGCGACCACCCTCCTCCTCGTAGTCATGGTGGTATCCAGATCCTGCCATATTAACGCCGAACGAGAAATCTAGCTGACGCCTCGCGGAGCGACTGAGCTCTACCATGTTGACGCCGGGAAATGGGTTTGTGTCTACTTTCATGGCGACCTGCCCAAGGATCAGACGGCCTTGCTCTATCGCCATTTGGATTTGGCGACGCAGCTCTTTGCAATCATTGGTGGTGTGGGTGAAGGAATGGTGTGGCCTTGCTCTATCAGCCACTTGCAGTATGGTCTCCCGTGCATTTCCTGAGTCGTAGGGATTTTGTGGCCTTCGGGTAACCTCAGCTGCTTCTCCTTCAGCAGTAAATCGAATATCTGCTCGACTTTGCTCACATCGAAGTCAAACCCTTTCGCAGGCCCTTGCTGTTTCACCCATTTGCAGGACACAGGATCTGCCCCTCGAGCCCATTCGGCTACAGCCACTTCCTGGTCTGGTGTAGGATCATCTTCTTCTGCATCAACCAGTCCTATCGGACGTTTGAATTTTTCTTGGTACACCTCAGGATGGCGCTGTTCATACATCGTCAGTTTCTGGGCCATGTGCGCCAATGAGTTGTACTCCACTTGGAAAGCCAGATCCTTGATGGGTGCTAAGAGACCCAACACTGCCAGCTCGACTGCTTCCTTCTCAGTTAAACGAGCTGAGTAACATCGGTTCTTGATGGTCCTGAAGCGCTGGATGTATTCGGCTACAGTTTCTCCCCGCTTCTGTCGTACTTGCGCCAGGTCTGCAATGCCAGCCTCAGTAGCCTCTGAATGGTACTGGATGTGGAACTGCTCTTCTAGTTGCTTCCAGGTGCGAATTGAATCAGGTGGCAGCGAGGTGTACCACCCAAAGGCGGGTCCTGTCAGAGATTGCGCAAAAAATCTCGCGCGCATCTGATCCGATGCCGAAATCATGCCTAGCTGTGCCAGGTATCGGCTTATGTGCTCGATCGAGCTTGACCCTTCTGACCCGCTGAACCTTGAGAACTCAGGGAGCTTATATTTGGGTGGCAGCGGAATCAGATCAAACTCGTTGGGGTACGGCTTTGAATAGCCGATTGTCCTTCTCTTCGGCACGAAGCCGAACTGGTCTCTCAGGATGGTACCGATTTGCTCCACTGTTTGAGCTGTAGGGGCTAGATTCTCATGACTTGTTCCAGTGGCATACTTGGCTAGCCACGCTTGTTTATCGGCGTCCATCCCAGAGATTCCTGCTCCGGAAACACCTGCTCCCGAAGCACTTGTCCCAGCAATCCCTGCCATTGCAATCTGGTTTGTGCGTGTCAAACTGTTGGAGTCTGGCACGTAGGTGCACACGTATCCATGTGGGATTTCTTTAGGTGGCTCACACAGGAATTGGCAATCTCCAGGGTCGCCTCCAACCTTGTAGACGATGTACGCTGGTGCCCCTGGTGGCTCTGGAGCTGCAAGCGTGAATGGTAGCGGTGGCCTGGCCTGGAGCGGTCTTTCTCCCTGGTGAGTTCCTAGAGTGGGCCCCGACGGAGAATACTGATGTTTCATGATCTCCTGAACCACGCGAACTGCTACCCGCTCAAACGCGTTTATCAAGCTCTCAGAATGGCGGTGAAGAGAATGAGCCACCATGTAGTTGACTTCTTGGCGTAGAGCTCTGGTGCGGTCCTCTGAAGGAACAGACAGATCTACCTCATCGAGAGCACCCTCGGGGGAGAATCCCCTCCATTTGATGCCATGCGTACGGGTCCTCTCGAAAGAGCCGATGAGGTCGGCTTCGAAGAGAGCTTTGACTTCATCATATTTTGCCTTGAACTCATCAGACAGCTCATCGTACGTGACTGGTCTGTTCTCCATCGCAGCGTCGGATGTTGATGCAGACGTTGTTGAATGTCCCACCGGGCGTGCCAGAATGTGTTGCCTGTCAAAACTCACCGGCGGGCAGCGACGAGCAACACGAAGAGCCGGGAGGCTCCCAGAACTGCTGGTGGGCCCTGGTCCCTCGGGCAACGGCCCGCAAAACTTCCGGCACGCACGCGTCCTAGCTTGGTTCGAGGGCGTGCCACCTGACCTATACCTGATCAGGAAGGTGATGGATTGCTTCGATTGTTTTCCTGCATGGCAAACAAACATACGTAAAATTCGAGCCGTAACCGGCTCCCAGGTTTCCCTGTGAATCGGCTCGTAGAGCCGATTATCCCATGGTTCTGCATTAGATCTATGATAACATGTGGTTTTTCTTGATTCACTACAAGTTAAATCGATCCACGACAGTTTAGTGTTTTCACCACGTAACCGGAACATCCTACACGTAATTGAGCCTGGTAGATACGAAAGATAGTAGAAAACTAACCCTAGAGAAGGCCTAAAAACCAACATGACGTCAATTCCCGGAACGTCCCCTCTAAGATCGATAAACCATATCTTACGTATTACTGGATCGTTCAACCCGTTTGCAAGGCCTAATCACGTAGATATTAAACTAAACCTTGATGAACAAGGCACAACTATAACAGATCGAATCGGCTAAACAGAGATCAAGCAAGATGCCACCTTCACACCCGGGAAAAGGTGCGAAGGCGGCGAGATAGCTAGAGGTAGCATAACTAAGCAATCATAGTAAAAAGTACCGATGCTAGCCCTAACAAATCTATGATAAAAGTGTTACTCGCCATCAACAAGGCTTCAGTACGAGTAACACCGGATAACGCATAAGTAGATACTGCCTAGATCGCAAGATGCGATCTAGGCAGCATGGCATTTACCCGAGAGAAAACCCTAGAAACAAGGGGTGGCGATGCGCCGAAATTGTGTTTGTTGTGAACGTGATTTTCCTCCTTTTCGCGATAACCTTAGGTACATATTTATAGTCCGGAGACTCTCTACTTTGGAATAACTCTACAACTCTATCTTTACCTAAACTGAAACGAAACCTACTATGATTCAAGATACATGGGCAATTTAGCCCAAATCTACGCACAAGGCCGATTAACAACACGTTGAATATACGTATCTTCTAAGCCCATCTTGATTACGGCCCAACTCCTCCTTTGGCCAAAATATGGCGATAACACCTGAGGAGGTAAACAATCTTCCAACAAAAATGCGAAGATTGCATAACTGGTACATGCATGCCACAAGGGCCGGGGCTAACTGGATAGTGCTGAGGGTTACAAAAAAGCATCATGGGAAAGAAAAGGATGACATGATATCCATTGAATTTGATGAACTATTTCAATTATTCAATCAAGACGCCTTGGACAAATCGATCATCAGTGCCTATTGTCTATAAGTACTAATTCTGTAATTAATTTAGTCTCCAGCTATATTATTTTGTTTATTGCATGTATATAATCATACTGTAATATGCAGAATGAAGATTCTCGAATGCAGCAGAGGACAAATCTATGACATTGGCTTCATTGACCCATATTGGGTTCATGAAGCTAATCTCAAAATAAGCCCCTAGGATACGGAGGATAATATAGTACACGTGTTAAGGTTTCAAGAAACCAAAAGGGAAATACTATTTCCTTACAACTTCGAGTGAGTGTTATTGTCTTGTATACACTTTGTATTTCGCTTACTCGATGTTAAGTATATAATTGATTAGTTATGCATTTGCAGCTTCCACTATATTCTGTTAATCATTCAACTTGACAAAGGGCGTGTACTAGTCATGAACTCGAAACATAAACCCCTTGAGACGTGGAAGGACATGCAGATACTTCTCCAGCGGTAATTCTAATCATTACGACACTATATCGGCAACGTTCGTGAATTTTATGATATCAAGTACTTAATAACTTATTTTATTCGTTTTCTACGCCGGGCAGCGCTAGATGTAAGCACCACTAACTCTATCCGCGCATATCTTTGATTCTAGTTTTGATACAGTTATTATCATGCTTGATTATTATTTTGATTGAACTCTGTTCTCGTAAAGTGCCTGACGCAGGGACCAGGTAACAATCTATGTGGATACTATGTATGCGAGTTCATCCGGCAGACGTGCGATGAGAAGGGCATAAATTTAGAGCAACTCCACGTACGTAAACAATTTCTATAGTTTTTAATTACAATCAAATTGTGTTTAGTTTCATTCATATAGGCTGACTCCTTTTTTAAATCAGTGCCAACGTCTATGGGACGGTCTTCTGCCAAAGGATCGCGTACGAGCAATTCAGGAGGAATTGGCGGGATTCTTGGATGCAGAAGTCCTAGACCCAAAAGGGGAATACTACTCGGCTGTGTATAGACAATAGGAATTGTAAAAATAGCAACTTTGAAGAAATTGGCCGGTAGCATCGAATAGCAACTTTTGTATGTAGTGCATGAACTCGATCCGTGTATTGAATATAATATTGTCATCATGATGTAATATAAGGTTCCTTTATTGATAAGTGCAAATCACTAAATAAACAATAAAACAACCTAAATGAATAACAACGGTTGGTGGGGCAACCGGGACTAAAGGTTAGAGCTTTAGTCCCGATTGCCCCGTCCCGGTTGGGCAACCGGGAGTAAAGCCCCATACCAACCAGGACCTATAGCCCCGTTTCCACCAGTGTAAGGATGCTGATAAAGTATGCAAACTTCAGCGTTCCATTTATGGACTGAAGCAAGCATCTCGGAGTTGGAACCTTCGTTTTGATCAAGTGATCAAGAGCTTTGGATTTGTTCCAAATTTCTACGAAGCTTGCATCTACAAGAAAGTGAGTGGGAGCTCGGTGACGTTTCTGGTACTATATGTGGATGACATATTGATTATCGGAAATGACATCAACATGCTTAACGATGTGAAGAGTTATTTGAACAAGTGTTTTTCAATGAAAGACCTAGGTGAAGCTGCTTATATATTGGGCATCAAGATCTATAGAGATAGACAAAGACGTCTGATAGCTTTAAGCCAGAGTACATACCTAGACAAAGTTCTGAAAAGGTTCAGTATGGATAAGGCAAAGAAAGGTTCGGTGCCTATGTTGTTAGGTAAGATTGAGCAAGGCTCAGTGTCCAGCTACGGTAAATGATAGGGAAGCTATGAGCAAAGTGCCTTATGCCTCGGCCATAGGTTCCATCATGTATGCCATGCTGTGTACTAGACCGGATGTGTCCAATGCTCTTAGTTTGACGAGCAGATATCAAAGTGATCCAGGAGTGGAACACTGGACAGCCGTGAAGAACATCCTAAAGTACCTAAATAGGACTAAAGAAATGTTCTTAGTCTATGGGGGTGATGAACAGCTTGTCGTAAAAGGTTACGTCGACGCTAGTTTTGACACCGACAAGGATGATTCTAAATCTCAGACAGGATACGTGTATATTTTGAATGGAGGAGCTGTGAGCTGGAGAAGCTGCAAGCAAAGCGTGATCGCGGGATCTACAGTAGAAGCGGAATACATGGCTGCTGTAGAAGCGTCAAGTGAAGGAGTTTGGATCAGGAACTTCATCACTGAGCTTGGCGTGGTTCCAAGTGCATTGGACCCACTGGAGATATTATGTGACAACACTGGCGCCATAGCACTCGCAAAGGAACCAAGATATCATCCAAAGACCAAGCATATCAACCGCAAGTTTCATATAATCCGAGATTATATAGCTGGAGATCTAAAGATTAGCAAAGTACACACGGATCTGAATGTCGCAGATCCGTTGACTAAACCTCTTCCGCGTGCAAAACATGATCAGCACCTCAGTGCCATGGGTGTGAGATTGTTGCCAAATGTAAACTAGATTATTGACTCTAGTGCAAGTGGGAGACTGTTGGAATTATGCCCTAGAGGCAATAATAAAGATGTTATTATTATAATTCTTGTTCATGATAATGTTTATATTCCATGCTAGAATTGTATTAAGCGGAAACTTTAATACTTGTGTGGTTTGTGAACAACACCGTGTCCCTTGTACGCCTCTATGGACTAGCTCATTGATCAATGATGGTTAAGGTTTCCTAACCATAGACATGAGTTGTCAATTGATAATGAGATCATATCATTGGGAGAATGATATGGTGGGCAGACCCAAACTAAGCGAAGCAATTAGATCGTGTCATTGTGTTCGTCTTTGCGAAGCTTTTCTTGTGTCAAATATTGTATTCCTTAGACCATGAGATAATACAACTCCCTGGTATCGGAAGAAAGCTTTGAGGTCATCAAACGTCATCCTATGAGAGGGTGATCATAAAGGTGTCTCTCAGGTGATCGGAAAGTATCTGTTGGGTTGTATGTATCGAGATGGGATTTGTCCCTCCCAAGTTGGATAGATATAATTTGGGCCCACTCGGTAATCGATATCAACACCGCTTGCAAGCATGTGGTTAAGGAGTTAATCACAAAGTGATATCGGATTACGGAATGAGTAAAGTACTTGCTGTGAACGAGATTGAACTAGGTATGACGGTACCGACGATCGAATCTCGGGCAAGTAAAATATCGCGAGATGAAGGGAATATATATATGGGCTTGATTGAATCCTGGCATCGTGGTTCATCCGATATGATCATCGATGAATGTGTGGGAGTCAATATGGGTTACCAGACCCCGCTGTTGATTATTGATAGAAGATCATGTCTGCATATTCTCGAACCCGCAGGGTCACACACTTAACGTGTCTCGACGCTAGGATAGACTGGATAATTGGTTTATGAGTTTTTGTTCGGAGTCTCGGATGGGATCCGGGACATCACGAGAGGTTCCGGAGTGGTCCGGAGAATAAGATTCATATAAGGCAGTGCAGTTTTTGGAGTTCGGAATTGTTCCGGATTAATTGGTATTGTACCGGAAGCTTCCAGAACCTTCCGGAAGGGGACCAACGTGGCCCCACGTTCCGGGAGGGGGCATGGGCCTATGAGGGAGTGCCCTGGCCGCATTGGTCCAGGGGCACATGGCCCCATAGAACCCAGCCGGCCAAGAGAGGTTTAAACTCTAGATAGAGCTTCTAGAAGGGGGGATTCCTTGCCCCCCACTCTTCCTCCTTGGGGCCACCGGCCTTGGCTTGGGGGAGGGGCTAGGGCTGGGGGCGCACCAACCCCCTACACCTTCCCCTCCAACCCTAGCCGCCTTGCTGCCCTCCTCTCTCCCTCCCGACTGTTTGTAGGCGAAGCCCTGCTGCAGAAATTCTCCACCATATACACCACGCCATCGTGTTGTAGATCCAATCCATCTCTCCACCATACTTGCTGGTCCGAGGAAGGAGGAGACGTCGAGGTGCTGCACGTGTGCATCTCACGGAGGCACCGCCACTTGTGGTGCTAGATCGGATTGGATCGCGAGGAGGAGAAGCGAGTACGACTACATCACCCACGTTCCGACGAACATTCCGCTGTGCGAATCTTCAAGGGTATGAAGATCTAATCCAATCTCTCTCGTTGTTTGCATCTCCTAGATTAGATCTTGGCTTTCCCTCTGTTCGCATCCGTAGAAAATTTTGATTTACTATGCCGAGAAACCCATCACCTGCGCACCCATCAGAACAACCAAGGTGGCAAAGAGCTTCGACCCGGATGGCTAACCCAGCCGGCCTGAACCTCAGAGACTACACCCAATGGGCGCGCTCCCACGCACCCATCAGAATAACCAAGGTGGCAAAGAGCTTCGACCCGGCTGGCTACCCTAGCCGGCCTGAACCTCGGGGACTACATTTAGTGGGCGGGCTACAGCGCACCCAACAGAATAAATAAGGTGGTAAAGAGCTTTGGCCCAGCTGGCTACCCCAGCCGGCCTGAACCTCGAGGACTACACTCGATGGTCGCGCTACCGCGCACTCGCACAAGAAACACAAAGGACAAAAACGTCCAGGCAGAAAAAAGGAAAATTTAACTCAAGCCAAAAGGGGCGTCAAGCAAATAAGCAAAACAGAAAGGTTCTGTGCAGAAGTCAAAGTCTTACAACAAAGTTCCACCACAGGACATGACTGACGCATAGCAAGTTTGCAAGACACAAATACTCCTGGCATACCAGGGATCAGGGCTCAGGAGTCGGGCTAGCAGAGAGAGCATCGGCTGGTGGAGTAGGAGTCGGGCTGGCAGAGGGACGTCGGCGCCGGCTACGGGCATTTGGCTGGAGAGCAGCATTGGGGCCGGCCGTAGGTACCTGGCTCGAGGAGGCGACATTGGCGCCGCTTGCAGGATCCGGTATCCGGTGGTACGGCACCGACTCGGAGGGGTCGCGGAAGTCGCGCTCCAGGTCGACATACGTGTTGATCTTTACTCCATAGGACCTGATCGCCGGGATGCTCTGACGGAGGATCTCGTAGCTGGTTCCAGCTCTAAAGCCACGAGTGACCACACCCAGATCCGCATCCGGATACCAGGACTTCACCAGGGCCAATGCCATCTCCATGCCGCCACGCGCCGCCCACTCCTTGTGGATCTCCAGCATGTCAATGTCGCGGGTCAGGGCGAGCGCCAAGCTGGCAATGTCGTGTGGCTCACCTGTCTCCGGCCAAACATATTGGAAGAAGTCGTTGGTGACGTTGCGAAGGTCGTCGCTTTCCTCCGCCAGAACCTTTACCAAGTCCCAGGCGGTCAGTTCGCGGCCAACCTCCTCTACTGGCATCTTCTCGAGAGCTTGGTCGGTCGACTCCGGGTAGTGAGCTGTAGTCAGTCAAAGGAGTAAGCAGACAAAAGCAAATTGATTTATCGCAATGTAGAAGGGGAAGAGAAGTGCAAACTTACTGACGACTAGCTCGGCAATATCCTCAAGCTGCATAGTCAGCTCCTGCTCCTGGGGCCGGAGAACCTTGACCGTCTCCTCCCTTTGGGCGGAGGCCGCCTCCAAGGTCTTTAATGCCTCCCTCGGGTGTCAGCCACCTTCTTGCTCCTCTCCATAGAAACCTCCAACTTGTGTTTGGCCACGGCCAGTTGGTCGAACTGGACCTGCCGAGCTTTGTTCGACTCCTCCAGCCGGGCCACCCGAACCTTGAGGCTCTCTACCTCCTTTTCCTTATCCAAGGTCATGGTTGTAGGAGGATACCCGATGGTCAACAAAAAGCGTAAAAAGAAATCCAACCGCCAAGCTAGGTCATAAGAACCTATCTTACGCCCTAATTCCTGAGTGTTCTTCATAGACTCTGAAAATGCTCTCTGCGAAGATAAGGAAGTAAGGAAAAAGGAGCGGATATGTAGCTACAAAAAACTGACTGCAACCAAAGAAAATGGGGAGGGACACCTACCTCCAACAAAACAGACAATTTTTTGGCCTCGCCAAGGCCCTTTTTCATTTCCTCAACCAGGTGGCGAACTTGGCCGAGAGCTGGGCAAGAATGGCACCCAGCGTAAGCATAGCCGGATCTGTCCTTGAGCTGGTCACCACAACCTCGGCATCCACAGTAGCAGCGCTCGAAGGCGCAGCCACCACCATCTCCCTCCCCGCCGAGCCGGAGGCGCCCGGCTGATCGCCGCTCGCTGCAGCCACCTACACCGCCGCAGCCTCCTCCGTCACTTCCGTGATGGTGGGCCTGGCAAAACTGTGTAACACTGCGGTTCTGAAAAGACCGTAGCTTCTATGTGACACATTTTAAAACCCCGGATCAGTTCATTGGCTCACAATAGAATAAAGATAAATAACATAGAATAATATCCGTGTATCATAAATAACGAAGGATCCAGAGTAATCATTTATTAAAATAAAGCTTATCTCTAGGCTATCTCAACTTATTCAAGTAGCACATAAATAAATAACTCCTCCATTCTTCAAATTTCCACAAGTGAACGAGTGCCGAGTGGAGTACCGCGACCTAATCGATCACTTAGAATCTGAATAACCTGCAACATGAAACGTAGCATCCCTGAAGTGTCAATACATGGAATGTATGATAAGTAGAGCTATTAATGGAGAAAACAAACCTAGCATCTACAGGCTTATTTGGCAAGTTGAGCTGTGGCTAGCTTGCATTTGCAAATACCTTTGTCCTACATTCAAAAACAGTTTTTGATTTTCTTTGAAAATATCCCAAATAGATTAACCCATCAAAATTAAAGCAATTAGGAAATTGGAATGAGCGAGAAACATGCCATGAACTTAATATCAAGCAACTCATATGTCCATAACTGGGGACACGGCTAATCGATTAGATTATACACCCTGCAGGGGTTAGTACACTTTATCCATGTGACTTGGCCAGCCCAACTCGTACGACCACTCTCATAATGGGAGATGATAGGGAGAAGTCCAAGAAGATACTATTCAGGAAGTAGCTCCCCAAACCCGACACGCACCGTACCAACCTACAAAAATTCTTAACTATTTTATTAATATGATGGGTTGACTCCCATCAAGAATTTTATTTAAGAATGGTCAAATATTTCAATCAGCTCTCTGTTCTCGAATTCTTACCTTGGGTTTCCCCTTATCGAGGGCACTTACCACTTGAACTCGTTTTGCCCGTGGAATATACCTTTCTCCTTCTTCTAACTTCTTTGGAAAATGATGATTTCGGCATCATCAACATTGATGATTATTTTTCCCTTGGCACAATGAACTGAATCTCTTGCGGTACTAAGAAAAGGTCTTCCAAGTATTATAGATAATATATATTTATATATGTATATAGTTTATAATATTTCTATAATAGTCTATAATGTATAATGTATTTCTATACGTATATAGAAATATGTATTTCTATATTCATATACGTATTTCTATATGCATATAGTTAGGTATATAGTCTATAATATTTCTATATGTATATAGGTATAATGTATTTCTATATGTATATAGAAAATATTATTGCATTTAAGTATTGGTGTATAGAAATATTTTTTGCTATTTTCAAATATTGTATGCATTTTGCAATAATATTTTGTGCATCTCGTATTTTGCTAAAACTATGGATCCGCCTAGTCCAATCCACAGAGACCTAGCACAAGAAAAAATTCTTGAGGATATAATCCACGACGCTGATCCATCCGAATCTCCCTCGAGGTATCTGAACCCATCTGGTGAGGGAGAGGAGGTCGACCAAAGAGAGGGAGAAACCGCCGGCTCCGATGCGGGAGGAGCCGACAACTCCGATGATGGAGATGCCCATGGACCTTAACAAAAACAGGCGAGGTATATATATGATGTCCGATAATCACTAGATATAGGATGTCAGGGAGTAGATGTATATACCAAGTTGTATATATATTATATTGACGAATGTTTCTTCTCTTAGGCCTCCTCATCGAGAAAAAATTCCAAGTGAGGCCCAGCCAAAAATTTGGATGCACGTACGAATTATACAATTACAGTGGTATCAGCACTACGCGAACTGTTGGAACCCAAAAAGGCTGTAACTATATTTAAACAACAATGCGGAGTTATGGTTAGGTATCGGGTCATGATCACCATTGGCAAGTGGCATAAGCCCAAAGAGGCGAATGAGAGTGAGTATATTGCCGAAAGGTACAAAGAGGGTCTTTGGAATGACCTCATGGCACATTTCACGCTGCCAGAATGTGAGAGTGATGCCGAGATGGCTGCATTGACGAAGAAAGTCAAGCAATGGGCTCTTAAGAAGATGGCCGAACTATTCTGGAACTAGAAGAAAGCATTATGGCTAATGTATAAGAAGGACAAGAAAACTACAAAATTTGAAGGCTATCTAGCGAAGCAGCAGCATTACTAGGATGCATTTGTGGAGTACAAGAAGTCAGGAGATGCTAAGAAAAAGTCAGAACAAAACAAGGAAAACGCGGTAAAAATAAATATCATCATCGCCTGGGGCCAGGGTGCTACGCCACTGCCATGCCAAAGTGGGAAGCAAAAGAGAAAGAGATGTGTGATAAAGGGATCATTCCAGAAACAATTCACGAAGAGTGGGATTTGAGGTCAAGAAATTGGTTCCTTGGGCATGAGAGTGAGTATGACGAAATTACAAGGGACCTTGTTTGGAGTGATGGGATTAGGGTACCCAGGGATACATGGATGAAAGTGGTGAAAGAAATTCAAGACGGGATAATAAAGTTCCATCTCGATAGAGAGAAAGAATTGCTGACAAAGGTCCTCGGGAATGACGAACATGGAGGACAAGTACGAGACCTTGGCCCTAGTTATACGTGGGAGATTGGGTTTCCCAAAGACCAAGGTACTTATAGAAGCCGAGCGAGAGCAAATCAGCGACGGGAGGAGGAGGAGGAGGAGGAGGAGGGAGACAGGTTAAACAAGTTGCTATCAAGAATTGACAAGCAGCAGCAGATTAATATTACCGCCAACCCATCTTAGCAGAGAAGCAGCGTGGCTGAATGGTAGATCCTAGCTCATGATGCACAGATGATATATGGCGGTCCCGGCGACACCGTGGATGGAATCAAGGAGCAAATATCTTGTGAGCTCCATCAGAAGGTGAAGAACTTATCCGTCAAGGTGGTAGTCGGATGTGCTTTACTTTGTCCACCTAACGCACGATGGCATGGATGTGAGATTCCAGCTGGCTATGCTAAAGTTGGGTTGGACCAAATCGTAACGGGGTGGGACATAATGGAGCTTGACATCCCTGTACCTGAAGATGAGAGGACACTCGGAGAATTACTAGGTGGTATCATTCTATGAGACAATAACAACATCAAGTTTCCAAGATCGGCGCCAAGGCTAACACCGTCTCTGATTCGTTGCAGGTTAGCTTCACCTCCATCACCTCCAAGAAGCCCACCCCATGACTACGACCACCACAGCGCGACTTCATCTCGATCTCTGCCGCAGGGTCAGCTGTCTTCGCCGTAGGGTCAGCCCGCTAAGGACAATAAGCAGAAGCATGCTCCGTCGATGAGTACTAACCGAAGCAGCATCCCAAAACGAAAAATGTCGCCCCTCCCGACAGTACCTCATAAGAATATTCCCATCAGACCTTACAATCGTACTGACGAGGAAACCGCAACGATCGCAAAGTCCGAATGTGATGCGCATTTTGAAAAAAGAAACCCGAGCCTGCTCCGGTATACACGGAGAAGCAAAAGGCGTATGCACTTGATTTTTTGAACACAAAATTGCAATATGAGTTGCACCATAAGCCAGATGACTATCTACGCACACTTCAAAGGAAGTGGCGAAGAGAAAATAAAGTAGAAGTGCAAGCGGGAGAAAATCAAGAAAAAGTGCAAGCGGTAAAAGATCAGTCGTTCCCCTGCTCCGGCATCAGGTCAAACAATCAATCCAACCCCTCAAGGTGTTATAAAAAATGTTCCCAAGCAATGGGAGGAGCCAATATATATGGAAGCAGCCGCGGAGTTGGCGGCCGCTATGAATGTGAGTGTTGCTGAATTGTTAGGTTCCCATGACAACAAATTACCAAGGGCTATTGTAGTCGCTAGATATGTCCTTGGGACGGATTTGGTCAGCAAAGAGAAGTTGCGAGAACTTCCAACACAAATGCGGAATCTCCATGCATGGTATCTGAAGGTCGTAAAGGACATAACAATGATCCTAGCAAAAGTCCCACAGGAGTAGTTCTTCCGCCCTGAGAAGATCGATGTTGAGTTTTCAGAACTCTTCCAGTTATACAATTTATACGACCTCGAAAAATCTATCAAGAGTTGCTATTGTCTGTAAGTTGTTGAATTCAGTTCTTTCAGTTGTTCATTTTACTGCATGTAATTATCCTTATTATATACTTTTATACTCTATTATGCAGAATGAAGATGTTGGAATGTCAAATAAAAATTATCTATGGTGTTGGGTTCATTGGCCAATATAAAGTACATATAAAGACGCTAACGGAGAAAACCGAGGAGAGGGCGAATAGCCTTCTAAGGTTTCTAACGGAGCAACATTTTTGTGATCACATACTGTTTCCTTAAAACTTCACGTGAGGGTCTTACTCTGTTGTATACACTTACTATTGCTTAATCGATGTTAAGTGCAATTAATGAGTTGCTGACGTATATATATAAATGTGTGCATGTTTCACTGATTTCTGCTAGACATTCAACTTGATAAGAGAATAGTTGAAGTCTTTGACTCATTAAAGAAAGACATGGATGAGTTCCACAGCATGCAGGACATGCTATAGAGGTAATTTCAATCATTCGCGCTATACCGGTATCTACTCGTTGATTTCAAACATATAAGGTAATAATGAATAACTGGTTCATTTATTTTCTTTGTCTGACAGGGTTTGGAAGAGTTTCAAGACTGCAAGATTTGGTTCCTTTAGTAAGAAGTTGGCGTTTACTCCAGTCTCGGTAAGTGGTACGCGATATGTCCGCGCATCTCTACTTCTAGTTTCAATGTAATTATGATGTTAGATTATTATTTTGATTGAATTATATCCTTGTAAAGTGCGTGAGGCAGCCACATAGGACGAATCTATGTGAATTCTATGTTTGCGAGTTTATTCGCACGTTTAGCTTCGAGCGCAAAGATTTTAGCGTCGACGTAAGCCATGTATTCACAATTTTATTTTATTACCATCACTTTTTGTTATCATAATTGATATTCATATTGATCTTCTTTTCTTATATCGATCGATGCCATAAGGGAAAAGCTCCTACAACAGCAATGCCTACTAGGAATTGCAGAGGAGATGGCGGGATTTTTTATGAAAGAGTTTATAAACGACGCCGGAGAATTTAGTGTAAATAGGAAGTATTGCTCTCCATGTAATCGAATAGATGGGCTCTAGTCCTGATAATTGTGATTTCCATGTAACTATCAAAATTGTATATATTTATATGCTCAATGTAGTGTAGAAATATATAAAAACTATTTTGATAAAGAAAAAAATAAATAAAATAAAATAAAATGAATTCTCTTCCACAACATAGATAGTGCCAAACTTCTGCGGCCACGGAGACTCAATTGTCGCCGGCCGTTATCCAAACAGGGACTAAAAATGATGCACCCCATGCGTCGGTCATGTGGAAAGCCTTTGTCCTGGCTGATACCAGGACATAACTAATGCTTAGACCTTTAGTTCCACATAATTAGCCCGGTTTTCAAACCAGGATGAAAGCCCCTTATGGGGCCGGACTCCCGTTCTCCTCGCTTTGGACGGTATTGTGCTGTAGGCCTAGCGGACATTTTTTTTCGTTTATTTGGCGCTCCGGTGCCGGTGCTATTATGCAACTTTGTATCTGGATGTTGCGGGGATAAAGGCTGTTTGGAGGAGAATCAATAGGTTATCTTGAAAATAATAGAAAGATGAGCTTCCATGGAAAGTGACGTTTCACTGCTAGCGAAGTGGTACAAGCTAGCTAGCCGCGTCTTTTGTCTGGTTGATTAGCTGTTAACAGCAGGGAAAAAGCTGATCTAGGTTTTTCATTTGTGTGGGTGGAAAGATAAAAAGGTGCATCTTCCAAATGAAGTCGAACAATTTGCGAAGTTAAGAAAAAACTGAAGATCTCTTTAAAGTTTAAAAAACATTAAAATTGATAAAAATTGTTTGTTCAAGTCTAAAAAAAATGTCACTGTGAGTCATACAACTTGTCCCACATGTATACTTAAGTCATACGTCTTATAAAACGGATTAACCAGTCATACAATTTGTTAAATATGTGTACCCGTTGTTTGCGGGCCGGTTTTCAACAAAAATCGCCATGTGCAAGGCACGTGAGGTGGATGGGAACTGGATTTCTTCCGGTTAACCCCTCGTCGTACTCCTCTGTTCGGAATTATAGTTCATACGCGAATACTTAGGTTATTAATTTGACCAATAAAATATAACTTATACTCCCTCCGTTTCAGGGCTTAAGACGTCCTTGTTTTGCGTGTTTTTTCTTTGACCAAGAATTACTCTAAATACGTAAAGAGTTTTGGTATAAAACTAGTATCACCGAAAAGTATTTTTCAATATGAATCCAATGGTACTAATTATGTAAAATATAATCAAGATTTTGTTGCTCAATTCTTTTGGTCAAACTTTGCTTTGAAAAGCGTGTGCGCCTTAAGCCTTGAAACGAAGGTAGTATATCATAAAAGTTATATTATTAGAAAATATAATCTCTAAAGTTTCTAATGATATAATTTTTATGCTATAATATTTATATTTTATTGTTCAAATTAGCAACCTAGTTATCCGCGCGGGACTTATAATCCCAAACGGAGGGAGTACTTCACAGATCGGACCCAAGGGCAGCAGAGGCCGCCGGCCTCGTCTTCTAGCAGGGTAGGTAGCATGGATTCTGGGTAGGGATGTCCAAATCTAGCGAGTTCGTTGGCAACAGGGACAATTAACCATGGATTCCGGTGCAAGAGCCGCTGCGATGGATCTCAAATCCGTGGCCTCGACGGCCTCCTCGCCAGCTGCGCGCCCAGGAGTCATATACGCCACTAGTCCTAGGAATTCTGGGTAGGGGGTTAACTGCAAGAAGTCCAGTACCATTCACCCCATGTGCGCCGAACGTGACGGCTTTTGTCAGCACCGGCCAGGAGACTGGCTTGTGACCAGGGGCGTAGGACCTCTTTGGGCAAGGTATGGCAGTTGTCCTACCTTAAATTTTTTCAAAAAATGCATATATATATAACCTTCTATTCAACATACATATAGTTCTCTGCAAAGTACGTGAGTTCTAAAGAAAAACTACTACTCTCTTCGATCCATATTAATTGACTCACATTTGTCTAGATTTGGATAAATCTAAAAACTATTTAGCATATAGATCATCCAAATTTTGACAAATTCAAGTCAATTAATATGGACCGGAGGGAGTACCGAAAATAGAAAATGGCTATGTTGGAGGGGATTCGACCGTACTGGTCGTTTGCTGGGTCACGCACTAGGGAGCAGTAGGCCCCCTAATCGTGTGTGCGTATGTGGCCGGAGCCCCTTCCTGTCTTCGTCCTAGAGCCATCGAAGCCTACGAGTCCAGGACTCGAGCGACGAGCAGGAGGAACGTCGCCGTCTTCTACTAATCTACTCCCTGCCGGAAAAACTGACCGCCGATCAGGACGCCCTCCCCATAATCCTCCTCCGACCTTCTCATTTTCTTAAATTTTAAATTCTCACGGTGACACGGTTCACTCAGCTAGGGCTCCTTCTCATCTCAGTTATAATTTCTAACCCTGCTTCAAAATATAGGGTTATGCTCCTTCCTATTAGTGGCCTCTAGGCTCCGCAAATTTGTGGTAGAGATAGACAAGAAGGGGAAGAAACCTGCAGCTTCAAAGGGGACAACTATAATTTGTGATTTTGTGGTCAATTGAACTATTGAAGCAAGTTTGAATTTGTGGTCAACTGATTATGCTATTATCATTGTATCGATCCAATTTTGCAATTTTGATTTTTTGCATCATATTTTTTATATCTTAGAGTTTGCCCGACCTTAATTTTTTCTCGTCCTTCGCCACTGCTTGTGACCGTGGATGCACATAATTGAGTTGAATGACTGGTTAGTCCGTTTTATAAGATGTGTGACTTAAATGCATATAAAATACAAGCTGTATGATTCTCGATGCTATTTATTCTAAAAAACCATGTCTGTTATATAAATTTTTAGAGAGATGCATGCCATCAAATCTTATACTCAGTCCGTTCAGAAATAAGTAACGATGAGCTGTCTACGTTCGTATTTTTTTTGTGGAAAGTGAATATAACATTTTATTCTTCGTTCTTATACAAAGATCCAGAACTAAAAATAATTAAAAAAAAAGCAACTCAGGCGACGGAGCCGTCGGTGGTGCACCGCTGCCGCTGCTCCGTCTCAGCCCTTATACTACCGCGGAGGAAACCGTGGATCACCGGCGAGTGAGGTGGGTTGACCGGAGGTCCTTAGAAAATTGCCTCTCTCGCTATAGTGACAAGATAGAGGAGTGGCCAAGTCCACAGTTATATAATACGTCTATATTGATATTTATCTCTATACAATAACACTTGTGTATAAATGCCTCTAAATCTTGAGAAATCCATGTCACTTATTTATTTATGAATAGAGGGAGAAAGTGACAGTTTTCCTGATGTTGACAACTATAGCTAGCTGGTAATTAACAGCAAGACACCTGACCCAAGCTATCAATTTGTGTAGGTGGGGAGATAAAAAGGAGGAAAAAAGCTGACCCAGGTTTTAAATATGTGTGGGTGGGGAGATAAAAAGGTGCATCCTCCAAATCAAGTCAAACAATTTGTGAAGTTCTAATAAAAAAGTTGAAGTTCTCTTTAAAGTTTAAAAAACGTTAAAATTGGTAAAAATTTGTTTGTTCCTGTCTAAAAAACCATGTTTGTTATCTAAATTTTAGAGAGATGACATCAAATCTTCTACTCCCTCAGTCTAGAAATAAGTGACTATTAGTTGCCTACATTCGTATTTTTTTCGGAAAGTGAAGATAACATTAATCCATCGTTCTTATAGAAAGATCCAGAACTAAAAAAAATACAAGCGCTTCTAAATCCCAACTCATGCGACAAAGTGGAGCGTCGGTAGCGCGCCGCTCAGGCCTTGGAATGGAGCCAGCCCCATGGCAGTCGGGAAGTCACCGATCGCCGGATCCGTTGATCCTACTAGCTGGACTACCCTCGTCGTCGTGATGGAAGTCAACACCGTCTTCACCTTCATCTTCAACCTTCGGATCCACCGCCATGCCGGATCTGTCCGGGGCACAACGAGCGCCCCAGTTCCATGGACTAGCGGGCTCGGGGAAGACAGACGCCGCACGATGGAGCTCCGGGGAGCGCTGCCGCGAAAGGGGATGCAGGCCGACAACAAAACCCGCAGCAACACCACCTCCACCTCCATGACGCCGCCGGCCAGTGTACTACCAAGCCCTACACTATGTACACGCCTGGATGTTGGAAATATGCCCTAGAGGCTGTTAAGAATAGACAAGTTATATTCCTCTAGAGGCCACAGGCCACAATATATAGTACAGGTACAGGACAAATATGCAGGAAGCCCCTAACATATGGGGGAAATACAATATACAGATATATACATCTAACACCCTCCCCCCTCAAACTCATGGTGGATCCACAACACCGAGTTTGGAGAGTAAGAAATCATGCTGCGCTCTGGTCTGTGCCTTCGTGAAGAAATCCGCAAACTGTAAATCTGAAGGCACATACTGAAGCGCAACAACCTGAGCCTGCACCTGAGCACGTGTATAGAAAGCATCAACACCAATATGCTTGGTAAGCTCATGCTTGACCGGATCACGTGCAACACTAATAGCACCTGTACTGTCGGACAAAACCAGACCGGGTGTGCTAATAGAGACCCCAAAATCCGCAAGTAACCACCGTAACCAGGTCACCTCAGTAGTCAATAAGGTCATAGCACGCAACTCAGCCTCAACACTCGAACGGGAAACCGCTGTCTGTTTCTTCGTCTTCCAAGCAATGAGCGAACCACCAAGAAATACACAGTAAGCAGAAAGTGAACGGCGATCCGAAGGATCACTCGCCCACGTAGCGTCCGAATAGCACTGGAGCTGGAGGGAGCTAGAACAAGGAAAGAAAAGGCAACGAGTGATCGTACCACGAAGATAACGAAGAACACGGAGAAGATGACTATAGTGAACAGTGGTAGAAGCAGAAACAAACTGACTCAGAATATGAACAGGATAAGAGATGTCAGGACGAGTGACAGCAAGATAAACAAGACTGCCAACAAGATGACGATAACGCGTAGGATCAGAAAGAGGATCACCATCAGTAAGTTGAAGCTTCCCATGACGACATTGGTGTACTTGTACGGGTTTTCGGCCGGTTCCCCTGCAAATGAACCGGTCAATTCTCTTCGAATTTTTTCAATAAAATGAGGCAATATTGCCCGTTTTGTTTCAAAAAAAACATTAAGCTCCATAGGGGTCTCAACAGTGCGCTCATCCCCAAGAGTAGCTCGAGCAAGAAGATCCTGAATATACTTTTCCTGAGAGATGTAAAAGCCATCAGAAGTGGAGGAAACCTCAATCCCAAGAAAGTATCGAAGAGGACCAAGATCAGTCATAAGAAACTAATCACGAAGACGAGCCTTAACAAAGGCGATATACTCAGGATCATCACCGGTAATGATCATATTATCAACATAGAGAAGAAGAAGAGTGCGTCCACGAGGAGAAGTGTGAACAAACAACGCTGGATCATGAGCACTAGGAGAGAAACCAGCAGCAGTCACTACAGGAGCAAAGCGCTCAAACCAGGCACGAGGGGCATGTTTGAGGCCATAAAGAGAACGTCGAAGACGACAAACCATCCCCTCGGGAACAGAATACCCAGGAGGAGGCTGCATATAAACCTCCTCACTCAACTCACCATTGAGAAAGGCGTTCTGAACATCAAGCTGGGACACAGACCAGTGACGAACAGAAGCAACAGCAAGAAGAGTACGCACAGTGGTCATATGAGCCACAGGAGCAAAGGTCTCATCATAGTCACGACCATGCTCCTCCTGAAAACCACAAGCCACAAGACGCGCTTTATAGCGCTCAAGAGATCCATCAGAGCGGGTCTTAATCTTATAGACCCACTTACACGTGATAGGACGAACACCAGGAGGAGGAGAAACAAGATCCCAGGTGCCAGTGCGCTCAAGCGCAGCAATCTCCTCAGCCATGGCCAGCTACCATTCAGGATGATGCTCAGCATCCCGATAAGAAGTCGGCTCGGAGGCAACAGAAAGACCATACTGACTAGGAGAGTAACGGTTGGGGGAAAGACGCTGATGAATAGGACGAGGAGAGGGAAGATCATCAGAGGAAGACGACGCAGGAGACGACGATGAAGAAGAAGGAATAGCAGAGGAAGACTCCGGAGAACTAGGAGAACTAGACGGAGCAGAGGATGACGATGTTGAAGAAGATACATCAGGGGGAGGAGATCCTGAAGAAGACACATCAGGAGGAGAAGAAGGTGTGTCAGGAAAGAGAAGAAAAGAGATATCTTCCACCGGGTAGGTACCAGCGGCGGGACGAGGATAGAAAGGACGCGTCTCATCAAAAGTAACATCACGAGAGATATGCATCCGACGACCAACGGGGTCCCAACAGCGATAACCCTTATGCTCATCACTGTATCCAAGAAAGACACACTCAACAGACTGAGCGGTCAGTTTGGTGCGTTTACGAGGAGCAAGAAGAACATAGCAAACACAACCAAACAAGCGAAGCATGGAGTAGTCTGGAGACTGTCTAGATAGGCGCTCAAGAGGGATACCACCCCGCAAAGCGGCAGATGGCTGAATATTGATGAGGTAAGCCGACGTAGCAACAGCCTCAGCACAGAAATGTGGCGGAAGAGAAGAGGCAATCATCATGGCACGAGTGGTCTCAAGAAGATGGCGATGCTTACGCTCAGCAACGCCATTCTGGGCATGTGCGCCTGGACAGGAGAACTGAGCAAGGGTGCCCTGCTCAGCAAGAACACCTCGCAACATCTGGGAGATATACTCACCAGCAGAATCAGCACGAAAAACACGGATGGGGGTAGAATACTGAGTATATGGAAAGCACTTCACTGCGAGAGAGCATAAAATACAACCAAGTGTACCGAGAAAAATCATCGATGAATAAAATATAGTAGCGATGGCCCCCTTTCGAAGCGAAAGGAGCTGGACCCCAAACATCGGAATGAACTAAATCAAAAGGTCGCTGAGATATAGACACGCTAGTAGGATAGGGAAGCTGAATCTATTTACCCAACCTACAGCCCTGACAATGCAAAGACCCATCTCCTAAGACAGACCCCAGAAGACCATGATGAACTAATGACGACAGGCGAGAGTCACAGAGGTGACCAAGACGATGATGCCACTGCTGAAAGGAGCTGGTAGTAGAGGCGACAACCAGAGAAGAACTGGCAGATGAAGTGGCAGCAGAAGGAACACGAAGCCAGTCTAACTCCCAAAGACCTGAAGAGTCACGGCTGCGAGGGCCAGCTCCAACCAGGGCCTGGGTGCGACGGTCCTAAACAACACAAGAATCAGCATCAAGAATGACGCGACAACCAGAGTCAGTAAGCTGGCTCGCAGAGAACAGATTCATCTTAATAAGAGGGACATGAGAAATATCAGGAACAAAAAAAGAAGTAGAAAGGGTGCCCCGACTAGAAACAGGAAGAGATGTACCATCAGCCGTAAAAACACGGACATGAGAAGGGAGAGAACGAAGAGCAGACAGAAAAGAAGACTCAGAGGTCATATGAAAGGAAGCTCCAGAATCCAGATACCACGGAGACGTACCTGACTGTGTAGAACGTGGTGGTCGCACAGTGCCTGAAGAGTCAGTCACAGAACCAGCAGTGCCCGTCGAAGAAGAGCCTGTAGCAGCAAGCAGACCGCGAAGACTCCTGATAATGTCCTAATCAGAGAGAGCAACTGCTGAAGACCCGGAAGGAGCCGACTGCCCACGAACCTGGTGCTGTTGACGTAAACTGGGGTCCCGTGTATAACAAGTGGCCTAAGTGTGGCCATCCCTGTTTGCAGTAAGAGCAGTGACGAAGAGAACCACGGTGACCCTGACCACGAGCCTGTTGGTTCTGACTCTGACCCTGAGGCTGCTGGTGCTGAAGCTGACCCTGACCTGGAGGAGTGGGTAGTATCGGCGGCGGCGGCACAGGGGACCGCGGCTGAGTCGAGGGAGCAGACGGCAAAGGAACACCACGAGTAGCAAGCACAGACGGAACCGCAAGAAGACCAGCACCACGGAGACGGGTCTTCTCAGCCCGAAGCTCAGACAACACCTCAGAGAGAGGAACACGACCACGAGCATTCAGTTGAGCACGCCGAGCCTCAAACTCCTGGCGAAGCCGAGATAGAAACTCATAGATACGGTGAAACTCCAAATCCGAGCGCACAATCTGGCAGCACGAGCATGTGCCACAAACAGCAGTACGGAGAGAATCAAGCTGACGCCAGATAGCAGCACTCTGAGTATAGAACTCATCAATAGTGGAATCACCCTGCTGAAGAGCATGCTCCTGGCAAACCACGGACAGGTAAAGAGCATCCCCAGACGGCTGATAGCGCTGACGAAGATGTGCCCACTGAGCGGCAACAGTAGGGAGACTCATGAACTCAGTAGCATACTGGGGCAGAACACTGGAGGTGAGAACAGCAGCAGCACGAGCATCCTCATCAACCCACTGAGTGTAGGCAGTCAGATCGTGGTGATAGGTCTCGAGATCAGCACAGTACTGCTTGAACTTCAGGTCATAAGCAGCAACAGCACTATCATCGGCACTCTGAGCAGCATCCTTGGCCTCCTGAGAAGCATCAGCGCCGAAAACAATCGGTGTCGGCGGAAGAGGAGCCACAGGAGCAGGGGGCACGGCGGACAGGAGACCTCGCCGGAGAGCACACCCCAAAGACGAAGACCGCGCATATGAACGCGCATAAAGGCAGTGAAATCAGAATAATTCGTGCCATCGAAAATCACCGGGCAGCGAGGAATCGCAACATAGCCTGATGCAGAAGACATCGCTCAAATTTTTTTTCGGTCAACACAGGGCGCTCAGTATGTGCACCAGGACGCGGGGCCCGTGCGCGTGCAGACGCGGGTGGGAGGACGCGGGGCCCATGCGCGTGCGCGTGTAGACGCGTGCAGACCGCACGCTGCAGAAGGCGGCCCCGCCAGTCAGGGAGGCGGGCGATGGCGGGTCAGAACGACCGGTGTGAACGGGCGATGGCTGTAGGTGTATGTGTTGGTGTATGTGCTGATGCTGTAGGTGTATGTTGTAGGTGTATGTGTGTCAGATCAAGGACGCCAGGAGTAGAATCTACCTCACGTAGATTGGATCAGTAGGAGTAGTAGACGCAGAGCAGGAGGATGAGGCGGGTGTATGTGTGTATGTGCAGAGGACGAAGGACGACGGGACAGGCCACGCGGTCAGATCTACCTCACGTGGGAGGCAGAGGACGGCCGGGGCGGGGGCCGATCGCAGCAGTAGGGTGCAGATCGGATCGGTAGCAGACGAGATCCGATCTAGGCGACGGTGACGCAAACGGCCAGAACGGGAACCGGCGGTGGACGGGGCGAGCTGACGGCGGCGACGATTACAAGCAGAGGACCGGTGGGCATGTAAACCCTAAAACCGGCTCTGATACCATGTTAGGAATAGACAAGTTATATTCCTCTGGGGGCCAAAGGCCACAATATATAGTACATGTACAGGACAAATATGCAGGAAGCCCCCTAACATATGGGGGAAATACAATATACATATATATACATCTAACAGAGGCAATCATATATGATATAATTCCCATTGTATTCATAAAGTTATTTGTCCTTTCATGAACATCTGTTGTATACCATTGAATATGTGATTCGGTTGTGGAACTATATATTCATTTTATTCATAATAAATATTCTTGGTCATCGAGGTTGTGCTGGACACACAACTTAGATTGATGCGAAAGTCCGCTGATGACTCGGTTCCACTTGTCATGGATATGGAGATGCCATTTCGACTTACACGGATTCAGCTAAAGAGTTTAGCGAGTCGGATTGACCCATATTGAGATACAACGAAAAAGTTGTCATTAGTATGTCTCAATCAATGTAATCCTTAGACCTAAGCTGTTGCACAATCCAAGTTGAGAATAACCGACTTAAATTCTGTCAAATGCTGGTCTGTCACTTGGCAGTTATAAAGGCAGAGTTCGGATTGACTGAATCAAGCTACGTGATATGAATAACCAAGATGGGATTTTTCACCTCTACTTAGAGAGATATTAGCTGGGCCCTCTTGGATGATATAATTCGGAAAGCATGGCCAGGCACGAATCGGTTATGTGTTAACCGAGGAGATCGACTAAGAGTTAGTCGCATGAATCAATATCTCGGATTGAGAAGAGAGTCATATTATTTAAGGGATGAAAATTATTCGCCTATAGTCCGACAAGGTATATCGTGAGGCATAAGGGACTCAGACGTAAGTCGCATTAGAAAGGCATGTCGTCATGACTCTTTGGTACTTGGAAGTCGGCATGTTCTTGTTAGAAATAATGAGGCTAATCTATTTAGGCCCATGTGTATTTCAGATTTTCCCTAAATCTCAAAGCCCAAATTTGTGGCAGCCCATATGTGTTTTGGCCCATGTTTGTGGCAGCTCATATGGAAGTAGAGTGGGAGCTCAAATTTAGTTCCACATGGAAAGTTGGAGGAGAGTTGCACCACCTTATAAGGTGGAGTGTTGCACCACTTTGTAAGTGAGTAGCAATAAAAGAGATACACGCGCGTGCTCCTCCTCCGACGACGCCGCCGCTCGCACGCACGGACGCCCGCCCGTCTCGTCGCGTCGCGCGCGTCGCGGGTTGCGGGAATCATAACTAGTACTTGGCTGTCAGTAGCCTACCCCGCGGGTTGGAGCATATGCGTCATACTCCCTGGTCTCTTCATGAGTTTACTAGAGATCACCCAAATATCATAGACCGCGACGTTTACAGTCGAGCTCATATAGGTGTGTTCTTTCAAGAATGCCCTATAGCACGGCATCTTTGCTAATTAAAGCCAACAGAAATACATTAAGGCATGTTGCCAACCTGCCTTACAGATTATGAGAGTCATGCATCTTTATATAGAGAGGGTTACAAAATACTCTTCTCAGTCAAACCACTAGCTTGTTCTTTTCAGATCCTAATTCAAAAATCGCCTCTCTTGCTATATAGACATGAGAGAGGAGCGGCCAAATCACAGTTATATAATGCGTCTACATTCGTATTTATCTATACAATCAAACTCGTGTATAAATGCCTCTAAATCTTGAGAAATACATGTCACTTATTCATGGACAGAGGGAGCCGTTTTCCTGCTGTTGACAACTGTAGCTAGCTGGTAATTAATAGCAAGACACCTGCCCCAGGCTATCAATTTGTGAGGGTGGGGAGATAAAAAGGAGGGAAAAAGCTGACCCAGGTTTTTAGTTTCTGTGGCTGGTGAGGTAAAAAGGTGCATCGTCCAAATGAAGTCGAATAATTTGTGAAGTTCTAATAAAAACCTAAAGTTCTCTTTAAAGTTTAAAAAACGTCAAAATTGATAAAATTTGTTTCTTCTTGTCTAAAAAACCTAGTTAGTTATTTAAATTTTAGAGAGATGCCATCGAATCTTCTACTCCCTTCGTCCAGAAATAATTGACTATGAGTTGTCTACATTCGTATTTTTTTGCGAAAAGTGAAGATAAAAGTTAATCTATTGTTCTTATAGAAAGATCCAGAACTAAAAAAAATACAAGGAAGCCCATCTAGATCCCAACTCAGGTGACGAACTGGAGCCGTCAGTGGCACACCGCTGCCGTTGCTCCGCCTCAGTCCTTGGAATGGAGCCAGACCCGTGGCAGTCGGGAAATCGCCAATCGCCGGATCCGTAGATCATACTCGCTGGACTACCCTCGTCGTCACGATGAAAGCCAACACTGTCTTCACCCTCATCTTCAACCTTCGGATTTTTCGCCATACCGGGGGCACAACGAGCGCGCCAGTTCCGTGGACCGGCGGGCTCGGGGAAGTCAGCCGCCGCACGATGGAGCTCCGGGGAGCGCCGTCGTGAAAGGGGAAGTAGGCCGATAACAAAACCCGCACCGACGCCACCTCCACCTCCATGGCGCAGCCGTCCGGGGTCCTACCAAGCCCTACGCTATGTACATGCCTAGATCCACGGTTTCCCCAACTTCTTGTCGCCGGAGCGGCCACCGGAGGCGGAGGAAACCGTGGATCACTGGCGAGTGAGGTGGGTTGAGGCGAGGTTCTCAGAAATCACCTCTCTCGCTATAGTGACAGGAGAGAGGAGTGTCCAAGTCGCAGTTATATAATGCGTCTACATCGTATTTATCTATACAATCAAACTCGTGTATAAATGCTGCTGAATCTTGAGAAATCCGTGTCACTTATTCATGGACAGAGGGAGAAAGTGAACGTTTTCCTGCTGTTGACAACTGTAGCTAGCTGGTAATTAACAGCAAGACACATGTCCTAGGCTATCAATTTATGTGGGTGGGGACATAAAAAGGATCGTCCTCCAATTGAAGTAATTTCACCGTCTAGGACAAATCGTTCATCTCTATAAAACTGACCAAGCCGTCATGAACGAAGGGCGTGGTGTAATCGACACGATGAGAGGCGTGGCCACGCTATACCCGGCAGCTTACTTTCTCCTTGTGATACCTCTTATGGCAGTGGCATATGACACCAATTCCATCGACTCTTCCCTCGCCTTCATGCCGCTGCCCTATCCGTTGTCCGGACCAGAGAGCCTCGCCTTTGACAGCCGTGGAGGTGGGCCTTACGCTGCCGTCTCAGACGGTCGTGTATTTAGATGGCGTGGCCGCCGTCTTGGCTGGACAGTTTTTGCCTACAACTCCAGACACAAGCAAGCATATGCGCCTCACTCTCCTTACATATAACACGCATCTATCTGTCGTAACCGTACATGCGAATAACCTAAATCTGTACAACTGTGTGCAGGAGCTTGGGTATGTGCAGGCCTGATAGAAAACTTGTGGTGACGGAGGGCATGTGTGGGCGGCCCCTCGGCCTGCAGTTCCACCACCAGTCTGGTGACCTGTACATCGCCGACGCCTATCTGGGACTGATGAAGGTATCTGGAAGTGGGGGACTGGCGGAGGTGGTGGCCACCGAGGCGGCTGGCGTACCCTTCAACTTCCTCAACGGTCTGGACATAGATCAGAACACTGGCCAAGTCTACTTCACAGACAGCAGCACCGTGTTCCGAAGAAGGTAACAATTAATCTCTCAATACCCGTCCCTGATAGTTTTCCATTCTTCTTCCTTTTCTTCTTCTTCAGATTTTCTCAAAAAACTAGCAATTTTATTAACAAGATGATGAAAGAAAAAAGGAGTATATACCAGACATCTTCATATCCAAGATGGAAACATCAACAAGAACAATCAGCATCAAGTAAAAAAACTGCAAAATATATGTTAACAGCCAAATCTCAATTCACTCAATCTGGCAATTGTTATAGGATCTGGTGGGGGATTTGGGATACATATAGAACAGCATGAAAGGGAAAAGGAAGGTATAGAGCCTAGGTGGGAGAGAAAGCCGCCGCCGTTCTTGCCATGATCCTTCCCGGATACTTTCCTCGTTAGCTCTCAATGGATATTTGTAGGTGTTGATCTGAAGCTGGTCATGGGCTGGGCCGAGTCCTTCTTTGCGAGCCCATGGCACTAGCCCAATGAGACGTGCACAGGGAGAGGGTCCTAACATCCCTCCCTCCTTGAAACTCGTCTTGTCCCCAAGCCGAATCTTCGGAGTAGGATGCTTGAAACTAGACTTGCCGGGGTCCCATGGCATGTAAACCTCCTTGGTCTTGCTAGAGTCGGTGTGGAAGTTTTAGCGGTAGGAGATGACGTTGTTGCAGACCATGTCGAGGTAGTATGCTTGTTCGAGGTAGTAGGCGGAATCGATGATAATCCGATTGATGCAGTTGATGTATTTGTCTTGACTGACATGGACTTGGTTGGTTAAGAAGGCTCGAATGACATTCCTTCCTCCTTGAAAAGGAGCTTGTCCGCAATCACCAACAAACTTCAAGCAGTCCTCAGTCAATGCAACCAACCAGATCCGAAAAGCACCTCCAGGGTCCCAATAAATCTACCAGTGTTGAATAGTGGCACCATCCCGGTCCATGAACACCCAGGAAAGTAATGCATTCATGTCAATACTTTTGATAGTTGATATATCAGACCCACATGGATTGCTGGTAAGCCACTGAATTAGTTCACCACTCCCTTTTGATTGCTCCATCCTCATGTCAGTGCATGTAGGGAAGCTAGAATAGAGAGTAACATCACCACTACCAAAGTCACCCTGAGTAGTGTACTGGACTACAGGATAAAATAGGTGCCCCACTTTGAAATACATTCCCACTTGACAATGATCAGAACAAGATATCTTCATGTAGCTCTGAACCTTGTGAGTTTGATCAGTTCCACCGGAAAATAAGTTGTATGTTGACCCCTGCAGCTCATGGGCTGCTACTGATGAAATTTGGATGCCTCCTTCCCCTTGAACACATGATACTGATAGTAACACTCGCGTTCAGAGTCAGTTGTTCCCAGTTGCCAATCAATTTCCAATTGGAATAATGCCAAGCCATATCGCTCTTCACTAGTTAGATCAATGAAGAGGAAACTGAACCAAGGGATGTACCATAGCTGGAAAATACTTTCAGAAACACCAACGAGTAGACAGCTGCCAGAAGAGGATCCAGCATACCAAATCTGCTTGAATATTTTCACACATAGATTGCATACACTCTTGAGGTCAATATCTTGGTCTTGGTAATTTATCTGAACAAGAGTCTGCAGCCATTGAGCATATGGATTTACAGGTCCATCGGAAAATGCACTGAAAGCCACCTGAGATTTATCATTAACAAAGGAAGACTGCCACAGATGCGCCTGTGACAAGAGAGAAGCAAGGGTAGTAATGAACTGGATGACTAAACCCACAAACAACCATACTGGTATACCCCAGAACTTGTGGCTCATTCAAATTCTGCACGCCAAAAATAGGCACAAACCAATGAGAAGAGCTCGCTGCACTGCTTGCGACAGACCATTGGAAATAATCAGGCCCATATGGAACAACACTTGATTGACTGCAGGCCAGATTTCTGAATATGTTTCCATTAGCAAATAACATTATGTAGCAAACTGTAGTCCTTATCAAGAGGACACCAATATAAGTCGTGCACTCATAGGATAACTTTTGGAGCTTCATGACAGTAGCATAACATGTGAAGAACCATGTAATTTTTAACTGAAAGTCGGCACCGAAAAATCTCATAGGAAATACCCTTGCCATGTATTTCTGTGTCAGCTTGTACACGTGACAATCATAGGCTCCTAGAATGCCATCTTGGTTGACGATTCCACTCTCCATGGAATCTGTTGCAAGTAAGCTGGATGCATAACTGCTTAGATATATCTTCAGGACTGAACCTAAGACAATGTTTTGCATAGGGATTTCAGAACTATGTCGTCCAGGACCAAGGAAAACTTTAAAAATTGCATTATCCCGTGTGATGCTAGCCACTGGTCGAGAGTGTGACTTTACACCAGCGAACAAACTACATGAATCGGGAGGCTGCGGAGGTACAGGCTCTAGCCATGGCCGTGTGGATGCCCAAGGAATGCATACCGAGGCAGCTGGAAGGATGACACCAACTTTAGTGGTACTCGTCGAGAGCATAACGGGCACGCCATGCTCAGGATTGAGCAGCGATGCCACTGTCAGCGACGTGTCATGCTCGCCGTCATCGTTGTGAGGGGCGAGTTTGGTGGAGATCATGTTGGTAGCGGTCTTGGCAGGTGAGGCATGTGACGTGGCGACCCAGATGCCTTCAGCAGGGAAGGCTTTCTGGTTGTAGTGTGGCCGACGGCGTCTTGATGAGCTTGTTGTCGAGGGTTTCTTCGCCTGCTGTAGCTGCAGCTAGCACGGGGATGACATCGATGGTGTTGGTGTCGAGCGAAGTGCCATGCTCGCTGGCATATTTGTCCGAAGCGATCTCGGTGGAGAGAACTCTGTTGGTCGTGGACGTGGCAGGTGACGCACATGATGAAGATGACATCGATGCCCACGGCAGGGGCGTCCGCATGGTCGATGTAGTGATGGCTCCGGCAGCGCAATGCATCGAACAGCAGGCGTTTACCATAGTGGTAGCGGCGGTGGTACCAACTGTAGCGACTACCGGTGCCTTCTCGGTGGTGGAGACCAGAGCTGGAGGGTTGGCCAGCCCTGCTGACGCAGTGATGTGCTCGGCCGCATCGGAGCTCGCCGCCACGGGCGTGTTGAGGCATCGGATGGTGTTGTCCATAGATCCTTGAAGTGCATCGAAGCAAGGCATGTAGTCATCGAAGAAACGCTCCTGACTTGCTTGCCAATCGTCACAGTATGCCTTGAGCTCGGAATCCATGGTGATGTATGAGGTGGATGAAAAAAAATTGGAGGATATTTGAGGAAGGGTGGTGAGTGGCTCTGATACCAGATGTTAACAGCCAAATCTCAATTCACTCAATCTGGCAATTGTTATAGGCTCTGGTGGGGAATTTGGGATACATATAGAACAACATGAAAGGGAAAAGGCAGTTATAGAGCCTAGGTGGGAGAGAAAGCCGCCGCCGTTCTTGCCATGATCCTTCCCGGATACTTTCCTTGTTGGCTCTCAATGGATATGTGTAGGTGTCGATCTGAAGCTAGTCATGGGCTGGGCCGAGTCCTTCTTTGCGAGCCCATGGCACTAGCCCAATGAGACGTGCACAGGGAGAGGGTCCTAACAATATACACATACATAAGGATGGCAATCGGTAGGAAAAATGAAAACGATCCCCCCGGGTCGTTTGTTTGCGTCGCGTCTGCACTAGGCCCACCAATTGTCGCTTGTCCTTGTTCTTCCCTCCATCAGCGTAGACGGTTGCTGCACGCCGCGATCGTCAACGCCGCCCGCCCCCTGCGCCACCCGCCGCCACGCCGGCTCACCTCGTGCCGCCAGCGCCGCCACGCGCGCCCGCCTCTGCTTGGGCGCCGCTGCGCCGCCCACCACCATATTGCCTCACCTCGCGCCGCGGCACCGCCCGCCGCCATGCCTGCTTATCTGCCGGTGTGCACCTTCCTCGGCCTTACTTCCTCAACCAAACAGCGTCCCGCTGCCCCGATCCAGCTTGTAGCTCGCCTTCGACAGGGACGTGGCCGGATTTTTCCCTGCAGCTTCGACCTCCGGCGAGGAACGGTGGTTTGATGTGGTGAACCCGTGCATGCTACCTACCACATGTAGGTTTTGCTACAGACAATCGGTGTTTTAACTATTGAGGGCCATCAACGTTGCTACCGACGGTTGGCGAATTTACTATGGACGCGGCAGGAATTTTCATGTTGGGGATTTTTTTCTACACAACGTGATTTGCTACATACATATATATTTTTTGCTACAAATGCTATACTGTAAAACTTTTCCTACAAGAAGACGGACGATAGTCTCCGGCGAAGTTGTTTTACTAAGTAATAACTTTTATCTACAAGGTCTCCGGCTATGTCCACTAGTGCAGAGCCCCCCCTTTAACTCCGGTTGGGAGGGCCCTCTAACAGCGGTTCCCCAACCGCTGTTGAGGGTTTGGTGTTAGAAGGGGGGCCCTTTAACACCGGTTCTTATACGAACCGGTGTTAAAGGGTGGCGCACGTGGGGCTGCCGCAGGCCTCAGCCCCCCCCCCCCCCTTTAACATCGGTTCGTACCTGGAACCGGTGTTAAAGGTTCTTCTGCCGCGGCAGAGATTTAGGCTGTTTTTCTGCCGCGGCAGAACTCTGCCGCGGCAGACTTCTGCCTCTGCCCCGTTCTGGGCGTATTTCTGCGGGAGTGGGGGGGAGCGAGGGGGAATCGATCGGGAGCGGTATACTTATAAATCGTCATCGGTACATACGAGTACATGAATAATTAAGCAACTATTATTATACACAAACATCGTCATCGGCACATACATCGTCATCGTTCATTTTGGTGGATATCTAAAGAGTTCTCCGCCAGGCGTGACGACCTCATCAAGTATGAACCCCGCCAATTCCTCTTGAATGGCTCGTATGCGTTCAAATGGTAGGAGTTGGTCCCGCATCCGTTCGATCTGAATATATATGAAGAATGGGCCGTCAATATATATAAGAATAAAACTCAACAAAATTGATGGTAATAAAATAATGTTGTGGACTTTGTTTACTTACTCTAAGTTGTTCTAGTGCGGCTTGGCATGTCGCACATATCGTGTTGCGAATGAATTCGCAAACATAGTACCCACATAAGTTATTGCCGTGTCCCTGATGCGCGCACTTTACGAGAATAGAGAGTTCAATCAAAATAATAATCAATAAAGCATGATATAATGGAATTGGAAGCTAGCTAGTATTACTTACATCGGGTCGGCGACCTCCGGCGAACTTGGTGCCGAGGAGGATGGCCAGGATGAGCTCATCCTCCTCCGCCTCCCACTCCTCCGGCTCCACGCCTCTGCCATCGTCGGGGCCACGCCCAGTCAAGCGCGAGGCTCTCTCGCCTGTGCGCTCGCCTCCGCGGACACGCTCGTGCGGCCTTGTCATCGGCGAGCCACGCGCGACGGCGTCACCCACCGGCCACCTCCGTCTTCGGCGCCCGAAGATTGAAGGTTCGGCGGCTCCCGACGATGGCGCCTTGAGGATGGCGCTGGAGGAGTCGCTCCACGACTCGGCGCCGCAGCCGCCGCCAGTGGAGCCGTCCTCGCCGGACATCCTGGAGTGGTCCAGGAAGGACTTGGAGCAGGCGGAGCGGCAGCGCATCCTCGGCCTGCAGCAGCAGGCCGAGGAGCAGGCGGCCCGGTGACGGGCGTTGGCCGGACGTGAGCTCGCGTAACAGGGCGCCCCACTCTACGTCCTCGACAAGGACGAAGGGCCGTCCTATCAGCTGTGGAGGTTCGGCGCCCCAGGCCAGGGGAGCTTCCGTCAGAACAAGCCGCCAAGCGACGACGACGACGATGGCGGCGAGGATGACGGCCGCGCTGACCCCGGCTACACAACGTTCTACAGAAACTTCGGCCTGTAAAACGAAGAAGGTACCGGTGGAGGCCACGGCGGGCCTTTTATTTAAGTTCATTATGTAGTAGTTTAGTTTAAATTTGATGTAATCCGCCTATATTCGTCCAACATAATGAAATTCGCCCATCTTTAATGAATTTTAGCCGAACTTAGGAAGTCGGCCTGGGTACGCGAGTGGGAAACTGGGCGTACTCAGGCCGGAAATTAGTTCCGTCCGGCTGAAATATGATCCGATTTTTGGCCTGGGTTCGCCCAAATGCTCTGACACACACCAAAGTTTTATCGCCAAAAAGTTTGAGCACTACTTCTGTATGATGGACCGCTGGTACGTGAACAGGGACAGAGTTATTAGGCCAGCCTAATCAGCGTGGACATGCCCACCAACAAAGCAATCTTGCTTGCAACAAGGCCGGACAAGAAGGCCATCAGTGAGAGACAACGGCTGTTACCGTACATCTTTGATCCTGCTGGTTGATGTACATCCCAACAGTTTTGGGACATTAAACCAACTTTGATCTGCTGGCTGATGTCCAGTGCAACAGCTTTGGCACATTAAACTAGAATCTGGATGTTTACGTCAAACAGCAATTTGTCTATCAAATATTTAACAAACTGCTGGCTTTGTTTGGTATCAAGGTATTTTTGAAGTGTTCAGAGAATACTTCAGTTTTTGAAAATTTAAAGTATTAAATAGGATTACTTTAAGATGTTCTGATCTATAAATATTATAGTTTTAAAACTAAAGTATTCTTTAAAACTATAGTTTTTTTAAAGTAATTGAAGAATGACGCCTCACCCTCTTTTTATAAAACAGAGAAAAAATAAAAGCTGCGGTATTTGTTTGCCAGACGCTGAAATACTTTGGTCTTGAAATACTTCGGCTTACAAAATACGAATCTACCAAACAGAGCCGAAGTAATCTACTGGGACAATGATCACGCACTCATATAAGTATCATCGTCGTTAGTGTTACCAAAAGTTTTATACGCACATGGAATCTACGTTTCTCCCGAACTCTTTGTTTAGCATTCCATGTCCCTTGCATTCACAAATTCCTTACGACAGAAAAAATCCGCTGTTGAACCTTGTGATATGCTATACATCAAGACATACATATCACATGCAGTCAAAGCTATTAAAAATTGATCCACCTGATGCACCATGTTAGGAGCTAGGGATTTGCCGGTTCTAGGGCGAAGATTGTAGGGGAAGGTGGGTATTGGTTGCGAGCGAGGTCGCGGACGCCGACGGCTGGGCACCGTCGGGCGCGAGGAGGGAGGTGACGTAGGGAGAGGTGGCGGCTAGGGTTTAGGGTTCCGGATCCTCTGAGAGCCGGGCAATAGAAATATTCTTATTGCTTAATCTTAATGTGGTGTTTACAACTATTTATATAAGGAAAATAAGATAACTTGTGGGATAAGCCCCTAACTAAACCTGCCCATTGGGCCTCCTCCAGGTAAAAGTGACCCCAGTCATAATATCTCTCTCCGCCTGCGCAAACAGCTCGTCCTCGAGCTGGTAGTTGGGATAGTGTTGGCGGAACTCATCATGCTGCTCCCAAGTGGGCTCCTCCTCCGGAAGGCCCTCCCACTGAATCAACAAGTACCACACTCCGCAACGTAGTTGGGCGCGCAACACCTTCGCCGGGCTCAAAAGAAGACGCCCGTCGGAGGTTGGAGGGAGCGCTGGCGTCGTTGCTGGCAGGTCCACACGTAACAGCCCTACATGAAAGACATCGTGGATGCGAGCCCCGGCCGGGAGCTGAAGACGGTAGGCCAGTGGCGCTATGCGCTCCAAGATGACGAAGGACCCGACGTAGGGGGGTCCAGCTTGCGCTTTGCACGCGGGTCCAGGGACTGGGTGGAGTAGTGAAAAAGGCGCAGCCATACCCAATCACCCACCGCGAACTCCACCTCGCGATGGTGGCCGTCGTAGTAGTTCTTGGCTAGCTGCTGGTCTGAATGAGGCATTGCCGCACCTCAGCAAGCATCTCGTCGCGGCTACGGAAAAGCTCCCCCGCTGCTTCCGTCCGAGCTGTCGCCGGGTCAACCGACAGTATGGGTGGGGGCGGACGGCCGTAGACCACCTCAAATGGCGTGGCGTCAAGGTGTTGTAGCAGTACTCCGCCCACGCGAGCCAATCCACCCAAGTGCGGGGACGATCACCTGTGACACAACTCAAATACATGGCAATCACCTTGTTGACCACCTCCGATTGGCCGTCCGTCTGAGGGTGGAATGTCGTGTTGAACCAGAGTTTCACCCCTGCCATCCGGAAGAGATTGCGCCAGACATGCCCCGTAAACACCAGATCCCCCGATCGCTGACGATCGAAGTAGGGAACCCGTGAAGGCGGACGATGCTGTCGAAGAAGGCACGGGCCACGGACGCGGCAGTGTTTGGATGACCGAGCGCGATGAAGTGAGGATACTTGGAGAAGCAGTCGACCACCGTGAGGATGACAGACTAACCGCCCACCTTAGGAAGACCCTCGGCCCAGACCTGAGAGGGCACCTCCAATGGCTGCAACATACCCGCCGGTCGCAGCGTCTCCGTCTTGTTACACTAGGACGTCTCACAAGACCGCACCCAGTCTCGGACGAGGGCCCGATCACCAGGGATGTAGAAGTCGGCACAGAGACGGTGTAGGGCCTTCTGCACACCCTCGTGGCCCGCCGAGTGTGCCATCATCAGCACCTGATGATGGAGGTCATCGTGGTCCGGCACGAAAATACGGTGCCCACGCAAGAGCAAGCCATCTGCCAGGTGCCATGGCTCTTCTAGGTCGCCAGCAGCAAGTCGGTGCCGAAGGATCTGAGCATCCGGTGCGACCACGGAGGCCCGACGGATGTCGTCGAATAGGGCGAATGTAGGTCCCGAGCGGATGCAAAGCACCGTCCCAGCGGAATCGCCAACGGCTGCATCATGGTCGGCGTCGCGGCGAGACAGGGCGTCGGCAACGATGTTAAGGCGACCCAGACGGTACTCGACGGTAAAATCAAAGCCAAAGAGCTTGCTGATCCACTGATGTTGTGGCACAGTAGACAACCTCTGGACCAATAAGAACTTGAGGTTGTAGTGATCCGTGTGAACCCGGAATGACCGACCCCAAAGATAGGGCCACCAGTGGCGCACCGCCTGCACCAAGCCAATGAACTCCTGCTCGTAAGCCGCGAGATTAAGATGGCATGTGGCGAAGGGCCGGCTGAAGAATGTGAGTGGCCCATCGCCCTGATGGAGTACGGCGCCGAACCCCACACTGGAGGAATCGCAGTCCACGTTGAACGGCCAGGTGAAGTCCGGCATCTGAAGAACAGGTCCCGTAGTGAGGGGCCCCTTCAAGGCCTCGAATGCCATTGTGGCCTCAACATCCTAGTGGAAGGCGTCGTGACACATCAAACGCATGAGTGGGGATGCGATGAGGCCGTAGTCCCGGATAAACTTCCGGTAGTACCCTGCGAGCCCCAAGAAACCGCGAAGGGCTCGCGACGAGTGCGGCGTCGGCCAAGCCACGACGGCCGCCACCTTGTCGGCATCCATGGCCACCCCCTCGGCCGAGATGAAGTGGCCGAGGTAGGCGACCGAAGGCGTCCCGAACGAGCACTTCGACCGCTTAAGATGAAGATGATGCGCTCGAAGCTCGTTGAATACAATGGCGATGTGCTGGAGGTGCTCCGCCCATGAGGTGCTGTACATAAGAATGTAATCAAAGAAAACGAGCACAAACCGGCGCAAGTAGGGGCGGTGGACGTCATTCATCAAAGTCTAAAAGGTTGCCGGGGCGTTGGAGAGGCCGAAAGGAATCACCAAGAACTCGAAGTGGCCATGGTGAGTCTGAAACGTCGTCTTGGCGACATCATCTGGGTCCATCCGCACCTGGTGGTAGCCCGACCGGAGGTCGAGCTTGGTGAAGAAGCGTGCCCCATGTAGGTCGTCGAAGAGATCGTCGACCACCGAGATAGGAAACTTGTCCTTGAGCGTCATGGCATTAAGGGCACGATAGTCCATGCAGAAACACCATGCGCCATCCGACTTGCGGACGAGCAACACTGGCGCCAAGAATAGCTACGTGGAGATGCGGATGATGCCCACGGCGAGCATTAGCACACACTGCCACTAAAGATCGTCCTTTTGCAGCTAGGAGTAGCGGTAGGGATGCACTGCAACCGGTGCCGCGTCCGACAAGAGATGGATACGGTGATCGTACATCCGGACGGGTGGAAGGCGCCGAGGCTCGGCGAAGAGGTCGCCGTGCTGCTATAGGAGGTGGGCCAACAATGGGTCCTCGGACTCGATGTCGGTCACGGCGAGCTGAAGCTGTGGTACCGGAGAGGTGCCCCCGAGGCCCTCCCACCGGACGCCGCGACCATGACGCCAGAAGGTCATCATCAAGGTGTCAAAGTCCCACAGGATGGGGCCGAGGATGAAGTCGAAACAGCCCAAGTCGATGCCGGCGCACGTGATGGTGAAGTGCTCATCGCCAATGGTGATGGACACGTGTTGCGCGAGTCCATGGGACTGGAGGCGGTTGCCGTTGGCCACCGTGACCAGAAGGTTGTCCCCGCCATCGGCTGGAGCGCTAAGCGTCGCATGGTAGTCGGGGGCAGGAAGTTATTGTTGGAGCCCGTGTCCAGGAGGGCCACCAGACGCTCGTTGTGAATCGTCACCGGCAAGAGCATAGTGCGCTCATGACGGATGCCAGCAAGCGCGTAGAGCGATACCACGAGTGATGTCGCAGTAGTGGCCGCGGGGGCGGTCTCTGCCCTCGCGGGTGGTGGTAACTCGCCGAGCGCTTCATCGGGAGTGTCCGCCTCAACGTAGTCGATCGTCTCGAAGTAGAATAGGCGCGGGCAGACGTGGTTGGGTGCGTAGGGCTCGTCGCAGTTAGAGCAAAGCCCTAGGTGATGGCACTCGAGTTTCTCAGCCGGGGTGAGCCACGGAAGGTTCGCGTCGCGGTCGGGGCGGTGGCTATCGGGGTGGCCAGGTTTGGCCAGCCGACCACTAGCGCGGGCGAGGGTGGCCTGCCGGGCTGGCGGCCCCCTCGGCACGGTGTCGCCTACTACATCGCCTGGGCGCGACGCTCATAGGCGCGGGCGTAGTTCATAGCCGTCTGGAGGTCACAGGGGGCTGAAGCTCCATGTCCACCCGGATGTGGTCCGAGAGTCTGCCAACGAAGAGGTCAGCTCGCTGTTGCCGTCACCCTAGGCGCGTGGCAGGCGAGGGCCAGGAAACGATCGGCGAAGTGCTGTACCGTGGAGGTGAAGGGGAGGCAGCCGTGCTCCGCCAGTCGGCTCCCATGGATCGGCGGCCCGAAGCGAAGGAGGCATAGATTGTGAAGGAGCTCCCATGGGGGCATGCCGCCCTTGTCCTGCTCGAGGTAGTAGTACAACGTCTCTGCAGCGCCCCGGAGGTGATATGAGGCGAGCCAGGTGCGGTCAGACGCGAGGGTGCACTGCCTGTGGAAGAACTGCTCGCACTAGTTGAGCCAGTTGAGAGGGACCTCCGTACCGTCGTAGGTGGCGAAGTCGATCTTGGCAAACCGTGGTGGTGTTGGTGTATGGACGCCATGGCCGGATGGCTCTGCGCGGCCCGTGTGGGGGACCGCGAACCCCAACGAGGTGGCGTCCGGGAGGGTGGGAAGTGGCTGGTCCCCGATTGTAGTGTAAACCGGCGGGGGTGAAGACCCGGAAAGCCATGTCGGTAGCGGTGATGGCGACGGTGGCAAGAGGACCTGCTGGATTAGTACGCCTCCCGTGATGGTTAAAACTGGCCCGGTGGTGAGCGGCCACGAGAGGGAAGATGGTGTAGGAGGCTGCAGCTGCAACCCTTGGAACGCCGCTAGAGCCGCCGAGAGCGGCGAAGACCACAGAAGGGCCAACGGACTGGTGATGGTTGGGGGAGGTGGGGGTTGTGGCATCCCGTGAGGGCCGATCAATTACAACTGGATCCCCTGGACCGCGGTGACGAGGTCAGTGAGGACCCGGATCATCTCCTCGAGAGTGTAGGCAACGGTGGCTGGCGCGTTGATGGCGCCCGGTGTTGACGTAGGAGCGCTTCGTTGGAAACCCCAAGAGAAAGGTATGAAGAGCACAACAGCAAGTCTTCCCTTAGTAGAGACCGAGGTTATCGAACCAGAAGGAGGAAGGAAACTTCACATAGGTGTTGCAAGCAATGCGGAGACCTGCACAACACAAACTCAAGACTTTGCCCCAACGAATCAGTGAGGTTGTCAAGCTCACCAGTTTACTGTAACAAAGGATTAAACATATGGTATGGAAGGTAATGGTTTGCAGCAAGTAAACAAGTAATAGTGGAAAATGTATCAATGGTAAAGATTGAACCGGGGTCCATAGTTCACTAGAGGTGCTCTCCTTAGATAAACAACATGGCATGAAGGGTAAACAAATTATAGCAGGGCAATTGACAGGAACTGAGCAAGACATAACAATGCAATTACTACTCAGAAAGATCCTATGAGATTCGATTGGGAAATACAACAAGATATCTAGACCGCCATCCAACTGCATCTATGACTAGAAGTCCACCTTCAGGTTATCATCCGAACCCCCTCCAGCATCAAGTTGCAAGCAATAGACAACTGCTTTAAGCAAAGTGTGTAAGCTAAACAGTCCACATGTTCCATGAACAAGAGACCGTTGTTTTCTCCCTAGTAGCAACAACACATCTACAACCGGAGAGATTTCTGTCACTTCCCTTGGAAACTAGAGGCATGAACCCACTATCGAGCATAAATACTCCCTCTTGGAGACACTAGCAACTACTTGGCCAAGATAACCACTAGCAACGGAGAGCATGCAATATCACAAACAACACAGACATGATAGAATCATACAGATAAAACCATTAATCAAACCAACATAATAATCTCAATATCCATCGGATCCCCACAAACACAACATGCATGATTACAAATAGATTAGATCTTGATCATGAACGGATCTCACAAGATCTATACATGAAAGCACAAATGAGGAGATACAACCATCTAGCTACTACATGGACCCATAGTCCAAGGTGGAACTACTCACGAATCATACCGGAGAGAAGGCCTCCGGGATGATCTCCCCTCCGGCAGGGTGCCGGGAAGAGCTTCAGATCCCCCCGATCTAGGGACGATGGTGGCGGCGGCTACAGACGGTTTCATGGATTTCTGATTGGGTACTTAGAGTTTTGCATCGGGGGCTTCTTATAGGCGAATGGGGAGGCCGAGGAGGTGGCCAGGGCTGGCAAACCCTAGCCAGGCGCGGGCTTCCCGGGCTCCTCTCTGGACTTCTTGTTCCCCACAGGAAGTAATTGACTTTGTCGTTTGTCCCGTCCAATTCCGAGAATATTTCTTTACTAAATTTTCTGAAACCAAAAACAGTAGAAAACAGGCATCTTGCACTGTTGCAACTTGTTAGTAGTTTAGTACCAGAAAACATGTAAAAAGCACCTCAAAGTGTAGACAAGTAAAGCAAAGTAGATACTAAACAAGCATGGAGCATCAAAAATTATAGATATGTTTCCGACGTATCAACATCCCCAAGCTTAACTCCTGCTCGTCCTCGAGTAGGTAAGTGATAAACAGAATAATTTTTGAGGTGAACATGCACCCTCACAATAAAGGTCCAACCATTTGCAAGCATTGAAAGCTGGGATCAAAGAACTCTAAACATGTGCATGAAAGAATGGAGTTCTAACAGTAGGACATAGTAACTATGCATGCAACATGGCAAGATACAAACAAAGATCCTGAATAACATGCATTGAAAAACATTTGTTTGTTTCACATACAGAAAACATAGCATAATGGCAATCATCTTGTCCCTCATAGAGTAGCAATATAAATGCATAGGACACCTTCAAAGTTCACAAGGGTGACTATAAACAAATAGCACAAGAACAAGTAATATCACAATATGCATCAATTAATAAGCTTTGGAACACTGCACACACAGAATGATAACTATGCTCTCTTAATGGTGCCTAAAGGTAGAAGGTGGAGACTTAAATAATGGTGGAAGAAAGGACTTTTTTATAAAGGATGTAGGGATTACAAGTTTCAAAAAGAGCTTCCAAAAATTATGGTAATTGTTAGCTTTCAGCCCTCATTGCCCCTATCATAAGCATCTTGAAGTGGTTAAGGTTAAAGTGGCAAAGCTGGAGTATATGCTTGACGAAGTATAAGTTGGCAATCTCAATTCCCTTGAATATGAGGGCTACACCTCATGGATACTCAACATAGGGCCCAGCCAAGTTCTTGTCACTGTAAGTATTTGCATATCATCGAGAACCGCCAACGGGGTACCCCTTGCACATGGTACATGAGCTTTCCCATAACCAAAATGACAAGGCAAGCAGACAATGAGCATCTCAGCAATCTTTTTATTTACCATATGCATAGATTTTTATTGAGGATGCTTCATAGATAGCTCACTATGGTGATGCTGCAAGTTTCCACCATGATTAGGCATGGCTTAGGCTAGCGGACCAGGTGTTTCTCTAACACAGAATACAAACTCCACGGACTTACAAGTTCCCACTTCATTTCACACCGGTAACATCCATATACAAAAGAGCATGATATCAACGGGGTACAAAAGTACAAATGCAAGGTTGAAAACGTTCCCCGTGACAGCATGGTTCTGCTAATCCCAACTTATGAGTGTAAGCATATACAACAAAGTTGTCACGATGGTTCAAGTTTATTAGGGGCAAAGAATAAAATGTGCCATCAAGTTTGTGAGGGCTTTAATCACAAAGTTTTCACATAACAAAATATTTTTTAATTGGAAGATAGTTGAAAACAAGAATATACTTGGAATGGTGTAACACACCATGCATAGGAGTTTATAGTGGACACTTTCGAATAACTTGGTTTCTTGCGAGTTGGAAACATGAGTAGAACTTACTCATGCAAGTGGAGGCTAGCAAAAGACTGGGAGCAACCAACTAAGAGAGCATAATGGCCATAATCATGCAATGCAACAAAGCATACTAATCAAAGCAAAGAGTGGTACTACAAGTCAAGGACTAAATGATCATAGAGGATAATGGTGACTTGTCATAGTCATAACATGGTGTAAGCATGTGCCAAGTCAATCCAAGCAAAGCATCAAAGGAGAATACCATAATACTATGCTTTTGCATGCTAAAACAACGCATAATTTCCTCAAGGCACACTAAGCAATCCCAATTGTTTGGAACAAGACATGATACAACAATAATCACTAAGCATAATGCTAAAACAAGACCTAGCATGTCATGCTAAAGTCTAAGTCACAGTCAATGCAAGCTCCTCTTGCACTTCAAGCAAGAACTTACTACTCCTTTCCAACACCAAGCAAACTTATTTGCAAAACAACACAACGGGAACGGGGGTCCAAACTTACTTTATTAAATCAAACTAAACAACCTAAACAAAGCAAATGAAAATAAGACGCTCCAAGAACAACACAATTGTGCATGAAACAATAAAAGTGAAGTGTCTAGACAGACCTAAGCTTTTTATTGATGAAGAAGGGGATGCCTTGGGCGTCCCCAAGCTTTGATGCTTGTACCTCTTGGATATTTCTTGGGGTGACACCAGGGTGGCATCCCAAAGCTTGAGATTTTGTCCATTATTCATCTCATTACATCATTCTCTCTCTACACCTAAATTTTTTCCTTCATACAAAACTTCACACAATCTTCATTAGCGACATTAGTGTATTCAAAAGATATTAGACCGCTTGGCAAAGCTTTCGAACAGCAATACTTTTCACTAAAAACACAAGCTCCTGTAGCAACTCCTTCAAAAAGTTCAATTTACCTAAAGAGAACTCAAAAAGGAATCAATAAGAAGCAAATGCAAATAATGGCAGAAATCTGTCAAAACAGACCAGCAGGTAGAAACAGATTTTATCGAGCATCTTATGTTGCTCAAATAAAAAAGTGTTAAACTAACGAAAGTTATCTAACATACTGGGGGATTTATTCGTAAATTTTGAGCTCAATCCGAGATACAGAGACTCCTCAAGATTTTTTTTGGTGGAGGATAGAAATCTGTTACGGGACAACAACTCCACAAATCTCACTTCCCTCTCATTAGAGGTCATGCTTGGCACAAAAAGCAAACAAAAAGGATAAGCAGAGGTCATTAATGAAGTAATAACTTCCAAGACTCAAGGAAACTCTTGGGTTATCTCCCAACAAGTACTTTTCTTTAACGCCTTTAAGTTAGGCACAAGAAGCAAGAAGAATCAAGTATTTTCAAATGAAGAAGCATTAACATCAAATCTTGCATTCAAAGGAGGAGCAAAAAGTAACTTCTCTCTCCTCATAGGGAAGTGTTCAATACTTTTATTGAATGGAAATTGATATTTGATGGTGCCTTCTTTCATATCAATGATGGCACCAACTGTTCTAAGAAAAGACCTTCCCAAAGTAATAGGACAAGAAGCATTGTATTCAACATACAAAACATAGAAATCAATAGGGACATAAGCATTATTAACCATAATGAGAACATCATTAATACTCCCCATCAGTTTATTTTTAGCATTATCATTGAGTGGGACATCCAAATAACAATCTTCTAATGGTGGCAAATCAAGCATTTCATAAATTTTCCTAGGCATAATAGAGATACTAGAACCAAGATCACATGAAGCTTTGAGATCAAAGTCATTCACTTGCATATTAATAATGGGTTCCCAACTATCTTCTACTTTCCTAGGAATAGAAGCTTTGTGTTTTTGCTTTTCTTCTTTAATATTAACAAGAGCATCTGTAATGTGTTTGGTAAAGGCAACATGCATATCACTAGCATCAGGACTTTAGCAAGCTTTTGTAGGAACATAATCACTTCAGAAATATTGCAACCATCAATATCAAAATCAAACTTACCATCACTAGTAGTAGGATCAATAGGCTTAGGCATAGTAGTAGGAGGAATAGGGACTATTGGTGTTTTAGTGGTGATGGTGCACACACTATTGTTTCTATCAATTTCAGCTTCCCTTTACCACTTAGCATGAAGTTGAGATAACAACCTAACATTTTCATCAATATTTACTTGTATGGCATGAGCAGTAGCAAAGGTGTTTCCATAGTTTCAGGTTTAGCAGCCATTTTATTAATCAAGGAAGATTGAGCTTCAGACAAACATGATATATTTTTCTCAACATTTAAAAGATTTTCCTCTATAGTCTTATTGAAAGTGGTTTGTTTACTAATAAAGTCCTTGAGCATGACTTCAAGTTTAGATGGGGCACTTTTAGCATCATTGTAGGAGCTTCCATAGGAATTGCCATTATTAGGAGGATAAGGCCTATAATTGTTGTTGCCACCAAAATTATTCCTATAGGCATTATTGTTGAAATTGTTATTTCTAATGAAGTTCACATCAACTTGCTCTTCTTGAGCAACCAAAGAGACTAAGGGAACACTATTAGGATCTAGAGGAGCTTTCCCATTAACAAGCATAGCCATAATAACAGCAATCTTTTCACTCAAAGAGGAAGTTTCCTCAACAGAATTTACCTTCTTACCACGTGGACCTCTCTCAACATGCCATTCAGAGTAGTTAACCATCATATTATCAAGGAGCCTTGTTGCAGCACCCAAGGTGAGTCCCATAAAAGTACCTCCAGCAGGAGAATCCAGCAGGTTCCTTGAACAATAGTTCAAACCTGCATAAAAAGTTTTGATAATCATCCAAGCAGTGAGTCCATGAGTGGGACAATTCTTAACCAAAGATTTCATTCTTTCCCAAGCTTGAGCAACATGTTCATTATCAAGTTGTTTAAATTTCATGATGTCACTTCTCATAGCAATAATCTTAGCAGGAGGATAGTACTTTCCAATAAAAGCATCTTTGCACTTAGTCCAAGAATCAATACTATTTTTAGGCAAAGAAAGCAACCATTCTTTAGCTTTTCCTCTCAAGGAGAAAGGAAAAAGCTTGATCTCAATAATATCTCCATCCACATCCTTATGCTTTTGCATTTCACAGAGTTCAACAAAGCTATTGAGATGGGTAGCAGGATCATCAGAACTAGCACCAAAAAATTACTCTCTCATCACAAGATTCAACAAAGCAGGCTTAATTCCATAAAAGGTAGCATCCGGACCAGGTGGATCAATAGGTGTGCTAAGGAAATCGTTGTTGTTGGTGCTCGTGAAGTCACACAACTTAGTGTTCTCAGCCGAGTTCATTTTGGCAAAGGTGGGCAAGCCAAAAACAGCAGCAACAGCTAGAGCAGGAACTAATTTTTTTTTGTGTTTTTGAAAAAAGAAAGCAAACCAAACTAGACTAATTTTTTTTTTGGGTTTTTTGGAAAGAGGCAAACAAAACCAAGCAAAATAAAAAAATCAAACTAAAAACAAAGTAAAGAGAAAGGAAGTGAAGGACTCCCCTTGTGAAGACGTCCTTAGCCTCCCTGACAAAGGCGCCATAAAACTTGATGGCACCCGGTGTTGACGTGGGAGCGCTTCGTTGGAAACCCCAAGAGCAAGGTATGAAGAGCACATCAGCAAGTCTTCCCTTAGTAGAGACCGGGGTTATCGAACCAGAAGGAGGAAGGAAACGTCACACATGTGTTACAATCAACGCGGAGACCTGCACAACACAAACTCAAGACTTTGCCCCAACGAATCAGTGAGGTTGTCAAGCTCACCGGTTCGCTGTAACAAAGGATTAAAGGTATGGTGTGGAAGGTAATGGTTTGCAGCAAGTAAACAAGTAATAGTGGAAAATGTATCAATGGTAAAGATTGGAACGGGGTCCATAGTTCACTAGAGGTGCTCTCCTTAGATAAACAACATGGCATGAAGGGTAAACAAATTATAGCAGGGCAATTAACAGGAACTGAGCAAGACATAACAATGCAATTACTAGTCAGAAAGATCCTATGAGATTCGATTGGGCAATACAACAAGATATATAGACCGCCATCCAACTGCATCTATGACTAGAACTCCACCTTCAGGTTATCATCCGAACCGCCTCCAGTATCAAGTTGCAAGCAATAGATAACTGCTTTAAGCAAAGTGTGTAAGCTAAACAGTCCACATGTTCCATGAACAAGAGACCATTGTTTTATCCCTAGTAGCAACAACACATCTACAATCGAAGAGATTTCTGTCACTTCCCTTGGAAACTAGAGGCATGAACCCACTATCGAGCATAAATACTCCCTCTTGGAGTCACTAGCAACTACTTGGCCAAGATAACCACTAGCAACGGAAAGCATGTAATATCACAAACCACACAGACATGATAGAATCATAAAGATAAAACCATTAATCAAACCAACATAATAATCTCAATATCCATCAGATCCCCGCAAACAGAACATGCATGATTACAAATAGATTAGATCTTGATCATGAACGGAGCTCACGAGATCTATAAATGAAAGCACAAAGGAGGAGATACAACCATCTAGCTACTACATGGACCCATAGTCCAAGGTGGAACTACTCACGAATCATACCGGAGAGAAGGCCTCCGGGATGATCTCCCCTCCGGCAGGGTCCCGGGAAGAGCTTCAGATCCCCCCGATCTAGGGACGATGGTGGCGGCGGCTACAGACAGTTTCGTGGATTTCTGATTGGGTACTCATAATTTCTGCATTGGGGGCTTCTTATAGGCGAAAGGGGAGGCCGAGGAGGGGCCAGGGCTGGCAAACCCTAGCCAGGCGCGGGTGGGCCCCCTGGTTGGCCTCCCGGGCTCCCCATGGACTTCTTGTTCCCCACGGAAAGTAATTGACTTTGTCGTTTGTCCCGTCCAATTCCGAGAATATTTCTTTACTAACTTTTCGGAAACCAAAAACAGCAGAAAACAGGCATCTGGCACTGTTGCAAATTGTTAGTAGGTTAGTACTAGAAAACATGTAAAAAACACCTCAAAGTGTAGACAAGTAAAGCAAAGTAGATACTAAACAAGCATGGAGCATCAAAAATTATAGATACGTTTCCGACGTATCACACGTGGGAGGCGGGCGGAATGGCGGCGGCCGCCACCATGGAGGCCGGCCGAGCGGACGTGGTGGTGGGTTGCGCGGCGGCGGAGGTGGGCAGCGATGAAGACATGATCGAACAAGGGCAATCTGATAACAAGGTGTTAGGAGCCAGGTATCTGTCGGTTCTAGGGCGGAGATTGTAGGGGAAGGAGGGTGTTGGTGGCGAGCGAGGTCACGGACGCCGGGGGCTGGGCGCCATCGTGCGCGAGGAGGGAGGTCGCGTAGGGAGAGGTGGCGGCCAGGGTTTAGGGTTCCGGATCCTCTAGGAGACGGGCAATAGAAATATTCTTATTGCTTAATCTCAACGTGGTGTTTACAACTGTTTATATAAGAAAAATAAGATAACTTGTGGGATAAAACCCTAACTAAACCTGCCCATTGGGCCTCCTCTGGGTATAAGTGACCACGGTCATAACATCTCTCCCCGCCTACGCAAACAGCTTGTCCTCGAGCTGGTAGTCGGGATAGTGTTGGCGGAACTCGTCACGCTGCTCCCAAGTGGCCTCCTCCTCGGGAAGGCCCTCCCACTGAATCAACAAGTACCACACTTCGCGTCGTAGCTGGGTGCGCAACACCTTCGGCGGGGTCAGAATAATACGCCCGTCGGAAGTTGAAGGGAGCGTTGGCGTCATTGCTGGCGGGTCCCCATGGTAGGGCTTTAACAGAACTACATGAAAGACATCATGGATGCGAGCCCCGGTCGGGAGATGAAAATGGTAGTCCAATGGCCCTATGCGCTCCAAGATGACAAATGGCCCGACGTAGGGGGGGGGGGTCCATCTTGCGCTTTGCACGCGGGTCCAGGGACTGAGTAGAGCAGTGAGAAAGGCGCATCCATACCCAATTACTCACCGCGAACTCTACCTCGCGATGGTGGCCGTCGTAGTAGTGCTTGGCCAGCTGCTGGGCCTGAATGAGGCATTGCCACACCTTAGCAAGCATCTCATTGCGGCTGCGGATAAGCTCCCCCGCTGCTTCCGTCCAAGCTATCGCCGGGTCAACCGGCAGTATGGGTGGGGGCGGACGGCCGTAGACCACCTCAAATGGGGCATACATGGCGGTGTGATAGGAGGTGTTGTAGCAGTACTCCGCCCACGCGAGCCAAGGCACCCAAGTGCAGGGACGATCACTTGTGACACAACGCAAAATACATGGCAATCACCTTGTTGACCACCTCCAATTGGCAGTCCGTCTGAGGATGGAATGCCGTGATGAACCAGAGTTTCACCCCTGCCATCCGGAATAGATCGCGCCAGACATGCCCCATAAACACCAGGTCCCGATCGCTGACGATCAAAGCGGGGAACCCGTGAAGGCGGACGATGTCGTCGAAGAAGGCACGGGCCACGGACGCGATAATGTATGGATGACTGAGCGCAATGAAGTGAGCATACTTGGAGAAGCGGTCGACCACCGTGAGGATAACGGATTTGCCTCCCACCTTGGGCCCTTAAGGTGGCGCGTGGCAAAGGGCCTGCTGAAGAAGGCGAGTGGCTCATCGCCCTGATGGATTATGGCGCTGAACCCCACACCGGAGGCGTCGCAGTCCATGATGAACTTTCGGGTGAAGTTCGGCATCTAAAGAACGAGTCCCGTTGTGAGGGCCTCGAATGCCGATGTGGCCTCACCATCCTAGGGGAAGGCGTCATGACGTAGCAGACGCGTGAGTGGGGATGCAATGAGGCCGTTGTCTTGGATAAACTTCCGGTAGTACCCCGCGAGCCCCAAGAAAACACGAAGGGCTCGCGGCGAGTGCGGCGTCGGCCAAGCCGCAACGGCCGCCACCTTGTCGGCATCCATGGCCACCCCCTCGACCGAGATGACGTGGCCGAGGTAGGCGACCGAAGGCGTCCCGAAAGAGCACTTCGAGCGCTTAAGGTGAAGATGATGTGCTCGAAGCTTGTTGAAAACAATGGCGATGTGCTGGAGGTGCTCCACCCACGAGGTGCGGTAGATAAGAATGTCATCAAAGAAAACGAGCACAAACAGCGCAAGTAGGGGTGGAGGACGTCGTTCATGAAAGCCTAAAAGGTTGCCACGACATTGGAGAGGCCGAAAGGCATCACCAAGAACTCGAAGTGGCCATGGTGAGTCCAAAACACCGTCTTGGAGAAATCATCTGGGTTCATCCACACATGGTGGTAGCCCTACCAGAGGTCGAGCATGGCAAAGAAGCGCGCCCCATGTATCTCGTCGAAGAGTTCGTCGACCACCGGGATAGGAAACTTGTCATTGAGCATCATGGCATTAAGTGCGCGGTAGTCGATGCTGAAACGCCATGTGCCATCGGACTTGCAGAGGAGGAGCACCGGCGCCGAGAACAGCAACATGGAGATGCGGATGATGCCCGTGGCGAGCATTAGCGCGCACTGCTGCTCCAGCTCGTCCTTTTGCAGCTGGGGGTAGTGGTAGGGACGCACTGCAACCGGTGCCATGTCCGGCAAGAGATGGATGCGGTGATCGTACATCCGAACGGGCGGAAGGCCCTGAGGCTCGCCGAAGAGGTCGTTGTGCTGCTGCAGGAGGTGGGCTAACAATGGTTGCTCAGAATCGGTGTTGGTCACGGCGAGCCGAAGCTGCGGTGCTGGAGAGGTTCCCCCGAGGCCCTCCCACCGGACGCGGCGACCACGATGCCAGAAGGTCATCGTCAAGGTGTCGAAGTCCCAAAGGATGGGGCCAAGGGTCCGCAAGAAGTCGACGCCGAGGATGAACTCGAAACAGGCCAAGTCGATGACGGCGCACGTGATGGTGAAGTGCTCGTTGCCGATAGTGATGTGCACGTGTTGCGCGAGTCCAAGGCACTGGAGGCGGTTTCCGTTGGCCACCGTGACCCGAAGGTGGTCCCCGCCCATCGGCTAGAGTGCTAAGCGTCGCATGGTAGCCGTGGGCAGGAAGTTATGGGTGGAGCCCATGTCCAAGAGGGCCACCAGACGCTCGTCGTGAATCGTCACCGACAAGAGCATAGTGCGCTCATGACGGATTCCTGCAAGCGCGTGGAGCGACACCACTAGCACTGTCGCGGTGGCGGTCTCCGCCGTCACGGGTGGTGGTAACTCATCGTGTGCTTTGGCGGGAGTGTCTACCTCGACGTAGTTGACCGTCTCCAAGTAGAAGAGGCACATGCAGACATGGCCGGGTGCGTAGGTCTCGTCGCAGTTAAAGCAAAGCCCTAGGCGACGGCGCTCGAGTTGCTCGTCCGGGGTGTGCCACGGAAGGTCCGCGTCATGGTCGGGGCGGTGGATGCCGAGGTGGCCGGGTTTGGCCGGCCACTGGCGTGGGCGGGGGTGGCCTGCCAGGCTGGTGTCCCCCTTGGCATGGTGTCGCCTACTGCATCGCCTGGGCAAGACGCACGTAGGCGCAGACGTAGTCCATAGCCGTCTGGAGGTCACGAAGGGCCTGAAGCTCCACTTCCACCCGGATGTGGTCCGGGAGGCTGCCAACAAATAGGTCAGCTCGCTGCTGTCCCGTCACCCTAGGCGCGTCGCAGTCGAGGGCCGGGAAATGGTCGGCGAAGTCCTGTACTGTGGAGGTGAAGGGGAGGCGGCCGAGCTCCGCCAGTGGGCTCCCGCGGATCGTTGGCCCGAAGCGAAGGGGGCATAGCTCGTGAAAGAGCTCCCATGGGGGCATGCCGCCCTCGTCCCTCTCTATTGAGTAGTGCCACGTCTATGGGGCGTCCCGGAGGTGATATGAGGCGAGCCAGGTGCGGTCAGACGCGAGGGTGCGCTGCCTGCGGAAGAACTGCTCGCACTGGTTGAGCCAGTTGAGAGGATCCTCCGTACCATCATAGGTGGCAAAGTCGATCTTGGCGAACCATGGTGGTGTCGGTGTATGGCCGCCATGGCCGGATGGCTCTGCGCGGCCCGCCTGGGGGCCCACAAACCTCGACGCGGTGGCGTCCGGGAGGGTGGGCAGTGGCCGGTCCCCTGCTATAGTCTAAACTGGCGGGGGTGACGACCCGGAACGGCAGACTGGCAGCGGGTATTACGACGGTGGAAAGCGGACCTGCTGGATTGGTATGCCTCTCATGATGCTTGAAACCGGCCCGGTGCTGAGCGGCGGCAGCCACTGCTGCCACGAGAGGAAAGACGGTGGCAAAGGCTACAACTTCAACCCTTGGAACGTCGCGGGGGCCATCGAGAACGGCGAAGACCACGGCAGGGCCGGTGGACCGGTGATGGCGGGGGGCGGCGGGGGTTGCGGCGTCCCGTGAGGGCCGATCAAGTACAACCGGATCCCCTGGACCACGGTGACAAAGTCGTTGAGGACCCCGGTCATCTCCTCGGGAGTGTAGGCGACGGCGGCTGGCGCGTGGAAGGCAGGCGACATGGCGGCGGCTATCTCCATGGAGGCCAGCGGCGCGGATGTGGTGGTGGGTGGTGCGGCGGCGGAGGTGGGCAACGATGAAGACATGATCAAACAAGGGCAATCTAATACCAAGGTGTTAGGAGCTAGGGATCTGCCGGTTCTAGGGCGGAGATTGTAGGGGAAGGAGGGTGTTGGTTGCGAGCGAGGTCGCGGACGCCGGTGGCTGGGCGCCATCGTGTGTGAGGAGGAAGGTGGCGCTGGGAGAGGTGGCGGCTAGGGTTTAGGGTTCCGGCTCCTCTGGGAGCTGGGCAATAGAAATATTCTTATTTCTTAATCTCAACGTGGTGTTTACAACTGTTTATATAAGGAAAATAAGATAACTTGTGGGCTAAGTGTAGGGGTTCGTAGCATGGAAACAAAAAATTTATATCGCATGCACACAAACAAGCCAAGATCTATCTACTAGATTGTAGCAACGAGTCGATTAGAATACTCAACCTCGAAGATTCCAAAGCGGTTAACGAGAGCAGATTCTCGTGGGTGATGTAGCCGTACACTTGTCGATCTCAAGATCGCGTAGACGAACCTTTCGGCACTGCGTTTCGGCAGCGCTTCCTCAGTCGGTCACACGTTCGGTACTCAATGAAGACCTTCCTCTCCCTTGTTCCAGCAGACAGCAGAGGTTGTAGTTCTCCCCTCGGGATTCCGGCAGCACGACGGCGTGGTGTCGAAAGTAGAGGGAAAATCCTGCAGGGCTTCGCCTAAGCCGGGGCAGGTTATGGTGGATCTAGGGTTTCCAGCGATCTAGGGTTTATAGGGACAGAGAGGAGGAGGCGTGGCCGGTGGCGGCCAGGGAGGCGAAAGCGAGGCGGCAGCGGTGGCACGGCTAGGTGGTGAGGGGCTGGTGTTGTGTGGCCTTGGGGCACCCCTCCCCTCTATTTATGAGAGGGAGGGCAGATTGGGAGAGGGGAGGTTGAATCCTTCCCCAACTCCCTCTCCTTGTTGCCTTGTGGTGGAGGGAAACAAGGATTCTTTCCTTCCTCCACTAGGACACATTGTCCTAGTTTGACTTTTCAAACTTGCCTTTTTGACTTTCAATTTGGAGCTTGATTTCTTTCTTGCTAATTCCCAACCAAGTGACCTAGGACATGATCCAATCATTCCACTTATCCATGACACATTCATGTTCCCTTCCCCTTCTGGTCCGGTGAACCTTCTAGACCCTTCTAGAACCTCTCCGATGAAATCATCGAAATCATTCCCGAACTCCGGAATTGAACTTTCCGTATATGAATCTTATTCTACAGACCATTCCGGAACTCCTCGTGATATCCTGGATCCCATCCGAGACTCCGAACAACATTCGGTCTCCCTACGTACATTCCATATTTACTAAACAACATCGAATCCTTAAGTGTGTCTCCCTATGGTTCGTGAATTACGCGGACATGACTGAGGCACTTCTCCGGTCAATAACCAATAGAGTAATCTGGAAATTCATATGGCTTACACATATTTCTATGATTACTTTGCGACCGAATGAACCACTTACATACGATACCAATTTCCCTCTGTCTCGCGATAGTTTACTTATCCGAGGTTTGATCGTCGGTATCTCTGCATACCTAGTTCAACCTCATTAACGATAAGTACTCTTTTCTCGTTCCTGTGATATGTGATCCCTTGTGAGACAGTCACATGCTTGCAAACTAATTGGATGACATTCCACCGAGAGGGCCCAGAGTATATCTATCCGTCATATGGATGGACAAATACCACTCTTGCTCCATGTGCCTCAACACATACTTTCCAAACACTCAATGCCACCTTTATAGCCACCCAGTTACAGTGTGGTGTTTGATATCATCAAAGCATCCATCCGGTGATGGAGATTAGCATGATCTCATGGTCGAAGGATTTAGGTTACTATGTATCTGAAAGCTTATAGCAACTGAACTATATTAAATGACTTGATCTTTATGCTATGGTTAACTATAGGAGTATGTCCGTCACACCATTCTCTTAATGATATGATCTTGTTGTTAATAACATCTCAATGTTCATGATCAGGAAACCAAGATCATATATTAACCAACAAGCTAGTTTAACAAGAGGCTTTACTAGGGACTCTTTTATGTTTACAAATCACACAATTATTAATGTTTCCGGTTAATACAATTATAGCATGGTATGAAAACATTTATCATAAGCGTGAATATATGATAATAACCTCTTTATTATTGCCTCTTGGGCATATCTCCAACAGTCTCACACTTGCACTAGAGACTATAATCTAGTTTCAAATCTTTGTGTATTCAACACCTATGGCTTTCCGGTGTTGTATTTACACGATTGCTAGTGGTCAACTTGATCTTCGGATCCGAATCTTTCAGGTCCTTGTGTAATTGCATGTCTTTGCGTCTCTACGCATCACTCATTCTCTAATGAGATGGCTTTGTATAAATTTGGTCCTTTGGTGAGACCTTTGGTTTGTCCTTGGGGGTTAAAACATGTCGATAATATTGTCGTACAATATATCTTCATGGTACTATCCTGCTGTGAACCACACCTAGTTTGATAAAAAACTACTTAACACAAATTCCATCTTTTGATGTTATAATAGTAGTCATATACTTAGCCTTTTGTTGTAGTATCTGTAACAATGTCTTAACTTTGGAACTCATCCAAATCCATTATGGAACTTACTTTCCATTATATTGTGCCACCCTTAGTTTAGATTGAGATAAACTTAATTTGTACTTTGTGACAAAACTAGTATAAATATAGTACTTTTACAATGAACTAATCATCTATTTGTCACATCTATAAAAATAATATATTCTTAGTTCTTCCAGAAGATCATAAGAATATCCTTACTATCGTCTAATGATCATCTTATGAATCATTCTGGTATATGCTCATAACATTTAGAGCATAGGACATATCTGGATTTGTACATATCACAGTATGATTGATATAAATACTCTTTGTGATTTCATACATCAAGTATCAATCTATACTTGAATCGTTGTTTCACTTACCAAGTGTCGATACAATTGAATTTTGATTTAGTCCTTTCTGTGTGGCAAGAACCTTTCTTGTCATTTCCATATTGAACTCATTCAATATCTCATCTATGTACATTTGGCACAACCATATTAGCGTCTCAATCTATCTATATAGATATTGATGCCAAATATTCGGGTTTTGCCTAAGTCTTTCATCGATATGAAATTATTAACATGTGTCAATACAAGATACATCATTTCCAATCAATAATATGTCTTCCACATAATGTATTAGAAATATGTCTTAGCGCTCCCACTTAATTTCTTTCAAATGCAAACATCTTCATCGTCTTTGATGAATATAAACTCTTTTAACAATTTCATCGCGATGCTCACTTCAACCATTGTAGTTTGCATACGCTTTTAGCATCCTTTGAATTAATAAAACCCTATGGACCGTGTTATGCACATGTCCTAGGTAACAATTCTATCAGAAGAACTTGTTTTGTTTATTCAACTACCACATAACAAAATTATATGTAGTGATTGCAACATTAATCCGTCTAGACTAAACATCGCTATGAAAGATCAAATCTTGTCATAGTCAACCTTTGAACATTGTTGTGAACTCTTTCCCAACATGTCAACTATTTCATAGATGTGAAACATCCATGTCTATTTCATTATAGATCCAAACACAACTTTAAGGTTTTACACCTTTCTAGAGGGTCTTTCAAGTTCAAAGCTTGATTTCTCATGTATGGAACTATCTCAGATTTTATGGCTCCAAGCCATTTGACGGAGTCAGGGCCCATCATTGCTTATTTGCATGTAGTCGGTTCATTATTGTAAAATAATGATTCAACCCTCAAATCTTGGTATTTGATTGTTTATCCGACCTACTTGGTTCAATAGGAACTTAGAATTCCGTGACCACAACCTTTGAGGCACGCGAGCCATGAGTATTATTGCCGCCTTCGGAACACTTTTCGGCGCTGTGCAACTTTGAAAATATAGCTAAGGTTCTTTTAACCTTATCAAAGTTTTATTGTCCTCCCACTTAACTTTTCATGGAAAATTCATGTCCCCAAGAAACTTGAAGTTCTAAATGACAAACATTTTTGTCTTTGGTGTTATGGACGAATACTCAACGATTATTCGAAATAACATACAAAGATATGTTCATCCGATTTTGGTTGTAAACATCTTTCTTATGCATAGCATACCAATGTTTAAGAAAGGACAACTTGGGTTTTATCCCAAACCATAACTTTATATGGTGTCATTTCAACAGATTATGATGGAGCTCTTTTCAATGGAAAAACGGTAGTTTCTAAAGCTTTAATCTTTAAAATGTAATGGAAGTTTTATAAATTACACCTTTTATCTTACCATGTCAAACAAGGTTTCATTACATATCTCGAACGCTCTATACTGTTATGGTGTTTCGGGAAATGCAAATCCACGGAAAGATTCCTCAAATATAAGGTACTATGCTAAACTTGTAACTCAAATATCTTCCTTTATGATCCTATCATGAATTCTTTATTTTCTTGTTACATTGATTTTGCACTTTATCTTGAAAGTTTTTGAACTTTTCAAATGTTTCACACTTCATCCTCATTAAGTAAATATTCATATATTTACTCAAATTTTCGGAGAAAGCATATGAAGTTGAAATCCATCGCTCTTGACTACACGTAATGGACTTCATACATCAAATATGTACAAATTCCAATAATCTAGTCATTCGTTCCCTTTTGGCCTATGAACCGAGTTTTAATTATCTCTAGAAAATTTTCACAAGCGTCATTTGATCAAAAATCAAAAGACTCCAAAATTCCATCCACATGGAGTTTCTTCATGTTTTCTTTCCTATATAATTTAAACGGCGATGTCACATCCTAAGTGATATTTCAATCAATTTGTCTTTCGACATTTTTAGCAGTAGTTTTATGGATGTGATTTCTCCAAAGATTTGTAAATTATCCATCTTTTATGGATGACAAAAATTATTTGAACAAACCTTTTGTTCTCATAATAACTAATAAAACAAATCTTGAATGCAAGCTTTGATTTCAACGAGCAACACAATAACCCTTTATTTGTTCTCGATGAACATCATCACATATTCTTTTGCTAGTTACTTAGGACATTGTACATCATGAATTGCGTTGTTTCGTATGACGATTCACACCAACAAATTCAGTATCTAATATTTAAGAACCACATTATTTAACAAGCAAAGAATACAGCCATAACACGTATATCCTCTATATACCTAAGCTGAACAATTCTGGTCTTTTCTTTGATGCCATATATTTATGAGATTCTCTTTTAGTATTTCCTTTTCTGTATGAAAGAATCTATCAACATCAATAGTGGAGCCATACACATGACACATAGTCCAAAGCATGTATAGTTAAATACCAATGTCTTTGGACTTGCACTTTGAAGTAGATCACCATCATCAAATGTTTGGTGTTCTTTCAAATTCTATTCTTTAGTAATCTCTTGGTGTAGTAAACATTTTACCTATATCAAATATTCATCCTTATCATGGAATTATTCATGATCAAGCTGATTTAGCTTATAACGGTGAATCGCAAGTATAATGTTGTTCTCCAAAACCTTTTGGAGGATTAGGATGACTAGCGTCTCCAACCTTTTGAAAATTCCCATCAAATATGAGAACATAAACTTTGCCATATTATACTCTATCATATTATAATCAAAACCATCGTTTCAGATATCGCAATATCTTCCACATATGATGTTCCTAGATAACCTTGATATTAAAACAATCTTTTGAATATCAAGAATCATGCAGACAAACATGATACTTATATACTAACACTGGAATTATTACTCTTGATTTAATACCAATTATTAAACTTCACGGAGTAACCGGAACTTACTAAAAGTTTGCATTAGGACTTTTAAACTTTAGATTAACACTTCAAAACAATACGATACCAGTTCGTAAAGTAATTAACTAGAATTCTATAGTTATATTATCTCAATTATAACTAAGAGCAAGGTGTTAAACGGATGTCAATGACTACAATAACTATGCAAATTCACTTTGACTTAATTTATGATAAATAGTGTTCAACTTTTAATCATATTTCTGTTGAACTCCCACTCAAAACAATATCCCTCATATTGTTTTAGTGATCACACGAATCAAATTCACTACACCAAGTCCGATCATCACGTGACATGATATAGTTTCAAAGGAGAACAATCATCATGTTCATCATATCATCTATATGACTCATGCTTTACCTTTAGGTATTCCGTGTTCCGAGACCATGTGTGTACATGCTAGGCTCGTCAAGACCAAACCTTAGCTTCTGCATGAGCAAATCTGGCTTGCTCCCATTGTATACGCTAGCAGAATCTAACACACCTGATCATCACGTGGTGCTTCGAAACAACGAGATTTGGCAATGTTTCCTACTAAGGACGAACACTCTATAACTTGATATTTTGTGAGAGGGGTCATCTTATAATGCTACCATAGCGAACTAAGCAATACAAGATGCATAAAAGGATTAACATCACATGCAATTCAAAATATGTGATATGATATGGCCTTTCTTCTTGTGCTTCTGATCTCCATCTTCAAGCATGAACATGGTCTCCATCATCACCGGTGTGGCGTCAAGGTCAATGGCGCCGCTCCATGGTTGTCGTCCACCAGCATCAACTATTACAACTAATAATAGATACGCTTGTCTAGACGAAATTAAAATACAATCATATGGCTCATGCTGGTTGCCGACTTACAATAAGGAACATTGCATACATCATATATAATCAAAATCATGGCCATATCACATCACGACATAACCCTGCAAAACAAAGTTAGACGCCTCTAATTTTCTTTGCATGTTTTATGTGGTTTGGGGATTTCATCAAGTGTCGTTCTAACATACGAATAAGAACCACAACATTGATACTAGTATTGTCAATCACCCGTTGTAAATTGAATCTTCACTATGTTGGGAGAAACAGACACCCGCAAAGCCACTTATGCAATACAAGTTGCATGTCAAGCGTGGAGCACGTCTCATGAACGATGTCATGTAAGGTTAGCCCGGGCCGCTTCATCCCACCATCCCACAAGATGCAAAGTACACAAGAAGCAATCGACAACAAAAGCATCAACTTCTAAAATGACCATTGTGTTCTACTCGTGCAATAGATCTACATATAGACACGGCTCTGATACCACTGTAAGGGTTCGTAGCATGGAAAACAAAAAAAAAATCTATCGCATGCACACAAACAAGCCAAGATATATCTACTAGATTGTAGCAACGAGTCGATTAGAATACTCACCCTAGAAGATTCCAAAGCGGTTAACGAGAGCAGATTCTCGTGGGTGATGTAGTCGTACACTTGCCGATCTCGATCCTTTCGGCACTGTGTTCCGGCAGCGCTTCCACAGTCAGTCACACGTTTGGTACTCGATGAAGAACTTTCTCTCCCTTGTTCTAGCAGGCGGCAGAGGTTGTAGTTCTCCCCTCGTGATTCTGGCAGCACAACGGCGTGCTATCGGAAGTAGAGGGAAAATCCTGCAGGGCTTCGCCTAAGTGGAGCAGGTTATGGTGGATCTAGGGTTTCCGGAAATCTAGGGTTTAGAGGGCCGGAGAGGACGGTGCATGGCCGGCGGCAGCTAGGGCAGCGACGGCGGCTGGTAGCGACGGTGGCGAGCGGCGACGGCGGCGCGGATAGGTGGGGAGGGGCTGGTGTTGTGTGGCCTTGGGGCACCCTCCCCTCTATTTATGAGAGGGAGGTTAGCTTGGCAGAGGGGAGTTTGAATCCTTCCCCAACTCCCTCTCCTTGTTGCCTTGTGGTGGAGGGAAAGAAAGGATTCTTTCCTTCCTCCACCAGGACACATTGTCCCAGTTTGACTTTTCAAACTTGCCTTTTTGACTTTCAATTTGAAGCTTGATTTCTTTCTTGCTAATGCCCAACCAAGTGACCTAGGACATGATACAATCATTCCACTTATCCATGACACATTCATGTTCTCTTCCCCTTCTGGTCCGCTGAACCTTCTAGAACCTCTCCGATGAAATCATCGGAATCATTCCCGAACTTCGGAATTCAACTTTCCTTATATGAATCTTATTCTCTGGACCATTCCAGATCTCCTCGTGATATCCCGGATCCCATACGAGACTCCAAACAACATTCGGTCTCCCTACTTACATTCCATATCTACTAAACAACATCGAATCCTTAAGTGTGTCTCCCTATGGTTCGTGAATTACGCGGACATGACTGAGGCACTTCTCCAGTCAATAACCAATAGAGTAATCTGGAAATTCATATGGCTTACACATATTTCTATGAGTACTTTGCGACCGAATGAACCACTTACATACGATACCAATTTCCCTCTGTCTCGCGATAGTTTACTTATCCGAGGTTTGATCGTCGGTATCTCTGCATACCTAGTTCAACCTCATTACCGATAAGTACTCTTTTCTCGTTCCTGTGATATGTGATCCCTTGTGAGACAGTCACATGCTTGCAAACTAATTGGATGGCATTCCACCGAGAGGGCCCAGAGTATATCTATCCGTCATATGGATGGACAAATACCACTCTTGCTCCATGTGCCTCAACACATACTTTCCAAACACTCAATGCCACCTTTATAGCCACCCAGTTACAGTGTGGTGTTTGATGCCATCAAAGCATCCATCCGATGATGGTGATTAGCATGATCTCATGGTCGAAGGATTTAGGTTACTATGTATCTGAAAGCTTATAGCAACTGAACTATATTAAATGACTTGATCTTTATGCTATGCTTAACTATAGGAGTATGTCCATCACACCATTCTCCTAATGATATGATCTTGCTATTAATAACATCTCAATGTTCATGATCAGGAAACCATGATCATATATTAACCAATAAGCTAGTTTAACAAGAGGCTTCACTAGGGACTCTTTTATGTTTACAAATCACACAAGTATTATTGTTTCTGGTTAATACAATTATAGAATGGTATGTAAACATTTATCATAAGCGTGAAGATATGATAATAACCTCTTTATTATTGCCTCTTGGGCATATCTCCAACACTAAGCCCCTAACTAAACCTGCCCATTGGGCCTCCTCCGGGTATAAGTGACCCCGGTCATAACACACCACCTCCATCATTTTAACTTAACCATGGGGAGGAAATTTGCACCTCATTCTGATCGACCACTATCGTGCAGAAGAGAGCTTGTCGACTGCCTACTCCATCAGTTGCAGCCATGCAACACTTCTTTTTCAGTTTTCTTAGATGTCTCTTGTCACTATGATTTTATTTTATCGACTTTGAGAATAAAACATGTCAGATATTTTTGGAATTGCTCTTTCGTGATAGTTTTCCTTCCTTAGCAACATACTTATATCTTGCAAAACTGAAATCGTAAATACGCAACCACCCACATATATGATTCTAAATATTCACGGTTCACATACTACATGATCATGTTAAGTACTAACAAGTACGACTACCGTCACAATATACGTTTTCATATTAGAAAGACCTAGAAAAATATTTTTATTTTTGACAACTAACATAAGAAAGCATATGGGTTTCTTAGGTACAAATTACACAATTAGATTTGTGATCTTGAGTACGCTAAGAAAACACCATATGAAGTGAAAGGCATATACTTGGTGGGTGTTGAGAAATTAAATCAGCTATGTAGATGAATAAAACAGAAAAGATAATTAATAATTTGTCCATAAGATGACAACATATATGGATGGCTAAACTTGGGTGGACAAAGTCCTAAGAAAAACTCATGTAACTGGGAAATAGAAAATTAGCTTCTTATATACAACCATGCAGGATCACTATGTACATTCAAGATAAGTTACACGTTAGCCCATAATGATGCCACAATAGTTCAGCAACTACTAGCTTCCTAACAGAGTGTTGATACAAAAAATTATGGCTCACAGACCATTCTGACTACTAAAGAGAGCGCCAATGCACGGGCAGGCTATGTTACCGTTGAATATATGTTCTTTACCAAAAAAGATAATGGTCTAGCAGAACAATGACAAGATGATGAATATATTCATCAACAGAAATGATAAACGACAAATACGCACGAGATATCTCATTTACTGAGGTATCCATGATGGTTATAGAAACATATTATTATATATGTATAGAGTATAACATTAATAATGACAAGAAGACACTATAAAATCTATAAAAATGATGTCCTCGTATTTACGAGGGCCACCTTGCTAGTTAGGTAGTAACAAAAAACCCAAGGTACAGAAAAAATCAACTCCAATACGCAAAAATAATTCCCAAATTTGCAGCAATGGAAAGAAATAATTGGACAAAAATCGACGGTCCTCATTCCTCAAGATCACAATTTCTCTCTTCAATAACAACACAATTTCTGTATCAAAAAAAAAATTACTGAAAATGTTGCATGTTGTCTGTTTTGAAAAATATTGACTTTTTGGAAAATTATATCGATGATTAATATTTTTACAGTTTAGTTGTTTTACTACAATTTATACCTGGAACTGTTGTCCCTTTCAATTGCAGCCAGAACCTACTTGTGGTGGCCATGGGCGACCAAACGGGGCGCCTACTCCGGTATGATCCACGCACACAAAGCCTCGCCGTTCTCCGTGCCGGCCTTGCATATCCGAACGGCGTGGCCGTCGCTACTGACGGCGCACACGTTGTGGTGGCACTCACCGCACTGTCCGAGCTTCGCCGGTACTGGGTTTGTGGACCTAAGGTCGGTGAGTCTGAGACGTTTGTGGCGCTGCCAGGGTACCCGGACAACGTGCGCTCCGACATGCGGGGCGGTTACTGGGTGGCGTTGTGGCAGCTGCCCAACGACGGGCTCCACGCACAGACCGTGGCCATGAGGATCGATGGCCGTGATGGCGAGGTGAAGGAGGCACTCGTCGGGTCCAGCTTCGTGACGGTGAGCGAGGTAGGCGAGCGGAACGGCACATTATGGCTCGGCTCCGTCGACACCCCATATGCAGCCGCACTTAGTTACAAAATCTAGCGGACGTCACCGCGAACAACCATTCCACCATAGCGGTTTTAATACATACCTTCCATCCATAAAAATCTTGTTAGCATATATATATCTTCTGCATTAAGATGGCTACAAGGTTATCTTCCTGTCAGATAAATATGGAACTTTCCTTGCTAAAACCGGATAAACTATATGATTGTATGTATTGTATCTGTACCGGTATCACTCTATACCATGTCTGTATCGTACTATGTAATCTCCCGTACTACTATTAATACAAGCGCCGGATCTTTCCAGAATCTGATTGATTCTTTCCACTTGTCCTTGCGACTGAGGGTGGTAAGCAGTGCTGAAGTTCAACTTTGTTCCCAAAGCTTTTTGGAAACTCTCCCAGAACTTTGAGGTGAAGATGCTTCCACGGTCGGAACTGATTTCAAGTGGAACCCCATACAGAGAGACAATTCTGTTGATATAGAGCTCAGCCAACTGAATTCCAGAAATTGTTTCTTTGACTGGGAAGAAATGAGTCACTTTAGAAAGCCTGTCGATGACAACAAAAATTGCATTGTTGCCTTTCTGCGACCTTGGAAAACCAGTGATGAAGTCCATCTCTACTTTCTCCCATTTCCATTCCGGAGGTTGCAATGGCTGTAGAAGACCAAATGGTTTCTGATGGACAGCCTTGACTCTGCGGCAGACATCACATTCTGAGACGTACTTGGCACAATACCTTTTCAAGCCAGGCCACCAGTATTGTGTTTTCAAGTCCATGTACATCTTTGTGCTGCCAGGATGGATAGAAAGAACCGAATCATGCGCCTCCTTGAGAACTTGGTCTCTCAAACCCGGGTAGTTTGGAACAAACATCCGGTGGTCGAAGAAGAGCGTGCCTTGATCATCAACGTGGAAGGACTCATACTTCGGAAACCCAAGTTTCGAGATGAGCTTTCTGGTGTGCGGATCACCAAGCTGACGAGGGCGAATCTTTTCTTCCAAGAGAGGAGTAGCCAGAAGGTTCAGGAGATGCCCTTGTTCCACAACTTCAAGGTTGAGCTGACGGAATTCCTCGCACAAGAGAGGCTGCTGCTCTTCTATCATGAGGTTGTTGACATAAGCTTTACGGCTCAGCGCATCTGCCATGACGTTTGCTTTGCCCGGAGTGTAGTTGATGGTCACATCAAAGTCATTGATTGCTTCGATCCATCTCCTCTGTCGAAGGTTGAGATCAGGCTGAGTGAAGATATACTTCAAACTCTTGTGGTCCGAGAAGATCTCACAACGGTTACCAAGCAAGTAGTGCCTCCATAGCTTCAAAGCAAAGACAACTGCTGCTAGCTCGAGGTCATGTGTGGGATAGTTGTTCTCATGCGTCTTCAACTGACGAGAGGCATAAGCAACCACCTGTTTCTCTTGCATAAGGACCGCACCCAATCCTTGCAAAGAGGCGTCGCAGAATATCTGGAAAGACTTAGATGTATCCGGAGGAACCAAGACTGGTGTGGAAGTGAGCTTCTCTTTGAGTGTCTCAAAACTTTCTTGACAAGCAGGAGTCCACAGGTACTTCTTGCCTTTCTTGAGGAGATCGGTAAGAGGCTTTGCTATCTTCGAGAAGTTCTGAACAAAGCGACGGCAATAGCTAGCCAAGCCGAGAAAACTCCGCACTTCCTTGACATTAGCAGGAGGGAGCCATTCAACTATTTTCTTCACGGTTTCCAGGTTGACTGCAATGCCCTTGGCAGAGATAACATGAACAAGATAGGTTACTTCAGGCAGCCAAAACTCACACTTAGAGAACTTTGCATACAAGCGGTTCTCACGAAGCTTGTTCAGGACACACCGCAGGTGTTCTTCATGCTCCTCCTTGGACTTGGAATAGACCAGAATGTCATCCAGATATACCACAACAAACTTATCCAGGTACTCCATGAAAACGGAGTTCATCAGCCTCGAGAAGGTAGCAGGTGCGTTGGTGAGGCCGAAAGACATGACCGTGTACTCATACAGGCCATAGCGGGTGGTGAAAGCTGTCTTGGGCACATCTTCCTTGCGAATCTTGATTTGGTGATAACCACTTCTCAAGTCCAGCTTAGAGAACACCACAGCTCCTGCCAGCTGATCAAAAAGATCATTTATCCGTGGTAGAGGATATTTGTTCTTGATGGTTTTAGCATTGAGAGCCCGATAGTCAACACAAAGTCTATCAGTTCTGTCCCGCTTCTTCACAAAGATTGTTGGGCTACCCCAAGAAGAAGTGCTGTGTTGAATGAAACCCAACTTCTCTTGTTCATCAAGTTGTCTTTTGAGTTCAGCCAACTCAGAAGGACCCATTTTATACGGCCGCTTGGAGATAGGAGCCGTTCCAGGTTCAAGCTCAATCACGAATTCAACCTCGCGATCCGGAGGCATACCTAGCAACTCTTCAGGAAAGACATCTGGGAACTCACAGACCACTGGTACCCTCTGAATAGCTTCCATAGCATCATCATTCAGAGTCGCCAAGGAAAAGAGCTGGACAGCAGGAGTCAGACTTGGAGAAAAGACTATATGGCCTTCAGGAATCTTCAGAGACACTGAGCGTTCAGCACAATCAATCACAGCTGCATTTGCTGTCAACCAATCCATGCCCAAGATGACATCAATATCAGAATTGCCCAGAACAATTAAAGAAGCCAAGAAGGTAGAACCACCAATCTCAACTTGATTGCCGTGACTGATTTTTTAAGCTGCCATTGTTGCTCCAGGAGAAAGAACCATTAACCGCTTGGGAAGAGGATCTGACGCTAACCCATTCTCACTTGCAAACTTTATAGAAACGAAAGAATGTGATGCACCAGAATCAAAGAGAACTCGTGCAGGGACTGAGTTAACGGATAGCATACCCATTACAACTCCAGGTGCGAGCTCAGCTTGAGAGGCGTTGACGCAGTTTGCACGAACAACCGCAGACCCGGGCTTAGTGTTGATGTTGAGAGCCCGAGGCGGTGGTGCACGAACCGAAGGAGAGCTTGTTGCAGATCTCGGCGGGGGTGGAGGGAGAGCTTTGTTCTTCATTGGACAGTTCCAGCTGGGATGACCATGATCTCCACATGTGAAACAAGCACCATGTGGACGTGGAGCAGAGTAGCCAGGGACTCCGCCATGCGCTCCAGGGTAGTGGTTGTTGTAGCCCCTGGGAGCCGCAGTGGTGAAGTTTGGTGGCCTTGGCACGAAACTTGCAGGTCTTGGTGGAGCCGGGAGCGACGGTGGGGTCTTAGGAACCCAGACACGCCGCTTAGAAGGAGCTGCCATAACTGCAGAGCTTGATGCATCCCTGTTATGTTTCTTGGACTCCTCAAACATTTGCCTGCTTGCCTCCTCTTGCAGTGCTGTGTGTTGGAGTTCCAGGAAAGTTGCCGGTCTTGCATGCGTGATTGCATACTTGATCGACGCATTGAGCCCTTGCCTGAACCTTTTCTGCTTCTTCTTGTCATCAGATACCTCATCACCACCATAACGAGAGAGATTCATGAAGTTCCTGATGTAGGTGTTGACGTTATCATTTCCTTGCTTCAGGTTGAGAAAAGCCTCCTTCATCCTTTCCATAACAATCTCTGAGAGAAAGTGCTCCTTGAACGCTCCAGTGAACCTTTCCCAAGTTGGCTGGAAACCAGTGCAGCTTGCCTTCAAGTAGTTCTCCCACCAGAGAGCTGCATCTCCCTTGAGAAGGTGAGTAGCACACTTGACCCACTCCTGCTCCGGAACATCAGCAGTCTCGAGCAACCTTGTGATCTCACGCAGCCAATCATCCGCGTCCAGAGGTCGTTCAGAAACATCAAACTGACGAGGGTTGAACTTGAGGAAGCTCTTGATGTCTCCACACCTGGGAGGTGGAGGAAGTGGAGCAAACTCGTTTCTTCTGACACTCTCCTCAAAGCGCTGCTGGTTCTCTTGCATAGCTGCCAAAGCATTAGCGATGTTTGATAGCGCGGAGCCCAGTTCCGGAGGTATGTCCTCATCAGTCCGGCGTGGTGGAGCCATCCTGTCATTGATATAAAACTCAAGTCAGTACTATGATGGAAGATGATAATAATCCAAAATAGTACCAAGATGGAATTAACCAAGATTTAAGGATACAATTTACTGAGATGATATTAAAATATCAACAAAGTTCATAGCACGTAAAAGATATTAAGCATATCGCACACGACTGAAAAGGAGTGTGGTACACAAATATATCAAAGAAAAATTTTCCACAAATTTCGGCATTAGAATACCAATAGATGCGCAAAATTACTTAATGAATCAAGATTAGTGACTCTACCGATTCAATATACAAAAGCGAATGAGAAGAGTAGTGGTATGGTCGCGAATCCATCCCGCACTCAATTCATTACTCCGCACATGAACAAGTGGAACACATATCCTAACCCTTTCTTCTCACGACGAACCCTAAGATTGGTAACTACGGAAACGAACACCCTAAACAAGATAGCGTCGGATACAAAGAGGAAGATAGATTGCATCGGTTTGCAAAAGCCTGTCGGTATGGAATGTACCAACAGTTGATAACCAAAGGCAGATAAGATAACAACTTGGATGCAACAGATAGACAAGGGATTACACACACACACACACAACCTATGGTACTACGGAAACCCAGAACACGTGAATCCTAGTTTGAATCTTGAGAAGAGGATTGAAAACGTTGCACTTCCTTACCAGAAAAAGGGTGGGTGGGAGGGTAAGAAGAAAAGTGGAAGCAGTCCTACTCTCGCGTTTTGTTTTTCCCTAATATACATAACTACCAAAATATTTACTAGACTGACAACGACCGTTTGGCTGAAACCCTGAAGGTCGGGATGGCTCTGATACCAATTGTAACTACCTCGGTGAATTACGCTCCTAGATACAAGCCTGGATGAGTGGTAGTGGTTGAAATAGTACGGTGGGGCCCCAAAAGCCACTCACTGGTAGTCCTTTCAGACGTCCCAACCACTACCCTCTCATCGGGACCTGCACGGGCGGCGTAATCGGCAGGCGAAGGGATCAACTACGTACACAAGTGGGTATGTACGCAAGCCACCATACAAGAGTACATCAGAGCCATACCATCTAGAAAGAAAGGAAATATAGCAACGCCATACGGCAAGATTCAAATGACCTAGATAAATCTATATTTTAGGATACTTCCTCATACAACACACATCAGAGTATCATGCGGAAGCGGCAAACAAGATCCGAGTACGGATAAGAAGCAAATCGGCATAAGATGCCATAGAAATAAGCACATCCCAACTACAGGTCTCACGGATCCCCGATCCCGGAATCTCTACACCGAACGGCCGTTGCTCACATCACCAGCCTCTTCAACCCAGTATCCGTCCTGCGAGGGTACCTGTTCATCTGAACCAATAATTTATCGTGTGAGACCCTAAGGGTACTCAGCAAGACTTAATGCCTCTAAAGGGGACACAACCTGGGGTGACGCAATTGCAGCGAAAGATAAACCCTAGCAGTTCTACAGATAAACGCTAACCATCCGCCTAACCAATGATAGACGGATGTCCGTGAATTAAGAACAACAGTTATAATGGTAATCTCATCAGATCCATCCTCCTCCCTGCTTACCAACAAGGAAGCGGACGAACAACCCCCCATCCGTTGGCAATTTTATTAACCATTCCATGAGTGTTGCACTATTTACTAGTCAAGTTACTTAGTCAGATTAAGGCGGTACTTTAGTTATGCTTGTGTATGATCGAGAAACTGTGCTCCAAGTCGTCCATCTCCGCGGACACGGCTTTCAGAAAGTTTTACCCGGCCGGGGTGCACCAATAGCAACACACGCTCGATCAACCTCGGAAAAACCAAATCAAAACCCAACGAGGCTTTCACGACTGAACAATCACAAGATTCAGAAATATTTCAGGGGGCCACCCCATTGAGTAGATCCCGCAACAGAGTAAGCAAGCCCCGAGACGGACTCAAGGTTTGCGACAATGGCTGTAAGCGACTGGGAACCCGAAAGTGTGGCTGGGCTTGTCGATACCGCGTAATCAATCCGCTTACCTAATCAGTACAGTGTGCTCCTCGCACAATCGTAAATAAAGCAGTAAAGCATGGCATAAGTACAGGATCGTAAATAAAACCTCAAACTAGTTTGTGGCCCCAAGAAATAAGACGGAATCAAGCTCTGGCTCAGGGGGGTCCCATATACCTCCCGGATGTGGATAGCGCGATAAATCAAGGAACAGGAATCAAGTACTCGGGGTCTTACGGGACACAAGTGAGCAGGAAAAACCAAATAGCAGATGTTGCTCACCGGTGCCACTTTCTTTAGTTATCCCACTACTACTCAGGTTAAGTTGTTTAGGTACCTCATTATTCAACAGACTCTCACATACCCTACACATGCTGTTCTACGACTCGCATGGCCCAAACAACTCCTATAGTAGTGGCTCATGGGATGGAGGAACAAGCTTGGTGGGGTTTAAAAGTAAAGGCTATGCATACTTGGGATTCAATTTAATGCAATTGCGACTCAATGATGCAAGAACAAGATAGAGGCAATAGGTACTGTATGTATGCAAGCATGTGGAAGTGCTTGCCTGATAACTCAGTTGAAGCGAGGGACGGATCTGGGTAGTGCTCCTGGTTCTCTTGGTATAACCCCTGCTCAGTGTCTATCCGAGAAAAACCAAACAAAACAAGGCCAATATGAATATAAAGCACAAGCATATGAATAAGATGCGTCAAGCAAACAATCATGCCATGATGAATGATGCACAATTTACATGGCAAGAAGGTAGCATGGCATGGTGAGGTGTGGAAAACAAGTAGCAACATTTTAATGGAGTTTTGGTTCACATTTTTATTGTCATAACATTGCTGTACCCTATATTTTTACATGATGCATGCTGCAATTGAAGTTATGGATAGCTTAAACAGAAAGGTCTCGTCGAGCTAATCATTTTAGACATATCATTTGCTAAATTTGGGATTAGAAAACAAAAGTTATTAATTTTTGAAGTTCTAGTGGCAAAAGGTGTAATTTAAATAAACTTGGGAATTTAAATGTGCAAAAGGCAATTTGAATGGCATATTTGAAATCCTGGCATTTTTCTGATATCCAAACATATATTGTTTGTGTGATTTGGAAAAACTATGGAAAAGTTATTTAAAAAAAAATCTGATTGGAAATTGAATTTGAAATAATTAGAAAAAGATTTGAATTTAAAACAGACAGGCAATACTTTTTTATACTCAGATTAACCTAGCCGCAGACGCTGTCAGGTGGGGTCACGCGCTGACTCAGCACACACGCGCACGGAAAGCTTTTGTCACCGCTGGTTAGCTAGCCCTAGAGGATGACAGGTGGGGCAACCGACTTCGCAGGCCCACGCGACAGCGGGCGACCCAGGGGGTGCCACGCGGCGCAGCGAGGGAGCGCGGATTGAGCACCGAGAAGCGGGGGGGCTCTTTTGGAAGTTTGCTCGGCGACTGACTGGTGGGCCAAAACGTACCGCGGGTTAAGCGTAAAAACTAGCAGGGGGTTACGCGCAAAAAGGCCGCCGTACTGTTGGTCTTCCTCTGACGACCGATCGGTCCGTGCGCGAAAGAGGACAGCGCGCCGCGGTGGGGCTTCGAACGCGCGACCTGGGCACGCGCGCAGGCAGCGGTGACCGCTGGGCTAGGGCGGGGTTGCTGCTAGGAGGGTGGACGGGGCCTAGGTAGGGTTTTGCGCGGCGCGGAAGCGAGCAGGCGCGCGCGCTCGTCGGTGCACCGAGGGTGCACGACGAATCGTCCGGCGGACCTAGCGCGGAAGCGAGCGGGCGACCATGTCAGGGGGTTAGGGAGCTCACCGAGTGGCGCTGGCGTGGTCAGATCGAGCAGAGGGGCGGTAGATCGTCGGTGAAGCAGGCGGACGGCCGGCTAGGGTTTCGGCTCGGGCGCGGCAGGGTCTGGTGGCTCCGGTCCGTCTCCTCCTCGACGGCGTGTACAGGCGTGGTGTAGGGGCTCGTCTTGGTCTCCTCGATCACCTCTCCGACGTGCTTGTCGTCTGGAACGGTGTAGTCGCGAGGGGGCCGAGGGTTGCCGGCGATGGAGAAGAGAGGGGGAGAGGGCAGGGCTCCTTCGGGGTGGATCTAGGGTATCTGGGCGAGACATAGTGGGTGGATAGGGACGGAGAGGGAGCGGGTGCCGTGGGAGTAGATAAGGACGGCAAGAGGGGGCTTGCGTGAAGGAGGGGAAGGTGGCCTCAGTGCCACCTTTTCCCTCTCACGTGCTCGGCATGGGGGCCAGGGGGGTTGCGCGGCAGAGCTGGGGGAGGGAGAGAGGCTGGCAGGTGGCCCTGGGGAACTCGTGGGCAGGTGAGGCTAGAGGGTCCCTTAGGCCAGGGAGAGAAAGAGAGGGGAGAAGAGAGGGGCCGGCTCGGGCTAGGATTAGGGTTTGGGGGGGTCCTTGGGCGTGTGGGGGTAGCTAGGTTGGTCCAGCAGGTAGAGAGAGGGCGAGCTAGGGTAGGGCATGGGTGATCATGCAAGGAAGCTAGAAGGGAGAAGAGAGGGACTTAGGGTTTTTGTTTAGGGTAGGTGTAGCTAGTGTTTTGGTTAGCTAGGATGGGAGAAGGCATGGGGTAGATAAAGGGTTTAGCTAAGAGAGGGGGGGGTATGTGGAGAAGAAGGGTGGCTCTTGCACTTGATCATGCATGCTCCAAACAAACCTTAACTAGAACAAGGCAAGAAAAGAGAGAGAGGGAGAGAAGATGATCATGTGATGATGGGGTGTTTCTTTGGTCCATGCATGATCCAAATAATGACCAAGCAAGATCCAAGAGAAGAGGTGGGTTTTAGGTTTGGGCATGCCACATTAGCACATGTGTGTGCATGGAGCATGGGTTAGAGGTTTAGCTAACAGGGGAAAAGAGAGGGAGAAGATTTGATGAAGAAAACTTCAAGCCCAAAACAAGTTTTAAACCAAGGGGAGGTGACATGCAAACAAAGCTAAAACATTCCCAAAGCCAAAAGAAAGGTGGCACTTGCATGGCCCATGCAACAATATTTGCCATATTGTTATATTGTGAAAACAACATTATTTCATGTGGCTTTAATCATTGCATTCCCAAAAGGTGGGCAAAGGCCAAGCAAAAGATATGGGTGGAACCCAACCATCAACATGGGCTAGAGATAACTCAAATAAAATGCCAAGCCCATGTTAATTGGATGGTGGAATTATAAGGTGGTGAAAGAAAAAGGTGGTGGAGTCAATAAGAGAGATGCCCTCAACTCATCTTGGGCATTTAACAATATATTAAGAACCAAATACAATATCAAGAGGCAACTACAATTAATAATGCACATGAGTTAAGAACCAAACAAGAAAAGGGTTTTGTATGATGCTCAAATGCAAGGTGGCATGATGACATGAGCATGATATGATAATGATGCAACAATTATATGTTGGAAGTGGCCCTTTTTATTATTATAACCAGTAGCATTACAGGGGTTAGACAACTGGGATGCTACAACTCTCCCCCACTAAACAGGAATCTCGCCCCGAGATTCTAGGAAGAAGAAGAAGATACAAAGAGAGAAGGATGGTTGGCACGGAGTTCATCTTCACGCTCCCATGTGGCTTCATCAACAGAATGGTGTGACCACTGCACCTTGCAAAACTTGATGGAATTGTTGCGCGTCCTTCGTTCTGCGGTCTCAAGGATTTTGGTGGGGGTGTTCTTGATAGGACAGATCTTCTTGGAGGTCGATTAGCTCATGATCCACGGTCTTGCCGGGGTCTTTGAAACACTTCTTGAGCTGAGAGATGTGGAAAACATCATGGACTTTGAGTTTTTCCGGAAGCTCCAGTGCATAAGCAACTTCTCCTCTTCTACCACGTATCTTGAAAGGACCGATGTATCTAGGAGCCAACACTTTCCTTTAATACCGAAGCGGTGTGGTTCCTCTCATGGGAGTGACACGAAGGTAGACGAGATCACCAGGGGCATACACCATATCCGTGTGCTTCCTGTCATAGTTGCTCTTCTGACGACTTTGAGCAATCTTCAGGTTCTCCAGAATGATATGCACCTTCTCCTCTGCTTGAGTCACAATGTCAGGGCCAAACCAGATTCTTTCTCCTGCACCCGACCAACCAATCGGAGTTCTGCACTTGCGACCATAGAGAGCCTCGAATGGTGCCATCTTCAGACTCTTCTGGAAGCTGTTGTTGTAGGAGAATTCAGCATATGGAAGACATTCCTCCCACTTCATGCCAAACGAGATGACGCAAGCCCGAAGCATGTCCTCCAGAATCTGATTGATTCTTTCCACTTGTCCTTGCGACTGAGGGTGGTAAGCAGTGCTGATGTTCAACTTTGTTCCCAAAGCTTTTTGGAAACTCTCCCAGAACTTTGAGGTGAAGATGCTTCCACGGTCGGAACTGATTTCAAGTGGAACCCCATACAGAGAGACAATTCTGTTGATATAGAGCTCAGCCAACTGAATTCCAGAAATTGTTTCTTTGACTGGGAAGAAATGAGCCACTTTAGAAAGCCTGTCGATGACAACAAAAATTGCATTGTTGCCTTTCTGCGACCTTGGAAAACCAGTGATGAAGTCCATCTCTACTTTCTCCCATTTCCATTCCGGAGGTTGCAATGGCTGTAGAAGACCAAATGGTTTCTGATGGACAGCCTTGACTCTGCGGCAGACATCACATTCTGAGACGTACTTGGCACAATACCTTTTCAAGCCAGGCCACCAGTATTGTGTTTTCAAGTCCATGTACATCTTTGTGCTGCCAGGATGGATAGAAAGAACCGAATCATGCGCCTCCTTGAGAACTTGGTCTCTCAAACCCGGGTAGTTTGGAACAAACATCCGGTGGTCGAAGAAGAGCGTGCCTTGATCATCAACGTGGAAGGACTCATACTTCGGAAACCCAAGTTTCGAGATGAGCTTTCTGGTGTGCGGATCACCAAGCTGACGAGGGCGAATCTTTTCTTCCAAGAGGAGTAGCCAGAAGGTTCAGGAGATGCCCTTGTTCCACAACTTCAAGGTTGAGCTGACGGAATTCCTCGCACAAGAGAGGCTGCTGCTCTTCTATCATGAGGTTGTTGACATAAGCTTTACGGCTCAGCGCATCTGCCATGACGTTTGCTTTGCCCGGAGTGTAGTTGATGGTCACATCAAAGTCATTGATTGCTTCGATCCATCTCCTCTGTCGAAGGTTGAGATCAGGCTGAGTGAAGATATACTTCAAACTCTTGTGGTCCGAGAAGATCTCACAACGGTTACCAAGCAAGTAGTGCCTCCATAGCTTCAAAGCAAAGACAACTGCTGCTAGCTCGAGGTCATGTGTGGGATAGTTGTTCTCATGCGTCTTCAACTGACGAGAGGCATAAGCAACCACCTGTTTCTCTTTGCATAAGGACCCACACAATCCTTGCAAAGAGGCGTCGCAGAATATCTGGAAAGGCTTAGATGTATCCGGAGGAACCAAGACTGGTGTGGAAGTGAGCTTCTCTTTGAGTGTCTCAAAACTTTCTTGACAAGCAGGAGTCCACAGGTACTTCTTGCCTTTCTTGAGGAGATCGGTAAGAGGCTTTGCTATCTTCGAGAAGTTCTGAACAAAGCGACGGCAATAGCTAGCCAAGCCGAGAAAACTCCGCACTTCCTTGACATTAGCAGGAGGGAGCCATTCAACTATTTTCTTCACGGTTCCGGTTCCGGGTGACTGCAATGCCCTTGGCAGAGATAACATGACCAAGATAGGTTACTTCAGGCAGCCAAAACTCACACTTAGAGAACTTTGCATACAAGCGGTTCTCACGAAGCTTGTTCAGGACACACCGCAGGTGTTCTTCATGCTCCTCCTTGGACTTGGAATAAACCAGAATGTCATCCAGATATACCACAACAAACTTATCCAGGTACTCCATGAAAACGGAGTTCATCAGCCTCGAGAAGGTAGCAGGTGCGTTGGTGAGGCCGAAAGACATGACCGTGTACTCATACAGGCCATAGCGGGTGGTGAAAGCTGTCTTGGGCACATCTTCCTTGCGAATCTTGATTTGGTGATAACCACTTCTCAAGTCCAGCTTAGAGAACACCACAGCTCCTGCCAGTTGATCAAAAAGATCATTTATCCGTGGTAGAGGATATTTGTTCTTGATGGTTTTAGCATTGAGAGCCCGATAGTCAACACAAAGTCTATCAGTTCTGTCCCGCTTCTTCACAAAGATTGTTGGGCTACCCCAAGAAGAAGTGCTGTGTTGAATGAAACCCAACTTCTCTTGTTCATCAAGTTGTCTTTTGAGTTCAGCCAACTCAGAAGGACCCATTTTATACGGCCGCTTGGAGATAGAAGCCGTTCCAGGTTCAAGCTCAATCACGAATTCAACCTCGCGATCCGGAGGCATACCTGGCAACTCTTCAGGAAAGACATCTGGGAACTCACAGACCACTGGTACCCTCTGAATAGCTTCCATAGCATCATCATTCAGAGTCGCCAAGGAAAAGAGCTGGACAGCAGGAGTCAGACTTGGAGAAAAGACTATATGGCCTTCAGGAATCTTCAGAGACACTGAGCGTTCAGCACAATCAATCACAGCTGCATTTGCTGTCAACCAATCCATGCCCAAGATGACATCAATATCAGAATTGCCCAGAACAATTAAAGAAGCCAAGAAGGTAGAACCACCAATCTCAACTTGATTGTCGTGACTGATTTTTTAAGCTGCCATTGTTGCTCCAGGAGAAAGAACCATTAACCGCTTGGGAAGAGGATCTGACGCTAACCCATTCTCACTTGCAAACTTTATAGAAACGAAAGAATGTGATGCACCAGAATCAAAGAGAACTCGTGCAGGGACTGAGTTAACGGATAGCATACCCATTACAACTCCAGGTGCGAGCTCAGCTTGAGAGGCGTTGACGCAGTTTGCACGAACAACCGCAGACCCGGGCTTAGTGTTGATGTTGAGAGCCCGAGGCGGTGGTGCACGAACCGAAGGAGAGCTTGTTGCAGATCTCGGCGGGGGTGGAGGGAGAGCTTTGTTCTTCATTGGACAGTTCCAACTGGGATGACCATGATCTCCACATGTGAAACAAGCACCATGTGGACGTGGAGCAGAGTAGCCAGGGACTCCGCCAGGCGCTCCAGTGTAGTGGTTGTTGTAGCCCCTGGGAGCCGCAGTGGTGAAGTTTGGTGGCCTTGGCGCGAAACTTGCAGGTCTTGGTGGAGCCGGGAGCGACGGTGGGGTGTTAGGAACCCAGACACGCCGCTTAGAAGGAGCTGCCATAACTGCAGAGCTTGATGCATCCCTGTTATGTTTCTTGGACTCCTCAAACATTTGCCTGCTTGCCTCCTCTTGCAGTGCTGTGTGTTGGAGTTCCAGGAAAGTTGCCGGTCTTGCATGCGTGATTGCATACTTGATCGACGCATTGAGCCCTTGCCTGAACCTTTTCTGCTTCTTCTTGTCATCAGATACCTCATCACCACCATAACGAGAGAGATTCATGAAGTTCCTGATGTAGGTATTGACGTTATCATTTCCTTGCTTCAGGTTGAGAAAAGCCTCCTTCATCCTTTCCATAACAATCTCTGAGAGAAAGTGCTCCTTGAACGCTCCAGTGAACCTTTCCCAAGTTGGCTGGAAACCAGTGCAGCTTGCCTTCAAGTAGTTCTCCCACCAGAGAGCTGCATCTCCCTTGAGAAGGTGAGTAGCACACTTGACCCACTCCTGCTCCGGAACATCAGCAGTCTCGAGCAACCTTGAGATCTCACGCAGCCAATCATCCGCGTCCAGAGGTCGTTCAGAAACATCAAACTGACGAGGGTTGAACTTGAGGAAGCTCTTGATGTCTCCACGCCTGGGAGGTGGAGGAAGTGGAGCAAACTCGTTTCTTCTGACACTCTCCTCAAAGCGCTGCTGGTTCTCTTGCATAGCTGCCAAAGCATTAGCGATGTTTGACAGCGCGGAGCCCAGTTCCGGAGGTATGTCCTCATCAGTCCGGCGTGGTGGAGCCATCCTGTCATTGATATAAAACTCAAGTCAGTACTATGATGGAAGATGATAATAATCCAAAATAGTACCAAGATGGAATTAACCAAGATTTAAGGATACAATTTACTGAGATGATATTAAAATATCAACAAAGTTCATAGCACCTAAAATATATTAAGCATATCGCACACGACTGAAAAGGAGTGTGGTACACAAATATATCAAAGAAAAATTTTCCACAAATTTCGGCATTAGAATACCAATAGATGCGCAAAATTACTTAACGAATCAAGATTAGTGACTCTACCGATTCAATATACAAAAGCGAATGAGAAGATTAGTGGTATGGTCGCGAATCCATCCCGCACTCAATTCATTACTCCGCACATGAACAAGTGGAACACATATCCTAACCCTTTCTTCTCACGACGAACCCTAAGATTGGTAACTACGGAAACGAACACCCCAAACAAGATAGCGTCGGATACAAAGAGGAAGATAGATTGCATCGGTTTGCAAAAGCCTGTCGGTATGGAATGTACCAACAGTTGATAACCAAAGGCAGATAAGATAACAACTTGGATGCAACAGATAGACAAGGGATTACACACACACACACACACAACCTATGGTACTACGGAAACCCAGAACACGTGAATCCTAGTTTGAATCTTGAGAAGAGGATTGAAAACGTTGCACTTCCTTACCAGAAAAAGGGTGGGTGGGAGGGTAAGAAGAAAAGTGGAAGCAGTCCTACTCTCGCGTTTTGTTTTTCCCTAATATACATAACTACCAAAATATTTACTAGACTGACAACGACCGTTTGGCTGAAACCCTGAAGGTCGGGATGGCTCTGATACCAATTGTAACTACCTCGGTGAATCACGCTCCTAGATACAAGCCTGGATGAGTGGTAGTGGTTGAAATAGTACGGTGGGGCCCCAAAAGCCACTCACTGGTAGTCCTTTCAGACGTCCCAACCACTACCCTCTCATCGGGACCTGCACGGGCGGCGTAATCGGCAGGCGAAGGGATCAACTACGTACACAAGTGGGTATGTACGCAAGCCACCATACAAGAGTACATCAGAGCCATACCATCTAGAAAGAAAGGAAATATAGCAACGCCATACGGCAAGATTCAAATGACCTAGATAAATCTATATTTTAGGATACTTCCTCATACAACACACATCAGAGTATCATGCGGAAGCGGCAAACAAGATCCGAGTACGGAAAAGAAGCAAATCGGCATAAGATGCCATAGAAATAAGCACATCCCAACTACAGGTCTCACGGATCCCCGATCCCGGAATCTCTACACCGAACGGCCGTTGCTCACATCACCAGCCTCTTCAACCCAGTATCCGTCCTGCGAGGGTACCTGTTCATCTGAACCAATAATTTATCGTGTGAGACCCTAAGGGTACTCAGCAAGACTTAATGCCTCTAAAGGGGACACAACCTGGGGTGACGCAATTGCAGCGAAAGATAAACCCTAGCAGTTCTACAGATAAACGCTAACCATCCGACTAACCAATGATAGACGGATGTCCGTGAATTAAGAACAACAGTTATAATGGTAATCTCATCAGATCCATCCTCCTCCCTGCTTACCAACAAGGAAGCGGACGAACAACCCCCCATCCGTTGGCAATTTTATTAACCATTCCATGAGTGTTGCACTATTTACTAGTCAAGTTACTTAGTCAGATTAAGGCGGTACTTTAGTTATGCTTATGTATGATCGAGAAACTGTGCTCCAAGTCGTCCATATCCGCGGACACGGCTTTCAGAAAGTTTTACCCGGCCGGGGTGCACCAATAGCAACACACGCTCGATCAACCTCGGAAAAACCAAATCAAAACCCAACGAGGCTTTCACGACTGAACAATCACAAGATTCAGAAATATTTCAGGGGGCCACCCAATTGAGTAGATCCCGCAACGGAGTAAGCAAGCCCCGAGACGGACTCAAGGTTTGCGACAATGGCTGTAAGCGACTGGGAACCCGAAAGTGTGGCTGGGCTTGTCGATACCGCGTAATCAATCCGCTTACCTAAACAGTACAGTGTGCTCCTCGCACAATCGTAAATAAAGCAGTAAAGCATGGCATAAGTACAGGATCGTAAATAAAACCTCAAACTAGTTTGTGGCCCCAAGAAATAAGACGGAATCAAGCTCTGGCTCAGGGGGGTCCCATATACCTCCCGGATGTGGATAGCGCGATAAATCAAGGAACAGGAATCAAGTACTCGGGGTCTTACGGGACACAAGTGAGCAGGAAAAACCAAATAGTAGATGTTGCTCACCGGTGCCACTTTCTTTAGTTATCCCACTACTACTCAGGTTAAGTTGTTTAGGTACCTCATTATTCAACAGACTCTCACATACCCTACACATGCTGTTCTACGACTCGCATGGCCCAAACAACTCCTATAGTAGTGGCTCATGGGATGGAGGAACAAGCTTGGTGGGGTTTAAAAGTAAAGGCTATGCATACTTGGGATTCAATTTAATGCAATTGCGACTCAATGATGCAAGAACAAGATAGAGGCAATAGGTACTGTATGTACGCAAGCATGTGGAAGTGCTTGCCTGATAACTCAGTTGAAGCGAGGGACGGATCTGGGTAGTGCTCCTGGTTCTCTTGGTATAACCCCTGCTCAGTGTCTATCCGAGAAAAACCAAACAAACAAGGCCAATATGAATATAAAGCACAAGCATATGAATAAGATGCGTCAAGCAAACAATCATGCCATGATGAATGATGCACAATTTACATGGCAAGAAGGTAGCATGGCATGGTGAGGTGTGGAAAACAAGTAGCAACATTTTAATGGAGTTTTGGTTCACATTTTTATTGTCATAACATTGCTGTACCCTATATTTTTACATGATGCATGCTGCAATTGAAGTTATGGATAGCTTAAACAGAAAGGTCTCGTCGAGCTGATCATTTTAGACATATCATTTGCTAAATTTGGGATTAGAAAACAAAAGTTATTAATTTTTGAAGTTCTAGTGGCAAAAGGTGTAATTTAAATAAACTTGGGAATTTAAATGTGCAAAAGGCAATTTGAATGGCATATTTGAAATCCTGGCATTTTTCTGATATCCAAACATATATTGTTTGTGTGATTTGGAAAAACTATGGAAAAGTTATTTAAAAAAAAATCTGATTGGAAATTGAATTTGAAATAATTAGAAAAAGATTTGAATTTAAAACAGAAACAGGCAATACTTTTTATACTCAGATTAACCTAGCCGCAGACGCTGTCAGGTGGGGTCACGCGCTGACTCAGCACACACGCGCACGGAAAAGCTTTTGTCACCGCTGGTTGAGCTAGCCCTAGAGGATGACAGGTGGGGCAACCGACTTCGCAGGCCCACGCGACAGCGGGCGACCCAGGGGGTGCCACGCGGCGCAGCGAGGGAGCGCGGATTGAGCACCGAGAAGCGGGGGGGCTCTTTTGGAAGTTTGCTCGGCGACTGACTGGTGGGCCAAAACGTACCGCGGGTTAAGCGTAAAAACTAGCAGGGGGTTACGCGCAAAAAGGCCGCCGTACTGTTGGTCTTCCTCTGACGACCGATCGGTCCGTGCGCGACAGAGGACAGCGCGCCGCGGTGGGGCTTCGAACGCGCGACCTGGGCACGCGCGCAGGCAGCGGTGACCGCTGGGCTAGGGCGGGGTTGCTGCTAGGAGGGTGGACGGGGCCTAGGTAGGGTTTGCGCGGCGCGGAAGCGAGTAGGCGCGCGCGCTCGTCGGTGCACCGAGGGTGCACGACGAATCGTCCGGCGGACCTAGCGCGGAAGCGAGCGGGCGACCATGTCCAGGGGGTTAGGGAGCTCACCGAGGTGGCGCTGGCGTGGTCAGATCGAGCAGAGGGGCGGTAGATCGTCGGTGAAGCAGGCGGACGGCCGGCTAGGGTTTCGGCTCGGGCGCGGCAGGTTCTGGTGGCTCCGGTCCGTCTCCTCCTCGACGGCGTGTACAGGCGTGGTGTAGGGGCTCGTCTTGGTCTCCTCGATCACCTCTCCGACGTGCTTGTCGTCTGGAACGGTGTAGTCGCGAGGGGGCCGAGGGTTGCCGGCGATGGAGAAGAGAGGGGGAGAGGGCAGGGCGCCTTCGGGGTGGATCTGGGGTATCTGGGCGAGACAGAGTGGGTGGATAGGGACGGAGAGGGAGCGGGGTGCCGTGGGGAGTAGATAAGGACGGCAAGAGGGGGCTTGCGTGAAGGAGGGGAAGGTGGCCTCAGTGCCACCTTTTTCCCTCTCACGTGCTCGGCATGGGGGCCAGGGGGGTTGCGCGGCAGAGCTGGGGGAGGGAGAGAGGCTGGCAGGTGGCCCTGGGGAACTCGTGGGCAGGTGAGGCTAGAGGGTCCCTTAGGCCAGGGAGAGAAAGAGAGGGGAGAAGAGAGGGGCCGGCTCGGGCTAGGATTAGGGTTTTGGGGGTCCTTGGGCGTGTGGGGGTAGCTAGGTGGGTCCAGCAGGTAGAGAGAGGGCGAGCTAGGGTAGGGCATGGGTGATCATGCAAGGAAGCTAGAAGGGAGAAGAGAGGGACTTAGGGTTTTTGTTTAGGGTAGGTGTAGCTAGTGTTTTGGTTAGCTAGGATGGGAGAAGGCATGGGGTAGATATAAGGGTTTAGCTAAGAGAGGGGGGGTATGGATAGAAGGGGTGGCTCTTGCACTTGATCATGCATGCTCCAAACAAACCTTAACTAGAACAAGGCAAGAAAAAGAGAGAGAGGGAGAGAGAGATGATCATGTGATGATGGGGTGTTTCTTTGGTCCATGCATGATCCAAATAATGACCAAGCAAGATCCAAGAGAAGAGGTGGGTTTAGGTTTGGGCATGCCACATTAGCACATGTGTGTGCATGGAGCATGGGTTAGAGGTTTAGCTAACAGGGGAAAAGAGAGGGAGAAGATTTGATGAAGAAAACTTCAAGCCCAAAACAAGTTTTAAACCAAGGGGAGGTGACATGCAAACAAAGCTAAAACATTCCCAAAGCCAAAAGAAAGGTGGCACTTGCATGGCCCATGCAACAATATTTGCCATATTGCTATATTGTGAAAACAACATTATTTCATGTGGCTTTAATCATTGCATTCCCAAAAGGTGGGCAAAGGCCAAGCAAAAGATTATGGGTGGAACCCAACCATCAACATGGGCTAGAGATAACTCAAATAAAATGCCAAGCCCATGTTAATTGGATGGTGGAATTATAAGGTGGTGAAAGAAAAAGGTGGTGGAGTCAATAAGAGAGATGCCCTCAACTCAACTTGGGCATTTAACAATATATTAAGAACCAAATACAATATCAAGAGGCAACTACAATTAATAATGCACATGAGTTAAGAACCAAACAAGAAAAGGGTTTTGTATGATGCTCAAATGCAAGGTGGCATGATGACATGAGCATGATATGATAATGATGCAACAATTATATGTTGGAAGTGGCCCTTTTTATTATTATAACCAGTAGCATTACAGGGGTTAGACAACTGGGATGCTACATAGCACGAAACGAAGGCGTGCCACCGTCCTCGCCATTATATCACTAGAGCTGGGCAAAGCTTGTCGAAATAGAGCTTGTGGTAATAGACAGACGAAAAGTCGTAGTACTAAGTCCCCAAATGACTAGCATACTAGAAGAGCAACCATCGTCAAAGAAGACAACCGTAGATCTAAAGAGACTGACAACAAATAACACAAACGAATACAAAAAATGATGGGATCCCAAGAGATCCGCCGGACATAGGACTTCACGCTCCCTCTGCCAGCGATAGACGAACCACCAGAGCAAGGAGGACAGTATTCTGTCTTCAAGATGTAGCCATCGCCTCATCATCCCCAAAAAAACACACTAAAAAATGTCCTAAAAAATCGCCTCATCATCCCGCTGGCGAGGTGCTATGGTTGTATAAATTTCCAGTCAAGCCCTACCCAAATTCCAGTATTATGGTTGTAAGGTAAAATTATAATGGTATCACATCCGAACCCAACCATCAGCTTTTATAAAAGGGCTAAGGCTCATGCGTCAACATTTTCATCATCAACTCATCTGGTGTTCATAACACATGTCAAAACATTTCATTAGAATGACTCATCATTCCAAGGTTTTCATAATCCTTTTCACCACGTATTCCCTTCTAAAGTGATCAACTTTTATGCTTAGAACTAGCCACTAGAATTCAGGGTATTCACTAATGAGGGGTGCTAATCAAGTGTGACTATCCAAATCTAGATCTCATGCCTTAGTATGACATCTAGTTCTAACTAACTTAGGCCAAGATTTATGCTCTTTATGCTACCTATAATATTCCTCCAACATATCACAAACACTAACTAAAGGTAATAAAGAATTTTAAAAAAGGAATAAAAGACTAAAGATTGCAAGTAAAACTGGGATTTGGTATAATAAAGTGGTATAACCAAATATGCCTCAGGCCTCTAGTTTGCATAGTTATCATGCAAGTGTTAGCTTGCAAATTTCTAGCTTGCTAATGGTAGCTTGCATAGATCATGACACATCCCAAAATTTTCCAAATTTTGAAATGTGAAAAATAAATAAACAAAATAAACAATTTTTGAAATTTAGGGTGAAAAGAAACTTTTTGCTTCTAAATGGAAACAAAACCCTTCTTGAACAAAATTTGAATGAAAAGGGCGTCCAACAAAATTTCAATCAAGTGAAATGCATTCATCAATGAATGTATCTTGAAATTTAAACACTTGGAAAAGTTACCAAGAAATTTAAACCCTAAAAACCTAAAGAAAGAAATCATTACCAAGATCTCTCCAAGACTATGGATTTGATCCATACAAAAATTCAGCAACAAACATTTTACATATGATCAAAAATGATAAATAAAAATATTATAAAACCATAGAAATTGTTTTCATTAAATTTGGATTCATGGATAAAACTTATGAATTTAATAAGATAAAAGGAAATAATTCCCAAAGCTAATAAAGCTCCTATCAAAAAATCCATGCCAAATTGTGAGAAAAATAATCCTAAAAGGATTTAAAAAGATAAATAAATAATAAATAAAATTATACAAAGTGGAATCAGCATATTTGGAGCTATAAATAAAAAGATATGAATTTTATAAGACAAAGAAAGAAATAAATAAGGAATATTTAAAAGACAAATTAAATCTTGGCCAAATCCATAAGAAAATGGAATAAAGATAATCCAAATAAAAATAAAGGAATAAAGATTATTTAAATAAAATTATATGGGCTTTAAACCATATTCAATTTTATATAAATAAAGACAAAATCCCTAATAAAAATGATTAATTAAATCATGAGAAAAATAATTGAAATAGCCAAAGTGGATTAAAAATTTATCTAATTAACTTAAAAAGAATAAAAGAGTTATTTGAATAAAATTTATATGGGTTTAAACCATATTTGATTTTATTAGAATAAAGACAAATGCCTAATCTAAATAAATAGTAAATCATAATAAATTATTTTGAAATAATTAAAAGTGGACTATTTGAACACATTAATAAATAGTTTAAAACCTACTAAAAAGGTTGTGCGGAAATTTGAATTCAAATTAAAGCTAAAATCATTTAAATCAAATCAAAACATAAATTAGAAATGAAAAAAAGAAAAAGAATCAGAAAGAAAAAAATAGAAACGACCATCCTAGCTAACCTACCCTAGCCCAGCAGGCCCAAAAAGCCCAGCATCCCACCCGGCATCCCCTCTCCCTGCTATTCTTTCCCACCCGCGAACCCAGCCAATCGCCCATTGACCGTGCGACCCCACGCCACCAGCTCATCATCGTCCCCGCGAGACCAGTTCTTTCCCCTCACTCCGGTTGTTTCCTATGGTGAATTCGCGTCTTTAATTCGCTTGACTGCACGAGTAAATTCCTTCTCCGACCATGCTCGTTAAATCGCCCCCCTTCCGTCCCTCTTTCCACTCACTCGCCACCTCCTCTCCGCCCCAGGGCTGCTCCAATTTCCCATTGCAACGCCACTGCTCCGGCGAACCTCCTTGCCAATTCCGGCCAACATAGCCACCCCACTGCCCCTGGCTCACACGAGCTTGCTCTTCATTGCCTCGCACACCTGCCAGTAGCCCTAGCTTGCCCGCGCGTGCCTCAGAACCACGCCTCGGTCAAGCATCTAAGTGCCGCCGCTGTCTGCCTCTACTTTGGTGAACCATAGCCGACGACCGCGTGCGCCCCTTGCTCTCTGGTGGGTATCCTCGCAATCCTCGAACCCTTGCGCACCTTCCTGACTATTTTCCTTGCCTTCTTACACCACAGGAACTTGCCCCCGTCGACGATCGTGCGTGCCCGAGCCAGTAGGCAACTCTGGTGAGCAATTCCCGTCGTCCCCGTGCGCCCCTTCGCCCACGAAGACAACGTTGAGCTTCCCCATGCCATGGCGAACCCGGTGAGCCTCTCCTCTTCCTCCTTTGCTTCCTGCTTTCGCCGGAACACCTCTTCCCGAGCGCCGCCGCCGCGCAGCCGTCGCAGCGCCGCCAGTTTTTTTCCAAATCGATTGCGTCTGTTAGATGCAGATCATGTGGATGCGATAGATCACTTAATCGAAGGGGTATGAATGCATCTGTTGACATGGTTATACCCTACGGGTACACAACATCAGCATACCTGGTCCAGCCCAAGGAAGGCCCACGAGAAAATACGTGGCCCATGAACATTTTTCGGGTGGCCCAAGCCCAAGACATCTTCGGATCCTTGGAGAGCAAGACTAGATTAGATAGAATATTCAAAAGGGACAACCGACTCGATCTGTTCTCAGGACCTGCCGACCTCTATATAAAGGCTAGGAGGGCACGACGAGAAGGGGACTTCGCATACCATCGCATACACACCTCCACGCCAGATTGCATCTGCGCACCCTGTAACTTTCGGTTCCGCCGTAACAAAGAGCAGAGAAATGCTGGAGGAATTAACCATGCTGCTCTGTTTCATCAACCTGGACATTTTTTCCCTGCTCAAGTCATTGCTGCACTTTTTGATAATAATGTTGCACAAGTTGAAAATATTGTTGCACCTGTTGTGGAGGATGCTGTAGTTGCTCCCAACCCTCCATTGATCAATTTTCAGCAGATCCTAGCTGCACAGGGGGTCTCTTTTCAGGATGGTGTGCCACCCCCCTCCACCAATGTTCAGGACAGTCCTATGCAAGCTTGGCATGAGAGTATTTCTGATGCTTCTGATGGAAATTCCTCTGGCTCAGACTTGATGCAGGTTGACACCACTTTATCTATCAACTTTGCTCTGGTTGATGACCATCTTTTGGATGTCAGTTCTGAAATCTGGATGACAAGGAACTTTGCTAATTCTGCTTTTAAGGAGTTTTGCTTCCCTAACTTTGCTCTGGATAATGCCAAGCTCCTTTCTTTCACTCTTCCTATGCCAAAGTTTCTGCAGTTTGAGTTGGTGGATGAATGGGAGTCATTGCTTCATTCAAGGAAGAAGCAGGAAATGATCTATAACAGAACTTTGGGGCCTCCTGATTTTACTCAAGCTGGTGTCAAAAGGAAGATTCCTGAGTTGGATGATACTGATGTGGTTTACTTTGGGACACCTATCTCTACTAATCAAGTTAGAAGAAGCTCAAGGTCTACTAGATACAGGGGATTTAAGCCTAAAATTATCTGTGACTCCAAGACCACTAAATCTAAAGTGAAGCAAAGGAAGATTCCTGAGGTTAAGGCTGTTGAAGTCACTGATGAACTTGCTCAGATAAATCCTGGTCAGGGTGGCATGATCCCTGATAGGACTCTCCTTGCAACACCAATCCCAGTACTCCAGTCTATTGGAATATCTCTTTGTGGGGTACCTCAGGAAGATATCACTCCTATGAAGCTTATGGAAGGCTGGCAGGAGAAGGAACATGCTGACAGTGCCTAGTGCCTGTCTATTTCTTACTTTGGTCTCTTTACTTTTGAGTTGTAATAATTTCATTACCTAAACAATGGATTATTTTGTGCTGGAATATCAGAGGGCTTAATGCTAGTGAAAAACAATTAGCCTTAATGAATGTGATTAAAGTTAGTGGATGTTCAGTTATTTGCCTGCAAGAAACAAAGAAGGAGGATTTTGATCTGCAGTTTATTAAATCTTGTTGCCTAGCAAATTTTGATGAGTTTGTCTTTGTGCCTTCTATGGGGGCTTCTGGTGGCCTCATTATTATATGGAATAGTACAATATTCTCTGGAATGGTCATGCATTGTGAAAAGTTTGCTCTCTCTGTTCATTTCACTTCCTCACATTCTGGCCAGTCTTGGACATTAATTAACATTTATGGCCCTTGTAATGGTGAATTGAGGGAAAAATTTATTGAGTGGATGTTTGAGGTGCACATTCCTGATGATGAAGATTGGATCCTAATGGGGGACTTTAATTTTATTAGGTCTCCTGCAAATAGGAATAAACTTGGGGGGAATGTTAATGACATGCTCATCTTTAATGATTTCATTAGAGAGCAACATCTCACTGAATTGCCAATTAAAGGAAGAAAATATACTTGGAGTAACATGCAACAAGACCCTCTATTAGAGCAACTTGATTGGTTTTTCACCTCCATTCACTGGACAACTAGTTTTCCTAACATAGTTGTTTCCACACAAGGCAAACCAACTTCTGATCACACTCCCTGTGTTGTTTCTATTCAGACTAAGATCCCTGGTAGTAGGATTTTTCGATTTGAAAACTTTTGGGTTGCTCATCCTGGATTTCTGGAAGTGGTTGCAAAATGCTGGAGTAAGCCAACTCACAAATCCAACAGTGCTGCAAATCTTAATGCAAAGCTAAAAAAGATGAGATATGACTTGAAATTTTGGAGCAAATCAGTCTCAAAGTTGTCCACTTGTATTGCAAATACCAATAAAGTCCTCTCTGAACATGATAATCTGGAGGACAAAAGGCCTTTATTCTGTCAGGAAGCAAATTTCAGGAGAATTCTAAAAGCTCACCTTGTAAGACTTTTACAATACCAGAATGCTTATTGGAAGAAAAGATGCACAGTTAGATGGACAAAGTTTGGAGATGAAAACACAAAATTCTTTCATAATTTTGCTACTGAAAGATATAGAAAGAATAATATTGCCTCACTTAAACTCTCAGATGGTTCTTTTGTTACTGAGCATGCTGATAAAGAAAATGCTATTTATCAAGCCTATAAAGAAAGACTGGGCACATCTACACAGCCTGAGATGCTTTTTAATCTTCAACATCTGATTACTCCTACTGAGGGCCTTGAGGTTTTATCCTTACCATTTACTAGAGAGGAAATTGACAAGGTGGTGAAGGAGATGCCAAGTGATAAAGCCCCAGGTCCAGATGGTTTTAATGGTCTCTTCCTCAAAACATGTTGGCACATCATCAAGGAAGATATCTATTCTTTATGTTTCCAATTCTATGAAGGAGATCTGAATCTAGAAAGTATAAATATGGGTCATATTACACTCATTCCAAAGATAGGATCACCTGAATCTATCAATGATTTCAGGCTAATAACCCTGCTTAATTGTGTTCTGAAGCTTATAACAAAGATCTTGGCTAATAGGCTACAGAAGGTTATATTGAAGATTATCCATAGAAATCAATATGGTTTTTTAAAAGGCAGAAACATTCAGGATTGCCTTGCTTGGGCATTTGAATTTTTATATCAATGTGAAGCTTCTAAGAAAGAGATTATTTTACTCAAGTTGGACTTTGCCAAAGCTTTTGATACCATTGATCATATGGCTATGATGAAAATTATGAAACAGATGGGTTTTGATGATAAGTGGTTGAAATGGATTGAAACTATTTTTGGTACTGGAATGTCTGCAGTATTGCTCAATGGAGTACCTGGGAGGTAATTTCATTGCAAAAGAGGAGTTAGACAAGGAGACCCTCTGTCCCCCCTTATTTTTGTGCTTGCTGCTGATTTACTACAATCTGCAATCAATAAGGCATTCAGAGATAACATACTCAAGGCCCCTTTCTCCCCTGATTTTGGACAGGATTTTCCTGTGGTTCAATATGCAGATGACACTTTGATTATAATGCAAGCAGACAAAGATCAAATACAGATAATGAAAGGGATTCTTCAGAATTATGCTATTTCTACTGGTTTACAAATTAATTTTCATAAGTCACACCTAATACCAATAAATCTGGCTGATAACTTATCTCAGGAAATTGCAGATATATTGGGATGTGCAATTGCCAAAATGCCTTTCACTTATTTGGGGCTTCCTCTTGGCACCACTAAACCCACTGTTTATGATCTTATGCCACTGATTGACAGAGTTGAAAGAAAGGTTTCTGCCTCATTCATGATGATGTCTTATAGTGGGAGAGTTACTGTGATTAATTATTTACTGGCTTCAATTGCAACTTTCACAATGTGTGCAATCAAACTGCCAGAGAAGATTGTGGGGAATATAGAAAAAATTCAGAGACACTGTTTATGGAACAAGAAAACTGAAGTGGGGGGAAAATGTAATTCTATAGCTGCTTGGGATATGATTTGTAGGCCCAAATGTAGAGGAGGTGTTGGCATTCTCAACCTTAAAATTCAGAATGAAGGTCTGTTGCTTAAATTCCTGCATAAGTTCTATAATAAGGATGACACACCTTGGGTCTCCCTAGTATGGAATGCATATTACAACAACATTGTTCCCCATGCTTCTAGACCCTGTGGCTCTTTCTGGTGGAGAGATGTTTCTAGGCTTTCACATTTATTCAGAGGAATAGCTAAAAGCTCTATTGGTAATGGGGCTACCACACTGTTTTGGAAGGATCAATGGTCTGTAACCATCCTAGAAGAGAGTCACCCTACCATTTACTCTTATGCTAGGAAGGAAGATATCTCTGTACAGGAGTTTCTTACAGCTGATAGTTTGACACAACTCTTTTATCTCCCTTTATCTCCTGAAGCATTAGCTGAATTGAGGGACATTCAGAATAGCTGTAGAGAAATTGAACTAAGAGAACATTCACATGACACTTGGAGCTATGTTTGGGGGGACAAAGAATTCACTTCCAGCAAATATTATCAATATAATTTTAGAAATATAAATCCACACATATCCTTTAAATGGCTGTGGAAATCGAAGTGCACAGCAAAAGTGAAGTTCTTTGGGTGGTTAATTCTGTCTGACAGATTGAATACAAGAAACATGTTAAGAAGAAGACATTATGCATTGGGGACTGGATATGATTGTTTTATGTGTAATCACAATACTGAGGAAACAATTGAACACTTGTTTTTTCATTGCCCATTTAGCCAAGATTGCTGGAGTTCAATTAACATCTCTTGGGCTATGAATAACTCTAGGCTCCAGATCATTGAGCAAGGAAAAAAGAGCTGGAATAAAAAGCTGTTTATGGAAATCACCTTGCTGGGCTCTTGGAACATCTGGAAAGAGAGAAACAATCTCTGGTTTAATAACATACAACCCTCAGTTCAGGCTTGGAAATCAAGATTTGCTGCTGATCTGTCACTACTGATTCATAGGACTAAAGAGGAGCTACATCCACTTATCAAGAGCATTATTCATAGTTTGTAAACCTTCTTGTACTCCTAGATTTATCTTTTCTCACTTTTTAGAGTCTCTCCCCCATCCTCTGTCTCTGTGTAAATATGGAACCTTACAGATTCTGACCCATTATTAATGAAAATGAGGCAGTAGGAGTCTTTCCTACTGTTATTACCCTAAAAAAAAAACAAAGAGCAGAGAAGCAGGAGTAGGGTTTTCCCTCCAGGGGCCTGAACCTGGGTAAACCTCGTGTCCCTGTGTTGCTTGTTTGCTAACCGTTCAGCGATCTCCGGCATCCCCATCTTCTCCAAAACCCAAGCTCATAACAATGGGCATTGACGAGATCAAAACTCGTCAATTGGCGCCGTCTGTGGGAACTGGGGGCGCTGATTGTGCGATCATGACGGTCCCGATCAAAGCGATCTACAAATCTTTGGTGACGGAGAGCCATCTCCTCTTTGGTGCTTTCGAATTCACAGCCCACTCGCCAGCCACCATGAAGGACTTTGAGCCCGTAGGCGATGAACTCGAGATCCTGTTTGGGAGCTTGTGCTTCCAGGTGGGACAGACCGGCACCCTCCGCCTCCTAGAGCAGGTGCCACTGCCTTCGATCAAGCCTGCTTCATGGGCTCCGCACCCCGTGCTACGTAGATCACCATCGACAGATGAGTCCTATGACAGCAGCAGCTGCAACTCAGATCTGTGCGATCCACCATCGGATGAAGGGACCTACGGTTCCGGATCCGAAAGCTGCGGCAGCAGAAACCCGATCTACAAGCACTACCAATGCGCCGCGGTCATCGAGAGCAATGTGGATCAACGACAACCTAACCCGCCACCCAACCCGCAGGGTAGAAACAACGAAAATAGGAGGAACCAATCCCCCCCGCCCAACAACGAGGATAGCGATCCCAATCGGGTAATCCACCTCAGCGAGGAAGGATGGAGACAAGCACGCGAAGCCATAGCAAGCAACAAAATCCTTCCAGTGGGTGCCTCACGGGACCTACTGATGGCGTACCACCTGCTCCTCATCGAAGAGCACAAAAAGCAGTTGAAGATGCAAGAGGTGCTTGATAAATGCAAGAAAGCGGCCTCGTAGTCCAGTCCATGGAGAGCTGTGCTCTCCGACATGGGCGGCTCCAGCTCGCACGGCAACCATGACAACAAGCACCGTACTCGTGTAGAGAACATGTGTGGCATCCCGCAAAACCACTGCTAGAAAATCGCGTTATTTTTGTGCATTGCATCGTACATGCATCATGCCGATCTTCTGCCGTTGTATTAAATATTGCATCCGGTGTTATTCCTAGTGTTTTGCTTCTTCGCGGATAAGGCCGTTGAGTTGATGCGAGTGTCGACCCGATCTTCGGTTGAACCTTCGGCAATGTTTTCAGGCGAGCATCTCCCCCTTTCTACCTATCTTAATTTTATAGTATTTATTCCCTCCTGTTGATCTTTGCTATCTGTGTTGCGATGCTCTAGTTTTCGTACCCGTGATATCCCTTGCAGCCATATATTGCCTTGGACACACCTATTACCTGTTGTTTGGTAGATAGTTGGACTTGCGCGTCGTAGTCGCTTGCTCAAGTGCTGTTGCGTGTCGTCAAGCGCCACAGTTGTTGGAGTATTGCCACATGTTGGATGTTGGAGATGATCTCGGCTTTACTTTTCGTTCACTTTAATTCCTGTTTAACAACTAAAATTGAAGTAAGTAAGCAGAGGCATCGGTGGGTGATAGAAAATATTTGGTTTCCGAACGCCCACTTGTGTCCCGTAGGACCCCGAGTACTTGATACCTGTTCCTTGATTTATCGCGCTATCCACATATGGGGAGTATGGGCCCCCATTAGCCAGAGCTTGATTCCGTCTTATTTCTTGGGGCCACAAACTAGTTTGAGGTTTTATTTACGATCCTGTACTTATGCCATGCTTTACTGCTTTAATTAAATTGTGCGACAGATAGCACCTGTACTGTTTAGGATCGGGACACGATTCCGCGGTGTCGACAAGCCCAGCTTTGGGTTCCCAGTCGTTCACAGCCGTCTACCCAAACCTTGAGTCCGTCTCGGAGCTTGCTTACTTCGTTGCGGTTCTACTCAATGGGGTGGCCCCCTGAAATATTTCTGAATCTTGTGATTGCTCTGTCGTGAAGACCTCGTTGGGTTTTGATTTGGTTTTTCCGAGGTTGATCGTGTGTGTGTTGCTATTTGTGCACCCCGGCCGGGTTAAAACTTTCTGAAAGCCGTGTCCGCGGTTATGGACGACTTGGAGCACAGTATCTCGATCATAGACAACTATAACTAAAGTTTACTGTTATAAATTGACTTGTATCTGATATGACTAGTAATCAGTTTCAACTACAACGGAATGGCTAAATAAAACTGCCAACAATTGCTTGTTTGGTTTGTCGCTTGCGACCATTGTACCTGACTAGTAAGCATTGCAACTACAACGGAATGGCTAAATAAAAGTACCAACAACTGCTGGGTTTTGGGGTTATCTCATGCTAATTGTATCTGACTAGTAAGTGTTGTCACTATAACGGAATGGTTAACTAAAAGTGCCCACTGCTTACTTTATCAGAACGAATATCTACACCTGACTAGTAAAGTGCCGCAACTATAACTGAATAAGTAAAACTGCCAACTGTGTGAGTTCCTCGGTTGACTTCCTCGTTTGGTCTCGAGGGGGAAACGCCAGGATGGGTTTTTTTGATGGTAGAATCAGGTCGGTTCCGAATAAGTCCTTCTTACCTCTCTCTGATAGCCGCCAGTTGTATCGGGTCTCTATAGGTTGTTTAGTGCATGCTGCCGCTGCCGCTTCAGTCCACCATACCTGTGTAGGCGAGGACCGCCGAATTCTAGTCTCGCCGTGTACTGGCCTCAGTACTGACGCTCCTCTTTTTCCTTTGCCCTTTGCGGCACCCCCTTTGTTTAAGCAGGTTTTGAGATCGACGTCGTTAGCAGGGTTACCCTTCCGGCTTGGCCTGGGCAGGGTTATGGACGCCATTGGTTATTCTTCAGGGCTCTTAGCCCCATTTGCATCTTGTCCGTAGCTGGACGCTCTATCGTTTTCAAGGTGATTTGGATCTTTGTATATTATATCTGTATTCTTGACTCATGGAGTCGCTGTTATATATATCTGTTCTGTGGGTCCCATCGAGTACTGTTGTGTAATGTTATTACTTTGTTTTCCACCCGCACGAAAGTGCCTGGTGGGCACCTTTGAATCGTTTCTATGCGGGTTTGGCGGGTTTCGCTAAAACTTGCATAGGGTCGATTCTGAGGGTGTTACAGAGTGGCATCAGAGCTCAGCAGTTGCGATACCCCACAAGTCCAGCCTGTAGGATAACCTAGCTAACGGCCGAAGTAGAGTGTCAAAACTATTTTGGAAAATCGGTTGGATAGTTCTGGTTAGGTCTGATTTTACTCCTTACCCCTCTGCTATTCTCCTCTTACCTCTACGTGTTTTGAATCCGCTCTCGTCCCTTTCTTCGAGTCCAGGAATTCTCGTGGTTGGGTTCCGTCGTACCTTCAGGGTTTCGCTTCCTTCTTCGATAACGGTGTTCTACCATCCGGTGCTCAAGCTGCCTGAGGAATCCGTCTGCTGTGGTATCATTCTTTGTCCTTGTTTGTGCCTTCCGGTGTTTTCCGACGCGACGACATCCTCTACGCCAGATCCGATGCAGAGTCTGCATCACTCCTTTGTTTCCGAACCTCGCTTGTCGAGATCTTCAGTCTGATTCCGAGAATGGTTGCACGCTTTTCCACTGATTGTGCAGAGTAATAGTTTGGGTGCGTGATGGATTGGCCCCCATGCCGACTACCCCTTCTATTCGCTTTTGTACATTGAAGTGGATGAGATGCATCGGTTCCCCTTTCCATCGGAAGCTAGAGGTGGCTTTATTTGTTGAAACCTCTACCTTCGACCTTTTGTTCCCGGAGTGTTCTCTCGACGATCACGGACAACGACCTCTTGTTAGTGGTGTCGCGAGGATCTACACGAAGCGCGAAGGATCAGATCGCCGATCTTCTTTCCGGTACCATGAGGCGGATCTCGAGGGCGAGATCCATTGTTAGTGGTGTCGAATTGTGGCATCCCGCAAAACCACTGCTAGAAAATCGCGTTATTTTTGTGCATTGCATCGTACATGCATCATGCCGATCTTCTGCCGTTGTATTAAATATTGCATCCGGTGTTATTCCTAGTGTTTTGCTTCTTCGCGGATAAGGCCGTTGAGTTGATGCGAGTGTCGAACCGATCTTCGGTTGAACCTTCGGCAATGTTTTCAGGCGAGCATCTCCCCCTTTCTACCTATCTTAATTTTATAGTATTTATTCCCTCCTGTTGATCTTTGCTATCTGTGTTGCGATGCTCTAGTTTTCGTACCCGTGATATCCCTTGCAGCCATATATTGCCTTGGACACACCTATTACCTGTTGTTTGGTAGATAGTTGGACTTGCGCGTCGTAGTCGCTTGCTCAAGTGCTGTTGCGTGTCGTCAAGCGCCACAGTTGTTGGAGTATTGCCACATGTTGGATGTTGGAGATGATCTCGGCTTTACTTTTCGTTCACTTTAATTCCTGTTTAACAACTAAAATTGAAGTAAGTAAGCAGAGGCATCGGTGGGTGATAGAAAATATTTGGTTTCCGAACGCCCACTTGTGTCCCGTAGGACCCCGAGTACTTGATACCTGTTCCTTGATTTATCGCGCTATCCACATATGGGGAGTATGGGCCCCCCTTAGCCAGAGCTTGATTCCGTCTTATTTCTTGGGGCCACAAACTAGTTTGAGGTTTTATTTACGATCCTGTACTTATGCCATGCTTTACTGCTTTAATTAAATTGTGCGACAGATAGCACCAGTACTGTTTAGGATCGGGACACGATTCCGCGGTGTCGACAAGCCCAGCTTTGGGTTCCCAGTCGTTCACAGCCGTCTACCCAAACCTTGAGTCCGTCTCGGAGCTTGCTTACTTCGTTGCGGTTCTACTCAATGGGGTGGCCCGCTAAAATATTTCTGAATCTTGTGATTGCTCTGTCGTGAAGACCTCGTTGGGTTTTGATTTGGTTTTTCCGAGGTTGATCGTGTGTGTGTTGCTATTTGTGCACCCCGGCCGGGTTAAAACTTTCTGAAAGCCGTGTCCGCGGTTATGGACGACTTGGAGCACAGTATCTCGATCATAGACAACTATAACTAAAGTTTACTGTTATAAATTGACTTGTATCTGATATGACTAGTAATCAGTTTCAACTACAACGGAATGGCTAAATAAAACTGCCAACAATTGCTTGTTTGGTTTGTCGCTTGCGACCATTGTACCTGACTAGTAAGCATTGCAACTACAACGGAATGGCTAAATAAAAGTACCAACAACTGCTGGGTTTTGGGGTTATCTCATGCTAATTGTATCTGACTAGTAAGTGTTGTCACTATAACGGAATGGTTAACTAAAAGTGCCCACTGCTTACTTTATCAGAACGAATATCTACACCTGACTAGTAAAGTGCCGCAACTATAACTGAATAAGTAAAACTGCCAACTGTGTGAGTTCCTCGGTTGACTTCCTCGTTTGGTCTCGAGGGGGAAACGCCAGGATGGGTTTTTTTGATGGTAGAATCAGGTCGGTTCCGAATAAGTCCTTCTTACCTCTCTTTGATAGCCGCCAGTTGTATCGGGTCTCTATAGGTTGTTTAGTGCATGCTGCCGCTGCCGCTTCAGTCCACCATACCTGTGTAGGCGAGGACCGCCGAATTCTAGTCTCGCCGTGTACTGGCCTCAGTACTGACGCTCCTCTTTTTCCTTTGCCCTTTGTCGGCACCCCCTTTGTTTAAGCAGGTTTTGAGATCGACGTCGTTAGCAGGGTGACCCTTCTGGCTTGGCCTGGGCAGGGTTATGGACGCCATTGGTTATTCTTCAGGGCTCTTAGCCCCATTTGCATCTTGTCCGTAGCTGGACGCTCTATCGTTTTCAAGGTGATTTGGATCTTTGTATATTATATCTGTATTCTTGACTCATGGAGTCGCTGTTATATATATCTGTTCTGTGGGTCCCATCGAGTACTGTTGTGTAATGTTATTACTTCGTTTTCCACCCGCACGAAAGTGCCTGGTGGGCACCTTTGAATCGTTTCTATGCGGGTTTGGCGGGTTTCGCTAAAACTTGCATAGGGTCGATTCTGAGGGTGTTACAGAGTGGCATCAGAGCTCAGCAGTTGCGATACCCCACAAGTCCAGCCTGTAGGATAACCTAGCTAACGGCCGAAGTAGAGTGTCAAAACTATTTTGCAAAATCGGTTGGATAGTTCTGGTTAGGTCTGATTTTACTCCTTACCCCTCTGCTATTCTCCTCTTACCTCTACGTGTTTTGAATCCGCTCTCGTCCCTTTCTTCGAGTCCAGGAATTCTCGTGGTTGGGTTCCGTCGTACCTTCAGGGTTTCGCTTCCTTCTTCGATAACGGTGTTCTACCATCCGGTGCTCAAGCTGCCTGAGGAATCCGTCTGCTGTGGTATCATTCTTTGTCCTTGTTTGTGCCTTCCGGTGTTTTCCGACGCGACGACATCCTCTACGCCAGATCCGATGCAGAGTCTGCATCACTCCTTTGTTTCCGAACCTCGCTTGTCGAGATCTTCAGTCTGATTCCGAGAATGGTTGCACGCTTTTCCACTGATTGTGGAGAGTAATAGTTTGGGTGCGTGATGGATTGGCCCCCATGCCGACTACCCCTTCTATTCGGTTTTGTACATTGAAGTGGATGAGATGCATCGGTTCCCCTTTCCATCGGAAGCTAGAGGTGGCTTTATTTGTTGAAACCTCTACCTTCGACCTTTTGTTCCCGGAGTGTTCTCTCGACGATCACGGACAACGACCTCTTGTTAGTGGTGTCGCGAGGATCTACACGAAGCGCGAAGGATCAGATCGCCGATCTTCTTTCCGGTACCATGAGGCGGATCTCGAGGGCGAGATCCATTGTTAGTGGTGTCGAATTGTGGCATCCCGCAAAACCACTGCTAGAAAATCGCGTTATTTTTGTGCATTGCATCGTACATGCGTCATGCCGATCTTCTGCCGTTGTATTAAATATTGCATCCGGTGTTATTCCTAGTGTTTTGCTTCTTCGCGGATAAGGCCGTTGAGTTGATGCGAGTGTCGAACCGATCTTCGGTTGAACCTTCGGCAATGTTTTCAGGCGAGCATCTCCCCCTTTCTACCTATCTTACTTTTATAGTATTTATTCCCTCCTGTTGATCTTTGCTATCTGTGTTGCAATGCTCTAGTTTTCGTACCCGTGATATCCCTTGCAGCCATATATTGCCTTGGACACACCTATTACCTGTTGTTTGGTAGATAGTTGGACTTGCGCGTCGTAGTCGCTTGCTCAAGTGCTGTTGCGTGTCGTCAAGCGCCACAGTTGTTGGAGTATTGACACATGTTGGATGTTGGAGATGATATCGGCTTTACTTTTCGTTCACTTTAATTCCTGTTTAACAACTAAAATTGAAGTAAGTAAGCAGAGGCATGGGTGGGTGATAGAAAATATTTGGTTTCCGAACGCCCACTTGTGTCCCGTAGGACCCCGAGTACTTGATACCTGTTCCTTGATTTATCGCGCTATCCACATATGGGTAGTATGGGCCCCCCTTAGCCAGAGCTTGATTCCGTCTTATTTCTTGGGGCCACAAACTAGTTTGAGGTTTTATTTACGATCCTGTACTTATGCCATGCTTTACTGCTTTAATTAAATTGTGCGACAGATAGCACCAGTACTGTTTAGGATCGGGACACGATTCCGCGGTGTCGACAAGCCCAGCTTTGGGTTCCCAGTCGTTCACAGCCGTCTACCCAAACCTTGAGTCCGTCTCGGAGCTTGCTTACTTCGTTGCGGTTCTACTCAATGGGGTGGCCCCCTGAAATATTTCTGAATCTTGTGATTGCTCTGTCGTGAAGACCTCGTTGGGTTTTGATTTGGTTTTTCCGAGGTTGATCGTGTGTGTGTTGCTATTTGTGCACCCCGGCCGGGTTAAAACTTTCTGAAAGCCGTGTCCGCGGTTATGGACGACTTGGAGCACAGTATCTCGATCATAGACAACTATAACTAAAGTTTACTGTTATAAATTGACTTGTATCTGATATGACTAGTAATCAGTTTCAACTACAACGGAATGGCTAAATAAAACTGCCAACAATTGCTTGTTTGGTTTGTCGCTTGCGACCATTGTACCTGACTAGTAAGCATTGCAACTACAACGGAATGGCTAAATAAAAGTACCAACAACTGCTGGGTTTTGGGGTTATCTCATGCTAATTGTATCTGACTAGTAAGTGTTGTCACTATAACGGAATGGTTAACTAAAAGTGCCCACTGCTTACTTTATCAGAACGAATATCTACACCTGACTAGTAAAGTGCCGCAACTATAACTGAATAAGTAAAACTGCCAACTGTGTGAGTTCCTCGGTTGACTTCCTCGTTTGGTCTCGAGGGGGAAACGCCAGGATGGGTTTGTTTGATGGTAGAATCAGGTCGGTTCCGAATAAGTCCTTCTTACCTCTCTCTGATAGCCGCCAGTTGTATCGGGTCTCTATAGGTTGTTTAGTGCATGCTGCCGCTGCCGCTTCAGTCCACCATACCTGTGTAGGCGAGGACCGCCGAATTCTAGTCTCGCCGTGTACTGGCCTCAGTACTGACGCTCCTCTTTTTCCTTTGCCCTTTGTCGGCACCCCCTTTGTTTAAGCAGGTTTTGAGATCGACGTCGTTAGCAGGGTTACCCTTCCGGCTTGGCCTGGGCAGGGTTATGGACGCCATTGGTTATTCTTCAGGGCTCTTAGCCCCATTTGCATCTTGTCCGTAGCTGGACGCTCTATCGTTTTCAAGGTGATTTGGATCTTTGTATATTATATCTGTATTCTTGACTCATGGAGTCGCTGTTATATATATCTGTTCTGTGGGTCCCATCGAGTACTGTTGTGTAACGTTATTACTTCGTTTTCCACCCGCACGAAAGTGCCTGGTGGGCACCTTTGAATCGTTTCTATGCGGGTTTGGCGGGTTTCGCTAAAACTTGCATAGGGTCGATTCTGAGGGTGTTACAGAGTGGCATCAGAGCTCAGCAGTTGCGATACCCCACAAGTCCAGCCTGTAGGATAACCTAGCTAACGGCCGAAGTAGAGTGTCAAAACTATTTTGCAAAATCGGTTGGATAGTTCTGGTTAGGTCTGATTTTACTCCTTACCCCTCTGCTATTCTCCTCTTACCTCTACGTGTTTTGAATCCGCTCTCGTCCCTTTCTTCGAGTCCAGGAATTCTCGTGGTTGGCTTCCGTCGTACCTTCAGGGTTTCGCTTCCTTCTTCGATAACGGTGTTCTACCATCCGGTGCTCAAGCTGCCTGAGGAATCCGTCTGCTGTGGTATCATTCTTTGTCCTTGTTTGTGCCTTCCGGTGTTTTCCGACGCGACGACATCCTCTACGCCAGATCCGATGCAGAGTCTGCATCACTCCTTTGTTTCCGAACCTCGCTTGTCGAGATCTTCAGTCTGATTCCGAGAATGGTTGCACGCTTTTCCACTGATTGTGCAGAGTAATAGTTTGGGTGCGTGATGGATTGGCCCCCATGCCGACTACCCCTTCTATTCGCTTTTGTACATTGAAGTGGATGAGATGCATCGGTTCCCCTTTCCATCGGAAGCTAGAGGTGGCTTTATTTGTTGAAACCTCTACCTTCGACCTTTTGTTCCCGGAGTGTTCTCTCGACGATCACGGACAACGACCTCTTGTTAGTGGTGTCGCGAGGATCTACACGAAGCGCGAAGGATCAGATCGCCGACCTTCTTTCCGGTACCATGAGGCGGATCTCGAGGGCGAGATCCATTGTTAGTGGTGTCGAATTGTGGCATCCCGCAAAACCACTGCTAGAAAATCGCGTTATTTTTGTGCATTGCATCGTACATGCATCATGTCGATCTTCTGCCGTTGTATTAAATATTGCATCCGGTGTTATTCCTAGTGTTTTGCTTCTTCGCGGATAAGGCCGTTGAGTTGATGCGAGTGTCGACCCGATCTTCGGTTGAACCTTCGGCAATGTTTTCAGGCGAGCATCTCCCCCTTTCTACCTATCTTACTTTTATAGTATTTATTCCCTCCTGTTGATCTTTTCTATCTGTGTTGCGATGCTCTAGTTTTCGTACCCGTGATATCCCTTGCAGCCATATATTGCCTTGGACACACCTATTACCTGTTGTTTGGTAGATAGTTGGACTTGCGCGTCGTAGTCGCTTGCTCAAGTGCTGTTGCGTGTCGTCAAGCGCCACAGTTGTTGGAGTATTGCCACATGTTGGATGTTGGAGATGATCTCGGCTTTACTTTTCGTTCACTTTAATTCCTGTTTAACAACTAAAATTGAAGTAAGTAAGCAGAGGCATCGGTGGGTGATAGAAAATATTTGGTTTCCGAACGCCCACTTGTGTCCCGTAGGACCCCGAGTACTTGATACCTGTTCCTTGATTTATCGCGCTATCCACATATGGGGAGTATGGGCCCCCCTTAGCCAGAGCTTGATTCCGTCTTATTTCTTGGGGCCACAAACTAGTTTGAGGTTTTATTTACGATCCTGTACTTATGCCATGCTTTACTGCTTTAATTAAATTGTGCGACAGATAGCACCAGTACTGTTTAGGATCGGGACACGATTCCACGGTGTCGACAAGCCCAGCTTTGGGTTCCCAGTCGTTCACAGCCGTCTACCCAAACCTTGAGTCCGTCTCGGAGCTTGCTTACTTCGTTGCGGTTCTACTCAATGGGGTGGCCCCCTGAAATATTTCTGAATCTTGTGATTGCTCTGTCGTGAAGACCTCGTTGGGTTTTGATTTGGTTTTTCCGAGGTTGATCGTGTGTGTGTTGCTATTTGTGCACCCCGGCCGGGTTAAAACTTTCTGAAAGCCGTGTCCGCGGTTATGGACGACTTGGAGCACAGTATCTCGATCATAGACAACTATAACTAAAGTTTACTGTTATAAATTGACTTGTATCTGATATGACTAATAATCAGTTTCAACTACAACGGAATGGCTAAATAAAACTGCCAACAATTGCTTGTTTGGTTTGTCGCTTGCGACCATTGTACCTGACTAGTAAGCATTGCAACTACAACGGAATGGCTAAATAAAAGTACCAACAACTGCTGGGTTTTGGGGTTATCTCATGCTAATTGTATCTGACTAGTAAGTGTTGTCACTATAACGGAATGGTTAACTAAAAGTGCCCACTGCTTACTTTATCAGAACGAATATCTACACCTGACTAGTAAAGTGCCGCAACTATAACTGAATAAGTAAAACTGCCAACTGTGTGAGTTCCTCGGTTGACTTCCTCGTTTGGTCTCGAGGGGGAAACGCCAGGATGGGTTTTTTTGATGGTAGAATCAGGTCGGTTCCGAATAAGTCCTTCTTACCTCTCTCTGATAGCCGCCAGTTGTATCGGGTCTCTATAGGTTGTTTAGTGCATGCTGCCGCTGCCGCTTCAGTCCACCATACCTGTGTAGGCGAGGACCGCCGAATTCTAGTCTCGCCGTGTACTGGCCTCAGTACTGATGCTCCTCTTTTTCCTTTGCCCTTTGTCGGCACCCCCTTTGTTTAAGCAGGTTTTGAGATCGACGTCGTTAGCAGGGTTACCCTTCCGGCTTGGCCTGGGCAGGGTTATGGACGCCATTGGTTATTCTTCAGGGCTCTTAGCCCCATTTGCATCTTGTCCGTAGCTGGACGCTCTATCGTTTTCAAGGTGATTTGGATCTTTGTATATTATATCTGTATTCTTGACTCATGGAGTCGCTGTTATATATATCTGTTCTGTGGGTCCCATCGAGTACTGTTGTGTAACGTTATTACTTCGTTTTCCACCCGCACGAAAGTGCCTGGTGGGCACCTTTGAATCGTTTCTATGCGGGTTTGGCGGGTTTCGCTAAAACTTGCATAGGGTCGATTCTGAGGGTGTTACAGAGTGGCATCAGAGCTCAGCAGTTGCGATACCCCACAAGTCCAGCCTGTAGGATAACCTAGCTAACGGCCGAAGTAGAGTGTCAAAACTATTTTGAAAAATCGGTTGGATAGTTCTGGTTAGGTCTGATTTTACTCCTTACCCCTCTGCTATTCTCCTCTTACCTCTACGTGTTTTGAATCCGCTCTCGTCCCTTTCTTCGAGTCCAGGAATTCTCGTGGTTGGCTTCCGTCGTACCTTCAGGGTTTCGCTTCCTTCTTCGATAACGGTGTTCTACCATCCGGTGCTCAAGCTGCCTGAGGAATCCGTCTGCTGTGGTATCATTCTTTGTCCTTGTTTGTGCCTTCCGGTGTTTTCCGACGCGACGACATCCTCTACGCCAGATCCGATGCAGAGTCTGCATCACTCCTTTGTTTCCGAACCTCGCTTGTCGAGATCTTCAGTCTGATTCCGAGAATGGTTGCACGCTTTTCCACTGATTGTGCAGAGTAATAGTTTGGGTGCGTGATGGATTGGCCCCCATGCCGACTACCCCTTCTATTCGCTTTTGTACATTGAAGTGGATGAGATGCATCGGTTCCCCTTTCCATCGGAAGCTAGAGGTGGCTTTATTTGTTGAAACCTCTACCTTCGACCTTTTGTTCCCGGAGTGTTCTCTCGACGATCACGGACAACGACCTCTTGTTAGTGGTGTCGCGAGGATCTACACGAAGCGCGAAGGATCAGATCGCCGACCTTCTTTCCGGTACCATGAGGCGGATCTCGAGGGCGAGATCCATTGTTAGTGGTGTCGAATTGTGGCATCCCGCAAAACCACTGCTAGAAAATCGCGTTATTTTTGTGCATTGCATCGTACATGCATCATGCCGATCTTCTGCCGTTGTATTAAATATTGCATCCGGTGTTATTCCTAGTGTTTTGCTTCTTCGCGGATAAGGCCGTTGAGTTGATGCGAGTGTCGACCCGATCTTCGGTTGAACCTTCGGCAATGTTTTCAGGCGAGCATCTCCCCCTTTCTACCTATCTTACTTTTATAGTATTTATTCCCTCCTGTTGATCTTTGCTATCTGTGTTGTGATGCTCTAGTTTTCGTACCCATGATATCCCTTGCAGCCATATATTGCCTTGGACACACCTATTACCTGTTGTTTGGTAGATAGTTGGACTTGCGCGTCGTAGTCGCTTGCTCAAGTGCTGTTGCGTGTCGTCAAGCGCCACAGTTGTTGGAGTATTGACACATGTTGGATGTTGGAGATGATCTCGGCTTTACTTTTCGTTCACTTTAATTCCTGTTTAACAACTAAAATTGAAGTAAGTAAGCAGAGGCATGGGTGGGTGATAGAAAATATTTGGTTTCCGAACGCCCACTTGTGTCCCGTAGGACCCCGAGTACTTGATACCTGTTCCTTGATTTATCGCGCTATCCACATATGGGGAGTATGGGCCCCCCTTAGCCAGAGCTTGATTCCGTCTTATTTCTTGGGGCCACAAACTAGTTTGAGGTTTTATTTACGATCCTGTACTTATGCCATGCTTTACTGCTTTAATTAAATTGTGCGACAGATAGCACCAGTACTGTTTAGGATCGGGACACGAGTCCGCGGTGTCGACAAGCCCAGCTTTGGGTTCCCAGTCGTTCACAGCCGTCTACCCAAACCTTGAGTCCGTCTCGGAGCTTGCTTACTTCGTTGCGGTTCTACTCAATGGGGTGGCCCCCTGAAATATTTCTGAATCTTGTGATTGCTCTGTCGTGAAGACCTCGTTGGGTTTTGATTTGGTTTTTCCGAGGTTGATCGTGTGTGTGTTGCTATTTGTGCACCCCGGCCGGGTTAAAACTTTCTGAAAGCCGTGTCCGCGGTTATGGACGACTTGGAGCACAGTATCTCGATCATAGACAACTATAACTAAAGTTTACTGTTATAAATTGACTTGTATCTGATATGACTAGTAATCAGTTTCAACTACAACGGAATGGCTAAATAAAACTGCCAACAATTGCTTGTTTGGTTTGTCGCTTGCGACCATTGTACCTGACTAGTAAGCATTGCAACTACAACGGAATGGCTAAATAAAAGTACCAACAACTGCTGGGTTTTGGGGTTATCTCATGCTAATTGTATCTGACTAGTAAGTGTTGTCACTATAACGGAATGGTTAACTAAAAGTGCCCACTGCTTACTTTATCAGAACGAATATCTACACCTGACTAGTAAAGTGCCGCAACTATAACTGAATAAGTAAAACTGCCAACTGTGTGAGTTCCTCGGTTGACTTCCTCGTTTGGTCTCGAGGGGGAAACGCCAGGATGGGTTTGTTTGATGGTAGAATCAGGTCGGTTCCGAATAAGTCCTTCTTACCTCTCTCTGATAGCCGCCAGTTGTATCGGGTCTCTATAGGTTGTTTAGTGCATGCTGCCGCTGCCGCTTCAGTCCACCATACCTCTGTAGGCGAGGACCGCCGAATTCTAGTCTCGCCGTGTACTGGCCTCAGTACTGACGCTCCTCTTTTTCCTTTGCCCTTTGTCGGCACCCCCTTTGTTTAAGCAGGTTTTGAGATCGACGTCGTTAGCAGGGTTACCCTTCCGGCTTGGCCTGGGCAGGGTTATGGACGCCATTGGTTATTCTTCAGGGCTCTTAGCCCCATTTGCATCTTGTCCGTAGCTGGACGCTCTATCGTTTTCAAGGTGATTTGGATCTTTGTATATTATATCTGTATTCTTGACTCATGGAGTCGCTGTTATATATATCTGTTCTGTGGGTCCCATCGAGTACTGTTGTGTAATGTTATTACTTCGTTTTCCACCCGCACGAAAGTGCCTGGTGGGCACCTTTGAATCGTTTCTATGCGGGTTTGGCGGGTTTCGCTAAAACTTGCATAGGGTCGATTCTGAGGGTGTTACAACATGGACCCCACTACACGTCGCGAGGTGACCTGAACCCTCAACACGTCCTTCATGGAGATAGATGCCGACGGCAACGTCATCCCGAAGACACCGCAAGCTGCAATCATGGCAGCCACCACATACCTTGCGTCCCATACACCTCCGGTGGGGGATCTGAAAAGTTCCATGCACAACTCCGCAGTAGCCGGACTTGGACTCATTGGAGCTGCGCTCCACGGAGAAGCTCCTACAGAGCCAAAAAACAAGGTTGCAGTCAGGTTCAACCACAGTCCCACACCTTGATCCGATGAGGAAGAGCACGACCTACCTGGAAGGAACAAGAGCTCGCGACATCGCAATCGCGACTACGACGCTCGAAGCAAGCTCACCCAACGCAAGATCGACAAGGCACGCGCCAAGAGTGTATGCTCGTCCGAATCTGAGGAGGAGGACGACGAAGGAGAACTCTGTGGAGCTCGATGCTTCAGCAGATCCATCCGGTGGACGCGTATGCTGCCGAACTTCAAGCTTCCTTCGGACACTCCGAAGTTTGACGGCACACAGGAGCCCAAGTCATGGCTCAGCGACCACCTATCGTCCGTCAAGCTACATTGCAGCATAAAAAACACCGGCCTATAGTTCCTTTAGCTGCAGCTGACAAGCGCAACCCGGATCTGGCTCCGCAGCCTATCCTCGAGATCCATCCAAAGCTGGGAGGAACTGGCATACAGTTTCATCCGAAACTTCAAGGACACCAGCAAAAGGCCGGCCTCGATCGAAGAGCTACGGGCCTGCACCCATCGTACGGGTGAGTCCATCCGTTCATACATACTGCGCTGGACCAACAGCAAAAACTCCGCGCCGCACATCTCGGAAGAGAGGACGATCGATGCCTTCAAAGATGGCGTAAACGCCCTGACTTCAAGGAAGATCTCGGGCGCATCAAGCCCAAAACGCTGGACCACCTCATGGACATTGCCAACAGTTGGGCAGATGGCGAAGATTCCCTCCACCGGGCGCATTCGGATGATGAGGACAAATACGACCGGAGACGTGAACGCTGTAGCAAACAAAGATCGCGCGTCTATGACGATCGCGATGGACCTGACTTGGTCGCGGCTGTCTACGCCGACCGCTGCAATGAGAGCAACCGCAGCAGCGGCGAATACCGTTGAAACAACTTCCACGATGGAGGACGCCTAGCACAGTCATGGCAACGCCGCGGCCGTGACGACGGACCCTCGGCATATGACAAGTTGTCGGGACCATGCACCATACGGTTCTACATCGACAAGTAGGATGAGAAAAAGAAGGCAAGCCACATGCTTAAGGAATGCCGCAAGTTCCAGAAACTCAGCGAGAGCATGGCCCAGATGAGACAACAGACCCCGAATCCTGGATACGGGCACGCACCCGCACCAGGCGACATTGCCCACGGAGCTCCTCCACCACCACCCGTGGGACCTGCGAATCATCCAATCGCACCTACACAGAATAACGGCAGAAACGGGTACCCCACACCGAAAGGGTCACTAATGATCCAAAAAGGGCGCCCAACAAACAGGGTGCAAAAGAAAATCACCCGCCAAGTCAGTTTGGCCGTGACCGCTCCACCCGCCATCCCTGAGTACCTCAGCGGTTCGGAGTCTTGCATCACGTTCAGCCGTTCGATCACCCCCGCTAGATCCCTCCCCCAGGTCATGCTGCCCTGGTGCTCGAGGCGCAGATCAAAGGGTTCTTTATGAGCCGCGTCTTAATGGACGGCGGTAGCGGCATCAATCTGATGTTCGCTAGCACCTTAGCAGCAATGCGTATCCCGCTGTGCAGCCTGGAACAATCCGACACAATGTTCCACGGCATCGTTCCAGGGAAGGTCATATTCCCCCTGGGAAAGATATGGCTCGTCGTCATCTTCGGCAAGCCCGATAACTTTCGGTGCGAACGACTCGAGTTCGAAGTGGTGGACTGACCATCACAATACCACGACATCCTCGGGCGTGTGGCATTCGCATGGTTCCTGGCAGTACCGTACTATGCGTACCTGCTACTCAAAATGCCAGGACCTAGGGGCATCATCACGATCCACGAGAGCTTTACCCGATTGGATCACTGCGACAGAGACTTCAATAGAATCTCCCAGTCATTCGGCATGTAGGAGGAGCTCATAAGGCTCCGAGAGGCAACAGACAACGGGCACCCCCAGTCTCAAGGCAGAACGCACCTGACATGTCAGTCGACTCCACCGTCAACACAAAGAAGGTACAGATCCACCCGACGGACGCCTCCAAGATGGCGCTGATCGCCAACAATCTGAGCCCCGCATAGGAAAGCTCGCTCGTCGAATTCCTCCGTGAGCGCTGGGGAATGTTCGCCTGGTGTCCTGCGGGCATGCCAAGAGTTCCCAGGGAATTCGCCGAGCACGCCCTTAACGTATTTCCAGACGCCAAGCCCGTCAAACAGTCGATCCAACGACTGTTCGAGCTGCGGGCTGAAGCAAATAGAGTCGAGGTCAACAGACTGCTCGACGCTAACTTCATCAGACAGATAAAAGAAAGCGAGTGGCTGGCCAACACCGTGATGGTCCCTAAAAAGGACACGGAGATCCTGCGGATGTGCGTGGACTTCACCTCGCTGAACAAGCACTGGCCGAAGGAACTCTTCCCTCTTCCTCGGATCGATCAAATCATCGATTCGACTACAGGATGTGAAAAACTCTCCTCCTCGATGCCTACTCAGGCTACAATCAGATTCGGCTGAAGGTCGAAGATCAGGAGAAAACGGCGTTCATCACGCCGTTCGGAGTATTCTGCTACAACACAATGCCCTTCAGGCTGAAGAACGCAGGTGCTACGTACCAGCGGTGCATGCAGGCATGCCTGAAGAACCAGATCGGCCGCAACATACAAGTCTATGTCGACGACATAGTAATCAAAACATGGGAGGCCAAGACACTGATCGAAGACCTCCGCGAGATGTTCGACAATCTTGATCGATACAAGATCAAGCTAAACCCAGAAAAGTGCGCCTTCGGCGTCCCATCTGGTCAACTGCTCGGCTACTTCATCTCCCAGCGGGGTATCGAGGCGAACCCGAAGAAAATCCGAGCCATAATGGTCATGGAGAAGCCGAAGAATCTCAAAGGCGTCCAGTAGCTCGTTGGGCGAATCGCGACGTTAAGAAGGTTCATCAGCAGCATGGGAGAAAAAGCCCTGCATTTCTATCAGCTGCTACGCAAGGCAGACAAATTCGAGTGGACACCCGAAACAGATGACACATTCGAAGATCTGAAGCGGCTCCTCTCCACCTCGCCCGTCTTGGTCACGCCAAAGGAGCGCGAGCCTCTGCTGCTATACATAGCAGCTACACATCAAGTGGTAAGCACCATGCTCGTGGTCGAACGACCCGAAGATAGCAAGACCCATGGGGTCCAACGCCCAATCTACTACCTCAGCGAGGTATTGACACCGACAAAGAAGACGTATCCTCACTACCAGAAACTCGCCTACGGCATGTTCATGACGGCTCGTCGACTGAGCCACTACTTCCAGGAGCATCAGGTGATGGTCGTCAACGAGGCACCCCTGAACAACATCCTGAACAACCCGGAGGCCACAGGACACGTGGCCCTATGGGGCATCGAGCTGTCACCTCTAGACATAGTCTATGAGAAACGCCACGCGATCAAGTCCCACGTCCTTCCGGACTTCCTCGTCCACTGGATGGAACTGCAGCTGCCGGACACTCTGGACATGACGCAGTCATGGAAGATGCACTTCGATTGCTCCAAGCGCGAGGCTGGAGCAGGAGCCGGGGTCATACTGACCTCCCCGCAGGGCGACAAGATGAAATATGTCCTCTAGATGAAATTTCGAGCTTCCAACAATGAAGCCGAATACGAGGCCCTCATCCACGGCATGAGGATGGCCAAGATCTGCGGCGCGACGCGCCTGGTCATCTACGGCGACTCAAACCTTGTCGTCCCACAAACAATGAACGAGTGCGATGCGCACGCCGCCAACATGATCGCGTACCGCGCGTTCTACAACTCACTCGAAGGAGACTTTGATGGCTGCGAGCTTCGGCATGTTGGCAGAGAAAGCAACGAAGAAGCCGACAGACTCGCCAATAACGGCTCCACCTACGCATGGGTACCACCAGGTGTGTTCCTCAAACAGATATGCGTGCCATCCATCAAAAGGAAATTCCCCAAGGGATCACCCAAAGAGGCATAGCACTCGGGGGCGGCGCTACCCGAAGGACAGGAAGGACCCAAAAAACTCGACATGGAGGTCGCGTTGATCAACCTAATGCAGGTCATGGCAATCGAAAAAACATGGACGCAGTCGTACCTTCGGAACCTGATAAATAGGGAACTGCCTGGTGACCCGACAGATGCTCGGCGCATATCTCGCCGGTCCAAGGCCTTCACCATCATCAATGGAGAGATGTACAAGTGCAGCATTTCGGGTGTACTCCAAAGGTGCGTCACCATCGGTCACGGAAAAACTATTCTCCAAGACATCCACGAGGGCATCTACGGCCATCATGCAGGCAGCCGCGCCCTTATCGCCAAAGCTCTACGAGCTGGATTCTATTGGCCAACGGCCATGAACGATGCCAAGGACATCGTCCGAAGAGGTAACGGGTGCTAGAGGTTTGCAAATAAACCGCACGCACCAGGATCGGAGCTCAGGCCCATACCCTTGGCCTGGCTCTTCGCCCAATGGGGCCTCGATATGATCGGCGAACTGCGCAAATCCTCGAAAGGAGGCGACGTCTACCTCCTGGTCGCAGTTGATAAGTTCACCAAGTGGATCGAGGCCATGTCCATTACTAACAAAAAGGGTAAAACAACCGTGAAGTTTTTCCAATCCATATTCTACAGGTTCGGCGTGCCGCACAGCATCATCACCGACAACGGCTCTAACTTCATCTCCAAAGAATTCCAGGACTTCTGCAAAGGCCTCGGGATCAACATATCATACGCCTTCATGGCGCACCCGCAGACCAACGGGCAGGTCGAAAAGGCCTCGTCGCTGGCGGCATCAAGAAACGACTGCTGAGCCCACTCGAACGACTCGCGGGCGCATGGGCAGAAGAGCTACCCTCCGTCCTCTAGAGCCTGCGCACAACACCAAACAGCTCAAATGGCTACACGCCCTTCTTCATCGTGCACGGAGCCCAAGCCTTTCTGCCTGCAGAAGTACGCCATAAGGCCCCACGGGTCGTCGCATACAGCAAAGCCGAATCGACAGCCGCACTCGAAGACGCCGTCGACACACTCAACGAGGCACGCGACATAGCCGCGGCTCGATCGGCGGTCTATCAACAGAGCCTCCGCAACTATCACAGCCGTCGGCTGCACCCAAGGTCCTTCGTCGAAGGAGACCTAGCCTTACGACTCAAACAAGAGCGACCGAAGAAGCTCGAGGCACCCTGGGAAGGACCCTACGTCGTCACCGAAGTTATCCCAAGTGGCGCCTATCGCCTCAAGCACGTGGAGTCTAGAGTCGCATACTCCAACCCATGGAACGTCGCACAACTGCGATGCTTCTACCCCTAGCTATCCTCCCTTTACTTTCAATAAGCCTATTCAGCCAAGGCTACTCAGCCAAACAATGTACCTCCTCATTACGATATGAATAAAGCTAAGTGTCTCGCCCCAAAATTTATCCTTTACCCGCATTTTTTCATGCCACAACACACTCGGGGGATCCCCCCTCACCTCACGACCACGTCGACTGAGGATAACACATGTACACTTGAGTAGTTGATCATGTCAGGCTAACGAAAAGGGCATGATACAAACAAAGCACCACGTGCTAAAAAAATTAACCTTCTACATCTAAGGGCATAACACGCCCAGTCCACATAAATAAAATTTTACATCCATCTTTTTACATGTCCTACCTATTCTGAAGAATAACCTGCGCACGGTGCTCAAAGAGATCTACAACCTCCTAGGCATACTGCCTCACAGCCACATAATGCGGACGCATATCCCATAGGTCACCATCCGATCGAGGGGGCGGCCCAGCCGCTACAGTCGCAAGATCCACGTGAGGACGATGCAGTCGAACAAGGGAAGAAGCGGCCTTCATCCCAGCAACCAACTGGTGCCGCACTAGCTCCCTGGCACGACGCACATCACTAAACTTCGCCAGCAAGTCCCAGAGGGCTGACGGCGCTTCGTCTAGAGGAAACATGACATGCATAATTGACACCAAGGACGTCTTCACCTGCCGCAGCACCCGTGACACTTGGTGGGCATGATCTTGCATAGTCACAAGGACCATGGCACGGTCGCGGTCCATCGAAATAAATCCGCCAGCCTCCATATCTTGCTGGGTCAGGCAGTTGATCCGAACAGCAACGCGCTCCTTTTCCTCCTTAGGAACAAGGTTAGCACCTGCAACACCTACAAAGTAAGATGACAAGCCAACATGCGCATCCGAAAAATGAGCAGCAACTCGAAGAAACTTACACTGAAGTTGTTCGGCCAAACGCCGCAACTCCCCCATCAGATACTCCTCTCTGGCAGCGCCTCGCTCTGACTTAGACTTCGAAACCTCCGCGCGGCCTCGGATACCAAGAAATTCCTTCTCAAGACTAAGGACGCGGTCACGAAGAAATACAAGCTGCGACGCAGCATCCAAGGATGGCCGCAGCTGCGGCGATGAAGTATCGACGGGATCATCACCCGACGGTCCCTAGAGGAAAAGAAGCAAGGATATGAATAAACACACGAATGGGAAAACGGCTCAGAGATTCATTATATACAACAAAAGCCACCGCGTGGCACAAGGAGTGTTCATAAATATATTACAACCAAAGAAGAAGAAAGCTATCCTACAACTACAAGGCCTAAGCAGCTGCATCCTGAGTGGCCTAGGAGCCGAATTGCCTGCTCTTGGCCTCCCCTGCTGCCTCAACGCGTACTCCGCCAGCAGGTCAATCAGCTTCGGCCCATAGCGTTTACAGCGGGCAGCATAGAGGGAAAAATCTACCTCTGATCTGTCGGGAGCCGTTGGCATCCGGGAGGTGACCTGATGAAGATCCAACTCCGCTCCAGATGCCATGGCCATCGCCAGTCCTACGGACGCGCTGATGCCCTTCTGCTTGCGCTTGTACGCCGCGGACGCCTCGGCTGACAACGCATCCACCAACAAGTCGACATCCTCGAGGGCAACTTCCTTGGGGACGAGCTCCTTGTAGAAGCGCCCGAGCACCTCCTTGGCTTTCTCAAGGGAGCCAACCACAGTGCTGCAGCGGTCTTCGACCGCCGCGCAGTAGCATCATCCAGAGCACTTCCGTGCTCCAGAGCACTGCGGTCAAACTCAATGCCCGCGGCATCTGGATAAGTGGGATAGGGCAAAGTGAGTGTAAAGCAAAACTAGAGAGACAAGGAAGACGAAAAGGAACAAGAAAAGATGAAATTACTCACACGAAATAGCTTTGGAAGCAGCCATCAGCTTGTCGGCTAACTCCTTGCGTGCAGCCGCAGCTGTGGCGAGCTGCTCCTAGCGGTTTGTAGCCTCTTGCTGCAGGCGCCCCTTCGTCGCAGCTGCGTCGGCTAGCTCCTGATCGAGGCGCTCCTTAGCGCCAACAGCGTCCTTAGCCTTTTTCTCCGCTCGCCCGAGGCTCTTTTTGAGAGCATCAAGCTCGAGGAGGGCCGTATTATTCTCATCTACAAAAAGCAACAAGAGCATGTGTGAGTTTTTATAAGCTAGCAAGCAGGCGAAGAAGTTGACGACATAGTTACAGATGTACCTTGAAGCCGCTGGAGGCTGGCCTCCAATGCCAGATGCTGCTTCACCAGCTGGTTGGCGCCTTGTACAAAAGGCTGCGAGATAGCGCAACTTATCACGAAAAAGGCTCGGGGGCTGCGCCCAAGAAACGAGCAAAAACAATACCAAGCATACAAAAAGCGCTCGGGTGCTACCCTGATACACATACAAAACAGAAGCAATGATCAGCAGATCATACGAAAAGCGCTCGGGGGCTCCCTCCACGGCAAGAATAAAAACACTTACCTGATCAGACGGAGACTCCGAAGGTCCGACTGTAGTCTTCTGGGAGACGATCACCTGAGCCTCCGGCGGAGAAGGGTTCGGAGCAATGCCCCTAGAGGCGACCACCGTCTGAGAAGGAGGAGGCGCAATCTTCGACTCCCCCCACCATCTCCTGAGTTCCATCGCTAAATGAAGCATCAGAGGAATGGCTACAAAAGAAACATCAGTCAAATACAAGCAAGCAACAATGAAAGATAGCAAAACGCAACTGAAGGTACTTACGAGTCCATATCGCTCAAGTTGAAGATAGGCAAGGTCCTCTGGCCCTTCTTCTCTTCTTACTTCTCTTCCTTATTCCGCTTCGCCGACGGCTGTGGCGCTACAGCCTGCACATGCATGGATGGAATAGGAGAGGAAGAGCCACCATCACCGCCACTGTGACGCACAAGGCATGGCGGGTTCCTAGGCGTCGGCGGAGTCGAAGCATCTGACGACTCGCTCGAGCTCCGTGTCCACTTTCGAGTCTGCTCCTCGCTCGACTCAAAGGTCTCTTCAGCCGGTGACCGCGCTGAGGGAAGCTCAGACATGGAGTCTACCACCTCATTGTCCGGTGCATCCGGAAACCGTTTGAGTAGTGGAGGCACCATGCCCGGTACCTTGAACTCCTGCACAAAAGAAACAAACTTTCAGAATAAAAGAAGTACAAGATAACGCAGTCGGAAAAAGCGCTACGCGCACGTCCCAGATCTACACCTGAGGCACCAGTCAAGAGGCCCTGAACGGAAGGGTCAGCGAGCTACCCGAAAGGTCCTCTTCAGCTTTGAACTTCAGCAGCGGCCGAAGGATTCTGTCGAGATCCCTCCTGGAGAGATCCTCGGTCAAAACCCTAGTCGGATCGTGGCGGCCAGAATAAAGGAACATTGGGTGCGCCCTAGCCTGGAGCAGCTGCAACCGACGTTTGAGGAAGGTGCGGATGATATCCACACCGTTCACCTCCTTATCCGGAATCACCTGGAGGTCCCCCACCCGATGATAGAGCTCCTATATCTCCGCCACCTCTCCATCCAAGATCTGGTTCTTCTAGGACCTTTTCGGCTGGATTATCTCCCTCTTGCCACCGGCAGCAGCACTAGTGCCCACCGCGGCGGAAGCCTTCTTCATTTTCCCCATGGCAGTACGACGACGGCGGCGGTGTGAGGGCAGAAAAGAAGATGGGAAGGATCGAAGAACTTCCAACGCGTGGCGAGAAAAGCTCAAGGAAGTGGAAGCAGTGAAACGAGAATGGCTGCGGTGAAAACAAACAAAATTTTCCCCACATAAGGACGAAGACGATAAGCAAGGACCGTTCATCGGGATTCCCTAGAGCCAGCCTCAACATCCAACCGTCCACGTGTCAGCACAGCAGTGAACCGTCGCTTGCACGCCGTCCACTTCGCATAGAAATCGAGGTGACACCGTAATTATCTCCACACGGCGTGTGACCAGTCAATTCAAAGTCAGAAGGTGGGACCCACAGTCGTCAAGTCACGTCATCTCTGGCGCCGCAGACACTTGAGGTCACTAATCGTCAGCACTGGCATCATCAAAGCTATACTAGCAACGGTTACAAATTTTCGACTACACAGCTAAAGTACTCAATCGAATCTACGATTCGAGTAACTACTCAGGGGCTACTTCTATCAGGAGCGCTGGCCGTGCACCCGACGTATGACTAAGGTACTACACCACTGAACAATTCTTCGAGTCCTACGTCGAGTCTACGACTCCACTACGGACTCGGGGGCTACTCCCATAGGGAGGATGGATTCAAGCATCCGAAAATTTTGTGTCCTATGGACCTAAAGTCAACAATGACTGAATTAAAGTCTCTGCTCGAGTCTACAACTCGAACAGATACTCGGGGTCTACTCCCATAGGGAGCGCTGGTCGCGCACCCTACGAATTCTTCGACTGCGATCTTTCGGATCGGAAATACAAAAAAAATTCGGCAACTCTGCCCCAGCCAACGCTAAGTGATTAAAACATTCTCCTTGGCCACCCGTAACACCTCCGCGGTGGTAAAATTTTGGATGCTGTGTCTGCAATGCAAAGATAAGACCTACAGATACCATCTAATGGCCTAGCAACACACAATACTGCGCTCTGCTAGTAATAATCCGTGCCAACAGGCACGATGAAAAATACCGACGGACGGGTTGGGTACATCATTCGAAAAATACTGGGATTCCACTCCCGTGAGTCCTCAACGGCCTGAGTCGAATTTGCGCCAGCATCTGTTCCAGGTTCGAGTCAAGGGACTCGAATCTGAAGAAGATCGTGTTGTTTTGTCCTAAGACAGTTAACTGACCCCGATCCATCGGGAGAGTCGGGCACACGCATCAACAATCCCTACATACTAAAATCATCCTCTGATGAACAGAAACAACTACACCCGAAAGATTGAAGAGTCCTCAGCCGAATCTACGATTCGACTGAACACTCGGGGGCTACTAACATGGTTATACCCTACGGGTACACGACATCAGCATACCTGGTCCATCCCAAGGAAGGCCCACGAGAATATACGCGGCCATGAAGATTTTTCTGGTGGTCTAAGCCTAAGACATCTTTGGATCCTTGGAAAGAAAGACTAGATTAGATAGAATATTCAAAAGGGCAAACCCTAAACCTGTAACCGACTCGATCTGTGCCCGGGACCTGCCTACCTCTATATAAAGGCTATGAGGGCACGACGAGAAGGGCACTTCGCATACAATCGCATACACACCTCCACGCCAGATTGCATCTGCGCACCCCTGTAACTTTTGGTTCCGCCATAACAAAGACCAGACAAGTAGGAGTAGGGTTTTCCCTCTGGGGGCCTGAACCTGGGTAAACCTCGTGTCCCCGTGTTTCTTGTTTGCTAACTGTTCTCGATCTCCAGCATCCCCATCTTCTCCAAAACCCAAGCTCATAACAATGGGCATTGACGAGATCAAACCTCGTCATCTGTGCCGGGCAATTCCCTTTTAATCCTACGGGCAGTATTGTTTGATCCGAACGAAACGGTATGCACCAGTAGGAACACGCCACATGGCCAGACTCAGGTTTTAAAAACAGATTTTGATCTATTAGATGATTGAATTTGAAAAATTCATAACTTTTGTTCTACACGTCCAAAATTTACAAATTTTATATCAATGGATTCAGGAAAATGAATCCTTTGCAACCATAGCATTAGTTTAGTGTTTTGCTTCTAGAAGATTAGGTGTTTTTGCATAAACATCTGTAAGGCAATTTTGGATATAAAAATAGTTTTAAAAATGTTCTTTGAGTAAATCCTTTTGCAAATAGATTTGTTTTGAACTCTCAGACCGTAAACACCAACTTTTGGATTTAGAAATGAAATTGGCTAAAACAATGAATTATTCCTTTGAATAAAAGCATTTCTAGTAAAACAAAAATATTGCTATGATTTAAAAAATGATTTTTGAGTGAAACCTTTTGCAAATGGATTAGTTTTAAACACTTTGACCATAAACAATAACATTTGTGTTTTAAAAACATATTTGGCTAACACTGGAAATTACTCCTTTGGTTAAAAACATTTCTAGCAAAAGCAAAAATGATTTAAATGGTCTATTTCACTAACTTGGTTTCAAATGATTTTTTCCACATTTATAAATGACTAGTAGGTATTTTAAAATGTTTATAGCCTTATCAGAAAACACTTTTTCAATAAAACATCCTTTTGCATGCTTGCATGCATTTCTTTGTTTTTATTATTTTATGTGATGAATTGTTTGAATGATAGTTTTGAAATTGTGCCTTGCTTGATTTAATTGTAGTGAACTTTGAAGTGTGACAATTGTAAGATCAAGGAGTGAACCTAGTTTCTCTACCAAAAAGGCAAGTGGTTCTTCATATTGTCCTATTATTTTTAAATATGCATTAGTGATATTTTAAGGAGGACTTGCATGGAATTTTCTATGTGTTAACTATTCCTTGGGAAATCCTAGTAGATGATGCCTTAGTAGAATTTTCCCTAATTTAAGATTCTTGCTACTAGTATGCTTAGCCTAGATAGTAGAAAACAAGGGTTGATTACTCATGCTATGAAATATTTCTAAGTCTATGACTTGTGTTTTGCTTAATAAAACAACTATGTGAACGAATCACCTGGGTGGAATGGTATGAATGGGATATGTTTAGTGGTTACACAAGGCCAATGAACTGGTGAACCTTGTGTATCACACTTGTGGAAACCCACCCAGGAAAAAAGAGATTTGAGATGTAAAGTGTTGAGAAGCTTCTAGTGCAGCCACATGGCAATATGGGCTCTGCCTGGATCATATAGGTTGCAATAACTTAGCCAGATGGACAGAAGGTGGTAGGGATGATAGGATGGAACACGTCCATTTGGTCTAAGGGAAGGCTTCTGAAAGATCTTGTCTCGATGCATGTCGAGTCTTGTGAGGAACGTGCACCACCTCACGAGAGAGTACAATCTAAGTACTTAGCCGTGTCCCCGTCAATGGACAATTTGAGCATCAAGACATTGAAGCTATCAAGGATCTCCTCATCCCAATTTCTAAGTTAAAAGCTTGTGGTTGAACAAGGGTTAAAGGTTCACCAATTCCTATTGGTAGTTCCTTGGGTGATTTTGACAAACAAAAACTAATAAGGAAAACCTTATTTTGAATAAAGCAAGCCTAAGCTCCACTTAGTGAAATGCATATAGATGATAGATACCACTATTCTACCATAGTATCACTTGCCAAAACAATTCAAATGTATTGACCCTTGTGGCTGTAACTTATTATGTTGCAAGTTTGTTTGATGTTAGTGAAGTGTGTTGAATAGGATTACAAGTCTACAACCAACATGATTGCCTGTGGCACTTTGAAGATGAAGGAATCCATGCTATATAGTTATATCTGCTGCATTGTAATGAGATAGCCATATGAGCTATGTAAGATGTAATGAATTATTTTATTCCTGGTTATAAAGTTGTATTATGACCTTTGTTTCTTGATATTACATCTTAAACTGTGGATGCTAGCTATTCGATCCAGGGACTAGCATTGTAAACACATGGATCTCTACCCTATCAGGTTGGGACCTCTATAGATGGTATCAGAGAACTGTGTTGCCTATAGGATTGTGACCCTAGGATTGGACAAAACCCCTTAGAAAAATAGAAGTTGTATTTGTTCAAACTTATTTACAAACAATCTTGTAAAACTCTTTTCTCAACCTTTTTTGTTTTGATTCTACATCTCTTCCTTTTTCAACTTGATGGACAAAAACTTCAACATGAGCAAAGGACTTCACCATTCATCAATGACTTCAACTTCAGTTTCACCAAGGACTTCAACTTAGACATCACTAATGTAACACCCCCGATCACTCTGGACCGACGGCTGTCACTTCTAGCAGCTCAATAGGATCTCTAGACTAACCCCACAGACCAACACTAGTCTTTTCTGTGCACTTTGTCCTCACTCGTGCGCACCCGGTACCCACTTCCCGGTCGGTCACCCATCCTAGGATTGCTCTAGGCCAAGCACGCTTAACCTTAGAGTTCTTTTCGAATGAGCTTCCGAAAAATAAGTTGCAACTTGTTGGTATGGGTTTCCTATCAATCCTATTGAGCCATGTGCCAGGGTCTCACATACACCCACCCTTAGAAGATCGACGTCCTCGTCGATCAACCACAAGCCAGGAACGTCCCCTCTTGGCACATGTCTGTGCATCCAGTGCCGGCACATTGCCATGTCGTGTCCACTCCGGGCCACACGCGCCATGCTACACATGTCCGCCACTGACCCGCACACGCCCATGTAACCGTGAGGGTCGGCTCTGATACCACTTGTAACACCCCCGGTCACTCCAGACCGACGTCTGTCACTTCTGGCAGCTCAATAGGATCTCTAGACTAACCCCACAGACCAACACTAGTCTTTTCTATGCACTTTGTCCTCACTCGTCCGCACCCGGTACCCACTTCCCGGTCGGCGACCCATCCTAGGATTGCTCTAGGCCAAGCATGCTTAACCTTAGAGTTCTTTTCGAATGAGCTTCCGGAAAAGAAGTTGCAACTTGTTGGTATGGGTTTCCTATCAATCCTATTAAGCCATGTGCCAGGGTCTCACAACTAAGAACTTCAAGTGAGACAAGAATAATACTCAAGACTTGGAGAATAAGGAAACACAACTTAGAGGAAATCATCATCACCTTTGAGTTTTGTGACCAAGATACAAGAAATTTTCCAAGGACACCATAATCTTATTCATGAAGAAACAACTAAGAAAAATGGGGTTCACATGACATCATCCTATAGTTGGACCACCATACTAGTGTTTAGTTTAGATCGATTTATTGATCACACCAACTTATGTGGTGTAGCAAAAATATTTTATTGCCTAAAAAACATGCTTGAATCTTGTTGTTTGAGTGGAATGTTTGATTGTGATTGATTGCACATTGCTTGTGTGAATTGTTGTGTGTGATTAGAGTTCTTTATCTAGAGATCTTTTACCAAATCTAATCCCAATCCAACCCAAACAGATGAATTCTCCAAGAGACTCCAACATCAAGGATGGTGACAACAACAACCAAGAGATGCACATGAGAGAACAACTGCTAGCAACCCAAACCTAGTTGAATCAAGTGACAACTCAATTTTTAGCCAACAACATTGAGTTAGACCCAGCCATGCAAAAATTCTTGGAAACCCAATCCCAATTGTTGCAAAGGATCACCAATCAAATGATCAACATGAGAAGCAACCTTCCCCAAGGAGATTGTGTCAACAATGATATCAAGGATGGTATTATAGAAGGAACACAAGCTTGCAATATATGTGGAGACATAGGACACACTGACAAAGAGCATATGGACCAATGCCCTAATTGTGAAGAGAAACATCCAACTAAACAATTCCCCACATCTCAACTTACTTGTTTCCTATGTGAAGGAAATAACCATGTTCCTATCCAATGCCCGATCTATCCTATAGTTCAACTAATAAAACAAGATGGAAAACATCAAGTGTTTGGAAACCTCCATGAAAGAACAGCTTCTACTAAGAAGGATGAAGACAAAGTCAAACCTCAGTTTGCACCCCCATGCATTGTAACTCACAATGGTGGACAAAAGAGGAAACATGGAAGTTATCCTAGGAATCGTTCAAGGAAACAAGGAAGCTTTCCCATCTTTGAGGTGAAGTATGAAGATGAACTAAAATAACTCCTAGCTTTGGAGAGACCCAAGAAGAAGAGCCAAGGAAACAAACAAGCAATAGTGATACCAAAGATGAAAGAGGATCTTAGCCAAGTGGTGTGCAACAAATGCAAAAAAGCAAGCCATTATGCACCACATTGTCCAAAAAATAAGAAGTAAAAGACAAGCAAGCCTGTGAAGGATCTCAACCTTGTCACATGTTTCAAGTGTGGTAACAAAGGACATTATGCAAACAACTATACAGAGAAGTTACATCAAGAGACCAAGTAAGCCAAGATGTAATATAGTAAAAAATATTTAAGGGTGGTAGTACTCTAGTTGTCTTGAAGCCAACTTGTAACGTCTAGACTTTCCAAATCTCGGGACGAGATTCCTTTTAAGGGTGGTAGCCTGTCACATCCCAAAATTTTCCAAATTTGGAAATGTGAAAAATAAATAAACAAACGAAACAATTGTTGAAATTTAGGGTCAAAAGAAACTTTTTTGCTTCTAAATGGAAACATCAAACCCCTTCTTGAACAAAATTTGAATGAAAAGGGCATCCAAAAAAATTTCAATCAAGTGAAATGCATTCATAAATGAATGTATCTTGAAATTTAAACACTTGGAAAAGTTAAACCAAAACCCTAAAACCCTAAAGAAAGAAATCATTACCAAGATCTCTCCAAGACATGGATTTGATCCATAGAAAAATTCAGCAACAAACATTTATAAATGATCAAAAATAATAAATAAAAATATTATAAAACCATAGAAATTGGTTTCATTAAATTTGGAGCCATGGATAAAAACTTATGAATTTAATAAGATAAAAGGAAATAATTCCCAAAGCTAATAAAGCTCCTATCAAAAAAATCCATGCAAAATTGTGAGCAAAATAATCCTAAAAGGATGTAAAAAGATATAAAAATTTTAAATAAAATTATACAAAGTGGAATCAACATATTTGGAGCTATAAATAAAAAGATATGAATTTTATAAGACAAAGAAAGAAAGAAATAAATAAATAAGGAATATTTAAAAGAAGAATTAAATCTTGTCCAAATCCATAAGCAAATGGAATAAAGATAATTCAAATAAAAATAAGGGAATAAAGATTATTTAAATAAAATTATACGGCTCTAAACCATATTCAATTTTATTTAAATAAAGACAAAATCCCTAACAAAAATGATTAATTAAATCATGAGAAAAATAATTGAAATAGCCAAAGTGGATTAAAAAGTTATCTAATTAACTTAAAAAGAATAAAAGAATTATTTGAATAAAATTTATATGGGTTTAAACCATATTTGATTTTATTTGAATAAAGACAAATGCCTAATCTAAATAAATAATAAATCATAAGAAATTATTTTGAAATAATTCAAAGTGGACTATTTGAACACATTACTAAATAGTTTAAAATCTGCTGAAAAGGTTGTGCAAAAATTTGAATTGAAATTAAAGCTCAAATCATTTAAATCAAATCAAAACAGAAATTAGAATTGAAAAAAGAAAAAGAATCAGAAAGTAAAAAATAGAAACGACCAGCCGAGCTAACCTACCCCAACCCAGCAGGCCCAACAAGCCCAGCAGCCCACCTGGCATCCCCTCTCCCTGCTGTTCTTTCCCACCCGCGAACCAACCCACTCGCCCACTGACCGCGTGACCCCACACCTCCAGCTCGTCATCGTCCCCGCGAGACCTGTTCTTTCCCCTCACTCCGGCCGTTTCCTGCAGTGAATTCGCGTCTTCAATTCGCTTGACTGCATGAGTAAATTCCGTCTGCAACCACGCTCGTTAAATCGCCTCTCTTCCCTCCCTCTTTCCCCTCACTCGCCACCTCCTCTCCGGCCCAGGGCTGCTCTAATTTCCCCTTGCAACGCCACTGCTCCGGCGAACCTCCTTGCTAATTCCGGCCAACACAGCCACCCCCACTGCCCCCGGCTCACATGAGCTTGCTCGTCATCGCCTCGCGCACCTTACAGTAGCCCTAGCTTGCCCGCGCATGCCTCAGAACCTCTCCTCGGTCAAGCATCTGAGCGCCGCCGCTGTCTGCCTCGACTCCGTTGAACCATAGCCGACAACCGCGTGCACCCATTGCTCTCTGGTGGGTATCCTCGCAGTCCACGAACCCTTGCGCACCTTCCTGACTATTTTCCTTGCCTTCTTACGCCACAGGAACTCGCCCCCGTCGATGACCGTGCGTGCCCGAGCCAGTAGGCAACTTCGGTGAGAAATTCCAGTCATCCCCGTGCGCCCCTTCTCCCACGAAGACAACGTTGAGCTTCCCCACTGCATGGCGAACCCGGTGAGCCTCTCCCCTTCCTCCTTTGCTTCCTGCTTTCATCGGAACACCTCTGCACAGCTCCTACGGCCAATATTGTTTGATCCAAACGAAACGGTATGCAACAGTAGGAACACACCACGTGGCCAGACTCAGGTTTTAAAAACAAATTTTGATCTATTAAATGATTGAAATTTAAAAATCCATAACTTTTGTTCTACACGTCCAATATTTACAAATTTTATATCACTGGATTCAAAAAAACAAAACCTTTGGAACCACGGCCTTAGTTTAGTGTTTTGCTTCTGGAAAATTAGGTGTTTTTGCAGAAACATTTGTAAGGCTATTTTGGATATAAAAATAGTTTTAAAAATGTTTTTTGAGTAAATCCTTTTGCAAATAGATTTTTTTGAACTCTCTGACCCTAAACACCAAAATTTGGATTCATAAATGAAATTGGCTAACACGAAAAATTATTCCTTTGAATAAAAGCATTTCTATTAAAACAAAAATGTTGCTATGATTTAAAAATGATTTTTCAGTGAAACCTTTTGCAAATGGATTAGTTTTAAACACTTTGACCATAATCACTCACATTTGTGTTGTAAAAACATATTTGGCTAACACTAGAAATTATTCCTTTGGATAGAAACATTTCTAGCAAAAGCAAAAATGATTTAAATGGCCTATTTTCACTAACTTGGTTTCAAATGATTTTTGCCACATTTATAAATGACCAGTAGGTGTTTTAAAATGTTTATAGCCTTATTAGAAACCACTTTTTCAATAAAACAATCTTTTGCATGCTGGCATGCATTTCTTTGTTTTAATTATTTTATGTGATGAATTGTTTGAATGCTAGTTTTGAAATTGTGCCTTACTTGATTGAATTGTAGTGAACTTTGAAGTGTGACAATTGCAATATCAACGAGTGAACCTATTTTCTCTACCAAAAAGGCAAGTGGTGCTTCATACATTTTGTCTTAATATTTTTAACTCTGCATTAGTGATATTTTAAGTAGGACTTGCATGGAATTTTCTATGTGTTAACTATGCCTTGGGAAATCCTAGTAGATGATGCCTTAGTAGAATTTTCCCTAATTTAAGATTCTTGCTACTAGTATGCTTAGCCTAGCTAGTAGAAAACAAGGGTGGATTATTCATGCTATGAAATATTTCTAAGTCTATGACTTGTGTTTTGCTTAATAAAACAACTATGTTAATGGATCAACTGGGTGGAATGGTATGAATGGGATATGTTGAGTGGTTACACAAGGCCAGTGAACTGGTGAACCTTGTGTATCACACTTGTGGAAACCCACCCAGGAACAAATAGATTTGAGATGTTTAAGTGTTGAGAAGCTTCTAGTGCAGCCACATGGCAATATGGGCTCTGCCTGGATCATATAGGTTGCAATAACTTAGCCAGATGGACAGAAGGTGGTAGGGGTGATAGGATGGAACGCGCACAATTGTTCTAAGGGAAGGCTTCTGAAAGATCTTGTCTCGATGCATGTCGAGTCTTGTGGGGAAAGTGCACCACCTCTCGAGAGAGTAAAATCTAAGTACTTAGCCGTGTCCCTGGCAATGGACAATTTGAGCATCAAGACATTGAAGCTATCAAGGATCTCATCATCCCAATTTCTAATTTAAAAGCTTGTGGTTGAACAAGGTTTAAAGGTTCACCAATTCCTATTGGCAGTTCCTTGGGTGATTTTGACAAACAAAAATTTAGTGTTTTCAACTAATAAGGAAAACCTTATTTTGAACAAATCAAGCCTAAGCTCCACTAAGCCAAATGCATATAGATGATATATACCACTATTCTACCATAGTATCACTTGCTAATACTATTCAAATGTATTGACCCTTGTGGTTGTAACTTATTATGTTGCAGGTTTGTTTGATGTTAGTGAAGTGTGCTGAATATGATTACAAGTCTACAACTAACATGATTGCATGTGGCACTTTGAAGATGAAGGACTCCATGATATATAGTTATATCTGTTGCATTGTAATGAGATAGCCATATGAGCTATGTAAGATATAATGAATTATTTTATTCCTGGTTATAAAGTTATATTATGACCTTTGTTTCTTGATATTAAATCTTAAACTATGGATGCTAGCTATTCGATCCAGGGACTAGCATTGTAAACACAGGGATCTCTACCTTATCAGGTTGGGACCTCTACAGATCCCTTGTAGTATTAAGCTTGCTAGGATGGCCTGCTAGGTACGATAACTTGCAAGTGTTAGCTTGCCTTGAGTACTTAAGTGGTTGAAGTTTTCTTCTTCTTCTCCGTAGTACTTCTCCTCGTAGCCTTGGTCGGTACTAGCGTTTATAAATAAATACGAGGTACACAATCACCAAACAATACTTAACTACTTCCATTTAGCACACAAGGGTTCACACTAGATGATCTAGCATCATCACAATCATCACATGAAATAAAGAACTAATCTTATTTATTTTATTTTAGGAAAGTGATTTCTACTCATTGAAAACTACTTAAGATTCAATATTCTCTAATTAAAATAAGGGATCATATTGACCATGTCATCACCACATATTTTAATACTTGGGAATGTGATTTAAAGTGGTACCACAATTTAATAAGTATTAACATTATTATTTTAATTAAATAAAGTAACTAGAAATGCCTATGGGGCATTATTTTAATACTAGTCCATTATTACTGCAAGTAAAGCTAGATCTTTTTACGTATTCAGAAAGATCTTGTCAAATGTGATTTTTGAGAGTTGGAATCAACTCAAAAGCATATGTGGTTGATTTTTGAAAAATATTTGACTACAGAAAAGTCTCTGCCTTGTTATTTTTACTATAGGTGATCTATAATTTAAAATGGTTTGAATCTAATGGGCTTGGATTAATAATTTCAATACCTTTCTAGAAAAATTAGTTTCATGCAATTTGGTTCAGTGAATCTCCCTGAATTGATTTTTGAAACTACTAACAGAACTAGGTTTGAACAAAAATGGAAAAATCTAAATTTGAATCTACTAGGCCGCGCGGGAACTAACTAGGCTGGCCCACTGCGCACAGCGCAGCGCGCAGGCTGACTTAAGTGATGGCCCCATGCGTCAGCGACTCTAGCTACGCGAAGCAGTAAGTGGCAATTTGGACCGTGTGATTAGAATCTAATCTAACGGCCAAGGCTCTCATCGTCGACAACAAATAGCTCTGGCGAGGTTTAAACCCTAACGTGGCAGTGGGGGTCATGTGAGGCTCACCAGGGCTCCAGCTAGGGTCGTCGTTGGCGGCGAACGACGTTGTCGACGATAGCGGTTCGAACGGTGGCTGCGGCAGGTCCTGGGGCGGCTCCAATCAACAGCTCCACTTCTCCTCCTCCGTGGCAGACTCCGGCCAAATTCCGGCGATGCTGAGCTCGCCTTGCTCCGGGGAGAGGTGTGGGAGGATTCTGAGAGATAGGGGAGTGAGATGGTGTGGCGAATTGGGGCTTGGGACGCCTCCTTTTATAGCCGAGCGAGAGAGGCAGTGCGGCATGGGCAGAGCTCGACGGGGTAGGCGGTACAGCGAGCTAATGGCATGGCAGAGGGTGTAGGCTGGTGCGCGGTCTCTTGGCGATGCTCTAAGCGGCACTGACGGTGGTTTTGACGACGCACGGGTGCTACGGGTCGTGCGGCGGCGAACGGGGATGTCTGGGAGGTTCCTGGTGTCGTGGTGATTGCAGGCACGGGCGGCGAGGGCGAGGCGCGGCGTGTACGTGCGTGTCGGGTGCGGCGCTCTGGCGTGCTCTCGGCATGGCTCAGAGACATTGGGCGCGGCTGTGCTGGGGTGGTCCAGAGCCTGGCGGCGTGCGAGGGCTAGACAGGGGGTGGCGATGGACGGTCAGCTTCCTCTTGGGCATGGTGGCTAGGAGCGGAGCTGGATCCTGCTAGCTAGCCAAGGTCTGCTGGCAAGGGGAAGCTCGGGTTGGCAAGGCACTGGTGTAATGGTTTCTTGTTAGGTTTTTCAATGCAAGTGTGCTCACTTGGGGACAAGGGTGAGCAAAGGGAGACAAGAATTAGACTAAGATTTGATCACAAACAGTAGAAGTTAGGCAGTGTTTACTGTGTTCACCAACTGTTTGATGAAATGGCCAAAAGAAATCAAGTTTGAAAATTTTGAATGAAATATGGTGGGTGATCTGGTCACATTCTTGGTAGTATATGGTTTCTTGGGTTTGTCAAGGTGCCCTGGTTTGAGTGGTTTTTGAGAAATGGTGATCTTACCATATGAACTAGATTCAATTTTGAATTGTCCTTGGCATAGATTTGAAATTTGTTTCTATTGATTTGTAAAGTTGGCTTGGGTTCACTTTTACTTGGTCTAGCAAGGGGTGAAAAGAATTGGATTTGTTTCTGTTAGAAATCTTGGACTAGAAACACTCAAAGTGGTCTAGTGGTTAACTTTGGTCAAAATGACCATTTGCTTATATGGTTTGTATTTTAATTTCTCTTGATTTGATTCTTCTTGGAAATGATTTAGATGATGTTGTTTTCATCTTTGAACCAATCCTTGCCATTCATAGCAATCAAACAAGTCATTGCAAGCATTCATGCATTCATAGCCCACACACATGCATTCATATTAATTTTTAATAATAAAAGTTTTTGTTAACCCTAAACTTGGGTGATTAGAACTTGATAATCTTGATTAATATTTTTGGGATGTTACAAACCTTCCCTCCTTAAATAAAATCTCGTCCCGAGATTTGAGAAAAAGAAAACTAGGAACTAAAGAGATCTGGAAACTCGGTCCTAATGTAATCTTATCGCTCCCAAGTAGCTTCTTCTTCAGTGTAGTTATTCCACTGGATCTTGAGAAACTTGATACTACGGGTTCTGGTGGTCCTGAAAGCTTCTTCCAAAATATGAATGGGTACTTTAGGATATGCTAGGTCCTCCTTGATCTCGATGGTTCTATGACCAATATTCTTGAAAACTTCGGTCTTCTCGAGGACTTATAGGCATTTGCGAAGTAACGAGATATGAAACACATTATGCACGACTGACATCTCCTCCGACAGTTTCAGTTGATATGATACTTCTCCTCGGTGATTCAAAACCTTGAAGGGTCTGAAATATCTAGGGGCTAAGTTTCCTTCGAGTTGGAAACGTTGCATTCCTTTCAAGGGTGATACTTTCAGATACACAAAATCTCCGTTATTGAAGGCTAGGTCTCGACGTCTCTTGTCGGCATAACTCTTCTGTCTGTATTGGGCGGTCTTGAGGTGCTCACGGATCTTGTGAACTTTCTCTTCTGCTTCTAGTAGGATGTCAGATCCGAAAATCTGACTCTCTCCTACTTCCGACCAATTCAACGGGGTACGACACTTTCTTCCATACATGAACATGGCTTGGTAACTATTGTTGTACAAAAATTCTGCGAATGGCAGACAGTCTTCCCATTTATTCCATATGGTGTTCTGCCAAAATTCTGCAAATTTGTCTGATAGGTATGGCCTTGCAAATTCTTCTGTAACAAACGAGTGCGATGATCCAGAATCAAACAACACTATTGCAAGTAATGAGTTAATAGAAAACATACCCAGCACGACATCTGGCGCTTCCTGAACTTCTTCAGCATTCATGTGAAACAGACGGACGTTGCGGTTGAGCGAATTCCCTGGGGCAAATCTCCTTCCAGGCTGAACACGGCGCTGCTGCTGAGCTGGGGAATTCACATTGATGGCTGCTGCAAGCTTATTGGGGCACTCATTAGAATAGTGACCCTTGACTCTGCACTCAAAACAAGTAACCCGAGACTTGTATTTTCCTGCAACAGGCACAACATTGCTTCTAGTTCTTGGGGCAGTATTGGTGGTGTTGTTGTTGTTGAACTTGGGCAGTGTACGGTTGAAAGTGTTGGAGTTGCCGAGGTTGTTGTTGTGGTTTCCTCCGGGCCTTGGGTTTCCTCCTCCACGGTTGGGATAGTTCGGACAGGTCATAGGGGGTCTATTGTTTCTAGGGGCATATCCTATAGACAGGCTGGGACGATACTTCGGGGTATGGTGGGTTCCTGGTTGATGCATCATATGACGCTTGCGGTTCCATCAATGAAGGAGGAATCATCATCATTAGTGTGGAAGTCCATGGCTTGGTCCTCTAGGTAGTCATCATCATCACTGAGATAGGATTAGGGATCTCCACGGATATCTTCCCCTGCATTCTCCCTCTCCTCAAGATGCATGTCCCGCTCATGGATGGTCTCCTCCAAGTCTGACACTTTGTGACGAAGGTGAGAAATGATGCGATCGTTCTTGTCAAGCTGACGACGACGTGACTTGCGCTCCTTCACAAGGATGGTGAGGGGCTGGTTCTTCTCGACTACAATGACATAGTTGTGGTTGGCGTAGGCTCGGGTGATATGTCCAAAACGTATCTACTTTCCCGAACACTTTTGCTATTGTTTCTCCTCTAAACTTGCGTGATTTGGATACAACTAACACGGACCGACGCTGTTTTCGGCAGAATTACCTTGGTGTCTAGTTTTTGTGCAGAAAATCAACTATCAGGAAAAATCCGGGAAAATATGCCAAAAATCCTATTTCACCAGAAGACCCACGAAGCCAGAGTACGAGAAGGAGTGGAGGCCTCAGGGGACCACACCCCTGCCAGGCGCGGGCCAGGCATGGTCGCGCCTAGGGGGTGCAGCCACCTCAGACACCCCCTCGGCCTCCCTCTTCGCCTATAAGATGCCTTCTGACCTAAAAACTCAGGGGGGGTCAACGTTTATCCAGAAAGAGTTCTGTTGCACCGACACCACCAGAAACCGCGATTCGGATCCAGAAACTCCATTCTGGCACCCTGCCGGGATGAGGAATTTGGAGAGGATCATCGCCATCGTCATCACCAACGCCTCTCCATCAACCATCCATGTTTCCCTCATCCATGAGTGAGTAATCCCCTGCAGTAGGCTATGGGGATGGTAGGGATTGGATGAGTTCTATCATGTAATTGAATAAGATTGTTAGGCCATAGTGCTTAGTATCTCTATTAGTGCTATTTGACTTTGTTACAACTTGTTGTGCTTAATGCTTCTCACTAGGGCCCAAGTGCCATGATCTCAGATCTGAACTTATTATTAAATCATTATGATAGTATTGTTTGTGATCTTATCTGCAAGTTGTGTACACATATCATTGTCTGGATCCAAAGGCCCCAAAGTGACAGAAATTGGGACAACCGGATGGGATGGCTGCGATGTGAGGATCACATGTGTTCACGGAGTGTTAATGCTTTGCTTTGGTTCTCTATTAAAAGGAGCACCTTAATTTCCAGTAGTTCCCTTGAGGCCCCGCTGCAACAGGCTGTCTGGACAGAAGATGTTGTGCAAGTTCTCATTGCGAGCACATATGACTATATTTGGAGAACATACCTAGGATTGTTTAGAACTAGGATGCTTATTCTCATTTATCTGCATTGCCCTAGATCTGGAAGTTACATGTTTAGACTCGTCCATGCAACGCCCGTCCATCCATCCCTATGCCTACCGCACTCGAATCCTACTATTTGCTACTACTGTTACTATTGCCGTTGTTTTGCTGCTTCTGTTACTTTGCTATTGCTACTACAAAACTGTTGCTACTGATAAACTTGTATGAGCAAGAACTATTTCCATCTGCATCTGAATTGACAACTCAGTTGTTAAGGCTTGCAAGTATTCTTTGTCTCCACTTGTGTTGAAACAATTAATTGGGTAATTCTACCCGCGAAGACTGTTGCGATCCCCTATACTTGTGGGTCATCAAGACTATTTTCTGGCGCCGTTGCTGGGGAGCATATCTTTATTTGTGAGTTCACTTGGATCTATTATTGTTCACTGCTACTCCTTTCATCATGGGTAAGTCTCGTGACGGAAAGTTTCCTATTTTACCATCCACTACAAGAAGAGGTACATTCCTAAACACCTCTACTGCTCTTGATTCACCGTCTGTTATAAGTAAGCTTTTTGTTGGAATTATGCCCTAGAGGCAATAATAAAGATGTTATTATTATAATTCTTGTTCATGATAAAGTTTATATTCCATGCTAGAATTGTATTAAGTGGAAACTTTGATACTTGTGTGGTTTATGAACAACACCGTGTCCCTAGTACCCCTCTATGGAATAGCTCATTGATTAATGATGGTTAAGGTTTCCTAACCATAGACATGAGTTGTCGATTAATAATGAGATCATGTCATTAGGAGAATGATATGATGGACAGACCCAAATTAAGCAGAGCAATTAGATTGTGTCATCGTGTTCATCCTTGCGAAGCTTTTTCCTATGTCAAGTATTGTATTCCTTAGACCATGAGAAAATACAACTCCCTGGTATCGGAAGAAAGCTTTGAGGTCATCAAACGTCATCCTATGTGAGGGTGATCATAAAGGTGTCTCTTTGGTGATCGGAAAGTACTTGTTGGGTTGTATGTATCGAGATGGAATTTGTCCCTCCCGAGTCGGAGAGATATACTTTGGGCCCACTCGGTAATCGATATCAACACCGCTTGCAAGCACATGGTTAAGGAGTTAATCACAAAGTGATATCGGATTACGGAACGAGTAAAGTACTTGCTGTGAACGAGATTGAACTAGGTATGCCGATACCAACGATTAATTCTCGGGCAAGTAAAATATCGCGTGACGAAGGGAATACATATATGGGATTAATTGAATCCTGGCATCGTGGTTCATCCGATATGATCATCGATGAATATGTGGGAGTCAATATGGGTTTCCAGATCCCACTGTTGATTATTGATAGAAGATCATGTCTGCATATTCTCGAACCCATAGGGTCACACACTTAACGTGCATCGACGCTAGGATAAAATGGATAATTGGTTTATGAGTTTTTGTTCGGAGTCTCGGATGAGATCCAGGACATCACGAGAGGTTCCGGAATGGTCCGAAGAATAATATTCATCTAAAGGAAAGCAGTTTTTGGATTTCGGAATCGTTTCGGAGTTTATCGGTATTGTACCAGAAGCTTCTAGAAGCTTCCGGAGTGGGATCAACGTGGGCCCACTTGTCGGAGGCCTGCGTGGGCCTAAGGGGAAGTGCCCTGGCAACTTTGGGCCAGGGGCACAAGGCCCCTAAGGCCCAGCCGGCCAGCCCTAGGGGAAACCCTAGGGAAACCTTCTAGAACGGGGGGTGACTTGCCCCCCACTCCACCCCTTGGGCCGCCGCCCTAGGGCTTGGAGGAGGGGTCAAGGGAGGCCGGCCAGCCCCCTATATAAGGAGGGCAGGGGCGCAGCCTCCCCCCACTCCTCCTCCAACCCTAGCCGCCAACTGCTGCCCTTCCTCCTCTCTCTCTCCCGACTGCGTGTAGGCGAAGCCCTGCCGCAAAAACTCTCCACCATAAGCACCATGACGTCGTGCTGCAGATCCAATCTATCTCTGTACCATACTTGCTGGACCAAGGAAGGTGGAGACGTCGCTGCACCGTACGTGTGCATCTCTCGGAGGTGCCGTCTCTTGCGGCGTAGGATCGGATCGGATCGGATCGCGAGGAGGAGACGGCGAGTACGGCTATGTCAACCACATTCTGTTGAATGTTTCCACTTTGCGATTTCTTCAAGGGTATGAAGATCTCATCAATATCTCTTGTTGATTGCATCTCCTAGATTAGATCTTGGCTTTCTTGTTCGCATCCGTAGAATTTTTTTGATTTACTATGCTGCAAAACCCTTCAGTGGTATCAGAGCTAGATCTATGCGTAGATGTGTTTCACGAGTAGAACGCAACATGCTTGTTGCGGGCGTTGATGTTTTCTGTTGCAAAACTCTTGTTGTGTATTTCTTATGGCGCGGCATATAGTGAGATCGAAGCGGTCCAGGCCAACTTTACGCGACCTCGTTCGCGAGACCGGCTCCGCACTTGACGTGTGGCTTCTTCCACACATGCGGCTGCTGGATGCCATTTTCTCTCACTATAGTAGTCATGGGATTTACAACGGATGTTATCAACCATAATATCACCATTCTGGCTTTCCGTAGGTAAGAATCGTTCTTAGCTTGTTACTCCCATAAGCCACGTAAAACATGCAACAACAAAGTAGAGGCGTCTAACTTGTTTTTGCAGGGAGTGTTTTGTGATATGGTATGGCCCAAGACATGATGTGTATGTATTGAGATGTATGCAATGATCATGTTTTGTAATATTTCACGACTTTCATGTCGATGAGTTCACAACCGGCAGGAGCCGTATGGTTGTCTTTATAATTGTGTATGACCTGCGTGTCAACTTCTTATATACCATGTAATAGCTTTACTTTATCGCTAAGTAGTTAGCAATAGTTGTAGTTGCTATTCGTGGTGGAGGCAATCATGGTGGAGTGATGGAGATCATGCTGGCGCGCACAAGATGGAGATCATTGCGTGGAGATTGGCTATACCATGTCACATAAAATTATATGCATGTGATGTTTATCCTTTTATGTATCTTATTATGCTTAGATCGCGACGGTAGCATTATAAGATGATTCCTCACTTAAAGATCAAGATAAAATTGTGTTCTCCCCATGTATGCACCATTGCGAAAGTTCGTCGTGTTCAAGCACCTCGTGATGATCGGGTGCTATAAACTCTACGTTCACATACAACAGGTGCAAGCCAGTTTTGCACACGTGGAAATACTTGGGTTTGACTTGATGAGCCTAGCATGTACAGAAATTACCTCGGAACACACGAACCGAAAGGTTAAACATGAGTCATATGAATGATATGATCGACACTTTGTTGTCCACCATTGAAACCACATCTCTTCTCGTGAAGATTGGATTAGGTGTGGTGACTTTGGATCGTGTTCACTAAACAACTTGAGGGATGTTGAATTTAGTGGGAGTTCAACTAGTAATTTGATTAAGTTGAACTAGTTATCATGAAAATAGTCTAAATTGTATTTGAAATTTTTGTAGATCAAATGGCTAAGTCCAATATCAACTTCAACGTTTTTGCTGAGAAAGAAAAGCTTAAGAACAATGGGTCTAACTTCACCAACTGGTTCTGCAATCTGAGAATCATTCTCGCTGACGGACAAAAGGATAATGTACTTGAGAAAGCGCTAGGTGACGCCCCTGCTACTGATGCGCCGGCTGATGAAAAAGATGTTTGTCAGTCATGCAACGATGATTATGTAGTGATTAAGAGTACCATGTTGTTTTCTATGGAACCGGAACTTCAAAATCGTTTTGAGGAGTTCACCAGGCCCTTTGAGATACTTGAGGAACTGAAAACTATGTTTCAGACTCAGGCCCGTTCTGAGAGATATGAGATCTCTGAGAAGTTCTTTAACTGCAAGATGGAGGAAGGGAGTTCCGTTAGTGAGCACGCCATTAAGATGTCGGGCTACACTCAACGTCTTGAGCAACTGGACTACAAGATTCTAGAAGAGCTCAAGATTGACAGAGTTCTTCAATCACTCCCTCCTAGATACAAAGGTTTTGTAGTTACTCACAATCAAATTGGTTCCACTGATACGATCACTGAGCTCTTCGCCAAGCTGAAAGCTGCGGAGGTGGATATCAAGAAAGATAATCATGTGTTGATGTTCAACAAGACCCCTAACTTTAAGAAAGGTAATGGTGCAAAGAAATCCTTCAAGAAAGGCAGCAGCAAGCGCGTTGCCCCTGCTGAGAAGAAGCTCAAGTCTGGACCTAAGCCGGACACTGAGTGCTTCTATGGTAAGGACAAGGGTCACTGGAAGCGCAACTGTCCGAAGTACTTAGCAGACAAGAAGGCTGGCACCATTAAAGGTATATTTGATATACATGTTATTGATGTTTACCTTACTAGCGCTCGTTGTAGTGCCTGGGTATATGATACTGGTTCAGTTGCTAATATTTGTAACTCGAAGCAGGAGCTACGGAATAGACGGCGGCTAGCAAGGGATGAGGTGACGATGCGTGTTGGAAATCGATCAAAAGTTGATGTGATGGCTGTCGGCATGCTCTCCTTAGTTTTACCTTCGGGATTAGTTTTAAACCTTAATAAGTGTTATTATGTGCCTGCGTTGAGCATGAACATTATATCTGGATTGTGTTTATTGCAAGACGGTTATTCATTTAAATCAGAGAATAATGGTTGTTATATTTATATGAATAACATCTTTTATGGTCATGCACCTATTGTGAATGGTTTATTTCTTCTGAATCTCGAAAGCAATGAAACGCACATCCATAACATTGAGGCTCAGAGATGCAAAGTAGATAGTGATAATCCAACTTATTTGTGGCACTGCCGTCTAGGTCATATTGGTGTAAAACGCATGAAGAAACTCCATTCTGATGGACTTTTGGAGTCTCTTGATTTTGAATCATTTGACACGTGTGAGTCGTGCCTCGTGGGCAAGATGATCAAAACCCCGTTCTCCGGCATAATGGAGCGAGCAACGGACTTACTGGAAATCATACATACAGATGTATGCGGACCAATGAGTGTTTCAACGCGCGGTGGATATCGCTATTTTCTCACTTTTACTAATGACTTAAGTAGATATGGGTATATCTTTTTAATGAAACATAAATCTGAAACGTTTGAAAAGTTCAAAGAATTTCCACGATCCGATCGTGGAGGTGAATATTTGAGTTATGATTTTCTCATGCATCTTAAAGAAAGCGGAATCATTTCGCAACTCAAGCCACCCGGAACACCACAGCGCAATGGTGTGTCTGAACGCCGGAATCGAACTCTATTAGATATGGTGCAATCAATGATGTCTCTTACAGATTTGCCGTTATCATTTTGGGGTTATGCATTAGAAACCGCTGCATTCACTTTAAATAGGGCACCATCTAAATCCGTTGAGACGACACCGTATGAACTATGGTTTGGTGCTAAACCTAAGTTGTTGTTTCTTAAAGTTTAGGGATGCGAAGCTTACGTCAAGAAGTTGATGCCGGACAAGCTCGAACCCAAAGCTGAGAAATGCATCTTCATAGGATACCCTAAGGAAACGATTGGGTATACCTTCTACCACAGATCCGAACGCAAAGTGTTTGTTGCAAAGAACGGATCCTTTCTTGAGAAGGAGTTTCTCTCGAAAGAAGTGAGTGGGAGGAAGGTAGAGCTAGACGAGGTTACTGAACCTTCTCTCGAGTTGGAGAGTAGCGCATCACCTGAAATTGTTCCAGTGCCGTCTGCACCAACAAGAGAGGAAGCTAATGGAGAGGATCATGAAACTTCGAACGATGCTACTACTGAACTTCAAAGGTCGATAAGGTCACGTGCCACTCCTAAATGGTACGGCAACCCTGTCTTAACCGCCTTGTTGTTAGACAACAGTGAACCTGCGAATTATGAGGAAGCAATGATGAGCCCAGACTATGAGAAATGGCTAGAGGCCATGAAATCCGAATTGGGATCCATGAGCGAAAACCAAGTATGGACTTTGGTGGACCCTCCTAGCGACCGTAAGGCCATTGAGTGCAAATGGATTTTCAAGAACAAAACGGACGCGGATGGTAATGTTACTGTCTATAAATCTCGGCTTGTCGCAAAAGGGTTTCAGCAAGTTCAAGGTGTTGACTACGATGAGACTTTCTCTCCCGTAGTGATGTTTAAGTCCATTCGGATTTTATTAGCAATTGCTGCATTTCATGATTATGAAATATGGCAAATGGATGTCAAGAATGCGTTCCTCAATGGCAACATTGATGAAGAGTTGTATATGATGCAACCCGAAGGTTTTGTCGATCCTAAGGATGCTAATAAGGTGTGCAAACTTCAGCGTTCCATTTATGGATTGAAGCAAGCATATCGGAGTTGGAACCTTCGTTTTGATCAAGTGATCAAGAGTTTTGGATTTGTTCCAAATTGCTACGAAGCTTGTATCTACAAGAAAGTGAGTGGGAGCTCGGTGACATTTTTAGTACTATATGTGGATGAAATATTGATTATTGGAAGTGACATTGGTATGCTTAACGATGTGAAGAGTTATTTGAATAAATGTTTTTCAATGAAAGACCTAGGAGAAGCTGCTTATATATTAGGCATCAAAATCTATAGAGATAGACAAAGACGCCTAATAGCTTTAAGCCAAAGTACATATCTAGACAAAGTTCTGAAAAGGTTCAGAATGGATAAAGCAAAGAAAGGTTCATTGCCCATGTTGTCAGGTAAGATATTGAGCAAGGCTCAGTGTCCAGCTACGGTAAACGATAGAGATACTATGGGCAAAGTGCCATATGCCTCGGCCATAGGTTCTATCATGTATGCCATGCTATGTACTAGACCGGATGTGTCCAATGCTCTTAGTTTGACGAGAAGATACCAAAGTGATCCAGGAGTGGAACACTGGACAGCTGTAAAGAACATCCTAAAGTATTTAAATAGGACTAAAGAAATGTTCTTGGTCTATGGAGGTGATGAGTAGCTCGTCGTAAAAGGTTACATCGACGCTAGTTTCGACACCGACCCGGATGATTCTAAATCTCAGACAGGATACGTTTATATTTTGAATGGTGGAGCTGTGAGCTGGAGAAGCTGCAAGCAAAGCATGATCGCGGGATCTACAACATAAGCGGAATATATGGCTGCTTCAGAAACGTCAAGTGAAGGAGTTTGGATCAGGAACTTCATCACTGAGCTTGGTGTGGTTCCAAGTGCCTTGGACCCACTGGAGATATTGTGCGACAACACTGGCGCCATAGCACTGGCTAAGGAACCAAGATATCATCCAAAGACCAAGCACATCAACCGCCGTTTTCATATAATTCGAGATTATATACCAGATGGAGATCTGAAGATTAGCAAAGTACATACGGATCTGAATATCGCAGATCCGTTGACTAAACCTCTTCCACCAGCAAAACATGATCAGCACCTTAATGCCATGTGTGTTAGATTGTTGCCAGATGTAAACTAGATTATTGACTCTAGTGCAAGTGGGAGACTGTTGGAATTATGCCCTAGAGGCAATAATAAAGATGTTATTATTATAATTCTTGTTCATGATAAAGTTTAGATTCCATGCTAGAATTGTATTAAGTGGAAACTTTGATACTTGTGTGGTTTATGAACAACACCGTGTCCCAAGTACGCCTCTATGGACTAGCTCATTGATTAATGATGGTTAATGTTTCCTAACCATAGACATGAGTTGTCGATTAATAATGAGATCATGTCATTAGGATAATTATATGATGGACAGACCCAAATTAAGCAGAGCAATTAGATCGTGTCATTGTGTTCATCTTTGCGAAGCTTTTTCCTATGTCAAGTATTGTATTCCTTAGACCATGAGATAATACAACTCCCTGGTATCGGAAGAAAGCTTTGAGGTCATCAAACGTCATCCTATGTGAGGGTGATCATAAAGGTGTCTCTCAGGTGATCGGAAAGTACTTGTTGGGTTGTATGTATCGAGATGGAATTTGTCCCTCCCGAGTCGGAGAGATATACTACGGGCCCACTCGGTAATTGATATCAACACCGCTTGCAAGCACGTGGTTAAGGAGTTAATCACAAAGTGATATCGGATTACGAAACGAGTAAAGTACTTGCTGTGAACGAGATTGAACTAGGTATGCCGATACCAACGATCAAATCTCGGGCAAGTAAAATATCGCGTGACGAAGGGAATACATATATGGGATTAATTGAATCCTGGCATCGTGGTTCATCCGATATGATCATCGATGAATATGTGGGAGTCAATATGGGTTTCCAGATCCCGCTGTTGATTTAGAAGATCATGTCTGCATATTCTCGAACCCGTAGGGTCACACACTTAACGTGCATCGACGCTAGGATAGAATGGATAATTGGTTTATGAGTTTTTGTTCGGAGTCTCGGATGAGATCCAGGACATCACGAGAGGTTCTGGAATGGTCCGGAGAATAAGATTCATATAAAGGAAAGCAGTTTTTGGATTTCGGAATCGTTTCGGAGTTTATCGGTATTGTACCGGAAGGTTCTAGAAGCTTCCGGAGTGGGACCAATGTGGGACCACTTGTCGGAGGCCTGCGTGGGCCTAAGGGGAAGTGCCCTAGCCACCTTGGGCCAGGGGCACAAGGCCCCTAAGGCCCAGCCGGCCAGCCCTAGGGGAAACCCTAGGGAAACCTTCTAGAAGGGGGGGTGACTTGGCCCCCACTCCACCCCTTGGGCCGCCGCCCTAGGGATTGGAGGAGGGGTCAAGGGGGCCGGCCAGACCCCTATATAAGGAGGGCAGGGGCGCAGCCTCCCGCACTACTCCTCCAACCCTAGCCGCCAACTGCTGCCCTTCCTCCTCCTCCTCTCTCTCTCTCTCTCTCTCTCTCTCTCTCTCTCTCTCTCTCTCTCTCTCTCTCTCTCTCTCTCTCTCTCTCTCTCTCTCTCTCTCCCGACTGCGCGTAGGAGAAGCCCTGCCGCAGAAACTCTCCACCATAAGCACCACGCCGTCGTGCTGCAGATCCAACCTATCTCTCCACCATACTTGCTGGACCAAGGAAGGAGGAGACGTCGCTGCACCGTACGTGTGCATCTCTCGGAGGCGCCGCCACTTGCAGCATAGGATCGGATCGCGAGGAGGAGACGGCGAGTATGACTACGTCAACCACGTTCTGTTGAATGTTTCTGCTGTGCGATTTCTTCAAGGGTATGAAGATCTCATCAATCTCTCTTGTTGATTGCATCTCCTAGATTAGATCTTGGCTTTCTTGTTCGCATCCGTAGAATTTTTTTGATTTACTATGCTGCAAAACCCTTCACTTTTTACTCCACCACCACATACACATGCTACACACACTGCTACCACTGCTGAGTCTGAAACTGCTTTTGATACTCATGAAGTTACTTCTACTCTGCTTGATGCGAGTGGTTCATTAGGTCCTTTCCTAGATGCTACTAGGGCTAGTCTAGGAAATACTGATGCTTCTAGTGAAGACACTGTTACACCTGTTAGCTCACCTAAGTCAAGAGAGAGTTATGATATTAATGATGGTTACATTGAGTTTACTGATGACTTTATTAAAGAGTGCATTGAAGGTGTTTGTTGAAATGTTTGAGTGAATAATCCCGTTGAATTTCTCATAGAACAAAAATATAGAAGGTGTCCGAGACGCACTTGAGCTTTCTCCTCTTTATTTCCCTCGATCGAGGTTAGCAATCTTATCTTTTCTAGGTCATTGATACAATTCATGTGTCGGTGTGAATTGGTTATTTCACTATTTATGATGTCCTGTTTTTTGATAAACTTACTTATATGATGCAGATGAACGGTCGGGAATGGATGTACGGTGACCGGCGCGTAGCCGGGTATATCAAAGGCGTGGATAAATTTATCGATGTGGCTACAGCAAACAAAGAGAATGGATTTATACGTTGTCCATGTGTTCAATGTCGGAACAACAAGGAGTACTCTTCCTCGAAAATCATTCGCGGCCACCTGATTATGAAAGGTTTCATGCCCAACTATAATTGCTGGACCAAGCACGGGGAAAGAGGGGTTAAAATGGAAGATGGTGAAGAAGAAGATGATGATAACAACTATCATCATATGTTTCCTAAATACAGTGATACTGCAATGGAAGACAATGGAGAGGAAAGAGGTGAAGAACGGGCATCAAATGAGCCGGCTGATGAACTTGGTAGGGTCATTTCTGATGCAAAGCGAGACTGTGAAATAGAAAATGAGAAGTTGAAGTTAGAGGGCATGTTAGAAGATCACAAGAAATTGTTGTACCCAAATTGTGAAGATGGCAGCACAAAGCTCGGTACCACACTGGAATTGTTGCGATGGAAGGCAGAGTGTGGTCTAACTGACTCCTCATTTGAAAAGATGCTGAAAATAATGAATCTGAAGTTTCCAAAACATAACGAACTTCCCGAGAGTACCTACGAAGCAAAGAAGACTCTCTGTCCTCTCGGATTAGATGTGCAAAAGATACATGCATGCATTAGTGACTGCATCCTCTACCGCGGTAAGGAGTATGAGAATTTAGATAAATGCCCGGTATGCAATGCGTTGCAGTATAAGATCAGATGAGATGACCCTAGTGATGTTGAGGGAGAGCCCCTCCGGAAGAGGGTTCCTGCTAAGGTTATGTGGTATGCTCCTATAATACCAAGGTTGAAACGCATGTTCAGAAACAAAGAGCATGCCAGGTTGTTGCGATGGCACAAAGAAGACCGTAAGAAAGACAGGAAGTTGAGACACCCTGCTGATGGTTCACAGTGGAGAAAAATCAAGAGAGACTTCCCAGACTTTACATGTGACGCAAGGAACTTATGGTTTGGTCTAAGTACGGATGGCATGAATCCTTTTGGGGAGCAGAGCTGCAGTCACAACACCTGGCCCGTGACTCTATGTATCTACAACCTGCCTCCTTGGTTGTGCATGAAGCGTAAGTTCATTATGATGCCAGTGCTCATCCAAGGCCCGAAGAAACCGGGCAACGACATTGATGTGTACCTTAGGCCATTAGTTGAAGAACTCTTACAGTTGTGGGGCAAACCAGGTGTACGACCGTGGGATGAGAACAAACAGGAGCCATTTGATCTACGAGGGTTGTTATTCGTAACCATTAATGATTGGCCTGCTCTTAGTAACCTTTCAGGACAGAAAAACAAGGGATATAAGGCATGCACCCACTGTTTAGATAAGACCGAAGGTACATATTTGCATAAATGCAAGAAGGTTGTGTACCTGGCGAATCGACGATTTATTCCGACCAATCATCCCGTAAGAAAGAAAGGCAAGCATTTCAAAGGTGAGGCAGATCACCGGAAGAAGCCTGAACTCCCTGCTGGTGATGATGTATTTTGTATGGTCAAGGACATAGAAGTAATCTTTGGAAAGGGTCCCGGTGGTCAATCAGTTCCGAACGACGTCGCTACAGGACACGCACCCATGTGGAAGAAGAAATCTATATTTTGGGAGCTGCCATATTGGAATGTCCTGCGTGTCCGCTCTTCAATCGACGTGATGCACGTGACGAAGAATCTCTGCGTGAACCTGCTAGGAATCCTAGGCGTGTATGGGAAGACAAAAGATACACCTGAATCACGGGAGGACCAACAAATTATGAAAGACCCAAAGAACATGCATACACATAACAAGACGGATAAAGGGCGTCACTTAAGTCGTGCCAGCTATGCTCTTACCAAAGTAGAGAAGGAAATCTTTTTTGAAGTCCTTTATAGTATCAAGGTGCCGTCGGGCTTCTCATCTAATATAAAGGGGATAATAAATATGGCAGAGAAAAAGTTCCAAAACCTGAAGTCTCATGACTGTCACGTGATTATGACGCAGTTGCTTCCGATTGCATTGAGGGGGCTTCTACCGGAAAATGTTCGAGTACCCATTGTGAAGCTGTGTTCATTCCTCAATGCAATATCTCAGAAGGTAATCAATCCAGATATTCTTCCAAGGTTACAGAAGGATGTGGTACAATGTCTTGTTAGTTTTGAATTGGTGTTCCCACCATCCTTCTTCAATATTATGACGCATCTCCTGGTTCATCTAGTGGAAGAGATTGCCATTCTCGGTCCGGTATTTCTGCACAATATGTTCCCCTTTGAGAGGTTCATGGGAGTCTTAAAGAAATATGTTCATAACCGTGCTAGACCAGAAGGAAGCATCTCCAAGGGAAATGGAACAGAGGAGGTCATTGAGTTTTGTGTTGACTTTATTCCTGACCTTAAGCCGATTGGTGTTTCTTACTCGCGGCATGAGGGAAGACTAAGTGGAAAACGCACGCTTGGAAAGAAAGCAATGATATGTAGGGACGGGGATTCTTTCACTAAAGCACACTACACAGTTCTACATAATTCCACCTTGGCAGCTCCATATATCGAGGAACACAAGAATATTGTACGCTCCAAAAACCCGGGGAAGCCTGAATCATGGATTACAGATGAACACATGAAGTCTTTCGGTGGTTGGATGCGGACACATATCTTGAATGACACCACTGTTGGAGATCAACTATACTTGTTGGCCGCGTCACCATCTTCTACTGTATTGAATTTCCAAGGGTATGAAATAAATGGGAATACATTCTACACGATCGCCCAAGATAAAAAGAGCACCAACCAAAATAGTGGTGTCCGCTTTGATGCAATAGACGAGAATGGACAAAAGGACACATATTATGGTTACATAGAGGAGATATGGGAACTAGACTATGGAGTCTCTTTTAAGGTCCCTTTGTTTCGCTGCAAATGGGTCAACCTGAATGGGGAAGGGGTAAAGATAGACCAGTTGTACAGAATGACAACAGTGGATCTCAACAATCTTGGTTATAGAGATGAACCATTCGTCCTAGCCAATGATGTGTCTCAGGTTTTCTATGTGAAGGACATGTCCTCCAGACCGAAAAAAGAAAAAATATGCAAACGAATACATCATATGATGAGCCAAAGCGTCACATAGTTCTTTCAGGGAAAAGAAACATCGTGGGAATCGAGGACAAGACAGACATGTCAGAAGATTATAATAAGTTTGATGAAATTCCGCCCTTCAGAGTGAAAACTGACCCAAGCATTCCGTTAAGTAAAGAAAATGATCCATGGTTACGTCTGAAGCGGTCATAAGGAATGACATATGCCAAGAAGTTCATGCTCATATTATGTAATATCTTTTGCGGTTTGTGGCCTTTAGTCCCGATTTTGTAGTCTCATTTTTAATATTAATAAATGTCTTGAGTGTTAGTCCCGTTTTGTGGCTGGACCGGGAGTGCTTCTATGACCAGTTTCTTGGAGATGCCGGAGGACTGGGATCCGGCGGCATCTCCCTGAAACTGGTCGTAGTGGTGTCCGTGCTCTCGAAAACCATCTTGCAGCTTGTAAATTCTCTAACTAGATCAATACGCCTGGGAGCTAACTAATTTCACATATTAGGGAGTGCCTCTATGACCAGTTTCTCGGAGATGCCGGAGGACTGGGCTCCGTCGGCATCTCCCTGAAACTGGCCGCAGTGGTGTCCCTGCTCTCGAAAACCATCTTGCATCTTGTAACTTCACTAACTAGATCAATACGCCTCGGAGCTAACTAATTTCACATATTAGGGAGTGCCTCTATGACAAGTTTCTCAGAGATGCCGGAGGACTGGGCTCCGTCCGCATCTCCCTGAAACTGGCCGTAGTGGTGTCCCTGCTCTCTAAAACCATCTTGGAGATGCCTCAAACTGGCTCGAGGACTGGACTCACAAGGATGCCTATTTATAGTACAAGCAGCACGGCATAATGTCGACACTCACGATATAATGTCGACACTCACAACATAATGTCGACACTCACCCCTATTATTAGTGCTGACTCATCTTTAGTCCCGGTTGGTGTCTCCAACCGGGACTAAAGGTTCATCTTTAGTCCCGGTTGGTGACACCATCCGGGACAAGGTACAAGCCGCACGACATAATGTCGACACTCACCCCTATTATTAGTGTTGCCTGGCCCACTCTGCCGCAATCCCTTCAGTCACGGTTGGTTTCTCCAACCGGGACTAAAGATGAACCCTCTCTTTATATAGGCATTTCCCTCTATTTATTAGGTAACACTCAAGACATTTATTAATATTAAAAACCGGGACAAACCGGGACTAGCTAACACTCAGGACTAAAGCCGCCCCCTTTAGTCATAATCATGCCTAGTCCTATAGTACACAGCTTCAGGGTCTTCATCGTCGTCGTCATCATCATCGTCATCGTCACCTGCCACTCCGGGGATCCTCAGCCCATCCATGGCATATACCAGGGGCCTTTCCAGCCTCGGATTCACGGTGGGCGGGAGAGGGGTCTCCTAGAAGACGATGCCGCTACCGCCGAGACAGTGTGGGGCCTGTGGCGGGTGGACTCGTGGGCACCGTAGGCGAGGATGGTCTCCCCCGGTGATGTAGCGCATCACTCCGATGATAGTACGGTTCGCCCACCACAGACGACGGCCGGCTTCGTTGTGGTTCACCGGTGGCGGGCCATCACCCTCGTACCTGGCGAGCTCCCTTTCCCGCCTATTAGCGAAGAAGGCATTCCAGGTGTCGTAGTTGTCGGGATCCCACTGGGGATCCATCCGCTGCTCCGGCGTGAGCTCGTGTAGAAGTGGTTTGTGATGTCCGCCTAGCGTGCGGAACCTTGAGGGATAGGAGGGACATGAACCCCTCTAGCGCTCAGCATCCAGCCGGCGGGCGGCTGGTAGCCCGGCGGACAAGGGTAGTTGGAGGCGCACAACGCCTCGGTCTCCTCGAGGGTCAGAATGGCCCAGTAGGCGTTGTCCATTGTTCTAAGAGAGGAAGGTGTGAATGTGTGGATAGCCATGACACGATCACCCTAAATATAGAGGGAAAGGGCGGGAAAACTTGGCGTGAAGCTTTGGGAAATGGCGGGAAATATCTTTAGTCCTGGTTAGTGACTACATCCGGGACTAAAAGCTCTAGTAGAAAGGAAAGGGCGGGAAGACTTGGCGGGAAGAGGTGGGAAATGGCGGAAAATATTTTTAGTCCCGGTTTGTGACTACATCCGGGACTAAATGTCTGCCGAACAATGAAAATCCTTCGCGTGGTAGTCCATAGTTAGAAATTCAGATAATTCAAAACGGGCATAATAAATTCAAAAAAATCCGAACAATGAAAATCCTTCGCGTGGTGTCATATTTTGTTACATAGTTGAAAGGAAAAATACCAAACTTGATATATTGATCATGTTTCGAAAAAACCTTCACAAAATGAGCTATCATGTTCGAGGTTTCATGGCTTTCTGTCCAAATGACCGATGTTATGTGCTGAATCACGGCATAGTTTGTGATGTTGTGCCCATATTATGCATGTGTGTGGACATTGGTATGGAGAACAATGTTGTAGGAGGAAGTTTTCCATTTTCCGAGCGCAAAAAACGGGTCGTTTTCTGAATTAACCACCAAAATGCCGTTTCAGAATGCTACCGTCCTATTTTCCTAAAATACTAGACCACCTTACATGGACTATCTCCCAACCGGTACATCTCAAACCTTTTCGTCCATCCCGGGTAAAAAGGACAAATGTCTGCCGAACCGGTAGGAAGTGGGTCTGGTTTGTACTACAGGTACATGATCTATCGCCCGTGATTTTTTGAAAAAATCATTTTTAGACTCGTAATATGTGGTTTCTTCAGAGATCCAATGCAAGTTCTAACGATGCTCGTCCCCTATCTTCATGCACACCGGTTCGACCATAGTTAGAAATTCAGATAATTCAAAATGGGCATAATAAATTCAAAAAAAATCCGAACAATGAAAATCCTTCGCGTGGTGTCATATTTTGTTACATAGTTGAAAGTAAAAATACCAGACTTGGTATATTGATCATGTTTCGAAAAAACCTTCACAAAATGACCTATCATGTTCGAGGTTTCATGGCTTTCGGTCCAAATGACCGATGTTATGTGCTGAATCACGGCATAGTTTGTGATGTTGTGCCCATATTATGCATGTGTGTGGACATTGGTATGGAGATAAATGTTGCAGGAGGAAGTTTTCCTTTTTGTCGCACGGAAAAGCCCTTTTCCATTTTCCGAGCGCAAAAAACGGGTCGTTTTGTGAAGTAACCACCAAAATGCCGTTTCAGAATGCTACCGTCCTATCTCTACTATATAATATGTCTTGCGGTGGTTTTCGTCGTCCTTGTTTTTTCGTACGTCCTTCGTGTCAAAAGAAATCCTATGTCTTCGGTCGTCAAACTCCCGGTCATGGTGTCGTGGCCGACTCGATATTTCTCATGGGCAATGGGCCTTTTTCCTTAACTTGGGTGGAAAGTTCCTGTCGTGATCCCTTCCTCCTCCGAAACGAACTGACGGCTGCAGCCCTCCCCATCCTCCGTCCTCTTCCTCCAGCACCGATGCGAACAACAATCCGGCACGGAGTTTGCTCAACTAGGCATCAATGACTATGGAGAAATCACGTCAAGGCAGACAACGTCGAGAGGAAACACATATGAACTGAGAAGGTTAAGGTACTCCCGGTGCTGCTTCACGAGCGTGCGGCCACTTCGTGAGGGATGAATACGGAGACAAGCACCGGCGAGGACCACATCCACTCACCGTTTGCTGCTTCTCTGCGTTACTCCAGCGGAGGGTCGCCTGGGTCGCGTCAGATATCTGGCCTGTAGTGAGTGGAGGGACGTCGTCTGTGAGGAAGAGGGAGTCCAGGGAGCTTAGTGGGTTGCGGAGGAGGGAAGTCGAGGGGAGGCTGCAGTCCTGGGCGGTGCGGCCTGCACAGGAACCCGGAGGCGGCTGTCAGCAAGCACATGCCGCGACGACGGGCGTCGCTAGACGTGGGGATAGGTAGGAGAGGTGTTGCAGAAATGCGGACGAGGATGAGCCGTCCCACACCCAAAATAATCAGTTTTGCTGGCCTCCGTACACCGTGTGGAGGAGGCCGCGGACGCCGCCGACGTCGCGCTGGGTGTGGCTGTTGCGTAGGTTATGAGGAGGTGACGTTGTCAAGCAGGTCTTTCAGCCGTGGTGGAGCTTCTGATCGTCTTCGATTAGGTGGGGAGAGATGGGGGGCAGGTAGAGAGATCGCAGGTGCCCTGCTTTAATTTTGGCGATTTGGTTGGTCAGATCTAAGTGCGTCGCTGCCGCAATTTTGAATCTTATACTGGGTGACAATCACGAGATACAAACAGTTGGCAATTTGGTTGATGGAATAATTCTTAGCAAGGACTCTGAAGTAGTTATTTTCTTGGTCCGTTTGATAGTAAACATTTATTTATTTCATTGAATTGATTGCAATCTTGGTATATCTCTCGGAACAAATTATGATTATACCCAGTGAGAAAAAATATGCCAACCGAGGATATGTCGTTACAGTGGTGTAAAGAAACGAGGGATATGTCGATTTGTGGCCTCATAGCTTGCGATTTGACCTTTAGCAATGCACGGACAGTTTCTAGAGAAGTGTTTCGTTGAATTGCTTGCGATCATCGTATATCTCTCAGAACAACTAGAGTTATACTAGGTGAGCCCAAATGATGCCAACTGATGATGTCTCGACGGATCTGTGCAAAGAAACAAGGCATATGTCAGTTTGTGGCCACATAAACATGTGATTTGACCACCTCTAGCAATGCACGGTCGGTTCATAGGAGTTCCTAGAGAAGCACCACGAACAATAACGTCTTGCCGTGAGTTTGCGGTTGTTCCACTGACTTGACCCAACATCGCTTTCTCTAGGTGATTCTGTCGCTATCTCGGATGTTTAACCTACCTTGGTGGAACCCATCATTTAGCCCTAAGTCATCCGTTCCGCCGACTTTGACGAAACCTTCTACCGTGGCAACGCACGGGCACTCAACTAGTTTTCCTAAAATACTATACCACCTTACATGTACTATCTCCCAACCGATACATCTCAAACATTTTCGTCCATCCCAGGTAAAAATGACAAATGTCTGCCGAATCGGTAGGAAGTGGGTCCGGTTTGTACTACAGGTACACGATCTATCGCCCGTGATTTTTTGAAAAAATCATTTTTAGACTCGCAATATGTGGTTTCTTCAGAGATCGAATGCAAGTTCTAACGATGCTCGTCCCCTATCTTCATGCACACCGGTTCGACCATAGTTAGAAATTCAGATAATTCAAAACGGGCATAATAAATTCAAAAAAAATCCGAACAATGAAAATCCTTCGCTTGGTGTCATATTTTGTTACATAGTTGAAAGGAAAAATACCAGACTTGGTATATTGATCATGTTTCGAAAAAACCTTCACAAAATGACCTATCATGTTCGAGGTTTCATGGCTTTCGGTCCAAATGACAGATGTTATGTGCTGAATCACGGCATAGTTTGTGATGTTGTGCCCATATTATGCATGTGTGTGGAAATTGGTAAGGAGAAAAATGTTGCAGGAGGAAGTTTTCCTTTTTGTCACACGGAAAAGCCCTTTTCCATTTTCCAAGCGCAAAAAACGGGTCGTTTTGTGAAGTAACCACCAAAATGCCGTTTCAGAATGCTACCGTCCCATTTTCCTAAAATACTAGACCACCTTACATGGACTATATCCCAACCGGTACATCTCAAACCTTTTCGTCCATCCCTGGTAAAAAGGACAAATGTCTGCCGAATCGGTAGGAAGTGCGTCCGGTTTGTACTACAGGTACATGATCTATCGCCCGTGATTTTTTGAAAAAATCATTTTTAGACTCGCAATATGTGGTTTCTTCAGAGATCCAATGCAAGTTCTAACGATGCTCGTCCCCTATCTTCATGCACACCGGTTCGACCATAGTTAGAAATTTAGATAATTCAAAACGGCCATAATAAATTCAAAAAAAATCCGAACAATGAAAATCCTTTGCGTGGTGTCATATTTTGTTACATAGTTGAAAGGAAAAATACCAGACTTGCTATATTGATCATGTTTCGAAAAAACCTTCACAAAATGACCTATCATGTTCGAGGTTTCATGGCTTTCGGTCCAAATGACCGATGCTATGTGCTGAATCACGGCATAGTTTGTGATGTTGTGCCCATATTATGCATGTGTGTGGACATTGGTATGGAGAAAAATGTTGCAGGAGGAAGTTTTCCTTTTTGTCGCACGGAAAAGCCCTTTTCCATTTTCCGAGCGCAAAAAACGGTCGTTTTGTGAAGTAACCACCAAAATGCCGTTTCAGAATGCTACCGTCCCATTTTCCTAAAATACTAGACCACCTTACATGGACTATATCCTAACCGGTACATCTCAAACCTTTTCGTCCATCCTGGGTAAAAAGGACAAATGTCTGCCGAATCGGTAGGAAGTGCGTCCGGTTTGTACTACAGGTACATGATCTATCGCCCGTGATTTTTTGAAAAAATCATTTTTAGACTCGCAATATGTGGTTTCTTCAGAGATCCAATGCAAGTTCTAACGATGCTCGTCCCCTATCTTCATGCACACTGGTTCGACCATAGTTAGAAATTCAGATAATTCAAAACGGGCATAATAAATTCAAAAAAAATCCGAACAATGAAAATCCTTCGCGTGGTGTCATATTTTGTTACATAGTTGAAAGAAAAAATACCAGACTTGGTATATTGATCATGTTTCGAAAAAACCTTCACAAAATGACCTATCATGTTCGAGGTTTCATGGCTTTCGGTCCAAATGACCAATGTTATGTGCTGAATCATGGCATAGTTTGTGATGTTGTGCCTATATTATGCATGTGTGTGGACATCGGTATGGAGAATAATATTGCAGGAGGAAGTTTTCCTTTTTGTCGCACGGAAAAGCCCTTTTCCATTTTCCGATCGCAAAAAACGGGTCATTTTATGAAGTAACCACCAAAATGCCGTTTCAGAATGCTACCGTCCCAATTTCCTAAAATACTAGACCACCTTAAATGGACTATCTTCCAACCGGTACATCTCAAACCTTTTCGTCCATCCCGGGTAAAAAGGACAAATGTCTGCCGAATCGGTAGGAAGTGGGTCCGGTTTGTACTACAGGTACATGATCTATCGCCCGTGATTTTTTGTAAAAATCATTTTTAGACTCGCAATATGTGGTTTCTTCAGAGATCCAATGCAAGTTCTAATGATGCTCGTCCCCTATCTTCATGCACACCGGTTCGACCATAGTTAGAAATTCAGATAATTCAAAACGGGCATAATACATTCAAAAAAGAATCCGAACAATGAAAATCCTTCACAAAAATAGAAAATGGTTTTGAATTACTTATAAGTTAATTCATTTTTAATTGTAAATGGTTCATATTTTAAATGGTTACGTTAATTATTTTTTAAAAATAGAAAATGGTTTTGAATTATTTATTCAAATCCAAACACTTTTTATGTTTAAAGTTTTTCTAAATTCCAAATTAATATTTAAAAAATATAAGTTAATTCATTTTTAATTTTAAATGGTTACATTAATTATTTTAAAAAAAAATAGAAAATGGTTTTGGATTATTTATTCAAATCCATACACTTTTTATGCTTAAAGTTTTTCTAAATTCCAAATTAATATTTAAAAAATAGAAGTTAATTCATTTTTAATTTTAAGTGGTTACATTAATTATTTTTTAAAAATAGAAAATGTTTTTGGATTATTTATTCAAATCCAAACACTTTTTATGTTTAAAGTTTTTCTAAATTCCAAATTAATATTTAAAAAATATAAGTTAATTCATTTTTAATTTTAAATGGTTACATTAATTATTTTTTAAAAAAATAGAAAATGGTTTTGGATTATTTATTCAAATCCATACACTTTTTATGTTTAAAGTTTTTCTAAATTCCAAATAAATATTTAAAAAATATAAGTTATTTCATTATTAATTTTAAATGGTTACATTAATTATTTTTTTAAAAATAAAAATTGGTTTTGGATTATTTATTCAAATCCATACACTTTTTATGTTTAAAGTTTTTCTAAATTCCAAATTAATATTTAAAAAATTTAAGTTATTTCATTATTAATTTTAAATGGTTCATAGTTTAAATGGTTATATTAATTATTTTTCAAAAAAGAAAATGGTTTAGAATTAGTTATTCAAATTCGAACACTTTTTATGTTTAAAGTTTTTCTAAATTCCGATGTAATTATCATTTAAAAACATTACAAATTTAAACCCCAAAATAAAAAATAAGGCGGGACCAGAGAGAAAATAACTGAAAAACTTTGAAAATAGGGGAATAAGTCCCGGTTGGAGCCACCAACCGGGACTAAAGACCCCCCTGCATGCGCGCCCCTTCAGCTGCTGAAAATTGGAGTATACGTCCCGGTTGGTGGCTCCAACCAGGACGTATGCCCTTTTAGTCCCGGTTGGTGCCACCAACCGGGACGTATACTCCCTCCCTTCTTCTTCTCTGCTTCTCTTCTCTGCTTCTCTGTTTCATCGACGACGCCGCCAGGCTGCCCGCGCCCTCCGTCGTCGTCAACGCCTCCGCCTCCAGCCGCCACCGTCGCGCGCTTCGTAGCGGCTCCTCCTCCTCCCGCGCGCGACTCTTTCCCGCCCCAACGACCGCCGCCCTCTCTTCCCGCCGACGACGTCCGTGCCGCCCGCGCCTTTTCCCCACCGCCGCGCGTCAGGTACGCCCCTCCCTGCCTCTCTGTCCTCCCCCTCCCTCTGCTGCTGCTGGTGGTGGGCGGCGGTGGCTGCATGGTGGGCTTCGGGTGTGGTGGGCGGCGGCTACTGCTGGTGGTGGGCAGCGGCGGCTGCTGCTGGTGGGCGGCGGCTGCATGGTGGGCTTCGGGTGTGGTGGGCGGCGGCTGCTGCTGGTGGGCTTCGATCGGGTGGTGGGCGGCGGCTTCGGGTGATCGATGTGTGTTGTCTGCGTGCATGGCCCGCGTGGATGTACGTGTGGTTTGTCATATGATTATTAGGGCATGTACTATGACAAGCTCTTGTACAGACGCTTATGTTTAAAAAAGTAATATCAGAAAATTGGATTATGGACTAAACGCCTCGTCTCACAGCACAGAACGCTAATTTGGGTAGCTAGCAACAGCTAGGAGCGCTAATCAAACTCCTGTGCGCTGAAAAAAGTAGTCCTAGCGACCGACGCTTCCTCGTACGTCGATGCTAGAGAAAATCCCCGGATCGGACGGGATGGAGGCCTAACCGCAAGTAAAATCAGCCTAGCTAGCGTCTGCTTTATTTAAACGTCTGCGTTAAACTCTTAGGGATAGGATTAAGGCTTAGAGCGGGTCTGCGGGTATGGGTTTTCCACCCCCATACCCGCCCTATTAAACTTGGAGGGTCTAACTTTTTACCAAACCCTCCCCATATAAGGCGGGTATCCATCGGGTTTGTGGGTTTCGGGGCCCCATTGCCATCCCTAATCGCATCCTTATCATCGGACTATCCTCGTTTGCTATAGGAGTATCACATTTACTCAATGATAGATTATACTCCCTCATGTCGGGTTTGTAAGGCTCGAGAAAAGGGGATGTCGATGTCTGGTTCCGCAGGACATGGGAGGCGTGCAGGGACGCGTGGGGCGGGTGTATTGTGGCAAGAGAGATGTAGAAGCTCTGTTTGCTCGGGGAAGGTGAGGAGAGGGGGGAGGAGGCGGCGCCGATGGGAGTTCCCCTGTTCTCTCACGCGTGGGCGAGACATGGGCGAAGGGGTCGCGCGGTCAAAACCATTGTGTTTGACGTAGGAAAGCTCGGTCTGGCTCGGTCGCGCGTAAATCTTCCCATGAAATTGCATGCCCCTTAGGTGCATGTGGGTTCGACGATGTGCCTTCGCAAGGGCATTCCGAACCCTCTTAAATCGATTCCAATATGGTATTTTGTTAGTATCTAGTGTTACCTATCTGCTGGATAGTTTCCCTTTTGTAGCCTTATACTCATGTTCCCCTCTCATATGCATCCGAGGTTTCTCCGAACTAGGTTTTACACCCCTCGGAACTCCAGAATATTGATTTTAGTTGATTTTAGCTAGAGTTACCTATCTACTACACGGTTTCTTTTGTAGCTAGGTTTAGGGTTTAGGGTTTCTCTTCATTTTTATTATTGTGTATGTATATATTAGGGTTTCTCCTTAACTTTCTCCTTTAGCCGCTTTGACTTATTCGTTTTTCCACCTATGCAGAAAATATGGACCCACATGTCAGAGGCGAAGAAAAGGAAGAGTTGATCCAAGGTGTGATCTGTGGGGAAGATAATTTAGACGTATCAACGTTTCTGAACAACTCCGGTGAGGGTGATCCTCTTTTTACCGGAATAGACAACTTGTTTGAGGTTGAAGGTGTTGCCTTCCGCGAGGGAGAAGGCGATGCCTTGTGTAATCGAGAAGACAACCGCTCCGGCGAGGTGCATGTAATATAAATCAATTCATTAATTAATCATCTGCTATCTATATAGAAATAATAACGATGATCTTTCTTCTTTTAGCCCTCCGGATCGAAGGAATCTACTGAAAAGAGCAGACGAGGCCCAACCAAAAAGTTGCAAGACCATGAGAGGTTCAGGATCGAAGATGTCGCTAAAGACGGCAAACCGACAGCTCCCGAAGTTGTCGCAACCAAATTTGTGGCACAATGCAGAGTAATCGTTAGGGACTTAATCCCGATCACCATTAGAAATTGGAATAGGCCTGCTAATGCGGATGAAGAGGGAACATGTTTATTTGTCCCTAACCACGCCAAAGATTTACTATGGAAGAGGCTCATGGTTAATTTCAAACTACCGAAGATAGAGCTGGATCCAAATGCGGAGGATCCAGTTGAGGACGCCTTACAACATGGGAGAGCCATGGAGGCTAAGGTCAGGGAGTGGGCTTTAAAGAAGATGGCCCAGTGTTTCACCAACTGGAAGAAAAGATTGCACCTTGACTATGTCGTGAAAAAGAAGACTCCCGATTTCAAGAATATTCAGTTTGAGAAGATAAAACCATTCTGGGCTGAGTTTGTGGAATACAAGAAATCAGAAAAAGCTAAGAAAATGTCTGAAACGAATAAGCTGAATGCTTCTAACAAGAAGTATCACCATACTATGGGGCAAGGTGGCTACAGGGCTGGCATTCCTAATTGGGAGAAACTTGAGAATGAACTGCGTGCTAAAAAGATCACCCCAGAGACAGACGATTGGGTAGAACGTGCAAGGAATTGGTTTTACGGGCATGGGGGCACGTTGGACTCGGAAGGGAGGTGTATATATAACATACGACATAAAGAAGACCCCTTGCCAATCGAGAGGATGAGAAAAGCAGTAAAGGCTGTTAAAGATGGGGACTTCATTCCCGATAGAGAGAATGATGAGCTCACACTCGCCCTTGGAAATAAGGAACATGATGGACGAACACGAGGCACAAGAGGCTCCCAACCATGGAGGACTGGGTTTCCCGAAGAGAGGAAGAAATATCCTGATAGAAGCCGTCAGAGGAGAAAGGACAGGGTGGAAGTTGAAGCAAATAGTCAGAAAGAGCAAATGTGTTTAATTGAAGAACGATTAAAGCAACAACAAGATGAAATTAACGCACTTAAAGAGCAAAGTACTACCGGCCCATCTCAGCAGCACACTGCATTCGATGCTACCGGCCTATCGAATAATCGAAAAAGCAGTGTGGCTTCCACCGAGGTCCCGGGTGATGACAATGGCGATGACTATGATGCACCGACGATGGCTCCTGTTGGCTACCCAGTGGCTGATATCACAGAGATGACACACTGCGAGCTACATGTCAAAGTTGTGAACATATCAATGAAGGTGGCGGTCAGCTATGCCTTACCAATTGGACCCACACCAACTTACCATTGTCGTCCGGTTCCAGAGGGCTACGCTGTTGTCGGCGTGGATGAAATGATGCCCACCTTTGAAGTTTTGGATCTTCACTACCCTGCAGGTGAAGGGGATGTGACTGTGTTGGGAGACGCAAAAAACGTCACCATTCTATGGCCGAAGGAATGTATCGTGCTTCGAAATCACACGCCAAGGCCATCTTCGCCGCCGCCTCACGCGTCTCCAGCGAGGTCGTCGCCGCCGCGGCAGCCGTCTTCGTCGCCTCACCCGGCTTCGTCGCCTCACCAATCTCCGGCGCAGCCATCGCCGCGGGAGCCATCGCCGGCGCCTAAGGGTCAAAAGCGTAAGCGTACCGCTACTGTGCCTCGTGGTAAGCGATCGCCGAAACGTAAACAAGAGCCTCTTCCAAAAGTACCAAAGGTTCCTCCCAAGAGAGCTTATGACTGTACTGAAGAGGAGACTGCGGCGATCGTTGATGCGGAAACGACAGCGTTTTTCGCTAAGCTGAGGCGGCCGAAAGAGCCAGAGTTCCCCAGCACCAAAGAAGAAAAAGCCAAAGTGTTGAAAATGCTAAAGAATCTTCATCAACCCGAGCCAAAGCTGTCATCAGACTATGAGCGTTCTATTCTCAAGTCACATGCGGCACAAAAAGCCTCGAAGAGCAGTACTGATGCAAGCAAGAAATCTGTTGACCAGCTCGGAGAACAAGCAAAACAGACTTGCGCCCCTCTCAAGGTGATTTCTCAAACCAATGTGGGGTCGAGCAAATATGGGGCTGAAGAGCAGTATGATCCATAGGTAGTTGCACAATACGGAGAAGCTGCCGCTGCTCAAGGTATGAGTATTGCCCAGTACTTATCCCAGTTAGAGTTCTTCCCCGTGAGTGAAGTAGCATGCAGATACCGGTACGGCAAACCTCTCATCAAACCTGAGGAGGTAAACAATCTTCCAACAAAAATGCGAATATTGCATAACTGGTACATGCATGCCACAAGGGCCGGGGCTAACTGGATAGTGCTCAGGGTTACAAAAAAGCATCATGGGAAAGAAAAGGATGACATGATATCCATTGAATTTGATGAACTATTTCAATTATTCAATCAAGACGCCTTGGACAAATCGATCATCAGTGCCTATTGTCTGTAAGTACTAATTCTGTAATTAATTTAGTCTCCAGCTATATTATTTTGTTTATTGCATGTATATAATCATACTGTAATATGCAGAATGAAGATTCTCGAATGCAGCAGAGGACAAATCTATGACATTGGCTTCATTGACCCATATTGGGTTCATGAAGCTAATCTCAAAATAAGCCCCCAGGATACGGAGGATAATATAGTACACGCGTTAAGGTTTCAAGAAACCAAAAGGGAAATACTATTTCCTTACAACTTCGAGTGAGTGTTATTGTCTTGTATACACTTTCTATTCCGCTTACTCGATGTTAAGTATATAATTGATTAGTTATGCATTTGCAGCTTCCACTATATTCTGTTAATCATTCAACTTGACAAAGGGCGTGTACTAGTCATGGACTCGAAACATAAACCCCTTGAGACGTGGAAGGACATGTAGATACTTCTCCAGCGTTAATTCTAATCATTACGACACTATATCGGCAACGTTCGTGAATTTTATGATATCAAGTACTTAATAACTTATTTTATTCGTTTTCTATGCCGGGCAGCGCTTGGAAACGGTTCACCAACAAGGCTAGGGGTGTTTGGAAAGAGGAGCTTACATTTCAACCACTAGATGTAAGCACCACTAGCTATATCTGCGCATCTCTTTGATTCTAGTTTTGATAAAGTTATTATCATGCTTGATTATTATTTTGATTGAACTCTGTTCTCGTAAAGTGCCTGACGCAGTGACCAGGTAACAATCTATGTGGATACTATGTTTGCGAGTTCATCTGGCAGACGTGCGATGAGAAGGGCAGAAAATTAGAGCAACTCCACGTACGTAAACAATTTCTATAGTTTTTAATTACAATCAAATTGTGTTTAGTTTCATTCATATAGGCTGACTCCTTTTTTAAATCAGATCGAACGTCTACGGGACGGTCTTCTGCCAAAGGATCGCGTACGAGCAATTCAGGAGGAATTGGCGGGATTCTTGGATGCAGAAGTCCTAGACCCAAAAGGGGAATACTACTCGGCTGTGTATAGTCAGGGATTGTAAAAATAGCAACTTTGAAGGAATTGGCCGGTAGCATCGAATAGCAACTTTTGTATGTAGTGCATGAACTCGATCCGTGTATTGAATGTAATATTGTCATGATATTCATGATATAATATAAGGTTCCTTCATTGATAAGTGCAAATCACTAAATAATCAATAAAGCAACCTAAATAATTCTCTGCCGCGGCACAAAAAGTGGCGAAAATGCTGCCGCGGCAACAAAATGTGCCAAAATGAATTCTCTGCCGTGGCAGAGCAATGGGCCAAATCTCTGCCGCGGCAGAAGGTTATTAGTCCCGGTTCATGTTATGAATCGGGACTAATGCTCCACCCCCCCTCGCCCTCTGCCGCTGCCACGTGTGCACCCTTTAGTCCCGGTTGGTGGGGAAACCGGGACTAAAGGTTAGAGCTTTAGTCCCGATTGCCCCGTCCCGGTTGGGCAACCGGGACTAAAGCCCCGTACCAACCGGGACCTATAGCCCCGTTTCCACCAGTGGTTTATCATTAAAAAATTTGTGGGTTCCAAGAGGGAAGATGCTAATCATCTTAGCCTCGTTCTAAGGGGTAAAAGTAGGTGTAAATAGGGTAGATATCCAATGGACACTCAGTCGTAACTTGGAGGAGCCAAGTTACTCACTCACTTTTATTTAAAACAAACCATGCAATTTAACTATGCAGTTGATAAACGAGATATAAAACAATTGCTAAACATGAGTAGGTTAACGGAGGAGTTCAGGAATGGTGGCGTGCCTGTGACCAGCGAGATGTCCTTTGACGGCGTTAGATAACCAAAATACCAATAATAACCGTAACGAGAATAACCCCGATCCTTCCTTCTTCTCGGCGTCACACAATCGCAACTATCGCCGTTATCGAGCATACGTGCAAACAAACAATACTCCAATCAATACAAGGCATACAATCATAAAACCATACAGCAAGCCAAGGATAGATACATGATAAACATCAGGAGGATGTTGGAGGTTGGATCTGATTGGGTTAGGAGAAGATTTGGAGACATTAGGGAAGAAGGATCCCTTTGGATTTAGAGTCTAGGAATTACCTAAGAGAGGGGTTTGTGCTCAAGGACTTGATCTGTATGATACCATTGTATGAAAATGATACCATCAGATAGGTATTGATAAAATGGAGCCAATAAAAGTGGTTTCACTATTTTATCAATTTCCCTTGATTTATAATGGATTTTATTGTGATTGCAACTCTAGTTTTAGGAAATAATTCACCAGAACTTCTATGGAGTTCCAAAAATTAATTCCTTGGGTTATTAGGTAGGTTTTGATGGAATTATTCAAGAGAAGTTGGATTCACCTAAAAAAAAATTACCAGAATGACCTTGAGAAAATCACCAAGACAGTACTGGACAAGATTTGTCTTTTTCATTAGATTTAATCTACAGGGGATTTTTAGTTGATTCCAAAGACCAATGTTAGGTACGGGGAATACCTTGCTATAGAAATTAGAATCAACCTTTTTGGAGTTTACAGAGCTACTATAGTGATTTTATTAGTGATTAAACCATGCACAGAAGAGTTTAATTCACTAAAATTCAATAGAGTCTCATAAAATTATGAGCTGCTGGATTATGAAGGATATGTAGGAGTGTGCCATCTGTGAGTTTGAATTGGGTCACAACCTTACTTGGTTTAACCTAGGGAATTTTCTAAAGGCAGAAAAGGCTTTATTCTGTCATTTTTCCTACCAGAAATTAAGGAAGCAAATGAGTATGGGGCCTATGGAGTCTGAAAGGTATGGAGTATACCTTTCAGTAGCAATTGGATTTAGGTCATATGGATTTGTAAAACATTTTGGAGAATTTGTTTAGGGTTTTGAACAGATCTTAGTAGGGGATTTATCAGAATTAATTTAGACAACATTTTGGTCCAGATCTTGGTCTGCATGTTAGATAAAAGGTGCATCCATGTGTAAAAATTTAGATCTGGCCAAGATATGGGGTTTTACTATTTTGTATGGATATATTTAAGGTAGAAAAAGAAAAAGGGGGAGGGTACTCGCGGGCCAGATCTAGAGGATATTGGGCCTCTTTGAGGCAGGCCGACCCGGCAGCATAAGGCATACGCGGGCGGTGCGCACCCGACTGCGGCCCACCTGCAGGCCTGCCAGGCGAAGGTGTACCGACGGTCCCTGGCCGTCAGATCTGGCTAGATCTGACGGACGCGGGGCGTTGTCTTTGCGGGGCTAGCTCACCGGAGAGGAAACCCTAGCTGGGGGAGAGGGAGACGCGGGGGAGCTCACCGAGGGCTCGGGGGAGGTCGGGGAGGCGACGCGGTCGACAACGTTGACTCCGAGGATGGGCCGCACGCTGGGTTTTGTAGACTGGAGAGTGCCAGCGCGATGTCGTCCAAGAGAAGCTCGCCGGAGATCCATGGCACCGTCAGAAGGGAGGGTCCTGGGAGAAAAGGAGGGGTAGGTTAGACTCAGTAGATCCGGGGTATCTCAGTAGGGCTACATGCATGGAGAGGGAGCACGAGATGGAGAGTAATGCTTGCAAGAAGAGGGGGAGGCCGAATTTTCTTGTTCTTCTTCCCACGGGTAGGGCACTGGATGGTATGAGCTCTGGATCTAGGGAGAGTAGATCCGTGGAAGGGGAGTGTAGGGATGCTTATTTCACGGGGAGTGGAGAAAGGGATAAGGGGTAGAGCTCAAGTTTCCATTAATGGCCGAGAGGCTTGTTTGAGCTCTTCTTGGCCTGAATAGAGGAGAGGAGAGGGAGGGTGAGCTCTGGGGAGGTGAGTGGAGGCTGCTAGGGGCAAATGAGGGCGAGGGGGAGAGCTGTACTGGCCTAGGTCCTTATAAACAAAGAGGAGGTGGGCAAGGTGGATAAAGACATGGTTGGGACAAGGGCTAGGGCAAGGGCTGTCCATTGGCTGCTTGGGGGTGGTGGAGAGGGTGATGTGGGGCCTGTCACGACCAGAGAGGGAGAGGGGAGTGGTGTAGCAGCTGCCTACCCCTTTATTACAAAGATATTTGAAAGATTGCCTCTCTCTCTCAAGCATATGGGACAAGGGAGAGGCTAGGTACTGTGGTGCTACAGTGCACACGACCAGGAGGGTGTGATGATGCTGGGGAGTAGTACTGGGGAAGATTGGAGCTAGTTTGGTTGTGGTTTGAATCAATATTTGATTGAGTTTGCAGATTTGATAAAATGAAGACTTGTGAAGGAAGTTGATAAATTTGCATTGGAAAAAGTGTGTAAATGGTACTGGTAGATAGACGAGGTCAAATAATCTCTCCATGATTTAAATGGGATTTTTCTGATGATTATAATCCCATTTAAATGCACTTCTTCAAAAAGTGCCGAAGTAGATTATGGAAGCAAGATGGTATTTTTACATTGGACAAGTTTGATTTTTGATGTGATATGATCCTAAATACCACATTACACCTTGGAGAAATTATTTGGAATTTATTGAGATGGAAAATTATTTTTAGGGAAGTATTTATGGTTTCTGCCATTTGGGAAAAAGGGCAAAAAGAAATAATAAGGAATCTCAAAAATATTTATTTTTGAGTGGGAAAGATGGGATATGATGAATAGGCATAAAATGTGCCTTGAGTTGGCAAGGTGATTTGGAGAAAAACAAACTTGTCTTTATAGACAAGGGTTTAGAGGAATTGGTAAGTAAAGGAAATTAAATAGTTTAATAATCCAATTAATTGTGAGAATTATTTGGGGATGCTTATATCCAAGGTAGATGATGTACGCATGATGTAGACATCACGGTTAACCTTGGTTTTGAAGAAAAGTGGTGAAAAGAGTTGAAAGTAGATTCTGGAGGATCTAGGGTTTAGTTATTCGAATGCCATCTAAACAAGGTTGGATTAGTGAGCTCAGAGCTCACCTTGTTACAAGGGGTATATGGGTGGATATACCATGTCATATAGATGATAGTGGAAGCAAGATTTGGGCTTGGTTACATTTGAGGTGATCTAGAAGAGATGGAAAACATTGTTGAACATAAGGCTGCCATAGCAGATACATCAGGTAGCCTCCTAAACCATGTGGGTTTAAGAAGCACGAGGCTCCAATGGAAACAAGAGAAGTGGTGGTTGAGAGGCCATGATTAGTATATCCTAACCATGCAAATAGTTGGTCAAGGGGAGGTGGCATATAGATGTGGGCTTCTGCCAAAGTAGGAAAGATGATAAGATTTGCTAAAAAGATTAGTACCTTGACTACAAAACCATCATGGATGAGTGGGAGATAGAATGGCTTAGCCAAGGGCAAGGGTGGGATTTTGTAGTACTAATGAGGTACTACATGATGTTTCAAGTACATTCTCAAGAATGCACATAGGTTGGAAAAAGGTAGAGATCCAATGATGGTATCTAGATAGGAAACCCAAACTTAGCCATTTTGGCAGATTAGGAGATTTTGACTAGTGTTCAAGAGGGAAACAATTGAGAGTGTGGCAAGAGTTTATACTTCTTAGCAAGTAGTTAATGTTGAGGTATAGATTTCAAATAGGGGATCCATTCTTGGATTGGGTCTCCACTAAGCTGGAAACCATCCAGAGGGATTATCCTTGGATTGATCTGGGCATGAGATGAGATGACCACTTGGGTGTCTTAGGATAGATCCAGACTTGGATGCTTGATAGGGGCTTGATGATCACAAGCAAGGATTGGGTCCTAGAGGATGATCTACTATATTAGCTCACTCTAGTTCCTAAGCAAACATGGCTATCAGCAAATCAAGGCAATTCATCTTACTACTTCTCCAACTAGTACTAGGGTTACCTTCAAGCCTAGCTTAAGGTAAGGAGGGGTATTTTGAAAAGGGGTTCTTCTTTGAAGTAATATAAGGATCATCTTGGTATTACTACCAAGAAGGGAATAGAAGGTATTAATAAAGGTTTTGGAAAACCTAGGGATAAGGGTAGTTGAAGGTTCTGTCTTCAAAACATAAGGAGATAATATATAGGTCTCCATAGTTTTTCAATAGAAACTAGTAAAGTATTTGGTTGTGTGAAAGTCATCTTTGTAGGGTTCGCAGCATAGAAAACAAAAATTTTCTACGATGTGAACTATATACCAAGATCTATCTACTAGATACAAACAACGGGCGGATGTATATCCGTAGAGAACATACCCTTGAAGACCGACAAAGCTTAACGAGTTCAACTCGTGGTTGATGTAGACGATCTCTTGCCGCTCTCAAGATCGAGAGGAAGTCCTAGCTCCGCAAATCAGCAGCGCATCCGTGCTCGCACACACGTTCGAGGCACCGAGCAACCTCCGCCTCCTCGCTCCAGCGATACAGCGGAAGCACAACTCTTTCTTGCCGAATAGCCACCGGGAACATGTATCTCGCTAGTCCGAGACCATGGGGAATAAATTCTAGAGGGGGAGAGAGATCCTTCACGAGGAGGTGTGAGAGACAAGTGAGCAGGGGGGCTCCTTTTATAGGAGGAGGGGGGGGGACCCCAAGGGGGTCGCCGGCGCATGGGGCTGCCCCCTTGCCCTCCCCTCTTCATGTGGGTGGACACTCCACTCACAAATCTCCTTTAAATTCCCTCCACTCAAAAGTCCACTCAAATTCCCATTAAATTTCCACCAAATTTAATGCAAACTCTCATTAAATAGAACTCTTTTATTTTATTCAGAATTTTTTCAATTACTTTAATGACAAACATTCACAAATAACCCCTTGCTAGAATTCTATTTCACATGCATAACCACTTTATGCAATTTCACCCGAAAACCTGTTTCGGTATCTAGTGAAATAAATTCCTGCGCTTGTTCATTCTTTCGGCATGAAACATTTGCTCCAATTGGATGTCGGTGTCTCTTAAGTGTGTCACCCTACGGTTCGTGAATAATGCAGACATGATTGAGACCCCTCTCGGATCAATAATCAGAAGCGGGATCTGGAGACCCATACTGACTCCCACACATTCGACGATGACTTTCTTGTGATCGTCGGAACCTTTTACGCTAGTATCTTAATCCCTTTGTTTCACGATATATTACATGTCCGAGATTTGATCATTGGTATCTCCATACCTAGTTTGATCTCGTTACCGACATGCACTCTTTTCTCGTTCCTGTGATATAACATTCTAGTGATCAAATCACTTGCTTATAAGCTAATCAATGTGATATCACCGAGAGGGCCCAGAGTATATCTATCCGTCATCGGGATGAACAAATTCCACTCTCGATCCATGAGCCTCAACATAACACTTTATTAGTTCTGAATCCATCTTTATAATCACCCTGTTACGGTGTGACGTTTGATGTTATCAAGAAACTCTTCCGGTGTTAGTGATTAACATGATCTCATGGTCTAAGGATTAGGATCACTTTGTAAGTTGTTATAGCAATATAAACTCAATGACTTTGATCGTAATGCTATACTTCGGATGAATGTTCATCACACCATTACACTAATGTTGTGATCCCGTTATTAACAACATCCAATGTCCATGATCAGGAAACCTTGATCATCTTGTTAATCAACGAGCTAGTTTATGAGAGAGGCATAATTAGGAACTTGCTGTTTGTTTATTAAACACACATGTATTAACGTTTCCGTATTAATACAATTATAGCATGCAAAATAAACATCTATCATATACTTGGAATACACATAATAAAAACTTTATTATTGCCTCTCAGGGCATATTCCTTTCAGTCTCCCACTTGCACTAGAGACAATAATCTAGTTACATAGTGATAAATCTAACACCCATTGAGTTCTGGTGTTGATCATGTTTTGCTCTAGGGAGAGTTTTAGTCAACGGATCTGCTACATTGAGATCCGTATGTACTTTACAAATCTTTATATCTCCATCCTTGACATGCTCGCGGATGGAGTGAAACCGGCGTTTAATATGCTTGGAATGCTTATGAGACCTTGGCTCTTTGGCATTGGCAATGGCACCATTGCTGTCACAATAGATCACCATTGGGTCCAACGCGTTTGCCACCACTCCTAGTTCGGATATGAACTCCTTCATCCAAAATGCTTCCTGAGACGCTTCTGAAGCAGCAACATATTCGGCCTCCGTTGTTGATCCCGCTACCACAGGTTGTTTGGAGCTCCTCCAACTAACCGCTCCGCCATTCATGAGAAATACGTATCCGGATTGAGACTTAGAGTCATCCGGATCGGTGTCAAAGCTAGCGTCGACATAACACTTAGCGACGAGCTCTTCTTCACCTCCGTATACAAGAAACATATCCTTAGTTCTTCGTAAGTACTTAAGGATATTCTTGACCGCTATCCAGTGTTCCGAACCTGGATCCGATTGGTACCTACTAGTCAAACTAATAGCATGTGCCACATCTGGTCTTGTACATAGCATGGCGTACATTATAGAGCCTATGGCTGAAGCATAGGGGACTTTGTCCATTATCTCTCTTTCTTCCGCCGAAGCCGGACTTTGAGTCTTACTCAATGTCTTGCCTTGCAACATAGGTAAGAACCCCTTCTTACTTCCGTCCATTTTAAACTTCTTTAAAATCTTATCAAGGTATGTACTTTGCGATAGCCCTATTAGGCGCCTAGATCTATCTCTATAGATCTTTATGCCTAATATGTATGACGTTTCACCTAGGTCCTTCATTGAAAATTTGCTGTTTAGATAACTTTTAGCACTGTTTAAAAGATCTATATCATTTCAGATCAATAATATGTCATCCACATATAATATCAGAAATGCCACATTGCTCCCACTCACTTTCTTGTAAATACAAGCTTCTCCATAAGTTTGGACAAATCCAAACTCTTTGATCACCTCATCAAAGCGGAGATTCCAACTTTGTGATGCTTGCTTCAATCCATAGATGGATCGCTGAAGTTTGCACACCTTGTTAGCATCCTTAGGATCGACAAAACCCTTTGGTTGTATCATATACAACTCTTTGTTCAATATTACAATTGAGAAACGCGGTTTTGACATCCATATGCCATATCTCATAATCGAAATATGCAGCAATTGCTAACATAATCCTAACTGACTTTAGCATCGCTACGGGAGAGAAAGTCTCATCGTAGTCAACTCCTTGAATTTCTCGAAACCCCTTTGCGACAAGTCGAGCTTTATAGACGGTCACATTACCATCAGCATCAGTTTTCCTTTTGAAAATCCATTTGTTCTCCACGGCCTTTCGGTCGTGAGGTAATTCCACCAAGTTCCAAACTTGATTTTCATACATGGATTCCATCTCGGATTTCATGGCTTCTAACCATTTGTTGGAATCCGGGCTCATCATCGCTTCTTCATACGTCGCAGGGTCATCATTTTCATCAACCATGAAATTCATGACAGGATTTCCGTACAGCTCGGGAGCTGCACGCGTCCTGTTTGACCTGCGAGGTTCGGTAGTACTCTCTTTCGGAGTTTCATGATCATTATCATTAGTTCCCTCTTCAACAGGTGGAGCCAACTCCGGAACAACTTCCGGCGCTGCGCTACTCGCCATACTTTGAAGAGAAGGTTCCACAACCTCTTCGAGTTCTACCTTCCGACTACTCACACCTTTCGCGAGAAACTCTTTCTCTAGAAAGGATCCATTCTTGGCAACAAAAACCTTGCCCTCAGATCTGTGATAGAAGGAATACCCAATAGTTTCTTTAGGGTATCCTATGAAGACGCATTTTTCCACTTTGGGTTCGAGTTTATCCGGTTGAAGTTTCTTCACATAAACATCGCATCCCCAAACTTTAAGAAATGACAGCTTAGGTTTGTTTCCAAACCACAATTCATACGGTGTCTTTTCAACGGATTTAGATGGTGCCCGATTTAAAGTGAATGCAGCAGTTTCTAGTGCATAACCCCAAAATGACAACGGCAAGTCCGTCAGAGACATCATAGATCGAACCATATCTAAGAAAGTACGATTACGACGTTCCGACACACCATTTCGCTGTGGTGTTCCGGCAGGTGTGAGTTGTGAAACAATTCCACACTCTTTCATGTGAGTGCTAAACTCGTAACTTAGATACTCACCTCCACGGTCGGACCGTAGAAATTTGATCTTTCTATTACGATGATTTTCCACTTCATTCTGAAATTCCTTGAAATTTTCAAAGGTTTCAGACTTGTGTTTCATCAAGTAGATATAACCGTATCTACTCAAATCATCCGTGAAAGTAACAAAATAACGATATCCACCTCGCGTCGACACACTCATTGGACCACATACATCAGAATGTATGATTTCCAATAAATCTATCGCCCGTTCCATTGAACCGGAAAACGGCGTTCTAGTCATCTTGCCCATAAGGCATGTCTCACATGTATCAAATGATTCATAATCAAGTGATTCCAAAAGTCCATCCGAATGGAGCTTCTTCATGCGTTTAACGCCAATATGACCTAGACGGCAGTGCCACATATATGCGGATATATCATCATTAAGTTTAATCCTTTTAGCATAAACATTATGAATATGTGTAACATTATCATCGAGATCTAATAGAAATAAACCATTCATCATCGGTGCATGACCATAAAAGATTTCATTCATATAAATGGAACAACCATTGTTCTCGGATTTAAATGAATAACCACTTCGCATCAAACACGATCCAGATACAATGTTCATGCTCAGTGCAGGCACCAGATAACATTTATTCAAGTTTATAACTAATCCCGACGGCAAGTGGAGAGGCAGCGTTCCGACGGCGATCACATCAACGCTTGATCCATTGCCGACACGCATCTTGACCTCACCCCTTGCTAGCGGTCGCTTGTTCCGCAGCCCCTGATTCGAGTTACAAATATTAGCAACTGAACCGGTATCAAATACCCAGGTGCTACTTCGAGCACTAGTCAAGTACACATCAATGACATGTATATCATATATACCTTTGTTTGCCTTGCCGGCCTTCTTGTCTGCCAGATACTTGGGGTAGTTGCGCTTCCAGTGGCCAGTCCCCTTACAATAGTAGCACTCGGAATCAGACTTAGGTCCAACTCGAGGTTTCTTTTCAGGCGCGGAAACAGGCTTGCCGCCCTTACTTCCCTTCCGTTTTCCCTTCTTGTATTTCTTGAAACCAGTGTTCCTATTGATCATCAACACTTGATGTTCCTTTTTGATCTCCACTTCTGCAGTTTTAAGCATTGACAGAAGCTCGGGGAGAGACTTCTTCATGCCTTGCATATTATAGTTCATCACGAAGCTCTTATAGCTAGGTGGCAGAGACTGCAGAACACGATGGATGCCTAAGTCAATGGGAATCGATATTCCCAAGGACACAAGCTTATTGGCGTAACCCGACATCTTGAGTACATGCTCACTAACGGAGCTGTGCTCTTCCATCATGCAGCTAAAGAACTTTTCTGAAGCGTTGTAGCTCTCTACAGCAGCATGTGTGTCGAAAATCATTTTCAACTCACCCATTGTATCAAATGCATTGCCATTTTCGAAACGCTTTCGAAGTTCCGGCTCTAGCCCATACAATATGCCGCAATGAACTAAGTTGTGGTCCTCCTGACGAGTCTGATAGACATTCTTCTCCTCGTCAGGGGCATCATCTAAAGGTGGGGGGCCTAACGGCGCTTCTAGCACATATAGCTTTTGTGCAGCAGAGAGGAGAATCCTCAAATTCATGGCCCATTCGGTAAAGTTGCTACCGTTCGTTGCTAGTCTCTCTTTCTCCATGAACACATTGAAATTAAAAGCAGGTGGTGCCATCTACAACAGAATTTGTAAAGTTTAGACTAAGTGTATGATAGATTGAGTTCAACTAATCTATATTACGAATGAACTCCCACTAAAAAACGACATCCCTCGTGCCTTTTTGGTGATTACATGAACCAAATCCACTACACCAAGTCCAATCATCACGTGAGTAGGTATAGCTTCAAAGGCGAGCATCAAATGGGCATCATACCAACTATATGACTCATGCTTAACCTTTCGGTCCGTGTTCCGAAGCCATGTCTGTACATGCTAGGCTCGCCAAGTTAGAACCTTAGTATTCGCGTGTGTAACTGTTTTACACCCGAAATATGGTCGTGGATCCAAGAACACCCGATCATCACGTGATGTCTTGGAGCGACGAAAACATAATCGGTGCATACTAAAGGAAGAACACATTCTTATCTTGATATTTAAATGAGGGATCATCTTATTATGCTAACAAAGCGCTAAACAAGCAATATAAGATGCTATCAAACATCATATGTTTATTAGTGAAATTATATGGTTCCCGCAGATGATCTCTATCATGTGCATCGTGGTATGATCACTATCATACCTATATGTGTAAATCCAAGGTCTATGGATTTTACACGCTATGTGTGTTGTAAGAGTATCATCTCATACTTCTACTTACAACACTACCATATCATAACACTAGCCCAGCAACAATCTAAACTAGACGCGTATAATTTATCCATTGCAAGTTTTACGTGGCTTAGGGCTTTCGAGATAGAACCGTTCTTACCTACGAACATGAACCACAATGAGGATAATCAAATTGTTGACAACTCGCTTGCAAAATAGATATTGACTATAGTAGGAGAGACAGACACCCGCTAGCCACTTATGCAAACTAGTTGCATGTCAAGCGTGGAACAGGTCTCATGTGCGAGGACATGTAAAGTTTGTCCGGGCCGCTTCATCCCACTATGCCACCAATATCCAAAATTACAACAAAGGAGCAACAACATGATCATCATCGCCCACATACTCATATGTGTACTACCCGTGTAAAGTATCTACGCATAGATCCGGCTCTGATACCACTGTAGGGTTCGCAGCATAGAAAACAAAAAATTTCTACGATGTGAACTATATACCAAGATCTATCTACTAGATACAAACAACGGGCGGATGTATATCCGTAGAGAACATACCCTTGAAGACCGAAAAATCTTAACGAGTTCAACTCGTGGTTGATGTAGACGATCTCTTGCCGATCTCAAGATCGAGAGGAAGTCCTAGCACCGCAAATCAGCAGCGCATCCTTGCACGCACACACGTTCGAGGCACCGAGCAACCTCCGCCTCCTCGCTCCAGCGATGCAGCGGAAGCACAACTCTTTCTTGCCGAATAGCCACCGGGAATAAATTCTAGAGGGGGAGAGAGATCCTTCACGAGGAGGTGTGAGAGACAAGTGAGGAGGGGGGCTCCTTTTATAGGAGGAGGGGGGGGGGAACCCCAAGGGGGTGGCCGGCGCATGGGGCTGCCCCCTTGCCCTCCCCTCTTCATGTGGGTGGACACTCCACTCAAAAATCTCCTTTAACTTCCCTCCACTCAAAAGTCCACTCAAATTCCCATTAAATTTCCACCAAATTTAATGCAAACTCTCATTAAATAAAACTCTTTTATTTTATTCAGAATTTTGTCAATTACTTTAATGACAAACATTCACAAATAACCCCTTGATAGAATTCTATTTCACATGCATAACCACTTTATGCAATTTCACCCGAAAACCTGTTTCGGTATCTAGTGAAATAAATTCCTGCGCTAGCTCATTCTTTCGGCATGAAACATTTGCTCCAATTGGATGTCGGTGTCTCTTAAGTGTGTCACCCTACGGTTCGTGAATAATGCGGACATGATCGAGACCCCTCTCGGATCAATAATCAGAAGCGGGATCTGGAGACCCATACTGACTCCCACACATTCAACAATGACTTTCTTGTGATCGTCGGAACCTTTTACGCTAGTATCTTAGTCCCTTTGTTTCACGATATATTACATGTCCGAGATTCGATCATTGGTATCTCCATACCTAGTTTGATCTCGTTACCGACATGCACTCTTTTCTCGTTCCTGTGATATAACATTCTAGTGATCAAATCACTTGCTTGCAAGCTAATCAATGTGATATCACCGAGAGGGCCCAGAGTATATCTATCCGTCATCGGGATGAACAAATTCCACTCTCGATCCATGAGCCTCAACATAACACTTTATTAGTTCTGAATCCATCTTTATAATCACCCTGTTACGGTGTGACGTTTGATGTTATCAAGAAACTCTTCCGGTGTTAGTGATTGACATGATCTCATGGTCTAAGGATTAGGATCACTTCGTAAGTTGTTATAGCAATATAAACTCAATGACTTTGATCGTAATGCTATACTTCGGATGAATGTTCATCACACCATTACACTAATGTTGTGATCCCGTTATTAACAATATCCAATGTCCATGATCAGGAAACCTTGATCATCTTGTTAATCAACGAGCTAGTTTATGAGAGAGGCATAACTAGGAACTTTCTATTTGTTTATTAAACACACATGTATTAACGTTTCCGTATTAATACAATTATAGCATGCAAAATACACATCTATCATATACTTGGAATACACATAATAAACACTTTATTATTGCCTCTCAGGGCATATTCCCTTCAATCTTGGCTCAGGTTTTGAAATGCCAGAACATTTGAGAATATGAAAGATGAGCCAAGACATCTCTTCTGTAAAAATAGTTTTTGTAAACAAGTGTTGAGATGAGGAGTATACAACTAATACACAAACAATTGCTTGAGCATAAGCACACAGGTAAGAACACAATGCAAGACAAAGTTTTTGTTTCCCGTGATTTTTGCCTTTTTGGACATTTAATCAGGGTTGCTGAGATTGGGATGTTATAGACCTTTCCCACTTAAAATAATCTCTTCCCGAGATTAGGGAGGAGTAGGGTTGGGGTGATAACATCTGATTAACAATTTCAGCGGTGGAAATTATTTGCGCTAATAAGTTTTACAAATAGCCGACGTGGTTAGTTACGAATCAGAGCTGAGGGGCTTCAGATCGGGTGGTTTAGGTGAAACAAGTGGAAAAGACGCAGTCTTTTCCCCTTAGTACAAGTCTAGGTAGGTTTAGCATAGAGGGGGGGTACTCCTTTCCTGAGGCGAGATGGAGGGTTGAATCTTATTCATTACTTCGCCTCATGGTCGACTTTCTTTCTTCATGGTCTTGATACACCGGGATGTTGAAGGGGGCGGTCAACCTTGGAGTGGGAGGAACATCCTGAAGTTCCTTCCGATTCTATAGTTCTGATTGTCGTTCTACTTGCAGGGTCGACGATCCAAGGTTGGAGGGGTGGTTATCACTTAACGCTAACTAGTGTTTGACTCCCGGGGTCTACCAGATTTTGGACGGGAAAGATGCAGTCTTCCCCCCTTAGAGAAAAACCACGGGGGTTTGGTCTGATGCAACGTCGTGGGTAAAACATGCAAATAAGGATATCTTGCTTGCATACATCCAAACATTTAGTAGGTTCAAGCCGGTCGGTGGTGGAGGTACTTAAGGGGTTACAAAACAGGTCTGTGCCACAAGGCGCCAAGGCACTTAGAGTTTTACAAATCAGGTTTGGGGATGATACATAGGTACTACACTAGGCTAGTTTCCTCTTGTGGATGATCCAGGAGAATCCTCTTTGTCTCCATCTTCGTCTTCGGGGAGGTGGGCGGAGGATCCTTGTATATTTTGGGGTGGCTTGAACCTCTTGAGATACTACCGTGCGGTGACACACTTGTTTCTTACTTGGAGGATGCGGCTCCAGAGGCTTCTTCCGGTTCCTTGATTATTGCTTGATTTCTTGGCTAGACTTCTAAAGATTCCTTGCGCTCCAGAATAGCTTGTACACGGTGAAGTTCCATCTGGGTGCAGCGGTACTCATCAACGACTGTAGTGAGAATCTCATTTCCGGCATAGCTATAACGGGCTTGTAGCTGTAGCGCAGGGTAGGTCAAGCGAGGATTTTGGGATAGTCCGAAGGAATCCATGGTGCCTTTGATGGGTAAAAAGAAGGTTGTGGGTTGCCTCATCTCGGGAAGGACATCCCGAATGCGAAACAGTGCTTCTCTTGACGCCATTTGCAGAGCCAGCACTGGGGTTGGTATACGAAATCCTGTGGCATGAATGGGTTCTCCGGGTACTCCATACTTTGGTTGAATGATCACTTGACCCATATATAGTCCGGTTTCAGTCCTTTGTGGAGATTGTAAGTGGGAGGTTGGGTATATCCGCAAAGCTGCAGGGAATCCCAGAGGATCACGGGGAATCCTGCGCTTAGCCAAGTTTCATCAACGGGCTCCATCTGCATAGAGGAGGGTTTGTGGTTTTTAGGGGTGAGACAAAACAGATAGGGGCATATATATCCGGTTACACAGTTAGTATTTAAACGCTGCTAGTGGGGGTGGAGCGGTTTATTGGAGTTGAGTGGAAAGACGCAGTCCTTCCACCTTAGAGCTTTACTTAAGGTTGTCGAGGCTTTCTTATGTGGCCATCGTCCTGAGGAGAGGCTTTTTGGCTAGGGGATTGCGAGAGTTAGCATCGGGATACGTCATCAAGGTGGTCTACATTTTAGGATTGGAGGATCCAGGGCAGACGAGCAAACACATTTCAAGCATCAAACACGCACAGGACAAGCAAGGAAGGCATACCATAGGTACTAAGGAGGTAAATACACGCCATAAGGGGAATCCTATTTTAGGGATGCTAGTACTAAGTACGGACGTTGCCGGGGTCTTAACTTCTGTCCTGCCGTATTTTGTCATTGGTGTCGTACTTGATTGATTTGGGGTGATAAAGGACTCCGTCGGTAGGGCGATCATGTAGTGTCTTTCCTTGTTGGTAGTTCCTTTGCTTGTCTCGGGGGTCTTTTCGTGTCCGGGATCTCCGTCTTCATAGTCTCCATTTCAGACCTTGTTTTTGGAAATGGAACATTTTTGAAGTAGACGAGATGTGGAGTAATCCACTTTCAAATTGTTTAAGTCAGAGAAGAGGAGATAAGAATTCCTTTGAAAAGCTTTTCAGGAAATAGTTTGCGAAAACCGGTGTTTTCATAAGTAGGGGTTGTCCTGTCTAACGTCCATGCTAACTAAGGTCTCCTACAGTTAGGATGGCTCTGATACCATGTTTTTGGCACCCCAGGTTTACGGTCAGAGAATACCCGTTATGCATATAATTCACGTTCCCATGATTAGTGAGCCACGAGCATAACCGACTAGTATCATTACATCATCCATAAAGTAGCGAGTACAAAACTTACAAAGTGGCCATTAGGGAAAATACATCACAAGTAGCGGAAGTCTTAAGTGCATGGCCCACGCCTTAACCTACAGGCAACTGACAAGGAAGACGGCCTAGCTCGCATAGACATCAGCACCTTCGTAACTTCTTAACATCTGCAACCTGGCCAAGTGAATAGCCAAGGGACAATGCCAGTGAGTACTTTGAATGTACTCGCAAACCACCGAGACAGGGGTAATAAGATAAACCATATTTTGGCTGTGCGAGAAAGCTCTATACTATAGTTGCTTTTGAAAGACCTACAATGGCATCTTTATATCTTTGTTGAAAAAGATTTTTTGTAAAATATGCCTCCCTTTTTTAGAAAACCTAGACATATCCACATCCTTGTTAGAAATATTTAGAAAACGTTTTGTTGTAAAACCCTTTTTAAAACCTTATCGACCATCTCTGGTCAAAACCAACTTATTATTTATCTTTCCTCGTGACCAAGTCACATCCTTTTTATTCAACCCAAATTAACCGAAGGGTCCTCCTAGCACTTGCCATTCCAACCGTCCTTGTCTGTGGACACGGCTATTCGAATAGATTAGACTCTGTAGAGTTTGTGCACTTTACCCACAAGAATCAATACATCCGTCGGGATAGAACCACGACCTGCTACACACGGTAGACAGGGGCTCGAATAGTCAAACTTAAACTTTTCATTTGTCTATCCCTAGCAACGGCGGCTTTTCCTTTTGGGTTGTTCTCTCCGGTACGAGTATGGGGTACGATGACCCTGGACCTTCCTCCCGTACTGACCCCTACCTCCAAACCGAAGTCTGACCAGTAGCAACAGTGACAATAACTTCCTCCCGTACTAGCCAAAAAGCATACCATCCGCGAGAGAACCAATTGTTGCACCGGTACTTTGCCCATGGCAGCCCGGATTTCAGGGGATTTCTCCCCTTTAGCGAGTACGAGCAGCCCCGAGTAACTACCACAAACTACGAGCTAAGCCCCAGCGACTAGGGTAATGTGGTTGCACAGCTAAAATTGTTTCAGACATTGGCGTAGAACATCCCTTCTCTTTCTCTTGCTTGACTTTTCTCTTCATCCACCTCATATCTTCTTTTAGTAGAAACTTCCACTCAGAAACGATGCCTCTTTCCAAGGGTTTTGTTTTGAAAACTTTGTAGTAGGGTATAACCCAAAAATAGTTTTATCATTAAAAAGTCTGTGGGTTCCAAGAGGGAAGATGGTAATCATCTTAGCCTCGTTCTAAGGGGTAAAAGTAGGTGTAAATAGGGTAGGTGTCCAATGGACACTCCTTCGTAACTTGGAGGAGCCAAGTTACTCACGCGCTTTTATTTAAAACAAACCATGCAATTTAACTATGCAGTTGATAAACGAGATATAAAACTATTGCTAAACAGGAGTAGGTTAACAGAGGAGTTCAGGAATGGTGGATTGCTTATGACCAGCGAGATGTCCTTTGACGTAGTTAGATAACCAGAATACCAATAATAACCATAATGAGAATAACCCCGATCCTTCCTTTTTCTCGGCGTCACACAATCGCAACTATCGCTGTTAACGAGCATACATGCAAACAAACAATACACCAAACAATACAAGGCATACAATCATCAAACCATACAACAAGCCAAGGATAGATACATGATAAACATCAGGAGCATGTTGGGGGTTGGATCTGACTGGGTTAGGAGAAGATTTGGAGACATTAGGGAAGAAGGATCCCTTTGGATTTAGAGTCTAGGAATTACCTAAGAGAGGGGTTTGTGCTCAAGGACTTGATCTGTATGATACCATTGTATAAAAATGATACCATCAGATAGGTATTGATAAAATGGAGCCAACAAAAGTGGTTTCACTATTTTATCAATTTCCCTTGATTTATAATGGATTTTATAGTGATTACAACTCTAGTTTTAGGGAATAATTCACCAGAACTTCTCTGGAGTTCCAAAAATTATTTCCTTGGGTGATTAGGTAGGTTTTGATGGACTGATTCAATAGGAGTTGGATTTACCTCAAAAACAATTACCAGAATGCCCTTGAGAAAATTACCAAAACAGTACTGGACAAGATTTTTCTTTTTCATCAGATTTAATCTATAGGGGATTTTTAGTTGATTCCAAATACACATGTTAGGTACGGGGAATACCTTGCTGTAGAAATTGGAATAAATCTTTTTGGAGTTTGCAAAGCTAATGTAGTGATTTTATTAGTGATTAAACTATCCACATAAGAGTTTAATTCACTAAAATTCAAGAGAGACTCATAAAATTATGAGCTACTGGATTATGAAGGATATGTAGGTGTGTGGAATCTGGGAGTTGGAATTGGGTCATAACCTTACTTGGTTTGACCTAGGGAATTTCCTAAAGGCAGAAAAGGCTTTATTCTGTTATTTTTGCTACCAACAATTTAGGAAGCAAATGACTATGGGACCTATGGGGTATGAAAGGTATGGAGTATACCTATCAGTAGCTATTGGATTTAGGTCATTTGGATTTGTAAAACATTTTGGAGACTTTGTTTAGGGTTCTGAACAGATCTTAGTAGGGGATTTATCAGAATTAATTTAGACAACATTTTGGTCCAGATCTAGATCTGCATGTTAGAGAAAAGGTTCATACATGTGTCAAAATTTAGATCTAGCCAAGATATGGTGTTTTACTATTTTGTTTCGATTTAAACCAAACAGACATCCTACAGATCTATTTAAGGTAGAAAAAGAAAAACAGGGAGGGTACTCGCGGGCCAGATCCAGAGGATATTGGGCCTCTCTGAGGCAGGCCGACCCGGCAGCACAGGGCGTACGCGGGCGGCGCGCACCCGGCTGCGGCCCAGCTGCAGGCCTGCCAGGCGAAGGGGTACCGAGCGTTCCCGTCCGTCAGATGTGGCTGGATATGACGAACGCGGGGCGTCGTCTTCGCGGGGCTAGCTCACCGGAGAGGAAACCCTAGCTGGGGTAGAGGGAGATGCGGGGAGCTCACCGAGGGCTCGGCGGAGGTCGGGGAGGCGACGGGGCGACGCGGTTGACGACGTTGACTCCGAGGATGGGCCGCACGCTGGGTTTTGTAGACTGGAGAGTGCCAGCGCGATGTCGTCCAAGAGAAGCTCGCCGGAGATCCATGGCACCGTCAGAAGGGAGGGTCCTGGGAGAAAAGGAGGGGTAGGTTAGACTCAGTAGATCCTGGGGATCTCAGTAGGGCTACATGCATGGAGAGGGGAGCACGGGAGGGAGAGTAATGCTTGCAAGAAGAGGGGGAGGCCGAATCTTCTTGTTCTTCTTCCCATGGGCAGGGCAGTGGATGTACGAGCTCTAGAGCTAGGGTAGAGTAGACCCGGGGAAGGGGAGTGTAGGTATGCTACTTGCACGGGGAGTGGAGCAAGGGAGAAGGGTTAGAGCTCAAGTTTCCATTAATGGCCGAGAGGCTTGTTTGAGCTCTTCTTGGCTAGAACAGAGGAGAGGAGAGGGAGGGGGAGCTCTAGGGAGGTGAGTGGAGGCTACTAGGGGCAAATGAGGGCGAGGGGGAGAGTTGTACTGGACTGGGGCCTTATAAACCAAGAGGAGGTGGGCAAGGTGGATAAAGACATGGTTTGGACCTGGGCTAGGGTAAGGGTTGTCCATTGGCTTCCTGGGGGTGGTGGAGAGGGTCGTGTGGGGCATGTCACGACAATAGAGGGAGAGGGGAGTAGTGTAGCAGTTGCCTACCCCTTTATTACAAAGATATTTACAAGATTTCCTCTCTCTCTTCCAAGCATATGGGACAAGGGAGAGGCTATGTACTGTAGTGCTACAATGCACACGACCAGGAGGGTGTGATGATGCTGGGGAGTAGTACTGGGGAAGATTTGAGCTAGTTTGGTTGTGGTTTGAATCAAGATTTGATTGAATTTGCAAATTTGATCAAATGAAGGCTTGTGAAGGAAGTTGATAAATTTGCATTGGACAAAGTGTGGAAATGGTACTGGTAGATAGATGAGGTCAAATAATCTCTCCATGATTTAAATGGGATTTTCTGATGATTATAATCCCATTTAAATGCACTTCTTCAAAAAGTGTTGAAGGAGATTATGGAAGCTAAGATGGTATTTTTACATTTGACAAGTTTGGTTTTTGATGTGATATGACCCTAGATACCGCATTACACCTTGGAGAATTTATTTGGAATTTATTGAGATGGAAAATTATTTTTAGGGAATTATTTCTAGTTTCTGCCATTTGGAAAAAAGGGAAAAAAGAAATAATAAAGAATCTCAAAAATATTTATTCTTGAGCTGGAAAGATGGGATATGATGAATATGCATAAAATGTGCCTTGATTTGGCAAGGTGATTTGGAGAAAAACAAACTTGCCTTTATATACAAGGGTTTAGAGGAATTGGTAAGTAAAGGAAATTAAATAGTTTAATAATCCAATTAATTGTAAGAATTATTTGGGGATGCTTATATCCAAGGTAGATGATGTAAACTTGATGTAGACATCACGGTCAACCTTGGTTTTGAAGAAAAGTGGTGAAAAGAATTGAAACTAGATTCTTGAGGATCTAGGGTTTAGTTATTCGAATGCCACCTAAACAGGGTTGGATTAGTGAGCTCAGAGCTCACCTTGGTATAAGGGGTATATGGATGGATATACCATGTCATATAGATGATGATGGAAGCAAGAGTTGGGCTTGGTTACATTTGAGGTGATCTAGTAGAGATGGAAAATGTTATTCAAAATAAGGCTGCCATAGAAGATACATCAGGTAGCCTCCTAAACCATGTGGGTTTAAGAAGCACAAGGCTCCAATAGAAACAAGTGAAGTGGGGGTTGATAGGCCATGATTAGTATATCATAACTATAAAAAGAGTTGGTCAATGGGAGGTGTCATATAGATGTGGGATTCTGCCAAAGTAGGCAAGATGATAAGATTTCCAGAAAAGATTAGTATCTTGACTACAAAACCATCATGGATGAGTGGGAGATATAATGGGTTAGCCAAGGGCAAGAGTGGGCTTTGGTAGTACTAATGAGTTACTACAAGATGGTTCAAGTACATTCTCAAGAATGCACATATGTTGGAAAAAGGTAGAGCTCCAAAGATGGTAGCTAGATAGGAAACCCAGAGTTAGCCATTTTGGAAGATTAGGAGATTTTGCCTAGTGTTCAAGCGGGACACAATTGAGAGGGTGGCAAGAGTTTATACTTCTCAGCAAGTGGTTGATGTTGAGGTATATATTTCAAAGAGGGGATCCATGCTTGGATAGGGTCTCCACTAAGCTGGAAACCATCTAGAGGGATTATACTTGGATTGATTTGAGCATGAGATGAGATGACACTTGGGTGGCTTAGGATAGATCCAGACTTGGATGCTTGATAAGGGATTGATGATCACAATCAAGGATTGGGTCCTAGAGGATGAGCTACTAGATTAGCTCACTCTAGTTCCTAAAGAAACAAGGCAATCAGCAGATTAAGGCAATTCATCTTACTACTTCTCCAACTAGTACTAGGGTTATCTTCAAGCCTAGCTTGAGGTAAGGAGGGGTATTTTGAAAAGGGGTTTTTCTTTGAAGTAAGATAAGGATCATATTGGTATTACTACCAAGAAGGGAATAAAAGGTTTTAATAAAGGTTTTGGAAAACCTAGGGATAAGGGTAGTTGAAGGTTCTGTCTTGAAAACATAAGGAGATAATATATAGGACTCCATAGTTTTTCAATAGGAACTAGTGAAGTATTTGGTTGTGTCAAAGTCATCTTGGATTAGGTTTTGAAATGCCAGAACATTTGAGAATATGAAAGATGAGCCAAGGCATCTCTTTTGTTAAAATAGTTTTTGTAAATTAGTGTTGAGATGAGGAGTATACAACTAATACACAAACAGTTGCTTGAGCATAAGCACACAGGTAAGAACACAATGTAAGCATTTTTTTTGTTCCCCCTGATTTTTGCCTTTTTGGACATTTAATCAGGGTTGCTGAGATTGGGATGTTACACCCCTGGTGGGCGCGGTCAGCCCCCAAGTGGCGCCTGGCTGGGGTGTGGCCCACCTAGGCCCCTCCAAGGTGCCTCCTCTCAGCCATCTTCTTTCTCTCTCCCAAAAATCAATGGAAAATATCAAGCTCGAGTTCTTGCTGTTCTTGATCCTGATTTTCGGTCTCCTTGCTCAGCCCATCTTTGCTGCTGATTATTGGAGGGATTTCTCCTTGGTTTGTGCCTCCTCCACTTGTCCAATTAGATTTGTGATTGATAGATTGTATCTTGAGTATTAGGTGTCAAGTTGTGTGAGCTTGCATGGTTGTTCTATGCTTAGAAATTTCATTTTGATGAATGTGTAGCCCTCTAGCAAGTTCCTATAGTAGTTTCTCATCATTTATCAACATGGAAATCACTTGGTTTGATGTTTATCTAAAAATTTCAGAAAGGAAGATGAGTGCATACCCACTGAATCAATATCATTTGATGGTACCTGAGCCAATGAAAGTTCATCGTGAGGAAGGAGTCTTCCCTTCCGTATATACATGCCCTGAATTTATGAGAGACGCAGGGATCTTCAAAGATTTCCAAACTATGGTTACTAATGCAGGGTTGGAACACTTTGTTGAAGCTGAACCTTTTCAATATGTTAAGCTAACCATGGATGTGGTGCAGGACTTCCGGTTTACTTGGTCTTCATCTAATCCCATGGTCCATTATAAAATATACAATATAGTTGTCGACCTGCCGTTTGCTAATTTCTGTACAACTATTAGAGTGCACCATTGGGGATCTTGTGAGAAGATCAAGGAGAGTCCTAAGTCACTTATGGATTTATATGCAAAAATTTTCCAAGGTTTCGACTTCTCGAAGGAAAGTGGTAAAATTCGGAACATTCAGTTCCCATCTATTAGATATTTTTCCTATTTCATTACCAAGTGTTTCTTGATAGAAAGATCGCTAGAAAGTTATATTCTTTTTATCTAGATTTTAGCGTAGCTGCTTTGAGTAGGGATAGGTCTTATAACCTGGGTGCTTTGATAGCTTACCATCTTACTACTAACCGCGAGAAGGGTGGAATTTGTGGAGGTCTCATCGCCTCTAGGATGCTTGCTTTCCATGGTTTAGAGACTCACCATTCAGATTATAGGTTCCCCATAGAGAGGCTTGATCTTGATTCCATGGTTCAGCATAATTTTGTTTCTCTAGGGGCTACTGTGAGAAGTTTACCGTATGAATTATCTTTTGCCAAGCGTGGTTGGAGAGGGGGTAGGACTGAGAAAGTAGTTTATTTGCCTGCACCTGGTTTGTTTAATTTTGATAACATGCAAGGATGGTCGCTCACAGAGGAGGAGTTTGACACATACGTGGCAGAGCTCTCCCAGCAAGAGGAGAATTTTAGAGAGGATGCCGGAGATGATTCGGTTCAACCCTCCAACTTCGGAGAGTATTCATACCAGTAGCCCTCTTATGATTGGGGCATGTCTTACTCTTCATCGCAAGCGCCTGACTATGATCATTCCTATGATGACCCACCAGCTTGGGGTTACTACCCGCACTATTGAGCCCCACTTAGGCCAAAATCCTAAGCTTGGGGGGAGGTATACAGACATCATACTCATCTCTATATCATGTTTCGTCGGTTCTTTGTATATCCATTGTTTTGCTTTATTTTTGGTTTTTTTCTGCTTTCTTAAAACACAAAAATACCAAAAATATTTTTGTTCTTTCTCTTGGTTTGTTTCTTTGCTTTGGTTTGCCTTTAAAGAAAAAAATCCAAAAAGATTTTGCTTTTGTTTGGTTCGCTTTTGCTTTGTTTGCTTGCTTAAAAAATTGAAAACACGAAAAATATTTGTTGTTCTTCTTTGGTTTTGTGAGTTCTTTGTAGGGTTCAGCAGTCCTTAGTGGAGTTTGGTTTCATGTTATTATTCAACTCACACAAGTGAAGGTCAATAATGAAGATTAAGACAACTCAAGGTGTGGTAAGAGGCTGGTAACGAACTCTATTTTTTTTTCATTTTTGTACATATACTCAGCATTGTGATCATGCTTAGTCTGTTCATGTGAGGTGTATGTTGTTATGGATGATTAGTAGTTCTTGCTTGTGACTAGCTCCATCTGGCTAATAGTTTGTAGCATGTCATATGAATGTTTGCTTGCACTATTCTATTCATATCTTGGTAAGATATTGTGGTATCCTCCTCTGAAAGTTTCATGTGAATCGACTTGGCACATGTCACGCATGCATATGACTAAACAATAGTCAGTAAGCCTCGATGATTTATCTTGCCTCAGAGTTCTTGTATCACTTTCATGCCATAATTAGTCCTGTTTTGTTGCAAGCATGATTATCATAGCTATTGCTCTCTCGTTTGTCGCTCCCTCTCTATTGCTAGCCTTCACTTGCACTGAGTATGATCTCTACTCGTATTTCCAACTCCCCAAAACCAATATTGCCAACAGTGTCCACCATACCTACCTATTAGCATCATTTTCTATTTCAGCGCATATTCATTATGCCTTGTTTTCTTACAAATAAAATGTTTGACCGTTTGGTGAAAGTTAGTTAGTAAAGCTCTCACAAACTTGATGTCACACTTTATTTCTTGCACTTAATTATCCTGAACCATTGTGACCTGTCCATGAAAGTTATATGCTGGGAGTTAGCAGAACCGTGCTGTCACGGGGAACGCTTTAACACTTTTTGGATATTTATCCAATTGATATCATGCTGTTTTGTTTGCGAATGTCACCGGTGTGAAATAAAAGGGGAGTGTAAGGGGTCCCAACCTTTGATAAGATAGAGCCCCTGTGTTTACAATGCTAGTCCCTGGATCAATAGCTAGCATCCACAGTTTAGATGTAATATCAAGAAACAAAGGTCATAATATAACTTTATAACCAGGAATAACAAAATTTTATTACATCATTACATAGCTCATTTGGCTATTACATTACATTGCAGCGGAATAACTATAGTCATGGGTCCTTCATCTTCAAAGTGCCACAGGCAAATGCTGGTTGTAGGCTTTGTAATCCTATTCAATCAATCTTCACTAAAAACAATCAAACCTGCAACATTACAAGTTACAGCCACAAGGGTCAATACATTTGAATTGTATTGGCAAGTTTCACTACTATGTATAATATGAGTGGATCCTATCATTACATGCATATTTGGCTAAGTCGAGTTTAAGGCTCATTTGCATAACGCAAAATTTTATCCTATCTTTTCAAAATGGTTTTGGACCTTTGTCAAATCTCTTTTCCATGTTCCTTGAACTCCTTAGTAGAAACTCAAGTGTTCAAGTCCTTGTCAAAATTCCTTGAGCACCTTGGTAACCCCAAGTGCAACAAGTTTTATCAAAATCTCATGAGTTCCTTGGTAACCCCAAGTACATCAAGTGTTAAGCAAAATCTCTTGAGCACCTTGGTAACCCCAAGTGCATCAAGCTTAACAAAATCTCTTTGAATTCCTTGGTACCCCCAAGTGCATCAAGTTTTATTTTTGAAGTTGGAATGTCGAGATCTCCCATAGTTCAAACTTTAATTGCTCAGTATTGTCCATAACCGGGGACACGGCTAAGTACTTAGATTTTATTATCTTCTGCAGAAGGAGTACACTTTACCCACATGTCGCAATCCCATCTTGTTGCCACCAGTGGCCTACTGGATTAGTGCTCACCAAGATGGAGTACTGGCAGATTGAGAATGTGATGAAGTCTTTCCAAAGGGGCCTCCCATACACCATTGCTAGCTTGCCTTCAGCACCCATGAAGCATTCCAGATCCCCATGTCCAGTTAACTCAAGACAGTGCATGGGTCTTCCCAATGTAGTTGACCAAGCCAGAGCCATAATAGCATGTGGTTGCACACGAAAGCCACAATTGGAGAAACATGTTCAATCTCTAAGTTTCCTAGGTGGTTTTCTTTTGGAGCACAACACAAAGTGATTCCCATAAACATGGTTCCTTTTGTTGCCACCTTCTCCAAACTTAAAGTATCCACCACCTAGGTGGTTCATTGAGTCCTTGTTTTATTATGTAAAACACAAGTCCTTTTCTCAACCTTTGTAAAATCTCAACATGTATCTCTTTTCAAAATAAAGCATGGCTAGGCATGTACAACTACTAAGTTCTTTCTAAGGAATGTATAGGGTATCCTATTAGGATTTAGCATAGCATAAGTATAAATCATTTTCATGCATGTTTCAAAATCTACTAAGTATAATGAAAATAGTAGGACTTTTGATGATAGTGTCACTTGCCTTTTTGGTAGGGAATGATGGTTCACTCCTTGATCTTGCTAGTCTCACAATTTGCTAATTTCACTACAATCAATCAAGCAAGCATAGTATCAAGTAGCATTCTAAACCAATAATCAAACAACATTTCACACACACACAAAGCAATGGATTCTAAGTCATGCATGGGAACATGCTTAAGATGGTTTTATTTGCAAGGATGGTCTCCACTAGGCTTCTAAATTTTTGTAAGGTTCAAGGTGGTCATTTTCCAAATGGCAAAGTCATTTGCAAAAAGGGTTTTGTTTCAAAAACTATTTTAAAATCCATCATCATTTTTATGTGGTGGAAAACATTTTTATCAAAGTAAAACTTTATGTTTTTCACCAAATGAGTTGCTATTGCAAAACTTGGTGTTTTGGGTCAGTAGGTTTGGTCTAAAGCATTTTCCCAAAGTTTTCTTTACAAAAACATTTTCATAATAAAATCAACAATTTTTAATTGGCTAGAAATTGGCTAAGTCAATTAATCTAACCTAAACTTTACTAAAATCATTTTTAACACTAAGGGTTGGTTCCTAGGGTCAGTAAGGTCACAAAACACCATTTTGCAAAAGTTTTAATCCAAAAATTATTTTTAAACAATTTTTCTAATCTAAACAAGCACACAAATGAATCTGCAAAAACAAGTAAATTAACAGATACTATTTACTAAACCAAAGGTATGGTTGGCTAGGTCTTGCTCTCCTGAATCCAACGACATAAAATTTGTAATTTTTGGACGTGTGGATCCAAAGTTACAAGGGTTTGAATTTCACAACTAAATCAGATTTCAAACTTCTGTTTTTAATCAAACTGGCCACGCGTCGCACTCTGGTTGGACGGTACCGGTTCGTCCGGATCGGTGCTGCGGTGCGTTGGATCTAAACTAATCGTGCGGCACAGGATCACCACTTACCCCTTCGCTAGCGTTCTATCGTATCCGTCAGATCTAGATCCTACGGTTACTAACACGCTTGCCAAAGTTTGGTGGCGCCGGCGGTGGCTAGCGGCGGCGCACGGCCAGGTGGTGGCGGTGCTGGCAAAACAGGAAGCGAGGGAGGTTGGGAAGGTGCTCACCGAGGTCGCAGTTGGCTGGGGGAGCTCAACGTGTTAGTTGCAGATGGAGGGGCGCACTGGAGTGGGCTTAATCTTTCACCGGAGTGGAGCTGTGCCTCGGCCACGTTCAGTCGTCGTCGAGGATGGTGCTAGTAATCTCAAGGAGTCAAACGAACTGTATGGTTAGACTCGCAAGGACACGGTGAAGGTGTGTGCGTGAACGAGAGGGCTCGGGGCGGTCAGTGCTTACCGGGGGAGGTCGTCGGAGAGGTTGCAGACGCGGCGGCGTTCGATAGCTTGACGTAGCCGACGCTCTGGGGCTCCCGCGGTTGAACGGAGGGCACGGACAGAAGCGCCAGGGGATGGGGAGTGTGCAGGCTTGGTCAATGAGTCAAGGGGAGGTAGGGTATGGCCGGAATTTGTGAAGGAAGCTCGTCGGAGCAGTGACGGTGTAGGGCAAAATAAGCGCAGCCTGGGGGCAGAGAGAGGGAGAAGCTTGAGGGAAAATGGAGAGGGAGAGTGGGCATTTAAGAGGGCGAGGTCGCTGCGCGGAATCACTGCGGCATTACTGCGAATTAACGCACGGTATCAACGACAGAAACGTCCGGCGTGGTCGTCGCGAGGAAGGAGACGGGCTGGAGAAGTGGGGTCCGCTGGTCAGTGGGGAAAAGAGTGGGGGAAGTGTCCACTAGTCATTCTCTTTGCGGGTCTGGTTGCGAGTGGAAAAACGTTTCGTCGCGGGAGGAATAGTTGGGCTGGTTCTGGGCCTTACTGGGCTGTTGGGTTGGGTCGACCTAAAATTTTATTTTTTTCTTCCAATTTGTTTTTCCTTTTTTGTTTTTAAATTCTATTTGAAACTCAACAAACAAACAACAATCAAATCAAATCAAACAATCATCAGATCTTTGGAAATTTGAACTTGATTCTGTTCAGTAACAAAAACCAATTTCAGAAATAAAATAAAATAATACCTTAAATCTTTTTAGGTTCCATTCCTTAATTAAATAAAATGGACCATGGCTTATTAATCAAATAGGGTTGGATTTTATTAATACAATCTTTATTTGAAACCTAAATTTTTTCAAAACCAAATCAGTAGGTTTTATTTGGGAATAAAATACTTTAGAAAACTTATCTTTAAATAAATAAGTTTTGGTATTTTGGAAATAGTAAAACCTTTATTAATAAAACCTTGTTTATTAAATCCTTATTGATTTTATTAAATAAACTTTTACTATTTTATCAAAACAAAATGTTTTATTTCCAAGCTTGGTTAAGTCTTAATTTGGCTTTGTGAAATAATTTCTTATTTTAAAATCCTCCCTTTTCTTCTAGAAGTTAAATCATTTTATCTTAAATGATTCAAAATAGTAATTCCAAAATATTTTAATTTCCTTTTATTAAATGTTTAACTCTTTAATTCCCTTTGGGATTTTATTTAATTCAAATGGGTTTGAAGTTCCAATTGAATTCAAAAGTTTCTTCTGGCTCTGAAAAGCAAACAAATTTTTATTTCATTCATTTATTTTCACATTACAAGTTTTGGAAAATCTTGGGATGTGACAGGCTACCACCCTTAAAATAAATCTCGTCCCGAGATTTGGGGAGGCTAGGGTTACAAGCAGGTTCAAAACAACTAGGGTACTACCACCCTTAAAATTTTTCAAACAAAAATTACATATTGGCCTTCTTGGGATCCTGGGAAAACTTCTCATGGGCATCATTTGCATCGTGTCCTTGATTTTCACACTTGACTCATGGGCCAAGGTTTAGTTTCTCCATATGCTTGTTCAACTTGTTCTTCATCTTTTCTGGACAGTTGCTTGCATAATGTCCTGGATTCTTGCAGTTGAAACAATGGATGTCCTTGAGTTCTTTACGTGGCTCTTGTGGACAAGTTGCTACATAGTGGCCTAACTCTTTGCAGTTGTTGCACCACACTTGGTCAATCTCTTTATCCTTCTTGTTCTCTGGGCATTCACTGGAGTAGTGTCCCATTTCCTTACATTTACGACATTGCACAAGGTTCATGTCTGGTCTTGGTTTCTTGGGTTTCTTTGATCCTTTGAATTGGGTTATCTTGTTCGGAGGTATAAATGGTCCTTTTCCTTTGCCATCAACATTCTTGGCATACTTGGATCCTTCTTGTTTCCTTTGTTCAACAATGGCATAGATGGGGCATTGGATAGGGGCGTGGTCGTTTCCTTCACAAAGGTAACAAGTAGCTTGTGAGGTGGGACATTGTCCAACAGGATGATTTTCTTCACAGTGAGGGCATTGACCTTCATGCTCCTTGGAAGTATGATCCTTGTCTCCACAAATAATGCAAGCTGGTGCTCCATCTAGGACAATATTTCTGTCATCCTTGTTGTCAAAGACTCTTTTGGGATAGCTTTCTTCCATGTTGATCATTTGATTAGTCACCTTAAGCATCAGTTGGGATTGTTCCTCCAAAAACCTTTGCAGTGCTGGATCTTTATCACTAGTGCTGGCTATGAACTGAGCTGTTAGTTGGTTCAGATGGTGTTGGGTTGCTATGAGCTCTTTCATGCTGTCCTCTTGGTTGGTGTTGGTGTCATCAACCTTGGAGTCTTTTGGAGTAGTCATCTGTTTGGGTTGAAGGGAGATTAGAATAGGCAAGATATTTCTAAGGAAATATTTCTACTCACAACATCTCAATTCACACAAACAATGTGCATGCAATCACAAACCAAACATTTCACTCAAACAAGGTTCAAGCACATACTTAGTCAACAAAATATTTTTGTTACACCACAAAAGTTGGTGGTTTTGACTTAACTAAAAATATGGTGGTCCATCTATATGGTTCACTTGTGATCTTTCCATCCTTCTTGGTTGCTTCTTCTTACATGAGATCATGGTTTCCTTGAGAAAAACTCTTGGTCACAAAACTTCAAATAATGTAGGTTCCTTCTAACTTTTGCATTCCCTCAGTCTCTAAGTCTTAGCAAGATCTCCTTGTCTCACTTGTAGTCCTTAGTGCCATCCAAGTTGGAAGTCCTTGGTGAATATACTGAAGATGTTGAAGTCATTAGAGTTGAAGAAGTTGAAGTCATTAGAGTTGAAGAAGTTGAAGTAGTCTTTTGCACATGGTGTAGTCTTTGGCCATGGGTAGGTTTTTTTTTTCATCAAGTTGAAGTAGAAGAGATGTAGAGTTGAAACCAAAATGGTTGAGGAAAGAGTTTACAAGTGTTTTTGTAAATAGTTTTTTTGGAACAAAATACAACTCCTAATTTTCTAAGGGTTTTTGTCCAATCCTAGGGTTTACAAATCCTATAGGCAACACAATGCTCTGATACCATCTGTAAGGGGTCCCAACGTTTGATAAGATAGAGCCCCCTGTGTTTACAATGCTAGTCCCTGGATCAATAGCTAGCATCCACAGTTTAGATGTAATATCAAGAAACAAAGGTCATAATATAACTTTATAACCAGGAATAACAAAATTTTATTACATCATTACATAGCTCATTTGGCTATTACATTACATTGCAGCGGAATAACTATAGTCATGGGTCCTTCATCTTCAAAGTGCCATAGGCAAATGCTGGTTGTAGGCTTTGTAATCCTATTCAATCAATCTTCACTAAAAACAATCAAACCTGCAACATTACAAGTTACAGCCACAAGGGTCAATACATTTGAATTGTATTGGCAAGTTTCACTACTATGTATAATATGAGTGGATCCTATCATTACATGCATATTTGGCTAAGTAGAGTTTAAGGCTCATTTGCATAACGCAAAATTTTATCCTATCTTTTCAAAATGGTTTTGGACCTTTGTCAAATCTCTTTACCAAGTTCCTTGAACTCCTTGGTAGAAACTCAAGTGTTCAAGTCCTTGTCAAAATTCCTTGAGCACCTTGGTAACCCCAAGTGCAACAAGTTTTATCAAAATCTCATGAGTTCCTTGGTAACCCCAAGTACATCAAGTGTTAAGCAAAATATCTTGAGCACCTTGGTAACCCCAAGTGCATCAAGCTTAACAAAATCTCTTTGAATTCCTTGGTACCCCCAAGTGCATCAAGTTTTATTTTTGAAGTTGGAATGTCGAGATCTCCCATAGTTCAAACTTTAGTTGCTCAGTATTGTCCATAACCGGGGACACGGCTAAGTACTTAGATTTTATTATCTTCTGCAGAAGGAGTACACTTTACCCACATGTCGCAATCCCATCTTGTTGCCACCAGTGGCCTACTGGATTAGTGCTCACCAAGATGGAGTACTGGCAGATTGAGAATGTGACGAAGTCTTTCCAAAGGGGCCTCCCATACACCATTGCTAGCTTGACTTCAGCACCCATGAAGCATTCCAGATCCCCATGTCTAGTTAACTGAAGACAGTGCATGGGTCTTCCCAATGTAGTTAACCAAGCCAGAGCCATAATAGCATGTGGTTGCACACGAAAGCCACAATTGGAGAAACATGTTCAATCTCTAAGTTTCCTAGGTGGTTTTCTTTTGGAGCACAACATAAAGTGATTCCCATAAACATGGTTCCTTTTGTTGCCACCTTCTCCAAACTTAAAGTATCCACCACCTAGGTGGTTCATTGATTCCTTGTTTTATTATGTAAAACACAAGTCCTTTTCTCAACCTTTGTAAAATCTCAACATGTATCTCTTTTCAAAATAAAGCATGGCTAGGCATGTACAACTACTAAGTTCTTTCTAAGGAATGTATAGGGTATCCTATTAGGATTTAGCATAGCATAAGTATAAATCATTTTCATGCATGTTTCAAAATCTACTAAGTATAATGAAAATAGTAGGACTTTTGATGATAGTGTCACTTGCCTTTTTGGTAGGGAATGATGGTTCACTCCTTGATCTTGCTAGTCTCACACTTTGCTAATTTCACTACAATCAATCAAGCAAGGATAGTATCAAGTAGCATTCTAAACCAATAATTAAACAACATTTCACACACACAAAGCAATGGATTCTAAGTCATGCATGGGAACATGCTTAAGATGGTTTTATTTGCAAGGATGGTCTCCACTAGGCTTCTAAATTTTTGTAAGGTTCAAGGTGGTCATTTTCTAAATGGCAAAGTCATTTGCAAAAAGGGTTTTGTTTCAAAAACTATTTTAAAATCCATCATCATTTTTATGTGGTGGAAAACATTTTTATCAAAGTAAAACTTTATGTTTTTCACCAAATGAGTTGCTATTGCAAAACTTGGTGTTTTGGGTCAGTAGGTTTGGTCTAAAGCATTTTCCCAAAGTTTTCTTTACAAAAACATTTTCATAATAAAATCAACAATTTTTAATTGGCTAGAAATTGGCTAAGTCAATTAATCTAACCTAAACTTTACTAAAATCATTTTTAACACCAAGGGTTGGTTCCTAGGGTCAGTAAGGTCACAAAAAACCATTTTGCAAAAGTTTTAATCCAAAAATTATTTTTAAACAATTTTTCTAATCTAAACAAGCACACAAATGAATCTGCAAAAACAAGTAAATTAATAGATACTATTTACTAAACCAAAGGTATGGTTGGCTAGGTCTTGCTCTCCTGAATCCAACGACATAAAATTTGTAATTTTTGGACGTGTGGATCCAAAGTTACAAGGGTTTGAATTTCACAACTAAATCAGATTTCAAACTTCTGTTTTTAATCAAACTGGCCACGCATCGCACTCTGGTTGGACGGTACCGGTTCGGCCGGATCGGTGCTGCGGTGCGTTGGATCTAAACTAATCGTGCGGCACAGGATCACCACTTACCCCTTCTCTAGCGTTCTATCGTATCCGCCAGATCCAGATCCTATGGTTACTAACACGCTTGCCAAAGTTTGGCGGCGCCGGTGGTGGCTAGCGGCGGCGCATGGCCAGGTGGTGGCGGTGCTGGCAAAACAGGAAGCGAGGGAGGTTGGGAAGGTGCTCACCGAGGTCGCAGTTGGCTGGGGGAGCTCAACGTGTTGGTTGCAGATGGAGGGGCGCACTGGAGTGGGCTTAATCTTTCGCTGGAGTGGAGCTGTGCCTCGGCCACGTTCAGTCGTCGTCGAGGACGGCGCTAGTAATCTCAAGGAGTCAAACGAAATGTATGGTCAGACTCGCAAGGACACGGTGAAGGTGTGTGCGTGAACGAGAGGGCTCGGGGCGGTCAGTGCTTACCGGGGGAGGTCGTCGGAGAGGTTGCAGACGCGGCGGCGTTCGATAGCTTGACATAGCCGACGCTCTAGGGCTCCCGCGGTTGAACGGAGGGCACGGAAAGAAGCGCCAGGGGATGGGGAGTGTGCGGGCTTGGTCAATGAGACAAGGGGAGGCAGGGTATGGCCGGAATTTGTGAAGGAAGCTCGTCGGAGCAGTGACGGTGTAGGGCAAAATAAGCGCAGCCTGGGGGCAGAGAGAGGGAGAAGCTTGAGGGCAAATGGAGAGGGAGAGTGGGCGTTTAAGAGGGAGAGGTCTCTGCGCGGAATCACTGCGGCATTACTGCGAATTAACGCGCGGAATCAACGGCAGAAACGTCCGGCATGGTCGTCGCGAGGAAGGAGACGGGCTGGAGAAGTGGGGTCCGCTGGTCAGTGGGGAAAAGAGTGGGGGAAGGGTCCACTAGTCATTCTCTTTGCGGGTCTGGTTGCGAGTGGAAAAACGTTTCGTCGCGGGAGGAATAGTTGGGCTGGTTCTGGGCCTTACTGGGCTGTTCGGTTGGGTCGACCTAAAATTTTATTTTTTTCTTCCAATTTGTTTTTCCTTTTCTGTTTTTAAATTCTGTTTGAAACTCAACAAACAAACAACAATCAAATCAAATCAAACAATCATCAGATCTTTGGAAATTTGAACTTGATTCTGTTCAGTAACAAAAACCAATTTCAGAAATAAAATAAAATAATACCTTAAATCTTTTTAGGTTCCATTCCTTAATTAAATAAAATGGACCATGGCTTATTAATCAAATAGGGTTTGATTTTATTAATACAATCTTTATTTGAAACCTAAATATTTTCAAAACCAAATCAGTAGGTTTTATTTGGGAATAAAATACTTTAGAAAACTTATCTTTAAATAAATAAGTTTTGTTATTTTGGAAATAGTAAAACCTTTATTAATAAAACTTGGTTTATTAAATCCTTATTGATTTTATTAAATAAACTTTTACTATTTTATCAAAACAAAATGTTTTATTTCCAAGCTTGGTTAAGTCTTAATTTGGCTTTGTGAAATAATTTCTTATTTTAAAATCCTCCCTTTTCTTCTAGAAGTTAAATCATTTTATCTTAAATGATTCAAAATAGTAATTCCAAAATATTTTAATTTCCTTTTATTAAATGTTTAACTCTTTAATTCCCTTTGGGATTTTATTTAATTCAAATGGGTTTGAAGTTCCAATTGAATTCAAAAGTTTCTTCTGGCTCTGAAAAGCAAACAAATTTTTATTTCATTCATTTATTTTCACATTACAAGTTTTGGAAAATCTTGGGATGTGACAGGCTACCACCCTTAAAATAAATCTCGTCCCGAGATTTGGGGAGGCTAGGGTTACAAGCAGGTTCAAAACAACTAGGGTACTACCACCCTTAAAATTTTTCAAACAAAAATTACATATTGGCCTTCTTGGGATCCTGGGAAAACTTCTCATGGGCATCATTTGCATCGTGTCCTTGATTTTCACACTTGACTCATGGGCCAAGGTTTAGTTTCTCCATATGCTTGTTCAACTTGTTCTTCATCTTTTCTGGACAGTTGCTTGCATAATGTCCTGGATTCTTGCAGTTGAAACAATGGATGTCCTTGAGTTCTTTACGTGGCTCTTGTGGACAAGTTGCTACATAGTGGCCTAACTCTTTGCAGTTGTTGCACCACACTTGGTCAATCTCTTTATCCTTCTTGTTCTCTGGGCATTCACTGGAGTAGTGTCCCATTTCCTTACATTTACGACATTGCACAAGGTTCATGTCTGGTCTTGGTTTCTTGGGTTTCTTTGATCCTTTGAATTGGGTTATCTTGTTCGGAGGTATAAATGGTCCTTTTCCTTTGCCATCAACATTCTTGGCATACTTGGATCCTTCTTGTTTCCTTTGTTCAACAATGGCATAGATGGGGCATTGGATAGGGGCGTGGTCGTTTCCTTCACAAAGGTAACAAGTAGCTTGTGAGGTGGGACATTGTCCAACAGGATGATTTTCTTCACAGTGAGGGCATTGACCTTCATGCTCCTTGGAAGTATGATCCTTGTCTCCACAAATAATGCAAGCTGGTGCTCCATCTAGGACAATATTTCTGTCATCCTTGTTGTCAAAGACTCTTTTGGGATAGCTTTCTTCCATGTTGATCATTTGATTAGTCACCTTAAGCATCAGTTGGGATTGTTCCTCCAAAAACCTTTGCAGTGCTGGATCTTTATCACTAGTGCTGGCTATGAACTGAGCTGTTAGTTGGTTCAGATGGTGTTGGGTTGCTATGAGCTCTTTCATGCTGTCCTCTTGGTTGGTGTTGGTGTCATCAACCTTGGAGTCTTTTGGAGTAGTCATCTGTTTGGGTTGAAGGGAGATTAGAATAGGCAAGATATTTCTAAGGAAATATTTCTACTCACAACATCTCAATTCACACAAACAATGTGCATGCAATCACAAACCAAACATTTCACTCAAACAAGGTTCAAGCACATACTTAGTCAACAAAATATTTTTGTTACACCACAAAAGTTGGTGGTTTTGACTTAACTAAAAATATGGTGGTCCATCTATATGGTTCACTTGTGATCTTTCCATCCTTCTTGGTTGCTTCTTCTTACATGAGATCATGGTTTCCTTGAGAAAAACTCTTGGTCACAAAACTTCAAATAATGTAGGTTCCTTCTAACTTTTGCATTCCCTCAGTCTCTAAGTCTTAGCAAGATCTCCTTGTCTCACTTGTAGTCCTTAGTGCCATCCAAGTTGGAAGTCCTTGGTGAATATACTGAAGATGTTGAAGTCATTAGAGTTGAAGAAGTTGAAGTCATTAGAGTTGAAGAAGTTGAAGTAGTCTTTTGCACATGGTGTAGTCTTTGGCCATGGGTAGGTTTTTTTTTTCATCAAGTTGAAGTAGAAGAGATGTAGAGTTGAAACCAAAATGGTTGAGGAAAGAGTTTACAAGTGTTTTTGTAAATAGTTTTTTTGGAACAAAATACAACTCCTAATTTTCTAAGGGTTTTTGTCCAATCCTAGGGTTTACAAATCCTATAGGCAACACAATGCTCTGATACCATCTGTAAGGGGTCCCAACGTTTGATAAGATAGAGCCCCCTGTGTTTACAATGCTAGTCCCTGGATCAATAGCTAGCATCCACAGTTTAGATGTAATATCAAGAAACAAAGGTCATAATATAACTTTATAACCAGGAATAACAAAATTTTATTACATCATTACATAGCTCATTTGGCTATTACATTACATTGCAGCGGAATAACTATAGTCATGGGTCCTTCATCTTCAAAGTGCCATAGGCAAATGCTGGTTGTAGGCTTTGTAATCCTATTCAATCAATCTTCACTAAAAACAATCAAACCTGCAACATTACAAGTTACAGCCACAAGGGTCAATACATTTGAATTGTATTGGCAAGTTTCACTACTATGTATAATATGAGTGGATCCTATCATTACATGCATATTTGGCTAAGTAGAGTTTAAGGCTCATTTGCATAACGCAAAATTTTATCCTATCTTTTCAAAATGGTTTTGGACCTTTGTCAAATCTCTTTACCAAGTTCCTTGAACTCCTTGGTAGAAACTCAAGTGTTCAAGTCCTTGTCAAAATTCCTTGAGCACCTTGGTAACCCCAAGTGCAACAAGTTTTATCAAAATCTCATGAGTTCCTTGGTAACCCCAAGTACATCAAGTGTTAAGCAAAATATCTTGAGCACCTTGGTAACCCCAAGTGCATCAAGCTTAACAAAATCTCTTTGAATTCCTTGGTACCCCCAAGTGCATCAAGTTTTATTTTTGAAGTTGGAATGTCGAGATCTCCCATAGTTCAAACTTTAGTTGCTCAGTATTGTCCATAACCGGGGACACGGCTAAGTACTTAGATTTTATTATCTTCTGCAGAAGGAGTACACTTTACCCACATGTCGCAATCCCATCTTGTTGCCACCAGTGGCCTACTGGATTAGTGCTCACCAAGATGGAGTACTGGCAGATTGAGAATGTGACGAAGTCTTTCCAAAGGGGCCTCCCATACACCATTGCTAGCTTGACTTCAGCACCCATGAAGCATTCCAGATCCCCATGTCTAGTTAACTGAAGACAGTGCATGGGTCTTCCCAATGTAGTTAACCAAGCCAGAGCCATAATAGCATGTGGTTGCACACGAAAGCCACAATTGGAGAAACATGTTCAATCTCTAAGTTTCCTAGGTGGTTTTCTTTTGGAGCACAACATAAAGTGATTCCCATAAACATGGTTCCTTTTGTTGCCACCTTCTCCAAACTTAAAGTATCCACCACCTAGGTGGTTCATTGATTCCTTGTTTTATTATGTAAAACACAAGTCCTTTTCTCAACCTTTGTAAAATCTCAACATGTATCTCTTTTCAAAATAAAGCATGGCTAGGCATGTACAACTACTAAGTTCTTTCTAAGGAATGTATAGGGTATCCTATTAGGATTTAGCATAGCATAAGTATAAATCATTTTCATGCATGTTTCAAAATCTACTAAGTATAATGAAAATAGTAGGACTTTTGATGATAGTGTCACTTGCCTTTTTGGTAGGGAATGATGGTTCACTCCTTGATCTTGCTAGTCTCACACTTTGCTAATTTCACTACAATCAATCAAGCAAGGATAGTATCAAGTAGCATTCTAAACCAATAATCAAACAACATTTCACACACACAAAGCAATGGATTCTAAGTCATGCATGGGAACATGCTTAAGATGGTTTTATTTGCAAGGATGGTCTCCACTAGGCTTCTAAATTTTTGTAAGGTTCAAGGTGGTCATTTTCTAAATGGCAAAGTCATTTGCAAAAAGGGTTTTGTTTCAAAAACTATTTTAAAATCCATCATCATTTTTATGTGGTGGAAAACATTTTTATCAAAGTAAAACTTTATGTTTTTCACCAAATGAGTTGCTATTGCAAAACTTGGTGTTTTGGGTCAGTAGGTTTGGTCTAAAGCATTTTCCCAAAGTTTTCTTTACAAAAACATTTTCATAATAAAATCAACAATTTTTAATTGGCTAGAAATTGGCTAAGTCAATTAATCTAACCTAAACTTTACTAAAATCATTTTTAACACCAAGGGTTGGTTCCTAGGGTCAGTAAGGTCACAAAAAACCATTTTGCAAAAGTTTTAATCCAAAAATTATTTTTAAACAATTTTTCTAATCTAAACAAGCACACAAATGAATCTGCAAAAACAAGTAAATTAATAGATACTATTTACTAAACCAAAGATATGGTTGGCTAGGTCTTGCTCTCCTGAATCCAACGACATAAAATTTGTAATTTTTGGACGTGTGGATCCAAAGTTACAAGGGTTTGAATTTCACAACTAAATCAGATTTCAAACTTCTGTTTTTAATCAAACTGGCCATGCATCGCACTCTGGTTGGACGGTACCGGTTCGGCCGGATCGGTGCTGCGGTGCGTTGGATCTAAACTAATCGTGCGGCACAGGATCACCACTTACCCCTTCTCTAGCGTTCTATCGTATCCGCCAGATCCAGATCCTATGGTTACTAACACGCTTGCCAAAGTTTGGCGGCGCCGGTGGTGGCTAGCGGCGGCGCATGGCCAGGTGGTGGCGGTGCTGGCAAAACAGGAAGCGAGGGAGGTTGGGAAGGTGCTCACCGAGGTCGCAGTTGGCTGGGGGAGCTCAACGTGTTGGTTGCAGATGGAGGGGCGCACTGGAGTGGGCTTAATCTTTCGCTGGAGTGGAGCTGTGCCTCGGCCACGTTCAGTCGTCGTCGAGGACGGCGCTAGTAATCTCAAGGAGTCAAACGAAATGTATGGTCAGACTCGCAAGGACACGGTGAAGGTGTGTGCGTGAACGAGAGGGCTCGGGGCGGTCAGTGCTTACCGGGGGAGGTCGTCGGAGAGGTTGCAGACGCGGCGGCGTTCGATAGCTTGACATAGCCGACGCTCTAGGGCTCCCGCGGTTGAACGGAGGGCACGGAAAGAAGCGCCAGGGGATGGGGAGTGTGCGGGCTTGGTCAATGAGACAAGGGGAGGCAGGGTATGGCCGGAATTTGTGAAGGAAGCTCGTCGGAGCAGTGACGGTGTAGGGCAAAATAAGCGCAGCCTGGGGGCAGAGAGAGGGAGAAGCTTGAGGGCAAATGGAGAGGGAGAGTGGGCGTTTAAGAGGGAGAGGTCTCTGCGCGGAATCACTGCGGCATTACTGCGAATTAACGCGCGGAATCAACGGCAGAAACGTCCGGCATGGTCGTCGCGAGGAAGGAGACGGGCTGGAGAAGTGGGGTCCGCTGGTCAGTGGGGAAAAGAGTGGGGGAAGGGTCCACTAGTCATTCTCTTTGCGGGTCTGGTTGCGAGTGGAAAAACGTTTCGTCGCGGGAGGAATAGTTGGGCTGGTTCTGGGCCTTACTGGGCTGTTCGGTTGGGTCGACCTAAAATTTTATTTTTTTCTTCCAATTTGTTTTTCCTTTTCTGTTTTTAAATTCTGTTTGAAACTCAACAAACAAACAATAATCAAATCAAATCAAACAATCATCAGATCTTTGGAAATTTGAACTTGATTCTGTTCAGTAACAAAAACCAATTTCAGAAATAAAATAAAATAATACCTTAAATCTTTTTAGGTTCCATTCCTTAATTAAATAAAATGGACCATGGCTTATTAATCAAATAGGGTTTGATTTTATTAATACAATCTTTATTTGAAACCTAAATATTTTCAAAACCAAATCAGTAGGTTTTATTTGGGAATAAAATACTTTAGAAAACTTATCTTTAAATAAATAAGTTTTGTTATTTTGGAAATAGTAAAACCTTTATTAATAAAACTTGGTTTATTAAATCCTTATTGATTTTATTAAATAAACTTTTACTATTTTATCAAAACAAAATGTTTTATTTCCAAGCTTGGTTAAGTCTTAATTTGGCTTTGTGAAATAATTTCTTATTTTAAAATCCTCCCTTTTCTTCTGGAAGTTAAATCCTTTTATCTTAAATGATTCAAAATAGTAATTCCAAAATATTTTAATTTCCTTTTATTAAATGTTTAACTCTTTAATTCCCTTTGGGATTTTATTTAATTCAAATGGGTTTGAAGTTCCAATTGAATTCAAAAGTTTCTTCTGGCTCTGAAAAGCAAACAAATTTTTATTTCATTCGTTTATTTTCACATTACAAGATTTGGAAAATCTTGGGATGTGACAGGGAGCTTGTAAGTCCATGGAGTTATATACATTGTGTTAGAGAAACGCCTAGGCCGCTAGCCTAATACATGCCTAATCATGGTGGAAACTTGCAGCATCACCATAATGAGCCATCTGTGAAGCATCCTTAATAAAAATCTATGCAAATAGTAAATAATAAGGTCATTGAGATGCTCATTGTCTGCTTGCCTTGTCATTTTGATTATGGGATAGCTCATGTATCATGTGCAAGGGGTACCCTGTTTGTGGTTCTCTATGATATGCATGTATTTACAATGACAAGAACTTACAGGTAACAAAAGTTGAGTAGCATGCGGAGCGGCCCTCGTACTCAAGGGACATGGGATTTCCAGTTTATGGTCTATCAAGCATATAACTCAGAGTGGACCTTACTTTCACCTTAGTCATATAAAGATGCCTATGATAGGGGGAATGAGAACTCAAAGCTAATGAGTACCTTACTTTCAGCATTTGGAAGCCCTTCAAACTTTTCAAAACCTTTTCACATCCTTGTTGAGTCAGCACTTATTCTATGAGCACCTTCTTGAGAGCATAGTGGTCATTCTTGTGTTTGTTCCAAAACTTGGTTAATTATGTCTTGACTTTGATTCTTGTATCTCTGATATCCTTACTTCTAGTATTCACTTGAACTTCAGAGGTGCCTTGGAATTATTATTGTGCTCTACAAACAAAGGCAAGCGAGATACCACTCTATCATACCTTCTTATGAGCATTGCAATGTTGCTTATGTTTATGTTTCATGCTACTTATTATTATTGAGTTGGAATCTCTTCATAGCTTGCAATGACTATTGAGTAGACTTAGTTGCATACTCTTTATTATGAATGTTTTAAGCATCTACTCCTATGCTGAGAATATTTACATCATATGAAGCAAATGTGTTCGTGAAGGTTCTTTTATCGCACTCAGTTTTAAACTGAATTGATTGAGGACAAGCAATTAGCTAAGATTGGGGGGGGGGGTTGATACATCCAAAACGTATCTATTTCCCGAACACTTTTGCTATTGTTTCTCCTATAAACTTGTGTGATTTGGATACAACTAACACGGACTGGCGCTATTTTCAGCAGAATTACCTTGGTTTCTAGTTTTTGTGCAGAAAAACAACTATCAGGAAAAATCCAGAAAAACATGCCAAAAATCCTATTTCACCGGAAGACGACGGAGCCAGAGTACGAGACGAAGTGGAGGCCTGACGGGGACACACCCCTGCCAGGCGCGGGCCAGCCCTGGCTGCGCCTGGGGGGGTGCAGCCACCTTAGGCACCCCCTTGGCCTCCCTCTTCGCCTATAAGATGCCTTCTGACCTAAAAACTCAGCGGGGTCGACGTTTTTCCAGAAAGAGTTCCGCTGTACCGCCACCACCAGAAACCGCGATTCAGATCCAGAAACTCCGTTCTAGCACCCTCCCGGTATGGGGAATTTGGAGAGGATAATCGCCATCGTCATCACCAACGCCTCTCCATCAACCATCCATGTTTCCCTCATCTATGAGTGAGTAATCCCCCTCAGTAGGCTATGGGGATGGTAGGGATTGGATGAGTTCTATCATGTAATCGAATAAGATTGCTAGGGCATAGTGCTTAGTATCTCTATTAGTGCTATTTGACATTGTTGCAACTTGTTGTGCTTAATGCTTGTCACTAGGGCCCGAGTGCCATGATCTCAGATCTGAACTTATTATTGAATCATTATAATAGTATTGTTTGTGATCTTATCTGCAAGTTGTATACAAATATCATTGTCCGGATCCAAAGGCCCCGAAGTGACAGAAATTGTTACAACCGGAGGGGATGGATGTGATGTGACGATCACATGTGTTAATGCTTTGCTCCAGTGCTCTATTAAAAGGAGCACCTTAATTGGCAGTAGTTCCCTTAAGGCCCCGCTGCAACGGGATGGCCAGACAGAAGATGTTGTGCAAGTTCTCATTGCGAGCATGTATGACTATATTTGGAGCACATGCCTAGGATTGTTTAGTACTTGGATCCTTATTCTTATTTATCTGCATTGCTCTAGATCTTGAATTTACATGTTTAGACTGGTCCATGCAACGCCCGTCCATCCATCCCTATGCCTACCGCACTCGAATCCTACTATTAGCTACTACTGTTAATATTGCTCTTGTTTTGCTGCTGCTGTTACTTTGCTATTGCTACTACAAAATTGTTGCTACTGATAAACTTCTATGACCAAGAACTATTTCCAGGTGCAGCTGAATTGAGAACTCAGATGTTAAGGCTTGCAAGTATTCTTTGGCTCCCCTTGTGTCGAATCAATAAATTGGGTAATACTACCCGCGACGACTGTTGCGATCCCCTATACTTGTGGGTCATCAGCGGGCGTTATCCAACTCCTTCTGCCTATCATACAACATCAAGATGAGATGATCCACTTGATGCTTTAGCTCTGGATGGCCTGGCACCTCCAATGGCTATCCCATAGCATCATTCCTTGCATAGTACTCAAATCGAGTGCCCTTGATTTGTTTGATGCTTTTCCCACACAGACGGGCAAGAGACTCCTGCATATCCCTGGCGAGTCCATCTAGCCAGTTGTTCTCCCTCAAGCTAAATTGGATCCCGTCTAAGGTAGGTGTATCCATCTTGCCTCTGAGATTTTCTACTATCAGCCACTTTAGTTCTCCTCCTTGTTGATCATTGAGCTGTTCTCCGAAGAACTCAGGGTGCGGGCGCTCAAGAATTTCCAAGAGTTGGTCTAAATCGTGCTCGAAGATGAGTTGTCCTCCGTTTCCCAACTGGTAGAACATTCTATACTTGACTTCCATCTATACGAATATAGGATGAGTAAGTTAGTAGAGTGATCAAGTGTGTCAAATTCTATGTAAGATTGCAAGAATTTTCGAGGAACATGAATTTTCTTGAAAGAATATCAGTGATAAGAATGAGAATAGGTTTTCATAAATACTCACTTCTTTGTGTGGAAACTATGTTTTTGATTCAAGCGTCCATTCTAACTAGGGTCTCCTATGGTCAGGATGGCTTTGATACCAACTTGTCAACACCAAGAATTTTAATCCCATATACCTGTTATGCCATACATCGCAATCCCAGGATTACCATTTTAGTGAGACATAACAGATTGGTACCATAGTTCATCATCCATTACAAACCATAATAAAGGTCTTACAAAATATAGGATCTCATGATCCAGTCTTAATACAATCAACGCAGCCGAATAATAATATGGGTAGCATGGCCAAAGCTCCATCTTCAGGGTCATAGGCAATGTTGACGATATCCTAGTTGTCATAGACTTCCTACTATCCATCATCCTGGTAGTCCTCCTCATAGTCTGGCCATAGCAATAGCCACGAACAAATCCATGAGTACTCTTTAAGTACTCACAAACTAATACTAACAAGTAAGGTAGTTCGAGTAGGAATCCTAAGCTCTAGGTTGATTTGCAAAAAGCCAGGTTTATCTCTAACAGAGTTTAGAAGTAAAGAAAACTAGTTTAAAGTTTTACAACACCTAAGTGGGAACTTAGTTTTCATGTTCACAACCCTGTTGTGGTCAAGTCAAAGTCATAGTTCATTTCATAAGTCATTTTGAAAACATCTGACCACGGAACAGTATGGCCACTCCAATTGTCCATAACCGCGGACATGGCGATTCGAATAGTTTGACACTCTACAGAGGTGGTAGACTTTCACCACAACATTCAATACATCCTTCAGGAACAATCCTGAATCACCATACTCAGTATGCAGATAATCAATCCTAACCTTTCAATTAAACACCCTAGTATAGGCACCTCCCCTATGAGTTTGGCCTCCCAACCATGACCATCTGTCATCTTGGGAACTGCACAGGTGGACATTCATCATGAGGTAGCCTCAGGTCAAACCTCTTCCGCAAGGGAACCCATACTAAGATATATAAGCTTCCAGTGAAGCCCTACCCAAATTCGGGTATTGTGGTTGTACGGAAAATTGGAATGGTACCGCATCCAAACCCAACCATCAGTTTTATAAAGGGCTAAGACTCATGCCTCAACATTTTCATCATCAAAATCATCTTGTGTTCATAACACATGTCAAAACATTTCCTTAGAATGACTCATCATTTCAAGGTTTTCATAATCATTTTCACCAAGTATTCCCATCTAAAGTGATCAAATTTATGCTTAGCACTAACCACTAAAGTTGAGGGTAATCACTAATGAAGGTTGCTAATCAAGTGTGACTATCCAACTCTAGATATCATGCCTCAGTATGACAGCTAGTTCTAACTAACTTAGGCCAATTTTTATGCTCTTTATGCTACCTATAATAACTTTCAAAAACTCACAAATCACTAAGTATAAGGGTAATAAAGAACTTTGATAAAGAAATAAAGGAATAAAGCTTGCAAGTAAAACTGGGATTTTGTATAATCAAGGTTGCATGACCAGACTATGCCTAATGCCTCTTGCATAGGTTAACTGGTAGGTTTAGGCTTGAAAGGATGGCTTGCATGGTTTAGCTTATCTTGCATAACTCAGCTTGACAGTAATAGATTTCCTTGAGTAGTGAAGTGGTTGAAGTTTTCTTCTTCTTCTTCTTCTTCTTCTTCGTACTCCTCCTCCTCGTAGCCTTGGTCGGTACTAGCGTCTATAAATGAATACAACGTACACAATCACCAAACAATACTTAACTGTTGGAGATATGCCCTAGAGGCAATAATAAAAGTGGTTATTATTATATCTTTGTGTTTATGATAAATGTTTACATTCATGTAATAATAGTATTAACCAAAAACATTAATACTTGTGTGATTTGTAAACTAAATAAGAGTCCCTAGTAAAGCCTATATATAATACTAGCTTGTTGATTAATAGATGATCGTGGTTTCTCGATCATGAACATTGAGATGTTATTAATAACAAGATCATATCATTAGGAGAATGGTATGATGGACATACTCCTATAGATAAGCGTAGCATTAAGATCAAGTCATTTCAATAGTTCATTTGCTATAAGCTTTCTGATACATAGTAACCTAATTCCTTCGACCATGAGATCTTGTCAATCACCATCACCGAAAGGATGCTTTGATGACATCAAACACCACACCGTAACTGGGTGGTTATAAAGGTGGCATTGAGTGTTCGGAAAGTATGGGTTGAGGCACATGGATCAAGAGTGGGATTTTTCCATCCATATGACGACTAGATATACTTTGGGCCCTCTCAGTGGAATGTCATCCAATTAGCTTGCAAGCATGTGACTGGATCACAAGGGATCACATATCACGAGAACGAGAAAAGAGTACTTATCGGTAACGAGGTTGAACTAGGTATGCAGAGATACCGACGATCAAAACCTCGGATAAGTAAACTATCGTGAGACAACGGGAAATTGGTATTGTATGTAAGTGGTTCATTCGATCGCAAAGTAATCGTAGAAATAAGAGCCATATGAATTTCCAGATTCCTCTATTGGTTATTGATCGGAGAAGTGTCTCTGTCATATCCGCATAATTCACGAACCGTAGGGAGACACACTTAAGGATTCAATGTTGTTGTGTAGTTATGGAATGATGAGTAAGAGACCGAATGTTATTCGGAGTCTCGGATGGGATCCAGGATATCACGAGGAGATTCGGAATGGTCCGGAGAATAAGATTCATATAAGGAAAGTTCTGTTTCGGAGTTCGGAAATGATTTCGGTGTTTTCAGCGGGAGTGTTCTAGAAGGGTCTCGAAGGTCTGGCACTCTGGAAGGGGAAGGGTACATGGATGTGTCATGACAATGTGGAATGGTTGCATCATGTACTAGGTCACTTGGCTGGGCAATATGAAGAGAGAAATCAAATCCAAGTTTGAAAGTCAAACGCCAATTTGAAAAGTCAAATCCGAGCATTGCTTGGTGGAGGGAGAGTAGGAAACCTACCTAGGGTAGGAGTCCCACTCCCTCCACCCGCCGGCCAAGGAGGAGGAGTTGGGGGAGGACTCCCTCCTCCCAAACCGCCTCCCCCACCTATATAAGGAGGGGTAGGGCGCCCACCAACCCCTTACACCTAAACACTAGCTCCAGGCGCCACCACCCCAAGTGCTGCCGCCGCCTAGGCCTCCTCCAAGTCGCCGACTAGGGTTTCCCCAAACCCTATCCGCTGGCCAAGCCACCCCCCATGGTGCCTCTAATCCGTAGATCGCCAAGGCTCTCTCTTACTCCACCATACTCGCTCCGGCTTAGGCGAAGCCCTGCGGGATCTTCCCTCTACTTCCGTCACCACGCCGTCATGGTGCCGGAATCACGAGGAGAGTGCTACAACCTCCGCTGCCTGCTGGAACAAGGGAGAGGAAGGTCTTCATCGAGTACCGAACGTGTGACCGACTGCGGAAGCGATGCCGGAACGCAGTGCCGGAAGGATCGTCTACGCGATCTTGAGATCGGCAAGTGTACGACTACATCACCCACGAGAATCTGCTCTCGTTAACTGCTTTGGAATCTTCGAGGGTGAGTTCTTCTATCGAATTGTTGCTAAAATCTAGTAGATAGATCTTGGCTTGTTTGTGTGCATGCGGTAGAATTTTTTGTTTTCCATGCTACGAACCCCTACAGTGGTATCAGAGCCGTGTCTATATGTAGATCTGTTGCACGAGTAGAACACAATGGTCATTGTGGGCGGTGGTGCTTTTATTATCAATTGCTTTTTGTGTACTTTGCATCTTGCGGTATGATGAGATGAAGCGGCCCGGGCTAACCTTACATGACATCGTTCATGAGACTTGCTCCATGCTCAACATGCAACTTGTATTGCATAAGGGGCTTTGCGGGTGTCTGTCTCTCCCATCATAGTAGAGATTCAATTTACAACGGGCACTTGATATTTCAAACGTCAATGTTGTGGTTCTTGTTCGTAAGTTAGAACGACACTTATTAAAAGCCCCAAACCACATAAAATATGCAAAGAAAATTAGAGGCGTCTAACTTTGTTTTGCAGGGGTGTGCTGTGATGTGATATGGCCATGATTGTGATTATATATGATGTATGCAATGTTCCTTATTGTAAGTTGGCAACCGGCAGGAGCCATATGGTTGTCTTTAAATTCCATTAAAGACCTGCGTGTCTATTCAAAGTAGTTGTAATAGTTGAATCTGGTGGACGACAACTATGAAACGGTGCCATTGACCTTGACGCCATACCGGTGATGATGGAGATCATGTTTGTGCTTGAAGATGGAGATCGGAAGCACAAGAATAAAGGCCATATCATATCACATATTATGAATTGCATGTGATGTTAATCCTTTATGCATCTTGTATTGCTTAGTTTGCGATGGTAGCATTACAAGATGATCCCTCAAGAACACAAATTTCAAGTTTTAAAGTGTTCATCCTTAGTAAGCACCGTTGCTAAAGCTCGTTGTTTCAAAGCACCACGTGATGATCGGGTGTGTTAGATTCTGTGAGTGTATACAATGTGAGCAAGCCAGATTTGCTCATGCAGAAGCTAAGGTTTGATCTTGACGAGCCTAGCATGTACAGACATGGTCTCAGAATACGGATCACCGAAAGGTAAAGCATGAGTCATATAGTAGATATGATGAACATGTTGATTGTTCGCCATTGAAGCTACATCAACTCTCGTGATGATCGGTTTTGATGTGGTGGATTTGGTTCGTGTGATCACTAAAACAATTTGAGGGATATTGTTTTGAGTGGGAGTTCACCTAGATTAATTTAACTATTAATTACAACTCAATTTGTCATAAACTTAGTCTAAACTATTGCAAATATGTTGTAGATCAATGGCGGCCCCTACCATCAATTTTAATGCATTCCTAGAGAAATAAAAGTTGAAAAACAATGGAAGAAACTTCGTGGATTGGTTCCACAATTTGAGGATTATCCTCAATGCTGGTAATTTGACCTATGTGCTAGATGTACCGCTGGGTGACCCGCCTGCAGCTGAAGCTACCGATGAGGTAAATAATGTTTTCCTCGCTCGGAAGAATCAGTACTCCACAGTTCAGTGTGCTATCTTGTATGGTTTGGAATTGGAGCTTCAGAAAATGTTTGAGAACCATGACCCACATGATATTGTCCGTGAACTCAAAATTATATTTGAGGCTCACGCGGCAGCTGAGAGTTATGAGGCTTCTGAAAAGTTCTTTAACTGCAAGATGGAAGATGGCAACTCCGTTAGTGAGCACGTGCTTAAGATGTCTGGACACACAAGTAAGCTTCAAAGCTTAGGTATAGTGATTCCTAATGCTTTGGGGATTCACCGTGTCCTCCAATCACTACCACCAAGTTACAAGAACTTTGTGATGAACTACAATATGCAAAACATAGACAAGTCGTTGCCAGAACTCTTCTCCATGTTGAAGTCTGCAGAAGGGGAGATCAAGAAAGAGCACCAAGTGTTGATGGTCAATAAGACCACCAAATTCAAGAAGCAAGGCAAGTCTAGGAAAAAGGGTAACTTCAAGAAGGGCGGTAAGAAAGTTACCGCGCCGGCAAAGAAGACCAAGGCTAGGCCTAAGCCTGATACTTAGTGGTTTTACTGCAAGGGAGAAGGTCACTGGAAGCGGAATTGCCCTAAGTACTTGGCGGATTTGAAGAATGGCAACATCAAGAAGAAAGGTATATCCGATATACATGTTATTGATGTGTATCTCACTAGTACTCGTAGTAGTTCCTGGGTATTTTATACTGGTTTGGTTGCTCATATTTGTAATTCGAAACAGGTGGTGCAGAATAAACGGAAGCTAGCGAAGAACGAGGTGACGATGCGCGTTGGAAATGGATCAAAGGTTGATGTGATCGCGGTCGGCACGCTACCTCTTCATCTACCATCGGGATTAGTTTTATACTTAAATAATTGTTATTTGGTGCCTGGGTTGAGCATGAACATTATATATGGATCATGTTTATTGCGAGACGGTTACTTGTTTAAGTCCGAAAATAATGGTTGTTCGATTTATATGAGTAATATGTTTTATGCACATGCACCTTTGATAGATGGTCTATTCTTATTGATTCTTGATTGTGGTAATACACAAATTAATAACATTGAAGATAAACGTTTGAAATTGAGCGATAACTCGACCTATATGTGGCACTGTCGTCTTGGTCACATTGGAGTGAAACGTATGAAGAAACTCCATTCCAATGGACTTCTTGAATCACTTGATTTTGAATCACTTGAAAGATGCGAAGCATGTCTGATGGGTAAAATGACTAAAACTCCATTTTATTGTATGATGGAGCGAGCTACGGACTTATTGGAAATCATACATACCCATGTGTGTGGCCCAATGAGTGTAGAATCTCGCGGTGGTTAATGTTATGTTCTTACCTTCACGGATGACTTGAGTAGATATGGGTATATCTATTTCATGAAACATAAGTCCGAAACTTTCAAGAAATTTTAGGAATTTCAAAGTGAGGTAGAGAATCAACGTAACAAGAATATTAAATTTCTATGATCTGATCGTGGAGGTGAATATCTGAGTTACGAGTTTGGCGAGCATTTGAAGAAATGCGGAATACTTTCACAATTGACACCACCGGTAACACCACAACGTAATGGTGTGTCCGAACATCGTAATTGAACTCTCTTAGATATAGTTCGTTCTATGATGTCACTTATAGATTTACCGCTATCGTTTTGGGGTTATGCATTAGAAAGAGCCGCATTAACTTTAAATAGGGCACCATCTAAATCCGTTGAAACGACAGCGTATGAATTATGGTTTGGGAATAAATGTCAACACCCGGATTTTTCAATCCTAGATGCCTGTTATGCCATACATCGCAATCCCAGGATTACCATTTTTGCGAGACATAACAGAATTCGATACCATAGTACATCATCCATTACAACCGATACATAAGTTCTTACACAAATAGGGATCTCATGATCCAGTTCTTAATACAACATCAAGCAACATAATACGTAATAATAACGGTAGCGTAGGCGAAGCTCCATCTTCGGGGTCACAGGCAATGCTGACGATGGGAGATGATCCTAGTTGTCGTAACCTTCCCGGGGTCCATCCTCCAGGTAGTCCTCTTCATAGTCTGGCCATGGGAATAGCCAGGGACAAAGCCATGAGTACTCTTTAAGTACTCGCAAACTAATACTAACAGGTAAAGGTGTTTTTGGATAATAGGACACTAGGCTCTAGGGTTGTTTTGCAAAAGCCAGATTTATCTCTACTAGGTTCCAAAGCTAGTCACAATTTTATAACTCCTAAGTGGGAACTTGTATTTCATATCACAACTCTGTTGTGGTCAAGTCAAAGTCTCAATTCATTTCACAAGTCATTTTGAAAAGTCTGACGAGGGAACAGTATGGCCACTCCAACTGTCCATAACCGCGGACGCGGCTATTCGAATAGTTTGACACTCTGCAGAGATTGTACACTTTCACCACAACATTCGATACATCCGTCAGGAACAAATCCTGAATTCACCATACTCAGTATGCGGATAATCAATCGTAACCTTTCAATTACACTCCCTAGTATAAGCACCTCTCCTGTTAGTTTGGCCTCCCAACCATGACCAACTGTCATCTTGGGTACTCCACAGGTGGACAATCTTCACAAGGTAGCCTCAGCTCAGACCTTGGCCGTGAGGTAACCAATACTAAGGGATATAAGTTTCCAGTCAAGCCCTACTCAATATTCGGGTATTGTGGTTGTACGATAAAATTGGAATGGTATCGCATCCAGACAACCATCAGTTTTAAAAAAGGGCTAAGGCTCATGCCTCAACATTTTCATCACCAAGATCATCAGTTGTTCGGAAACACATGTCCAAAACATTTCAATAGAATGATCCATCATTCTAAGGTTTTCATAACCATTTTTCCACCAAGTATTCCCATCTAAAAGTTGATCAAGTTTTATGCTTAGCACTAGCATCTACAAGTGGGGGTAAGTACTGATGAGGGGTGGTAAACTAGTGGGGTTTCAACTAAGTACAACCTTATGTCTCAGGCTGATACCAAGGTTTCTAACTTAGGCCAAAGTTTATGCTCTTTATGCAACCTTCAGCATCTTTCTAGTATCTACAAGTCACTTAAGTAAACTCTAAGTAAGATTTGATAAAGAAATAAAGTAAGAAGCTTGCAAATAAAACTAGGATTGGTTTATCAAGTGGGTATGATCACATATGCTTAAGGCATATAGTAGGCATAGTAACAACTAGGGGTTTGTTGCATCAGTAGGGTATCTTGCAAGTGTTAGCTTGCACATTCACTAGTACTATTAGGCTTGCCTTGTGCAGAGCAGTGGTTGAAGTTCTCCTCGGCTTCTTCTTCGTAGTATCCTCCTTCCTCCTCGTATCCTTGGTCGGTACTATCGTCTATGAATAAATACAAGGTACACAATCACCAAACAATACTTAACTACTTGCAATCATCACACACAAGGGTCCTATAGATGATCTAGCATCATCTCTAACATTACAAGGTTAAGGCTTGATTTAATTCCTTTTATTTTTAGAAAAGTAATTTCTACTCATTGAAAAAATTACTTAAGATTTAATATTCTCCAAATCAAACATGGGATCATGTTGACACATGTCATCAACTCATATTATAGTCCATGGGAATGTGATTTAAAGTGGTGTCACAATTTAATAAGGTTTTACCCTTTTTTTTTAATTAATTAAAGTGGCTAGTAATGCCTATGGGGCATTCTTTTATTACTTGAATATTATTTCTGCAAGTAAACCTATATATTTTTATATATTCTGAAAGCTATGGTTAAATGTGATTTTTGAGAGTTGGAATCAACTCAAAAGCTATTATGGTTTAATTTTGAAAAATGTTTGAATGCAGAAAAGCTTCTGCCTTGTTATTTTTACCATGGGTGATCTATAGATCCAAATGACTTGAATCCAACGGGCTTGGATTCAGCATTCACAGTTCTTTCCAACAAAATTGGTTTCATTCAATTTGGTGTACTGAATCGATCTGGGTTGATTTTTGAAGTTGAGTACAGAAGTGAGTTTGAAACAGAAATGAAAAAGGTTTAATTGAAATAACTGGGCTGCGCGGGAAAGGTTAACGGGCCGGCCTGCTAAGCGCAGTGCTCCCGCGGGCTGCTTAAGTGGGTGTCCCCACTCGTCAGTGACACGGGGCTGGGCGAAGCGATATGGGGCAACGTGGATTATTCGATCTAGTTCTAATCCAACGGCTGGGAGTCATCGTCGACGCGAGACAACGCCGGTGAGAACGAAACCTAGCGCGGCCAGTGAGGGGTGCTGGGGGATCACCGGGGTACGGGCGAGGGTCAGCGAGGCGGGCGAACGACGAAGTCGACGACGGCGAACTCAGGGGTGGTCGCGGCAGCTCCTGGGGTGGACGAAATCGATGGCTCCCTTCTTCTCTAGAGGCGGCGGGCTCCGGTGAAATTCCAGCGGGGTGGTGCTCACCTTGCTTTGAGAACGGTGTGGCACGATCAGTGAGGAGAGGGGAGTGAGATGGTGTGAAGAAATCGAGCGGGGGTGGGCTCTATTTATAGTCCAGCGAGGGGACCGTCGGGGCGCACGGTGAGCTCTTCGGGGGCGATGTTACAGGCGGCTAATGGCATGGGCAAGGGTAGGGGACGGTGTGGTGTCTCCTGGCGATGCTCAACGGCATGGGTTTGAGGCATGGGGCGGTGCGGCTTGGTCTGGAACGGGTGATGCTATGCGCGGCAGAGGCGGCGTCTTCGACGGCGGGCGGTGGCTGTGCGGCACGGGGCAGCAAACGGGGATGTCTGGCGGTCTCCTGGGTCGGTGGGGATTGTGTGTGCACGCGGTGAGGGCGGCGCGCGGTCTGTGGGCGCTGGTCGAGGGTGGTGCTCTGGCGCACGCTCGGCATGGTTGCTGGCGAGGTTGGCATGGTTCGTGCGTGTGGTCCAGGGCTTGGAAACGCTCGCGGCTGGGATAGTGAGTGGCGGTGGACGGTTGGCTGCCTCCCAGACATGCTGGCTAGGCTTGCTGCTGTTCCTAGCTTGCTGTCGACTATGGGGTGGCAAGGGTGTGCTCAGCTGTTCACCATTGATGGCAATGGCAAGCTCATAGTGATGCTAAAGGTTAGTTTAGGTTGTTAGATGATCTACTAAGGCTAGTGGTGCCCAGAGAGGGAACAAGTTAGGCCTCACTCACTTCTCACTATAGTGTTTAATGTTTGTTTGATTTGTGTCTGCAACCTGTTTGATGAAATGGCCGCATAAAATCAAGTTTTGAATTTTGAAAAGATTTTTGGTGGGTTTGCTAGATTGGTGCTGGTGAGTCTGCAAATGCCTGGGTTTGGAAAGTTGAGCTTGTTTGAGTGGTTTTTGAAAAAAGTGGGATCTTCCCATATGATAAAGATTCAATTTTGAATTGTCATTTAAACTATGCATTTGAAAGTTTCTGGATGATCACAAAGTGGGCCTTGATACTTTGTTATGAGTACAATCAAGGGTTGCGAAGATCCAGAAAAGTTTCTGTTAGGTTCTGAAAGTTTGAGACAGCCAAAGTAGGCACGAGAGTTAAATTGGTCAAAGTGACCATTCATTTAATATATGTGTTTTGATTTACTTGTCTTTAGGAAAAGTGTGGGAAATGTTTTAGATGATGTTTATTTCACCTAAGAAACATTTTACAAGCAATGAAATAAACAAACAAGGTGGTTTTAAAAGAATTCAAAATCCATGCATACACATATGCATGCATTCATAATTTTATTTAGAAAAGTTTTTGTTAACCCTAATTTTGATGATTATAGTTTGATGATCCAAGCTTAGTATTTCTGGGATGTTACAAACCTTCCCCCCTTAAGCAAAATCTCGTCTCGAGATTTGAAAAAGGACGAAAAGATTACCTAGGATTTGAAGAGATCGGGAAACTCCGTCCTGATGTGATCTTCGCGCTCCCAGGTAGCTTCCTCTTCTGTGTGGTTGCTCCACTGAATCTTGAGAAACTTGATGCTTCGGGTTCGGGTAGTTCGAATGGCTTCTTCCAAAATACGGATGCGTACTTCGGGAAGGTCAGGTCATCATTTATCTCTATGGTCCGATGGTCGATATTCTTGAATACTTCGGTCTTCTCGGGGACTTCGAGACACTTGCCAAGTAACGAGATATGGAACACATTGTGTACGGCTGACATCTCTTCGGGTAGCTCCAATCGATACGATACTTCTCCTCGACTGTTCAGAACTTTGAAAGGTCTGATATATCTGGGGGCTAGCTTTCCTTTGAGTTGGAAACGCTGCATTCCCTTCAATGGCGACACTTTCAGATAAACAAAATGTCCTATATTAAAGGCGAGGTCTCTACGTCTCTTGTCGGCGTAACTCTTCTGTCGGGATTGGGCAGACTTGAGGTGCTCACGAATCTTGTGAACCTTCTCTTCTGCTTCTCGTAGGATGTCGGGTCCAAAAATCTGACTCTCTCCTACATCTGACCAGTTCAAAGGTGTGCCACACTTTCTTCCGTATATGCATTCAAATGGGGCCATTTGCAGACTGGCTTGATAACTATTGTTGTAAGAAAATTCTGCGAACGGCAGACAATCTTCCCACTTGGATCCATATTCTAACACGCATGCTGTCAGCATATCTTCGAGTATTTGATTTACTCGCTCTGTTTGTCCATCGGTCTGAGGGTGATACGCGGTACTAAAATCTAGACGGGTTCCTAAACCTTCTTGAACTTTCTTCCAGAATCTCGAGGTAAACTGAGTTCCTCGATCCGATACTATGTTCTTGGGGACTCCATGCAAACTGACGATTCTAGCGATGTACAACTCCGCTAGCTTTGAACTCTGATAGGTGGTTTTGACGGGCAAGAAATGGGCGACTTTGGACAATCTGTCCACTATGACCCAGATAGAGTCATTTCCCCTACTAGAAGTAGGTAGTCCAGTGATAAAGTCCATTCCTACAGAATCCCATTTTCATTCTGGAATCTGCAAAGGTTGCAACAATCCAGCGGGTCTTTGATGTCCTGCCTTGACTCGTTGACAAATATCACACTTGGCGATATAGCTTCCTATTTCTCTCTTCATCTTATGCCACCAAAATCGCTCTTTCAAATCTTGATACATCTTAGTTCCTCCGGGATGTATAGAATAAAGAGTATCATGAGCCTCCTTCAAAATAACTTCTTTCAACTCAGAATCAGCTGGTACACAAAGGCGTCCTTTGTACCACAACACTCCTTCTTCGTCCTCGGTGAATCCGGGTACTTTGCCTGTACCGATACGACGCTTGATTCCTTCAATACTAGCATTTCCCTTCTGCGCCTCCTTAATCTGACTGATCAAAGTGGGCTGGAGTTCTATGCTAGCCAAAAATCCTTCACTCACTAATTCTATTCGAAAATCTTCCATCTCCTTGTGCAAACTTGGTTGCTCCTTCAAAATCATGGAGTTCAAGCGGCACGGCAATCTGCTAAGGGCATCGGCTACCACGTTGGCTTTACCAGGGTGATAGTGAATGTCCAGGTCATAATCCTTGATTAGATCAATCCATCTTATCTGTCTCATATTCAGCTCCTTCTGAGTGAATATATACTTTAGGCTCTTGTGATCCGAATAAATCTCACAACGATTTCCCATCAGGTAATGTCTCCAAGTCTTCAGGGCTAGAACTACTGCTGTGAGTTCGGGGTCATGGGTTGGGTAGTTTTGCTCATGTTGCTTCAATTGTCGAGATAGATAAGATATAACTTTGCCTTCTTGCATTAGCACACATCCGAGACCAATCTTGGATGCGTCACAATACACATCGAAGGGTTTCGTGATATCCGGCATGATCAAGATTGGGGCTGAAATCAATCTCCTCTTGAGTTCTTGAAAACTCGCTTCACACTTGTCGGTCCATTCAAACTTCTTGTCCTTCTTCAGCAATTGGGTCATGGGTCTGGCGATACTATAGAATTCTTCTACGAATTTGCGGTAATATCCCGCCAATCTGAGAAAAGCACGAACTTGGGTTTGGGTGGCTGGGGCTTGCCAATCTTCTACATCTTTCACTTTGGCAGGGTCAACGGCAATTCCTCCGGCGGATACAATGTGACCGAGGAATCCTACCTCCTGTAACCAGAATTCACATTTGCTAAACTTGGCATACAACTGATGCTCTCTAAGGGTTCCAAGAATGGTCCTTAGGTGTAGCTCATGTTCTTCTTCTGATTTGGAATAAATCAGAATGTCATCGATGAAAACAACGACAAACTTATCTAGGAAGTCCATAAAAATCTTATTCATGAGGTTCATGAAATAAGCGGGGGCATTGGTTAGTCCGAAAGACATGACCGTATACTCATACAATCCATATCTGGTAGTAAAGGCAGTCTTTGGAATATCCTCTGCACGAATTTTGAGTTGATGATAGCCAGTTCTAAGATCAATCTTAGAAAACACTTTGGCACCGGTCAACTGATCAAACCAATCTTCTATCTTGGGCAAGGGGTACTTGTTTTTGATGGTGACATCATTCAACTTCCGATAATCCGTACACAAACGGTTACCTCCATCCTTCTTGTCCACAAACAAGATAGGTGATCTTCATGGGGACGCACTTGGTTGAATCAATCCGATTTCCAACATGGAATCCAGCTGCTTCTTCAGTTCTGCGAGCTCTGACGGGTTCATACTATAGGGTTTCTGGGCTATGGGTCCAGTTCCGGGGATTAGTTCAATGATAAACTCGATATCCCGATCTGGGGGCATACCGGACAAAACATCTGGAAATACATCGGGGTATTCACAGACTATCTGGACTTGGTCAATGGTAGGTTGGGATATACTCTTGTTGCATTTAAATTGACGAGGTAAGGTTTCAGATATATGCTCGACTGATATTCCGGCGGTACTGGTCATGGTGATGGCTTTCTTGGCACAGTCAATCAATCCTTTATGTTTGGACATCCAATCCATTCCTAGTACTACTTCCAAACCTTTAGTTCCGAGTACTATCAGATTAGCATAAAAATCTATGCCATGGATTCGGATAGGAAAGGCTTTGCAAATTTGCCTAGCCTTGGTGGTTGATCCGGGAATTTCCACAATCATCACATGCTTCAATTTGGTTGGTTGAATTTTACTAGTGCATGCAAATTCTTCGGTGACAAATGAATGCGATGCACCCGAATCAAACAACACTCTTGAAAGTACTGAATTAACAGAAAACATACCCAGCACGACGTCTGGCGCTTCCTGAGCTTCTTCAGCATGCATGAGAAAAAGACGGCCATTGCGGTTGAGTGAATTCCCTGGGGCAAATCTTCTCCCTGGCTGAACACGACGCTGCTGCTGAGCTGGGGCGTTGGCATTGGGGCTGTAGCATTCTTCTTGTTGGGTCACTCGTTGGAATAGTGGCCTTTATTTCCACAGTCATAACAGGTCACTTGCGACTTGTCCTTGCTGCTACAGGCACATCATTACTTCCATTCCTCGGGGCAGTGTTGGTGTTGGCGGTAGCATTGTTGTTGTTGAATTTGGGTGGGGCACGGGTGAAATTGCTACAGTTGCCGGGGTTGTTGTGATTTCCTCCGGGTCTAGGGTTTCCACGGTTGGGATAGGTTAGACGGTTCATCGGGGGTCTGTTGGTTCTTGGGGCAAATCCTGGAGATGGGTTGGGGCGGTACTTTGGGGTCTGATGGGTTCCTGGCTGATGCATCATACGACGCTTGCGGTTCTCATTGGCTTGGTTGATCTTTCCTTCCATCTGGATAGCAGAGTCGACAAGGGCTTCAATATCCGCAAAGGGGATATTGACTAACACCGTCTGCATCTCGTCATGCAGACCATTCAGGAATCTTTCTTTCTTCTTGGCTTTGGTGTCTATCTTGTCCGGGGCATACCTAGATAATGACAAAAATTTGTCATGGTATTCCACTACAGTCATCCTTCCTTGCTTCAGCTCTCTGAACTCGTCTCTCATTCTCTTGATCAAACCTGGTGGCACATGGGTTCTGCTAAACTTGACCTTGAATTCCTCCCAGGTCATCATCTGGCCTCCGGTCATTGCGCGAACACTGTTCCACCATGCTCTGGAATCTCCGGCTAGATAATGGGTGGCGAACAGGACTTTCTCGTTGGCTTCCACTTCGGCTACTTCTAGGTTATTTTCCAAGGTTTGCAGCCAATCATCGGCGTCTAGGGGCTCTTCTGACTTAGTGAAAATAGGTGGGTTGGTATTCTGGAAATTCTTGAGCTTAGATCCATGGTTATCCTGATTTCCGTGGCCTTGGTTGTTGTGGGCTAGATGGGCTATCTGTTGCAGAGTGGCTAGGTTGGCTTGACGTTCCGCTCTTTTAGCTTCACGGTCAGAAGTCAACATTTGCAGAATCTGCAACATCGGGTCCGGGGCTGAACCACTTCCTCCACGTGGCATCTGAACATTTAGATAGATCATGAGAAAAGAGGGAAATTTCTAAGGTTTTGGGTCTTTGAAAAGTTTTTAAAGTTTGACTCAGGTTTTTCTAGCAACTTGCTTTTTCATTCATTCATTCATAGCACACAGTACAACACACACCACAACAAAGAAAAACAGTTGGTTTTAAGAACCATTCTGGAAACTACGATACAGTGGGACCGAATACTACTCACTACGCTAGTGCTAAAGTGCTACTACTCCTCGGAGTCTGTGGCTTCATCATCTTCATCATCATCGATGAAGGCGAAATCGTCCTCATCGGTGAAGAAGTCCATGGCCTGATCCTCCAGAAAATCATCGTCATCGCTGATATAGGAGTAAGGGTCTCCACGAAGATCCTCTCCGGCATTCTCCCTTTCCTCCAACTGCATGTCTCTCTCGTGGATGGTCTCCTCCAAAGATGAGATGCGCTGACGAAGACGGGCAATAATGCGCTCCTTCTTGTCGAGCTGACGGCGGCAAGACTTGTGATCCCTTGCTAGCATGGCGATGGTCTGGTCCTTTGTCTTGATGATGGCAGACTTGTGGTTGCAGTAGTCACGGCAGTTGTCCAACTCTTGCTGACGATCATACATCATGAAGCTAAGGTGGTCCAATTGATTCTTCAGCTCGGGGTGGTATGGGGCTTCTAGTGGTTGTCCATTTGCATCACGCCTTTGGCAAAACTCAAAGCGAGTACCCTTGATCTGATTAATGCTCTGCCCACACAAACGGGAAAGAGCTTCCTGCATTGCTCTGGCAAGTCCATCGAGCCATTTGTTTTCCCTCAAGGTAAACTGAATTCCCTCCGCAGTGGGAGGTTCAATCTTTCCTCGAAGACTTGCAAAAATTAGCCACTACAGGTCTTCTACTCCTTGGTCATTGAGCTGAGCTCCGAAGAACTCGGGGTGCGGACGCTCCAGAAGTTCCGAAAGCTGGTCCAGATCCCTCTCAAAGATAAGGTCTCCTCCATTCCCAAGTTGGTAAAACTTGTTGTACTTCACGTCCACCCATAAAAATAGAGGATGAGTAGATTAGCAGGGTGATCAAGTGTGTCAAAATTTTATGTATTTTGCAAGAGTTTTTGAGGAACATGAATTTTTAGGAAAGAATTAAAGAGATAAGAATGAGAATAATTTTTTGTAAATATTTATTTTCTTTGGTTTTGAAACTAAGTTTTTGGGTTCAAACGTCCAGTCTAACTAGGGTCTCCTATGGTCAGGATGGCTCTGATACCAACTTATCAACACCCGGATTTTTCAATCCTAGATGCATGTTATGCCATACATCGCAATCCCAGGATTACCATTTTTGCGAGACATAACAAAATTGGATACCATAGTACATCATCCATTACAAACGATACATAAGTTCTTACACAAATAGGGATGTCATGATCCAGTTCTTAATACAACATCAAGCAGCGAAATACGTAATAATAACGGTAGCGTAGGCGAAGCTCCATCTTCGGGGTCACAGGCAATGCTGACGATGGGAGATGATCCTAGTTATCGTAACCTTCCTGGGGTCCATCCTCCAGGTACTCCTCTTCATAGTCTGGCCATGGGAATAGCCAGGGACAAAGCCATGAGTACTCTTTAAGTACTCGCAAACTAATACTAACAGGTAAAGGGGTTTTTGGATAATAGGACACTAGGCTCTAGGGTTGTTTTGCAAAAGCCAGATATATATCTACTAGGTTCCAAAGCTAGTGACAATTTTATAACTCCTAAGTGGGAACTTGTATTTCATATCACAACTCTGTTGTGGTCAAGTCAAAGTCTCAATTCATTTCACAAGTCATTTTGAAAAGTCTGACAGGGGAACAGTATGGCCACTCCAACTGTCCATAACCGCGGACGCGGCTATTCGAATAGTTTGACACTCTGCAGAGATTGTACACTTTCACCACAACATTCGATACATCCGTCAGGAATAAATCCTGAATTCACCATACTCAGTATGCAGATAATCAATCCTAACCTTTCAATTACACTCGCTAGTATAAGCACCTCTCCTGTGAGTTTGGCCTCCCAACCATGACCAACTGTCATCTTGGGTACTGCACAGGTGGACAATCTTCACAAGGTAGCCTCAGCTCAGACCTTGGCCGTGAGGTAACCAATACTAAGGGATATAAGTTTCCAGTCAAGCCCTACTCAATATTCAGGTATTGTGGTTGTACGATAAAATTGGAATGGTATCGCATCCAGACAACCATCAGTTTTTAAAAAGGGCTAAGGCTCATGCCTCAACATTTTCATCACCAAGATCATCAGTTGTTCGGAAACACATGTCCAAAAAATTTCAATAGAATGATTGTCACATCCCAAGATTTTCCAAATCTTGTAATGTGAAAATAAATGAATAAAATAAAACTTTGTTTGATTTTCAGAGCCAGAAGAAACTTTTTGAATTCAATTGGAACTTCAAACCCATTTGAATTAAATAAAATCCTAAAGAAATTTAAAAGATAAAACATTTAATAAAGAAAACATTTTGAATATTTAAAATTACTACTTTGGATCTTTAATAAAAGATTGGTTTTCAAAGAAAAGGTGGATTTATAAATAAAGATTATTTAATAAAGTCAAATTTTGCAAATTTTATATCAATGAATTCAGGAGAACAAGCCCTAGCAACCATGCCCTTAGTTTAGCAAATAGTAGCTGTTAGCTTGTTTGAAATTGCAGAAACATTTGTATGCTTGTTATGAATGTAAAAATTGTTTAAAATTGAATTTAGGGTTAAAACCTTTGGCAATTGGATTGATTTGAACCTACTGACCCTAGGAAACACTTTGTGGACACAAAAATGTATTTGGAGAAATTAAGAAATGATTCTTTAATTTAAAACCATTTCTAGTCAAATAGAAATGTAATTTATTTATTGAAAATAATTTTGAAGTAAAACCTATGAAAATTGATTTGTTGTGACCTTACTGACCCTAGGAACCAACCCTTGGTGTTAGAAATGATTTTTGTAAAATTTAGGTTGGATTACTTGACTTATTCATTTTCTAGCCAAATAAAAAGAATGGTTTTTGTTATAAAAATGTTTATGAAAAGAAAACTTTAAGGAAATGATTTGGACCAAACCTACTGACCTAAAAACACCAAGTTTTGCAAATTAGCAACTCATTTGGTGAACAACTTAAAAGTTTTGCCTTAATAAAAACATTTTTCACCACATGAAATGATAAATGGATTTAAAATAGTTTTTGGACAAAACCCTCTTGCTAATGACTTTGCCACTTTGGTAAATGACCAATTTGGATCTTGCAAAGTTTAGAAACCCCATAAAGACCCCTTTGCAAAATAAAACTATCTTTTGCATGCTCCCATGCATGAATTGGTTTCCATTGTTTTGTGTGTGTGAATTTGTTTGAGTGATTATTGGTTTGGAATGTAAATTGAATTAGTGTTTGCTTGATTGACTTGTAGTGAAGTGTGAGACTAACAAGATCAAGGAGTGAACCACCATTCCCTACCAAAAAGGCAAGTGATGCTTCATACTTTTTGTCCTATTACTTTCACTATGCATTAGTGATTTTGTTAAGTAAAACTTGCATGGATTTTGCTAAGTATAGATCTTGCTATAGGAAAACATAGTAATGAATCCTTAGTAGGATTTTCCTAAGTTAAAGATTCCTACTACTATCAAGCTTAGCCTAGCTAATAGAAAACATGGGTGGAAAATATATTCACACTATGGAAAAATATTCTAAGTCTGAGGACTTATGTTTTTGTTTAATAAAACAACTAAGTTAATGAATTCCCTGGGTGGAATGGGCTTGCTTGGTGGAGAATGGTTGAGTGGTTCACAATGCCATGGGCTTGGATTGTGTATCTCACTTGTGGAATGCCACCCAGGAAACAAAGGGATTTGAGATGTCAAATGTTGAGAAGCTTCAAGTGCAACCACTTGGCAATATGGGCTCTGCCATGATCATATAGGTCGCAAGAACTTAGCCATATGGACAGTGGGTGGTAGTGTTTGATAGGTGGGAACGCGTCCATTTTGGTCTAAGGGAAATCTTCTGAAAGATCTTGTCTTGGGAAACCAAGTCTTGTGGGGAAAGTGCACCACCTCTGCAGAGTGTAAAACCTAAGTACTTAGCCATGTCCCTGGTAAAGGACAATTTGAGCATCAAGACATGGAAGCAATCAAGAATCTCATCATTCCAATTTCTAAATTATAATCTTGTGGTTTGAACAAGGGTTGTTTGAATTCTTCAATCAATGATGGAGAGATGGCTTGGTACAAGGATCTTGAAATCTTTGATTGAGGAAAATGATTTTGTCAAGCAAAAACTTAGTATTTTCAAAATGATAAGAAAAATCTATTTTGAGCAATGCAAGCCTCAACTCCACTTAGCCAAATGCATATAGATGATAGATTCCACTATGCTACCATAGTATCACTTGCCAATACAATTCAAATGTATTGACCCTTTGTGGCTGTAACTTGTATGTTGCAGGTTTGATTGTTTTTAGTGAAGATTGATTAATTAGGATTACAAAGTCTACAACCAACATCTGCCTGTGGCATTTTGAAGATGAAGGACCCATGCTTATTGTTATTCCGCTGCAATGTAATGTAATATCCTAATGAGCTATGTTTGATGTAATAAAATTATGTTATTCCTGGTTATAAAGTTATATTATGACCCTTGTTTCTTGATATTACATCTAAACTGTGGATGCTAGCTATTGATCCAGGGACTAGCATTGTAAACACAGGAGGGATCAATCTTATTAAAGATTGGGACCCTGTCACATCCCAAGATTTTCCAAAATCTTGTAATGTGAAAATAAATGAATAAAATAAAACTATGTTCAATTTTCAGAGCCAGAAGAAACTTTTGAATGCAATTAGAAATTCAAACTCTTTTGAAATAAATAAGTCCTAAAGGGATTCATAAAGATAAACATTTAATAAAGGAAAATTAAAATATTTTGGGAATTACTATTTTGGATCTTTAATAAAAAGGCTTTGATATTCAAAAGAAAAGATGGATTTACAAATAAAGATTATTTTATAATCAAAACAAAACTTGGCCAAGTTTTTGAATTAAAACAAATTATTTTAAAATAAAATAACAAAGGTTTAATACAGGTTTTCTTAAATAAAATAATTAATATCCAAACCCTTTCAAAATAAAAGGTCTTACCAATTTAAATGGAAACATCAAAACTTTAAATTATTTAAAATAAGTTTTCTAAGTATTTTATATCCACAAATAAAATCTACTAAAATGTTTTGACTTTACTTTGGACTTTAAAATAAATATTCTCAATAAAATAAACCCTAGTGATTTAAAAAGGGAAGTCTATGTTATTTAAAGGACTCTAAAATAAAAGGGTATTTGGTTTTAAACAAATTTTTCCAAATATCCTTATTTTCAAATAAAACCTACTGGTTTGGTTTTGAAAGTAATAGGATTCCAAATAGAAATTTTATAAATTAAATCAAACCATATTTTATTAAATAACTAGATCCATTTTATTCAAATAATAAATGGATCCTAAAATAAATAAAAATATTATCCTTGAATTTAGATTATGTTACTAAACAGAACCAAAACACAAGTTCAAAGTTTGTTGATTGTTTGATTGGATTTGAGTGTGATTGTTTGGTTGAAATATCAAATCAGGAAATAGAAACAGAAAAAGAAAAGAAAACAGAAACAGAAAAAAAAAAATAACAAAGAGGGCAACCCAACCCAGGCAGCCCAACAAAGCCCAGCAAGCCAGCCCAACTCTTTTTTTCCCCCCGCAGAAAAACGATTCGAACCAACTAATCAACCCGCAAGGAGACTGGCAAGTGGACCCCTCCCTCCTTTCTTTTTCCACTGACAGGTAGACCCACCTCCACTGTTCTCCTTCTTCCTCGCGCGACGACCACGCCTTCTCCCTCGCTGCCGTTGCTGCTTTGATTTCGCGGATTCAATGCGCTCTAATGCCGAGCCTTTACCTCGCTTTGATCACACGGATAGAAACGCCCAAGCCTCCTCTATAAGCTCCCTCTGACACCCCGAGCTGGCACGCCTTAGACCACCCCAATTTCTCCTCGACTGCTCCTGTCTCCGACGATGTTCCGGTAACGATTCCGACGACGCGACACTACCTCGAGCCTCCTAGATCACCCTGGCAGCTTCCCCACTTCCAGACTTCCTTTTCCGTACCATCCACTTAACCGCGGGAACCTCTGAGCCTCGCCAACGACAACATCTGGCCGCGCCGCCGCATCTGCCTTACTCCGGCAAGCCTTCTAGGTAACCTCTGACTGCCCCTTTCCGTCTCGATGAAGCACACACACTTGCCTCTCACTTACGAACCTAAACGTATCCTCCGTTTGTCTTAGGGCACTCCCTAACCTCGTCCACGACGACCACCGACGACCCCCGCAACTCCGGTGAGCTCTGACACTCGACTCCGTTCGCTCCTCAATCAGTAAGGCATACCCCTTGACTAGTCTGTGTCCTCTGCCTCTCCAGATACTCGCCGAACACTCGCGCGTGGTCTGCAACCCGTCCCCGTCGACGAGTAAAAGCTCCTGGCGCCAGTACAAGCTCCGGCGAGCAATTCCCCAGGAAACCGTGCGCCCCGAGCCACGCCGACCACACGACGTGCTTCACCACAGCCTCGCGACCTCGGTGAGCTTCTTCCCTCCCTGTTTTGCTTCCTGTTTCGCCAGCACCGCCGTAATCTGACCGTCGCCGCCGTTAGCCATCGCCGGCGCCGCTCGCAGACGGTCGAGCAAGCGAACACCGTAGGATCTCTATCCAACGCACGAGATAGATCCACTTATTCTCGAAGGGGTATGTGCTCAGAACCATCCGATCTAACTTAATCCAGCGGTCCATGATGCCGATCCACGCGAAGCGGTACCCGCGAATAGAAACACGCCGCGTGTCACCTATTCGATTTAGAAACAGATTGAAATCTGATTTAGATAGGATTTTCAAACCCCTGTAACTTTCAAACCACACGTCCAAATTTGACAAATTTTATATCAATAAAATCAGGAGAACAAGCCCTAAACAACCATGGCCTTAGTTTTGAAAATAGTATCTGTTAACTTGTTTGAATTTACAGAAACATTTGTGTACTCGTTTAGAGAATAAAAATTGTTTAAAATTGATTTTAGTATTAAATCTTTTGCAAAATGGATTTGTGTGACCCTACTGACCCTAGGAACCAACCCATAGTGTTAAAAATGATTTTTGTGAAATTTAAGTTGAATTAGTTAACTTAGTCATTTTCTAGCCAAATAAACTCATTAAATTTGTATTATGGAAAAGTTTTTGCAAGGAAAACTTTGGGAAAATGTTATGGACCAAGCTTACTGACCCAAAACACCAAGCCTTGCCAAGGGCAACTCACTTGGTGAAAAACATAAAGTTTTGCCTTGAAAAGAATAGTTTTCACCACATAAAATGTTGAATGGATTTTAAAATAGATTTTTGAGCAAACCCTCTAACTAAAGATTTTGCCATTTTGAGTAAATGACCAATGTGGGACTTACAAAATTTATAAGCCTAGTGGAGACCATCCTTGCAGTAGAACCAACCTTTGCATAATTATGCAAGTCATAGAATCCATTGCCTTGTGTGTGTGAAATGTTGTTTGATTATTAGTTTGGGATGTTACTTGATACTATGCTTGTGTGAATGATTGTAGTGAAATTAACAAAGTGTGAGACTAGCAAGATCAAGGAGTAAAACCTCATTCCCTACCAAAAAGGCAAGTTACACTATCATACAAAGACCTACTATTTTCATTATACTTAGTGGATTTTGTAAACATGCATGAAAATGTTTATACTTATGCTATGCTAATCCTAATAGGATTCCCTAAAAACTCCTTAGTGAAAATATTGAAGTTGTACATGCTTAGCCATGCTATGTTTGGAAAAGAGATACATGTTGAGATTTTACAAAGGTTGAGAAAAGGACTTGTGTTTCACATAATAAAACAAGGACTCAATGAACCACCTAGGTGGTGGACACTTTATGTTTTGGAGAAGGTGGCAACAAAAGGATCCATGTCTATGGCAATCACCTTGTGTTGTGCTCCAAATGAAAACCACCTAGGAAACTTAGAGATTGAACATGTTTCTCCAATTGAGGCTTTCGTGTACAACCACATGCTATTATGGCTCTGGCTTAGTCAACTACATTAGGAAGACCCATACATTGTCTTTAGTTACCGGACATGGGGATCTGGAATGCTTCATGGGGGCTGAAGACAAGCTAGCAATGATGTATGGGAAGACCTCTTGGAAAGACTTCGTCACATTCTCAGTCTGCCAGTACTCCATCTTGGTGAGCACTAATCCAGTAGGCCACTGGTGGCAACAAGATGGGATTGTGTCATGTGGGTAAAGTGTACTCCTTCTGCAGAAGTTAATAAAAATCTAAGTACTTAGCCGTGTCCCCGGTTATGGACAATACTGAGCAACTAAAGTTTGAACCATGGGAGATCTCGACATTCCAACTTCTAATATAAAAACTTGATGCACTTGGGGGTACCAAGGGACTCATGAGATTTTGATAAAAACTTGATGCACTTAGGGTTACCAAGTAGCTCAAGGGAATTTTGACAAAGACTTGAACACTTGTGTACCTACCAAGGAGTTCAAGGAACTTGGAAAGAAGATTTGACAAAAGATAAAACCATTTTTTTTTAAAAGAATAGGATAAATGTTGCTTTATGCAAAAAGCCTTAAACTCTACTTAGCCAAATATGCATGTATTGAAAGGATCCACTCATATTCACATAAAAGTGAAACTTGCCAATACAATTCAAAATGTATTGACCCATGTGGCTGTAACTTGTAATGTTGTAGGTTGATTGCTTTATTAAATGAAGATTGTTTGATTGACTAGGACTACAAAGTCTACAACCAACATCTGCCTGTGGCACTATGAAGATGAAGGACCCATGACTATATTTATTCCGCTGCAATGTAATGTAAAAGCCAAATGAGCTATGTATGATGTAATAGAAATATGTTATTCCTGGTTATAAAATTATAATATGACCATTGTATCTTGATATTACATCTTAACTATGGATGCTAGCTATTGATCCAGGGACTAGCATTGTAAAACACAGGGGACACCACCTTATCTTGTTTAAAGGTTGGGACACTCCCTCTACAGATGGTATCAGAGCATTGTGTTGCCTGTAGGAATTGTAAACCTAGGATTGGACAAAACCCTTAGAAAATAGGAGTGTATTTGTTCCAAAAACTTATTTACAAAAACACTTGTAAACTCTTTCCTCAACCATTTTGGTTTCAACTCTACCTCTCTTCTATTTCAAACTTGATGGAAAAACCTACCCCATGACCAAAGACTACACCATATGCAAAGGACTTCTTCAACATCTTCAACTCTAATGACTTCAACATCTTCAACTCTAATGACTTCAACATCTTCAGCATGTTCACCAAGGACCTCCAACCTGGAAACTACTAAGGACCACAAGTGAAACATGGAAAACCTACTCAAGATTTAGAGACTAGGGGAATGCAAAATAAGAAGGAGCCAACAACAACTTTGAAGTATTGTGACCAAGAGTTTTTCTCAAAAGAAACCATGATCCCATACAAGAAGAAACAAGAAGGAAGGAAAGATCACAAGTAAACCATATAGATGGACCACCATAAATTAGTCAAGTCAAACCACCAACTTATGTGGTGTAACAAAAATATTTTTTTTTTGCCTAAGTGTGTGCTTGAACCTTGTTGTTTGAGTGAAAAGTTGTTTATGATTGCATGCACATTGTTTGTGTGAATTGTGATGTGTGTGACTAGAAATAATTCCTTATAAATATCTTGCCCATTCTAATCTCCCTTCAACCCAAACAGATGACTACCCCAAAGGACTCCAAGGTTGATGACACCAACACCAACCAAGCTGACAGCTTAGGAGAGCTCTTAGCAACCCAACATCAGTTGAACCAATTGACAGCTCAGTTCCTAGCCAACAATAGTAATGAGGATCCAGCACTTCAAAAGTTTTTGGAGGAACAATCCCAATTGATGCTTAAAGTGACTAATCAAATGATTAGCATGGAAGAAAATTTTCCTAGAAGAGAGTATGATAGCAAGGATGACAAGAATGTTGTTCTAGATGGAGCCCCAGCTTGCAATATTTGTGGAGACAAGGATCATACTTCCCAGGAGCATGAAGGACAATGCCCAAATTGTAATGAAGACCATCCTGTTGGTGAATGCCCTACCTCTCAAGCTACTTGCTACCTTTGTGAGGGAAGTGATCATACTCCTGGCCTATGCCCTATCTATGCCATGGTGGAACAAAGGAAACAAGAAGGATCCAAGTCTACCAAAGGAAAAGGACCACTTCTACATCCAAACAAGACAACCCAATTCAAAGGATCAAGGAAAATCAAGAAGCCCAAGCAAGACATGAGCCTTGTGCAATGTCGTAAATGTAAGGAAATGGGACACTACTCCAGTGGATGCCCAGAGAACAAGAAGAATAAAGAGATTGACCAAGTGTGGTGCAACAACTGCAAAGAACCAGGCCACTATGTAGCAACTTGCCCAAAAGAGCAACGCAAAGAACTCAAGGACATAAATTGTTTCAACTGCAAGAATCCAGGACACTATGCAAGCAACTGTCCAGAAAGGATGAAGAACAAGTTGAACAAGCCTATGGAGAAACTCAATCTAGGCCCATGAGTCAAGCATAGGAATAAAGCCAAAGTTTAACTTAGAGAAATTTCCAGGACCCAAGAAGGCCAATATGTAATTTTTTTGTTTGAAAATTTTTAAGGGTGGTAGTACCCTAGTTGTTTTGAACTTGTTTGTAACCTTAATCTTCCCAAATCTCGGGACGAGATTTATTTTAAGGGTGGTATCCTGTCACATCCCAAGATTTTCCAAAATCTTGTAATGTGAAAATAAATGAATAAAATAAAACTATGTTCAATTTTCAGAGCCAGAAGAAACTTTTGAATGCAATTAGAACTTCAAACTCTTTTGAAATAAATAAGTCCTAAAGGGATTCATAAAGATAAACATTTAATAAAGGAAAATTCAAATATTTTGGGAATTACTATTTTGGATCTTTAATAAAAAGGCTTTGATATTCAAAAGAAAAGATGGATTTACAAATAAAGATTATTTTATAATCAAAACAAAACTTGGCCAAGTTTTTGAATTAAAACAAATTATTTTAAAATAAAATAACAAAGGTTTAATAAAGGTTTTCTTAAATAAAATAATTAATATCCAAACCCTTTCAAAATAAAAGGTCTTACCAATTTAAATGGAAACATCAAAACTTTAAATTATTTAAAATAAGTTTTCTAAGTATTTTATATCCACAAATAAAATCTACTAAAATGTTTTGACTTTACTTTGGACTTTAAAATAAATATTCTTAATAAAATAAACCCTAGTGATTTAAAAAGGGAAGTCTATGTTATTTAAAGGACTCTAAAATAAAAGGGTATTTGGTTTTAAACAAATTTTTCCAAATATCCTTATTTTCAAATAAAACCTACTGGTTTGGTTTTGAAAGTAATAGGATTCCAAATAGAAATTTTATAAATTAAATCACACCATATTTTATTAAATAACTAGATCCATTTTATTCAAATAATAAATGGATCCTAAAATAAATAAAAATATTATCCTTGAATTTAGATTATGTTACTAAACAGAACCAAAACACAAGTTCAAAGTTTGTTGATTGTTTGATTGGATTTGAGTGTGATTGTTTGGTTGAAATATCAAATCAGGAAATAGAAACAGAAAAAGAAAAGAAAACAGAAACAGAAAAAAAAATAACAAAGAGGGCAACCCAACCCAGGCAGCCCAACAAAGCCCAGCAAGCCAGCCCAACTCTTTTTTCCCCCCGCAGAAAAACGATTCGAACCAACTAATCAACCCGCAAGGAGACTGGCAAGTGGACCCCTCCCTCCTTTCTTTTTCCACTGACAGGTAGACCCACCTCCACTGTTCTCCTTCTTCCTCGCGCAACGACCACGCCTTCTCCCTCGCTGCCGTTGCTGCTTTGATTTCGCGGATTCAATGCGCTCTAATGCCGAGCCTTTACCTCGCTTTGATCACACGGATAGAAACGCCCAAGCCTCCTCTATAAGCTCCCTCTGACACCCCGAGCTGGCACGCCTTAGACCACCCCAATTTCTCCTCGACTGCTCCTGTCTCCGACGATGTTCCGGTAACGATTCCGACGACGCGACACTACCTCGAGCCTCCTAGATCACCCTGGCAGCTTCCCCACTTCCAGACTTCCTTTTCCGTACCATCCACTTAACCGCGGGAACCTCTGAGCCTCGCCAACGACAACATCTGGCCGCGCCGCCGCATCTGCCTTACTCCGGCAAGCCTTCTAGGTAACCTCTGACTGCCCCTTTCCGTCTCGATGAAGCACACACACTCGCCTCTCACTTACGAACCTAAACGTATCCTCCGTTTGTCTTAGGGCACTCCCTAACCTCGGTCCACGACGACCACCGACGACCCCCGCAACTCCGGTGAGCTCTGACACTCGACTCCGTTCGCTCCTCAATCAGTAAGGCATACCCCTTGACTAGTCTGTGTCCTCTGCCTCTCCAGATACTTGCCGAACACTCGCGCGTGGTCTGCAACCCGTCCCCGTCGACGAGTAAAAGCTCCTGGCGCCAGTACAAGCTCCGGCGAGCAATTCCCCAGGAAACCGTGCGCCCCGAGCCACGCCGACCACACGACGTGCTTCACCACAGCCTCGCGACCTCGGTGAGCTTCTTCCCTCCCTGTTTTGCTTCCTGTTTCGCCAGCACCGCCGTAATCTGACCGTCGCCGCCGTTAGCCATCGCCGGCGCCGCTCGCAGACGGTCGAGCAAGCGAACACCGTAGGATCTCTATCCAACGCACGAGATAGATCCACTTATTCTCGAAGGGGTATGTGCCTAGAACCATCCGATCTAACTTAATCCAGCGGTCCATGATGCCGATCCACGCGAAGCGGTACCCGCGAATAGAAACACGCCGCGTGTCACCTATTCGATTTAGAAACAGATTGAAATCTGATTTAGATAGGATTTTCAAACCCCTGTAACTTTCAAACCACACGTCCAAATTTGACAAATTTTATATCAATAAAATCAGGAGAACAAGCCCTAAACAACCATGGACTTAGTTTTGAAAATAGTCTCTGTTAACTTGTTTGAATTTACAGAAACATTTGTGTACTCGTTTAGAGAATAAAAATTGTTTAAAATTGATTTTAGTATTAAATCTTTTGCAAAATGGATTTGTGTGACCCTACTGAACCTAGGAACCAACCCATAGTGTTAAAAATGATTTTTGTGAAATTTAAGTTGAATTAGTTAACTTAGTCATTTTCTAGCCAAATAAACTCATTAAATTTGTATTATGGAAAAGTTTTTGCAAGGAAAACTTTGGGAAAATGTTATGGACCAAGCTTACTGACCCAAAACACCAAGCCTTGCCAAGGGCAACTCACTTGGTGAAAAACATAAAGTTTTGCCTTGAAAAGAATAGTTTTCACCACATAAAATGTTGAATGGATTTTAAAATAGATTTTTGAGCAAACCCTCTAACTAAAGATTTTGCCATTTTGAGTAAATGACCAATGTGGGACTTACAAAATTTATAAGCCTAGTGGAGACCATCCTTGCAGTAGAACCAACCTTTGCATAATTATGCAAGTCATAGAATCCATTGCCTTGTGTGTGTGAAATGTTGTTTGATTATTAGTTTGGGATGTTACTTGATACTATGCTTGTGTGAATGATTGTAGTGAAATTAACAAAGTGTGAGACTAGCAAGATCAAGGAGTAAAACCTCATTCCCTACCAAAAAGGCAAGTTACACTATCATACAAAGACCTACTATTTTCATTATACTTAGTGGATTTTGTAAACATGCATGAAAATGTTTATACTTATGCTATGCTAATCCTAATAGGATTCCCTAAAAACTCCTTAGTGAAAATATTGAAGTTGTACATGCTTAGCCATGCTATGTTTGGAAAAGAGATACATGTTGAGATTTTACAAAGGTTGAGAAAAGGACTTGTGTTTCACATAATAAAACAAGGACTCAATGAACCACCTAGGTGGTGGACACTTTATGTTTTGGAGAAGGTGGCAACAAAAGGATCCATGTCTATGGCAATCACCTTGTGTTGTGCTCCAAATGAAAACCACCTAGGAAACTTAGAGATTGAACATGTTTCTCCAATTGAGGCTTTCGTGTACAACCACATGCTATTATGGCTCTGGCTTAGTCAACTACATTAGGAAGACCCATACATTGTCTTTAGTTACCGGACATGGGGATCTGGAATGCTTCATGGGGGCTGAAGACAAGCTAGCAATGATGTATGGGAAGACCTCTTGGAAAGACTTCGTCACATTCTCAGTCTGCCAGTACTCCATCTTGGTGAGCACTAATCCAGTAGGCCACTGGTGGCAACAAGATGGGATTGTGTCATGTGGGTAAAGTGTACTCCTTCTGCAGAAGTTAATAAAAATCTAAGTACTTAGCCGTGTCCCCGGTTATGGACAATACTGAGCAACTAAAGTTTGAACCATGGGAGATCTCGACATTCCAACTTCTAATATAAAAACTTGATGCACTTGGGGGTACCAAGGGACTCATGAGATTTTGATAAAAACTTGATGCACTTAGGGTTACCAAGTAGCTCAAGGGAATTTTGACAAAGACTTGAACACTTGTGTACCTACCAAGGAGTTCAAGGAACTTGGAAAGAAGATTTGACAAAAGATAAAACCATTTTTTTTAAAAAGAATAGGATAAATGTTGCTTTATGCAAAAAGCCTTAAACTCTACTTAGCCAAATATGCATGTATTGAAAGGATCCACTCATATTCACATAAAAGTGAAACTTGCCAATACAATTCAAAATGTATTGACCCATGTGGCTGTAACTTGTAATGTTGCAGGTTGATTGCTTTATTAAATGAAGATTGTTTGATTGACTAGGACTACAAAGTCTACAACCAACATCTGCCTGTGGCACTATGAAGATGAAGGACCCATGACTATATTTATTCCGCTGCAATGTAATGTAAAAGCCAAATGAGCTATGTATGATGTAATAGAAATATGTTATTCCTGGTTATAAAATTATAATATGACCATTGTATCTTGATATTACATCTTAACTGTGGATGCTAGCTATTGATCCAGGGACTAGCATTGTAAAACACAGGGGACACCACCTTATCTTGTTTAAAGGTTGGGACACTCCCTCTACAGACCCCTACAGATGGTATCAGAGCATTGTGTTGCCTGTAGGATTTGTAAACCCTAGGATTGGACAAAAACCCTTAGGAAAAAATGGGAGTTGTATTTGTTCCAAAAACTTATTTACAAACAATCTTGTAAACTCTTTCCTCAACCATTTTGGTTTCAACTCTACTTCTCTTCTATTTCAAACTTGATGGAAAAACCTACCCCATGACCAAAGCCTACACCATATGCAAAGGACTTCTTCAACTTCTTCAACTCTAATGACTTCAACATCTTCAGCATGATCACCAAGGACTTCCAACATGGGAACTACTAAGGACCACAAGTGAAACAAGGAAAACCTACTCAAGATTTAGAGACTAAGGGAATGCAAAATAAGAAGGAGCCATCAACAACTTTGAAGTATTGTGACCAAGAGTTTTTCTCAAAGAAACCAAGATCTCATACAAGAAGAATCAAGAAGGAAGGAAAGATCACAAGTAAACCATATAGATGGACCACCATAATTTAGTCAAGTCAAACCACCAACTTATGTGGTGTAACAAAAATATTTTGTTGTCTAAGTATGTGCTTGAACCTTGTTTGAGTGAAATGTTTGTTTGTGATTGCTTGCACCTTGCTTGTGTGAATTGTGATGTGTGTGATTAGAAATAATTCCTTAGAAATATCTTGCCTATTCTAAATCTCCCTTCAACCCAAACAGATGACTTCTCCAAGAAGCTCCTACATCAAGGTTGATGACACCAACACCAACCAAGAAGACAACATGAGAGAACTAATAGAAAACCAAAACCAGTTGAGCCAAGAGACAACTCAGCTTTTAGCCAACAACAATGGACTAGACCCAGCCATACAAAGGATTTTCAAACTGCAATCCCAATTGTTGCAAGGATTAGTTACTCAAGTGATCAACATGAGAGAAAACTTTTCCCAAGGAGCTAATGACAACAAGGATGACAAAGATGTTATTCTAGAAAGAACCCATGCTAGCAATAATTTTAGATACAAGGATCATGCATCCAATGAACATGAAGATCAATGCCTCAAGAAGAGAGAAAGATCTCCCACTCATGAAGAACATGAACTAGAAGAACTCCTAGCTTTGGAGGGACCCAAGAAGAAGAAGAAAGACATGAGCCAGTTGCAATGTTACAATTGCAAAGAGATGGGACACTATGCCAGTGAATGCCCAGAAAAGAAGAAGAACCAAAGAAACAAACAAAAGGCAATGATACCAAAGGAAAAGAAAGATATCAGCCAAGTGATGTGTTTCAAATGCAAGGAATTAGGACACTGTGCAAACAATTGTCCAGAAAGGATGGAGAACAAGTTAAACAAGTCTATGAAGGAACTCAACCTTGGCCCATGAGTCAAGAATGGAAACCAAGGACACCTGCAAAAGTTTGCTTAGAGAAATTTCCCCAGGATCCCAAGAAGGACAATGTGTAATTTTTGTTTGAAAATTTTTAAGGGTGGTAGTACCCTAGTTGTTTTGAACATGCTTGTAACCCTAGCCTCCCCAAATCTCGGGACGAGATTTATTTTAAGGGTGGTAGCCTGTCACATCCCAAGATTTTCCAAATCTTGTAATGTGAAAATAAATGAATAAAATAAAACTTTGTTTGATTTTCAGAGCCAGAAGAAACTTTTTGAATTCAATTGGAACTTCAAACCCATTTGAATTAAATAAAATCCTAAAGAAATTTAAAAGATAAAACATTTAATAAAGAAAACATTTTGAATATTTAAAATTACTACTTTGGATCTTTAATAAAAGATTGGTTTTCAAAGAAAAGGTGGATTTATAAATAAAGATTATTTAATAAAGTCAAATTAAACCTTGACCAAACTTTGGGAATTAAAACATTTAGTTTTGAATAAAAATAACAAAGGTTTATCTAAAATAAAATAATAAGGAATTAATATCAAATTTTATTATAAAAGGTTTTACCATTTTAATTAAAACATCAAAACTTATTAAATTGTTTTAAATAGGCTTTCCAAGTATTTTATATTCTCTAATAAAACCTACTAAAGTGTTTTGGCTTTATATTAGATTTCAAAATAAATATCTCAATGAAACAAATCCTATTTGATTAATAAACCTTGGCCCATTTTTAATTAATATTGGACCCTAAAGAAAAATAATGCTTTGTTTGAAACAAGTTTCCAAGTATTATATATTTCCCAAATAAAACCTACTGATTTGGTTTTGAAAATATTTAGGTTTCAAATAAAGATTTTATTAATAAAATCAAACTCTATTTGATTTAATAACTAAAGCCCATTTTATTCAATTATTAATGGACCCTAAAAATAAAAGGTTATTTTGTTTTAAACAAGTTTTCCAAATATTCTTTATTTCCAAATGAAATCTACTGATTGCTTTTGAAAATATTTGGATTTAAAATGGAGATTTTATTAAAATAAACCAAACCCTATTTTATTAATAAACCATGGTCCATTTTATTTAATTAATAAATGGAACCTAAAAAGATTTAAAATATTATTTTATTTTGGAAGTTGGTTTATGCTACTAAACAGAACCAAAAACTCATTACAAAAGTTTGAATTGTTTGAATGGTTTGAATGTTTGAAATATTGATTGAAAATCAAATCAGCAAATAGAAATAGAAAAAGGAAAATGTTTCTGTACAAAAAAAAAGAAACAACTGCAGCCCAACTACCCCAGCCCAACTCAGCCCAACCGAGCCCACCTCCCTCTCTCAGCGAAGTGAATCGTTTTTCACCGCAAAACAAACCCACGCAGTGTATGACAGCTGGAGCCCACCTGAAGTTTTCCTCACTCGCTGACAAGCAGGCCCCACATTTCCAGCCATCGTCTTCAACGAGACACCGTCGCCTGACCGTTGCAGTGAGTTACTCCGGCGATTGATTGCGCGTGAAGGAGGCTTTGATTTCTCGTAATAACCACGCCCCTTTAAACACCAGCACGTCCTCCTCCTTTCCCCTCTGCCTCCTTCACCGAGCACGCCCCCAGGCTGCCGTATTTCGCCAGCCACTCTCTCTGTCTCCGACGAGGTCGATTGTCGATTCCGTCCAAACCGGACCACCCCATGCCACACTGAGAACACGAGCAAGTTCCCCACTCCTAGACGCTCCTCTCTGTACCCTCCTTTCAACCGCGGGCACCCCTGAGCTTCGCCAACGACAACCTCAGCACCGCCACCGTCTGGCTCTACTCCGGCGGAACCTCTCTGGTAAAACAGACTACCCCGACCCCTCTCGTTCACGCACACGCCTTCTTCGTGTCCTTGCGCTCCTGACCGTGTGTCTCGTTTGTCTCCGGGTGATTCCTAGCGTCGTCCTCGACCTCGACCGCGCGCGTCCGTCGCCAGTACCAACTCCGGCGAGCAATCGCAGCTGCCCCCTAGCGCCCCTCGACGGACAAGTACCACGTTGAGCATCAGCGAGCGTCAGCGAATCCGGTGAGCATCTCCACACCCTCCTTTGCCTCCTGTACCGCCGGCGCCGCCATCGTCTGGTCGCTCCGCCGCCAGCAGCCGCCGCAGCGCCGCCCGTCTAAGGTCAATCACCCACAGCCATCTGATCCCGATCCGACGGATACGATAGAATGTTAGCGAAGAGGTATGCGTCGATCTGAGCCGCGCGATGATAATTAGATCCAGCAGTCAGCGTCGCCCGATCCAGCCGAACCGGTATCATCCAGTAGAATAACGACGCGTGGCAGGATCTGTTTTAAAACAGAATTTGAAAAACAGATTTAAGTAGCAATTTGAAAACTCTATAACTTTCAAACCACACGTCCAAATTTTGCAAATTTTATATCAATGAATTCAGGAGAACAAGCCCTAGCCAACCATGCCCTTAGTTTAGCAAATAGTAGCTGTTAGCTTGTTTGAAATTGCAGAAACATTTGTATGCTTGTTATGAATGTAAAAATTGTTTAAAATTGAATTTATGGTTAAAACCTTTGGCAATTGGATTGATTTGAACCTACTGACCCTAGGAAACACTTTGTGGACACAAAAATGTATTTGGAGAAATTAAGAAATGATTCTTTAATTTAAAACCATTTCTAGTCAAATAGAAATGTAATTTATTTATTGAAAATAATTTTGAAGTAAAACCTATGAAAATTGATTTGTTGTGACCTTACTGACCCTAGGAACCAACCCTTGGTGTTAGAAATGATTTTTGTAAAATTTAGGTTGGATTACTTGACTTAGTCATTTTCTAGCCAAATAAAAAGAATGGTTTTTGTTATAAAAATGTTTATGAAAAGAAAACTTTAAGGAAATGATTTGGACCAAACCTACTGACCTAAAAACACCAAGTTTTGCAAATTAGCAACTCATTTGGTGAACAACTTAAAAGTTTTGCCTTAATAAAAACATTTTTCACCACATGAAATGATAAATGGATTTAAAATAGTTTTTGGACAAAACCCTCTTGCTAATGACTTTGCCACTTTGGTAAATGACCAATTTGGATCTTGCAAAGTTTAGAAACCCCATAAAGACCCCTTTGCAAAATAAAACTATCTTTTGCATGCTCCCATGCATGAATTGGTTTCCATTGTTTTGTGTGTGTGAATTTGTTTGAGTGATTATTGGTTTGGAATGTAAATTGAATTAGTGTTTGCTTGATTGACTTGTAGTGAAGTGTGAGACTAGCAAGATCAAGGAGTGAACCACCATTCCCTACCAAAAAGGCAAGTGATGCTTCATACTTTTTGTCCTATTACTTTCACTATGCATTAGTGATTTTGTTAAGTAAAACTTGCATGGATTTTGCTAAGTATAGATCTTGCTATAGGAAAACATAGTAATGAATCCTTAGTAGGATTTTCCTAAGTTAAAGATTCCTACTACTATCAAGCTTAGCCTAGCTAATAGAAAACATGGGTGGAAAATATATTCACACTATGGAAAAATATTCTAAGTCTGAGGACTTATGTTTTTGTTTAATAAAACAACTAAGTTAATGAATTCCCTGGGTGGAATGGGATTGCTTGGTGGAGAATGGTTGAGTGGTTCACAATGCCATGGGCTTGGATTGTGTATCTCACTTGTGGAATGCCACCCAGGAAACAAAGGGATTTGAGATGTCAAATGTTGAGAAGCTTCAAGTGCAACCACTTGGCAATATGGGCTCTGCCATGATCATATAGGTCGCAAGAACTTAGCCATATGGACAGTGGGTGGTAGTGTTTGATAGGTGGGAACGCGTCCATTTTGGTCTAAGGGAAAGCTTCTGAAAGATCTTGTCTTGGGAAACCAAGTCTTGTGGGGAAAGTGCACCACCTCTGCAGAGTGTAAAACCTAAGTACTTAGCCATGTCCCTGGTAAAGGACAATTTGAGCATCAAGACATGGAAGCAATCAAGAATCTCATCATTCCAATTTCTAAATTATAATCTTGTGGTTTGAACAAGGGTTGTTTGAATTCTTCAATCAATGATGGAGAGATGGCTTGGTACAAGGATCTTGAAATCTTTGATTGAGGAAAATGATTTTGTCAAGCAAAAACTTAGTATTTTCAAAATGATAAGAAAAATCTATTTTGAGCAATGCAAGCCTCAACTCCACTTAGCCAAATGCATATAGATGATAGATTCCACTATGCTACCATAGTATCACTTGCCAATACAATTCAAATGTATTGACCCTTTGTGGCTGTAACTTGTATGTTGCAGGTTTGATTGTTTTTAGTGAAGATTGATTAATTAGGATTACAAAGTCTACAACCAACATCTGCCTGTGGCATTTTGAAGATGAAGGACCCGTGCTTATTGTTATTCCGCTGCAATGTAATGTAATATCCTAATGAGCTATGTTTGATGTAATAAAATTATGTTATTCCTGGTTATAAAGTTATATTATGACCCTTGTTTCTTGATATTACATCTAAACTGTGGATGCTAGCTATTGATCCAGGGACTAGCATTGTAAACACAGGAGGGATCAATCTTATTAAAGATTGGGACCCCTACAATGATCCATCATTCTAAGGTTTTCATAACCATTTTTCCACCAATTATTCCCATCTAAAAGTTGATCAAGTTTTATGCTTAGCACTAGCATCTACAAGTGGGGGTAAGTACTGATGAGGGGTGGTAAACTAGTGGGGTTTCAACTAAGTACAACCTTATGTCTCAGGCTAATATCAAGGTTTCTAACTTAGGCCAAAGTTTATGCTCTTTATGCAACTTTCAGCATCTTTCTAGTATCTACAAGTCACTTAAGTAAACTCTAAGTAAGCTTTGATAAAGAAATAAAGTAAGAAGCTTGCAAGTAAAACTAGGATTGGTTTATCAAGTGGGTATGATCACATACGCTTAAGGCATATAGTAATCATAGTAACAAGTAGGGGTTTGTTGCATCAGTAGGGTATCTTGCAAGTGTTAGCTTGCACATTCACTAGTAGTATTAGTCTTGCCTTGTGCAGAGCAGTGGTTGAAGTTCTCCTCGGCTTCTTCTTCGTAGTATCCTCCTTCCTCCTCGTATCCTTGGTCGGTACTATCGTCTATGAATAAATACGAGGTACACAATCACCAAACAATACTTAACTACTTGCAATCATCACACACAAGGGTCCTATAGATGATCTAGCATCATATCTAACATTACAAGGTTAAGGCTTGATTTAATTCCTTTTATTTTAGAAAAGTAATTTCTACTCATTGAAAAATTACTTAAGATTTAATATTCTCCTAACCAAACATGGGATCATGTTGACACATGTCATCACCACATATTATAGTCCATGGGAATGTGATTTAAAGTGGTGTCACAATTTAATAAGGTTTTACCCTTTTATTTTAATTAATTAAAGTGGCTAGTAATGCCTATGGGGCATTCTTTTATTACTTGAATATTATTTCTGCAAGTAAACCTAAATATTTTTATATATTCTAAAAGGTATGGTTAAATATGATTTTTGAGAGTTGGAATCAACTCAAAAGCTATTATGGTTTAATTTTGAAAAATGTTTGAATGCAGAAAAGCTTCTGCCTTGTTATTTTTACCATGGGTGATCTATAGATCCAAATGACTTGAATCCAACGGGCTTGGATTCAGCATTCACAGACCTTTCCAACAAAATTGGTTTCATTCAATTTGGTGTACTGAATCGATCTGGGTTGATTTTTGAAGTTGAGTACAGAAGTGAGTTTGAAACAGAAATGAAAAAGGTTTAATTCAAATAACTGGGCTGCGCGGGAAAGGTTAACGGGCCGTCCTGCTAAGCGCAGTGCTTCCGCGGGCTGCTTAAGTGGGTGTCCCCACTCGTCAGTGACACGGGGCTGGGCGAAGCGGTATGGGGCAACGTGGATCGTTCGATCTAGTTCTAATCCAATGGCTGGGAGTCATCGTCGACGCGAGACAATGCCGGCGAGAACGAAACCTAGCGCGGCCAGTGAGGGGTTCTGGGGGCTCACCGGGGTACGGGCGAGGGTCAGCGAGGCGGGCGAATGACGAAGTCGACGACGGCGAACTCAGGGGTGGTCGCGGCAGCTCCTAGGGTGGACGAAATCGATGGCTCCCTTCTTCTCCAGAGGAAGCGGGCTCCGGTGAAATTCTGGCGGGGTGGTGCTCGCCTTGTTCTGAGAACGGTGTGGCATGATCAGTGAGGAGAGGGAGTGAGATGGTGTGAAACAGGTTTGAGGCATGGGGCGGTGCGGCTTGGTCTTGAACGGGTGATGCTCTGCGCGGCAGAGGCGGCGTCTTTGACGGCGGGCGGTGGCTGTGCGGCACGGGGCGGTAAACGGGGATGTGTGGCGGTCTCCTGGGTCGGTGGGGATTGTGTGTGCACGCGGTGAGGGCGGCGCGCGGTCTGTGGGCGCTGGTCGAGGGTGGAGCTCTGGCGCACGCTCGGCATGGTTGCTGGCGAGGTTGGCATGGTTCGTGCATGTGGTCCAGGGCTTGGCAACGCTCGCGGCTGGGACAGTGAGTGGCGGTGGACGGTGGGCTGCCTCCCAGACATGCTGGCTAGGCTTGCTGCTGCTCCTAGCTTGCTGTCGACTATGGGGTGGAAAGGGTGTGCTCGGCTGTTCACCATTGATGGCAATGGCAAGCTCACAGTGATGCTAAGGTTTAATTTAGGTTGTTAGATTATCTACTAAGGCTAGTGGTGCCCAGGGAGGGAACAAGTTAGGCCGCAATCACTGCTCACTATAGTGTTTGATGTTTGTTTGATTTGTGTCTATAACCTGTTTGATGAAATGGCCGCATGAAATCAAGTTTTGAATTTTGAAAAGAATTTTGGTGGGTTTGCTAGATTGGTGCTGGTGAGTCTGCAGATTCTTGGGTTTTGAAAGTTGAGCTTGTTTGAGTGGTTTTTGAAAAAGTGGGATCTTCCCATATGATAAAGATTCAATTTGGAATTCTCATTTAAACTATGCATTTGAAAGTTTCTGGATGATCACAAAGTGGGCCTTGATACTTTGTTATGAGTACAATCAAGGGGTGCAAAGATCCAGAAAAGTTTCTGTTAGGTTCTGAAAGTTTGAGACAACCAAAGTAGGCATGAGAGTTAAATTGGTCAAAGTGACCATTCATTTAATATATGTGTTTTGATTTACTTGTCTTTAGGAAAAATGTGGGAAATGTTTTATATGATGTTTATTTCACCTAAGAAATATTTTACAAGCAATGAAACAAACAAACAAGGTGTTTTTAAAAGAATTCAAAATCCATGCATACACATATGCATGCATTCATAATTTTATTTAGAAAAGTTTTTGTTAACCCTAATTTTGATGATTAGAGTTTGATGATCCAAGATTAGTATTTTTGCGATGTTACAATAAACCTAAATTGTCATTCCTTAAAGTTTGGGGTTGCGAAGCCTATGTAAAGAAGTTACAACCGGACAAGCTTGAACCCAAAGCGGAAAAATGCGTCTTCATAGGATATCCAAAGGAAACTATTGGGTATACCTTCTATCATAGATCCGAGGGCAAAATCTTCGTTGCCAAGAATGGATCCTTTCTAGAGAAGGAGTTTCTCTCGAAAGAAGTGACTGGAAGGAAAGTAGAACTCCACGAGGTTGTTGAACCTTCTCTCGAACTTGCGAGTAGCGCAGCACCGGAAGTAGTTCCTGTGGCGCCTACACCAATAAGAGAGGAAGCTAATGATGTTGATCATGAAACTTCAATTGAAGTTACTACGGAACCTCGCAGGTGAACGAGAACTCGTACCACTCCTGATTGGTATGATCCCGTTATGAGTGTCATGTTGGTGGATAACACCGATAACCCTGTGACATATGAGGAAGTAATGATGAGCCCAGATATCAATAAATGGCAAGAAGCCATGAAATCCGAGATTGGATCCATGTATGTAAACCAAGTATGGACTTTGGTGGACTTACCGGATGGCCGGAAGGCTGTCGAGAACAAATGGATTTTCAAGAAGAAAACATATGCTGATGGTAATGTTGCTGTCTATAAAGCTCGACTTGTCACAAAAGGGTTTCGACAAATTCAAGGAGTTCACTACGATGAGACTTTCTCACTAGTAGCAAAGCTAAAGTCTGTGAGGATTATGTTAGCAATCGCTGCATATTATGATTATGAGATATGGCAGATGGATGTCAAAACAGCGTTCCTCAATGGAGACATTGATGAAGAGTTGTATATGATGCAACCCAAAGGTTTTGTCGATCCTAAAGATGCTAACAAGGTATGCAAACTTCAACTATCCATATATGGATTGAAGCAAGCATCCCGAGGTTGGAATCAACGTTTTGATAAGGTAATCAAAAGTTTTGGTTTTATACAAACTTATGGAGAAGCTTGTATTTACAAGAAAGTGAGTGGGAGCTCTGTAGCATTCTTAATAATCTACGTAGATGACATATTGTTGATTGGGAATGATGTAGACCTTCTTAATAGTGTCAAAGATTATTTGAATAATAGTTTTTCAATGAAAGATCTAGCTTACATATTAGGCACAAAGATTTATAGAGATAGATCGAGGCGCCTAATATCATTGTCACAGAGTACATATTTGGACAAAGTTCTAAAGAGGTTTGGAATGGAAGAAAGCAAGAAAGGGTTCTTGCCCATGTTGCCCAATACGACCTTGAGTAAAACTCAAAGTCCTGCAACGGCAGAAGATAGAGAAAGGATGAGTAAGACTCCCTATGCCTCAGCCATAGGATCTCTAATGTATGCCATGCTATGTACTAGACCCGACATTGCATATGCTGTTAGTTTGACTAGCAGATATCAAAGTGATCTAGGAGTGGATCATTGGACAGCGGTCAAAAACATCCTTAAGTACTAGAGAAGAACTAAGGATATGGTTCTTTCTTCTGGAGGTGATGAACAACTTGTTGTTAATGGTTACACCGATGCTAGTAGGAACACCGATCCGGATGATTCTAAATCTCAATCTGGATACGTATTTGCTTTGAATGGTGCAGCAGTTAGCTGGAGGAGTGCAAAGCAAAGCGTTGTGGCGAGATCTTCAACTGAATCGGAATATATAGCTGCTTCGGAGGCTTCACAAGAGGCAATATGGATGAAGGAGTTCATTACAGAGCTTGGTGTGGTTCCAAGTGCGCTGGACCCAATGTCTATCTACTGTGATAACATGGGCGCCATAGCCAATGCGCAAGAACCAAGGTCACCCAAGAAGCTGAAGCACATCAAGCTACGTTTTCACGCTATTCGAGAACATGTCCAAGATGGTGACATAAAGATTTGCAAAGTACACACAGATCGGAATGTGGCGGATCCATTGACTAAGCCTCTCCTGAGGGCAAAACATGACCAGCAGCAAACCGCCATGGGTGTTCGGTATATTACCATGTAATCTAGATTAGTTGACTCTAGTGCAAGTGGGAGACTATTGGAGATATGCCCTAGAGGCAATAATAAAGGTGGTTATTATTATATCTTTGTGTTTATGATAAATGTTTACATTCATGCTATAATAGTATTAACCGGAAACATTAATACTTGTGTGATTTGTAAACTAAATAAGAGTCCCTAGTAAAGCCTCTTTATAATACTAGCTTGTTGATTAATAGAAGATCGTGGTTTCTCGATCATGAACATTGAGATGTTTTTAATAACAAGGTCATATCATTAGGAGAATGGTATGATGGACATACTCCTATAGATAAGCGTAGCATTAACATCAAGTCATTTCAATAGTTCATTTGCTATAATGTAACACCCTCGCCTGATAAGGCTGAGTTCATGTGTATAGTGCCAATCCCTGGATCGGTTCACTGGCACACACAGTACAAAATGATACCAAATATAACTGTGCATCATAAATACAACGAATATGATCCAGAATTTACATTATTTATTCAAGTACACAGCGGAAAACGAATACAAGGTAGATCTCCATCCTTCAAATGTGCCACAGGCGAACAAATGTTGAGTGGAGTCTCGCGACCTATGAACGATCACTCAGATACGATATAACCTGCAACATGAAACGTTGCAGCCACGAATGGTCAATACATTGAATGTATGGCAAGTAGGCTAAAGTGGTTAACAACAGATCTATCAACTACATGCTTATTTGGCCAAGTGGAGTTCAGGCTTATTTGCATAAAGCAATACAACTTTTCCCTACTTTCAAAATACTTTTCTTTCTTCAAAAACAATCTTCTAAGGACATACCAGCATAAACCCATGTAGATACAAGACAGTTCAGCTTTCGTATGCTCCTAAACCCATGTTCATCCATCAAGTTTTAGTAATTAAGAAATTGGGATGAGTGAGAAATATCATAGCATCAGTATCAGGTCGCTCAAATTGTCCATAACCGGGGACACGGCTAATCGATTAGTTTATACACCCTGCAGGGGTTAGTACACTTTACCCATGTGACTTGGCCAGCCCAGCTCGTACCACCACTCTCATATTGGGTGATGATAGGGAGAAGTCCAAGAAGGAACCGTTCGGGAAGTAGCTCCCCAATCCCGACGCGCACCGGTCCAACCTACACTATCTACATCTCTGGATACGCGGGTTCGAGTTACCACAACCTACTGAGTTCAACCAACCGCCCATTTCATTATTGGCACATGGTTGCACACGAAAGCTTCCAAACAAAGAAACCAATCCTTTCTCAGTGTCCTGGGCGGCATTCCCCACCATAAATACACTCGATGACCCAATCAATGCCATTCCGCCCAGGTGGTTCATTAAAACATGTTGGTTTGTCATTTAGCAAAACATAAGCCTTTCAAAACACATAACTTTTCATGATGTGATTCCCTTCCTCGTCTAAATAGCATAGCTAAGCAATCTACCAATACGATGGCTCATAAACAAGGGATACTAGGGAATAATATGGGACATAGCATAGCATATAAACATCAATTCCTACATATGCAATTCTACAAAAACATCTACAATGCATAGGAAAACAGTAGGACATTTATGACCAAGATAGCACCACTTGCCTTTGTTGTAGATGTAGTCGATTATATATAATCCTCACAATACTCATAGATATAATGGTGGCACTCGTCATAACCACAATACTTGCAATCATAGTAGTTGCAATCACAGTAGTTGCACTCCTCGCAATCTAACGTTTGAAGCAAACACAACAAACACCATTCAAAACATTGCAAACATGCAACAGTGCAACATTACAAGAAAACAATGCTGAACAGATACATGCATGACAATTTAACGAGTCACAACGGTTGCATTTAGTGTTCTGAACATGGTTAGATTACATGATGCATGTGGAAGGTCATTTAATGCACTAAAGCTTTTATTACTAAAGTTGTATCAATTTAATATGGTGTATACCACTTTAATTGAACTAAATATGTTTATGTCATATTATATTGTGAACTAGATGCTACTGGATAGGTAATGCAATTTAGAGACAGTGGCAATTTGAATCACCTAAAAAGGAGTTATAGAAATTTTCTTATGATTAAAACACTATTTCAATGGGTTTAAATATTTCTGTATGAATTTCTGTTTTAACAGTACCAAATAATTTGTCATGCAATTTCTCTGTATAGATATTGTCAATACAAAACCTTAGCACTTGGATTCACCCTAATCGGAGTTATAGATCTTTTTGTATGATTTAAATAGTGTTTAATGGTTTTAAATGATTCATATAGTTTCTGTTGTCTAAAAATCAAACTAAAATTATATCTGTAATCTCCACGGAATTGTGATTTCAGGGACATATTATTTGTAATTTTCTGAATAGTATTTATTTTCTTATGAATTTATTACTCTAAATAAGACATTAAACCATTTAAATCTTCACGGCAAAACCTTACAGTAAAAGGCTGAACTAATTGCATATTGATGATCTACATGGAACCAGCTTTCCATCGGTATATCATTTATATTTTTGTGACAAGCAATTAATTTACTATGAATTTAATGATTTATAAAGACATTAAAACTAATTAAATTTCTACGGGTTAAATAATCTTCAAAGGCTAGATCCAACCAGATATTATTAAAGTACATTACAGTAGCTTCAAATTGATATATTATTCATATTTTTCGGAGTTATAGATTATATCTTATGAATTTATTAACCTAAAAGACTATTAAAACTAATTAAATTACTGCAGTAACTACGTACAGTAAAAGTTAGATCTATTCTGATAACATGATTCTACGTAAAATTATCTTCAATTTGATATATTATACGTAATTTTTGGACATGGTATGAATTTCTAATGAATTTTACAAGTTAGATCTATAATATGCAATTTTAAATTCGAACGGAATATTCTAGGGAATATTCCGCTGACTGGACAGGTTGACTTTGCATGCTGACTGGGACTAGATGTTGACCTTACGTTGACGTGGCGTTGATGAGAAAGATGACCGGGATGACGACATGACACGCATCGGTTTGATTGGATCTCGACCGTCTGGATAGGATCCGGTGGCTAGAAGTAGAGATTGACCCGATTTTGGCTCAGAATAGACAAGAAATAGATCTGTGTTAGAGAGACAAATCCGTAGGTCAAATCGAAAAACTCAGAACATGAAAGTTGTGGGGAATCATTATTCCTACCTTCTCACCAAAGGAATTTGGATTTGAAGAAACGAGCGCGAGTACATCTTGGATTTACACCGTAAGATCTGAAATATTGCGATACGAAATTCTCCGGCTGTGGTGGATGAAAAGAGGTGAGGTTTGTCGGGATTGAAAGATTTCGACGATCCCTACAACTTTCGTGTTTTGACCGAAAGCAAACGACGAAGTCTAGATGGGTTAAAAAGCGAAACAAGATTCGGGAATAGGTAGATTCGGGATTTCGAGAATAGAAACTTGTACAGCCGTGGCTCCACGAGTTTATATGGAGATTTAGGATGGTTTAGAGATAGGCCTTGGAGTAAGGAACAAGTAGAAACAAACGGAAGTTGATTCGGAGTTGTAGATAAAAAGTTATAAGAGTTTGAGTAGAGATAGGTTTTAGAAAACAGATTTCGCACGGTTTTTAGAGCAAACTGGGCACGTACAGCGCGCGTGCAGCTCCTGGTCGCCGGCTCGGTCCGGTGGGCCGGCCCGTTCCGGTTTTTTTTTTTTTTTTTTTTTTTTTTGAGTTGTTTTCCCCATATCTTTTGCATATGAACTCCAAATGACATGATTCTTGTTTCTAAATTTTTCTAAAATCGAATAGATCATTATAGGATCAAATTTGTAATCTTTTTACTAGTTTAGAAGTAGTGGGTTTATAAAACCTTGTATATCTTATTTTATTTATATCTTTATGTGTTTGTATTTATTCCATAACTTTTTCATACTAGCTCCAAATGAGCTCAATTTTGTTTCTAAAATTTTGTAGTATTAATTGGATCTCTTTAGGCTATGATTTAGCAAAAATTTATGCCTTAGCAACAGTGGGTTTTATAAAGTCAATTTAATTTCCCCTTAGGAACATTTGGGCGAATCAACTATAGGATTTAGATACCAGGATTTGGATTTAGCTTGTGAGAACTTTGCATGGATGTAATGAAATGCTTATTAATGCTTCATGATTTTCATTTTGAAATCTTGCACACCAATTCTACAATCCAAAATCAATCCACGCCCTTTTGCCTATATGGCTACTTAGGTCATAACAAAAGAATATAAGATTTTGAATTCAAGGTTGAGAGGATTTTCTATTCAAAAAGTTTCTTCTCTTTGAGAATTTTCAACATAGTCAGACAATCAATCAAACTTATTTATTTATTTCACATTCCAAAATTCGGAGAATTTTGGGATGTGACAGACTACCACCCTTAAAAGAAATCTCGTCCCGAGATTTGGGAAGGCTAGAAAGAAAGAAAGGTTCGGGATCCATTAGGATGCTACCACCCTTAAAAGAAATTGACTAGGTCACTTCTCGAGGATTCACTTGGCTCAATTGGTTTTCATTGCACATTCTAATTCCATGATTGATAGTTTCTGAGGGAGCATTTCTTAAACTAGCGAAACTCTTATGGTGGGCAATTAGGAAACGTTTGCTTCATGATACCCATTAAACACGGTTGAAATTCATCCTTACCGTATATTCCTACGCTAAGCAATGGATGCTTTTGTAGAGGTGGAACAATCTACCATTCTAAGGTTTAGGCTCAACGCCGGCTCTTTGCTAAGGCTGAAAGGAACTCAAGATTCGCAAAGCCCACAGTACAAGAGCGAATAATAAGAGTAGTAGGAATGGTGATCAATCCATCCTGCACCCAAATCATTACCCTGTATGAGGATAGGTGAATCACGTTTTTCTATCACTCGGGCATTCTCACTTGCCTTGAAGAATGTTTCCATGGGCACGAGCTAATGCTCTATGTATACTCCCATGTATTCAATCAACAAAGCTACTACTAAAACTAAACTATCGATACTTCAACTTTCAGGTTGGGTAATCTACTACATAACATTATTTCAACACTTCGTACTTCTACATCCTTCTGTTGCATTAGATGAACTATTCTCCTTTGTCGATGCATTATGTTGTAAAACTTTCCACTTAATCCTTATCCATGTATTCAACACATCATTATAGTTCCATGGGTTTGAGATAGAGAAGAATTGATTGTAGGGAGAAGAAGCTACTAAGGAAGTAATCCTACTCATAACTATATAAAGCAATCAATGTCACAAACAAGAAAACAATCATAAGAAATCAAAACACAAGCAAGCACTTGCATAACAATAATACAGATGTCTAAATTTAGTAATATATAACCACAAAATAGTTTGAAAGCATTGGGAAGAATACTAGAGTAAAATAGAGTAACATATAAGCACTAAACTAAATCTGTCAAAACAGTACAGCAGGTTTCACGAATTTTTCTGACTAACTTAAACTCTCCAGGAATTTTAGACAATTTTTGTGCATGTACTACAGGTAATTAAGCTCCAGATCCTATTTTTTTTTTAGATTTTTCTGAGTTACCAATAAAATATGAAAAATCGCGCGGTACAATAGGTCAGACAGAAAACTGCAGCAGTAATCTCACGAATTTCAATCAATTCACACCATTAAACTAATTTAAAAACCTCATCACAATTTCAAAAACATTAGAGTTCAAAACTAACTGATCCTAAACAAATAATCACACAAAATAGCTCTATACAACCAAGCAAACAACCTATATTGTCATACCACATAAGTTGGTAAGAACAATATGCTAACACGATAGCGATGATCTCCTAAAGAGATAAAATGTGGTGGTCCAGACCTAACCAAACTTGATGAGAAGTTTATTTATGTCATACTATTTGTTCTTTTACTTAGATAACTCTCATATAGGTTTTATAAGAATGGACAACTATAAATTTTGAACAAGAAGAGGTTATAGAAAAGATAGATAAGGAATATAAGAACTCTAATAAGTATAAAATATGCTAGTTCTCCTAATAGAGGTCTCCTATTGCTAATCCATTTCTAAGGTCACGATCCTACAGTCAACACACAGCTCTGATACCATCTTGTAACACCCTCGCCTGATAAGGCTGAGTTCATGTGTATAGTGCCAATCCCTGGATCGGTTCACTGGCACACACAGTACAAAATGATACCAAATATAACTGTGCATCATAAATACAACGAATATGATCCAGAATTTACATTATTTATTCAAGTACACAGCGGAAAACGAATACAAGGTAGATCTCCATCCTTCAAATGTGCCACAGGCGAACAAATGTTGAGTGGAGTCTCGCGACCTATGAACGATCACTCAGATACGATATAACCTGCAACATGAAACGTTGCAGCCACGAATGGTCAATACATTGAATGTATGGCAAGTAGGCTAAAGTGGTTAACAACAGATCTATCAACTACATGCTTATTTGGCCAAGTGGAGTTCAGGCTTATTTGCATAAAGCAATACAACTTTTCCCTACTTTCAAAATACTTTTCTTTCTTCAAAAACAATCTTCTAAGGACATACCAGCATAAACCCATGTAGATACAAGACAGTTCAGCTTTCGTATGCTCCTAAACCCATGTTCATCCATCAAGTTTTAGTAATTAAGAAATTGGGATGAGTGAGAAATATCATAGCATCAGTATCAGGTCGCTCAAATTGTCCATAACCGGGGACACGGCTAATCGATTAGTTTATACACCCTGCAGGGGTTAGTACACTTTACCCATGTGACTTGGCCAGCCCAGCTCGTACCACCACTCTCATATTGGGTGATGATAGGGAGAAGTCCAAGAAGGAACCGTTCGGGAAGTAGCTCCCCAATCCCGACGCGCACCGGTCCAACCTACACTATCTACATCTCTGGATACGCGGGTTCGAGTTACCACAACCTACTGAGTTCAACCAACCGCCCATTTCATTATTGGCACATGGTTGCACACGAAAGCTTCCAAACAAAGAAACCAATCCTTTCTCAGTGTCCTGGGCGGCATTCCCCACCATAAATACACTCGATGACCCAATCAATGCCATTCCGCCCAGGTGGTTCATTAAAACATGTTGGTTTGTCATTTAGCAAAACATAAGCCTTTCAAAACACATAACTTTTCATGATGTGATTCCCTTCCTCGTCTAAATAGCATAGCTAAGCAATCTACCAATACGATGGCTCATAAACAAGGGATACTAGGGAATAATATGGGACATAGCATAGCATATAAACATCAATTCCTACATATGCAATTCTACAAAAACATCTACAATGCATAGGAAAACAGTAGGACATTTATGACCAAGATAGCACCACTTGCCTTTGTTGTAGATGTAGTCGATTATATATAATCCTCACAATACTCATAGATATAATGGTGGCACTCGTCATAACCACAATACTTGCAATCATAGTAGTTGCAATCACAGTAGTTGCACTCCTCGCAATCTAACGTTTGAAGCAAACACAACAAACACCATTCAAAACATTGCAAACATGCAACAGTGCAACATTACAAGAAAACAATGCTGAACAGATACATGCATGACAATTTAACGAGTCACAACGGTTGCATTTAGTGTTCTGAACATGGTTAGATTACATGATGCATGTGGAAGGTCATTTAATGCACTAAAGCTTTTATTACTAAAGTTGTATCAATTTAATATGGTGTATACCACTTTAATTGAACTAAATATGTTTATGTCATATTATATTGTGAACTAGATGCTACTGGATAGGTAATGCAATTTAGAGACAGTGGCAATTTGAATCACCTAAAAAGGAGTTATAGAAATTTTCTTATGATTAAAACACTATTTCAATGGGTTTAAATATTTCTGTATGAATTTCTGTTTTAACAGTACCAAATAATTTGTCATGCAATTTCTCTGTATAGATATTGTCAATACAAAACCTTAGCACTTGGATTCACCCTAATCGGAGTTATAGATCTTTTTGTATGATTTAAATAGTGTTTAATGGTTTTAAATGATTCATATAGTTTCTGTTGTCTAAAAATCAAACTAAAATTATATCTGTAATCTCCACGGAATTGTGATTTCAGGGACATATTATTTGTAATTTTCTGAATAGTATTTATTTTCTTATGAATTTATTACTCTAAATAAGACATTAAACCATTTAAATCTTCACGGCAAAACCTTACAGTAAAAGGCTGAACTAATTGCATATTGATGATCTACATGGAACCAGCTTTCCATCGGTATATCATTTATATTTTTGTGACAAGCAATTAATTTACTATGAATTTAATGATTTATAAAGACATTAAAACTAATTAAATTTCTACGGGTTAAATAATCTTCAAAGGCTAGATCCAACCAGATATTATTAAAGTACATTACAGTAGCTTCAAATTGATATATTATTCATATTTTTCGGAGTTATAGATTATATCTTATGAATTTATTAACCTAAAAGACTATTAAAACTAATTAAATTACTGCAGTAACTACGTACAGTAAAAGTTAGATCTATTCTGATAACATGATTCTACGTAAAATTATCTTCAATTTGATATATTATACGTAATTTTTGGACATGGTATGAATTTCTAATGAATTTTACAAGTTAGATCTATAATATGCAATTTTAAATTCGAACGGAATATTCTAGGGAATATTCCGCTGACTGGACAGGTTGACTTTGCATGCTGACTGGGACTAGATGTTGACCTTACGTTGACGTGGCGTTGATGAGAAAGATGACCGGGATGACGACATGGCACGCATCGGTTTGATTGGATCTCGACCGTCTGGATAGGATCCGGTGGCTAGAAGTAGAGATTGACCCGATTTTGGCTCAGAATAGACAAGAAATAGATCTGTGTTAGAGAGACAAATCCGTAGGTCAAATCGAAAAACTCAGAACATGAAAGTTGTGGGGAATCATTATTCCTACCTTCTCACCAAAGAAATTTGGATTTGAAGAAACGAGCGCGAGTACATCTTGGATTTACACCGTAAGATCTGAAATATTGCGATACGAAATTCTCCGGCTGTGGTGGATGAAAAGAGGTGAGGTTTGTCGGAATTGAAAGATTTCGACGATCCCTACAACTTTCGTGTTTTGACCGAAAGCAAACGACGAAGTCTAGATGGGTTAAAAAGCGAAACAAGATTCGGGAATAGGTAGATTCGGGATTTCGAGAATAGAAACTTGTACAGCCGTGGCTCCACGAGTTTATATGGAGATTTAGGATGGTTTAGAGATAGGCCTTGGAGTAAGGAACAAGTAGAAACAAACGGAAGTTGATTCGGAGTTGTAGATAAAAAGTTATAAGAGTTTGAGTAGAGATAGGTTTTAGAAAACAGATTTCGCACGGTTTTTAGAGCAAACTGGGCACGTACAGCGCGCGTGCAGCTCCTGGTCGCCGGCTCGGTCCGGTGGGCCGGCCCGTTCCGGTTTTTTTTTTTTTTTTTTTTTTTTTGAGTTGTTTTCCCCATATCTTTTGCATATGAACTCCAAATGACATGATTCTTGTTTCTAAATTTTTCTAAAATCGAATAGATCATTATAGGATCAAATTTGTAATCTTTTTACTAGTTTAGAAGTAGTGGGTTTATAAAACCTTGTATATCTTATTTTATTTATATCTTTATGTGTTTGTATTTATTCCATAACTTTTTCATACTAGCTCCAAATGAGCTCAATTTTGTTTCTAAAATTTTGTAGTATTAATTGGATCTCTTTAGGCTATGATTTAGCAAAAATTTATGCCTTAGCAACAGTGGGTTTTATAAAGTCAATTTAATTTCCCCTTAGGAACATTTGGGCGAATCAACTATAGGATTTAGATACCAGGATTTGGATTTAGCTTGTGAGAACTTTGCATGGATGTAATGAAATGCTTATTAATGCTTCATGATTTTCATTTTGAAATCTTGCACACCAATTCTACAATCCAAAATCAATCCACGCCCTTTTGCCTATATGGCTACTTAGGTCATAACAAAAGAATATAAGATTTTGAATTCAAGGTTGAGAGGATTTTCTATTCAAAAAGTTTCTTCTCTTTGAGAATTTTCAACATAGTCAGACAATCAATCAAACTTATTTATTTATTTCACATTCCAAAATTCGGAGAATTTTGGGATGTGACATATAAGCTTTCTGATACATGTAACCTAATTCCTTCGACCATGAGATCATGTTTATCAGCATCACCGGAAGGATGCTTTGATGACATCAAACACCACACCGTAACTGGGTGGTTATAAAGGTGGCATTGAGTGTTCAGAAAGTATGGGTTGAGGCCCATGGATGAAGAGTGGGATTTGTCCATCCATATGACGGATAGATATACTCTGGGCCCTCTCGGTGGAATGTCATCCAATTAGCTTGCAAGCATGTGACTGGCTCACAAGGGATCACATATCATGGGAACGAGAAAAGAGTACTTATCGGTAACGAGGTTGAACTAGGTACGCAGAGATACCGACGATCAAAACCTCGGATAAGTAAACTATCGTGAGACAAAGGGAAATTGGTATCGTATGTAAGTGGTTCATTCGATCGCAAAGTAATCGTAGAAATATGTGGGAGCCATATGAATTTTCAGATTCCTCTATTGGTTATTGATTGGAGAAGTGTCTCGGTCATGTCCGCATAATTCACGAACCGTAGGGAGATACACTTAAGGATTCGATGTTGTTGTGTAGTTATGGAATGATGAGTAAGATACCGAATATTGTTCGGAGTCTTGGATGGGATCCGGGATATCACAAGGAGATCCAGAATGGTCCGGAGAATAAGATTCATATAAGGAATGTCATGTTTCGGAGTTCGGAAATGATTTCGGTGTTTTCACCGGGAATGTTCTAGAAGGGTCTGGAAGGTCCAGCACTCTGGAAGGGGAAGGGTACATGGATGTGTCATGACAATGTGGAATTGTGGAATCACGTACTATGTCACTTGGCTGGGCAATATGAAGAGACAAATCAAATCCAAGTTTGAAAGTCAAATGCCAATTTGAAAATTCAAATCCGAACATTGCTTGGTGGAGGGAGAGTAGGAAACCTACCTAGGGTAGGAGTCCCACTCCCTCCACCCGCCGTCCAAGGAGGAGGAGTTGGGGGAGGACTCCCTCCTCCCAAACCGCCTCCCTCCACCTATGTAAGGAGGGGTAGGGCACCCCCTACCCCTCACACCTAAACCCTAGCTCCAGGCGCCACCACCCCAAGTGCTGCCGCCGCCTAGGCCTCCTCCAAGTCGTCGACTAGGGTTTCCCCAAACCCTAGCCGCCGGCCAAGCCACCCCCCTTGGTGCCTCTAATCTATAGATCGCCAAAGCTCTCTCTTACTCCACCATTGTAGAGGTCCCAACCTTCAATAAGGTAGAGATCCCTGTGTTTACAATGCTAGTCCCTGGATCACTAGATAGCATCCATAGTTAAGATGTAATATCAAGAAACAAAGGTCATAGTACAACTTTATAACCAGGAATAAAATAGTTCATTACATCTCACATAGCTCATTTGGCTATCTCATTACAATGCAGCAGAAATAACTATAGCATGGAGTCCTTCATCTTTAAAGTGCCACAGGCAATCATGTTGGTTGTAGACTTGTAATCCTAATCAACACACTTGACTAACATCAAACAAACCTGCAACATAATAAGTTGCAGCCACAAGGGTCAATACATTTGAATTGTATTGGCAAGTTTCACTACTATGTAGAAATAAGTGGATACTATCATTACATGCATATTTGGCTAAGTAGGGTTTAGGCTCTTTTGCAGAAAGCAATATAGTTTTATCCTATCATTTCAAAATATTTTTGATCTTTTGAAAATCTTTCTAAACTCCTTGGAAAACTCCAAGTGCTTCTAATCCCTTGTTGTCACCATCAAGTTTTACTTTGAGAAATTGGAATGTCGAGATCTTCCATAGCTTCAGGCCTTAGTTGCTTAGAATTGTCCATAACCAGGGACACGGCTAGGTACTTAGAATTTTGATCTTCTGCAGAAGTTGTACACTTTACCCACATGACACAATCTCGTCTTGACGCCACCAGTGGCCGCTGGATAAGTACTCACCTAATGGAGTACCACACTAGTGCAGAGCCCCCCCTTTAACTCTGGTTGGGAGGACCCTCTAATAGCGGTTCCTCAACCGCTGTTGAGGGTTCGGTGTTAGAGGGGGGGGCCCTTTAACTCCGGTTCTTATACGAATCGGTGTTAAAGGGTGGCGCACGTGGGGCTGCCGCAGGCCTCAGCCCCCCCCTTTAACACCGGTTCGGGGCTGGAACCGGTGTTAATGGTTCTTCTGCCACGGCAGAGATTTAGGCCGTTTTCCTGCCGCGGCAGGAAAACTGCCTAAATCTCTGCCACGGTAGACTTCTGCCTCTTCCCCGTTCTGGGCGTATTTCTGCGGGAGGGGGGGGGAGGGGCAATCGATCGGGAGCGGTATACATATAAATCATCATCGGTACATACGAGTACATGAATAATTAAGCAACTATTATTATACACAAACATCGTCATCGGCACATACATCGTCATCGGCACATACATCGTCATCGTTCATTTTGGTGGATATCTAAAGAGTTCTCCGCCAGGCGTGACGACCTCATCAAGTATGAACCCCGCCAATTCCTCTTGAATGGCTCGTATGCGTTCAAATGGTAGGAGTTGGTCCCGCATCCGTTCGATCTGAATATATATGAAGAATGGGCCGTCAATATATATAAGAATAAAACTCAACACAATTGATGGTAATAAAATAATGTTGTGGACTTTGTTTACTTACTCTAAGTTGTTCTAGTGCGGCTTGGCCCGTCGCACATATCGTGTTGCGAATGAACTCGCAAACATAGTACCCACATAAGTTATTGTTGTGTCCCTGATGCGCGCACATTACGAGAATAGAGAGTTCAATCAAAATAATAATCAATAAAGCATGATATAATGGAATTGGAAGCAGAATCAAAGAGATACGCAGACCTAGCTAGCTAGTATTACTTACATTTTGGTCTACAAATTTTAGTTCTTCTGACCATTCACCCACGGCCCTGCCCGTGAACCTTTTCCAAACCCTGTCCGGCAAAGAAAATGGATAAAGGAGTAATTAATTACTTGTTGTCACGAAAGTTGCCGATCTAGTGCGATAATATGATTGAAATTACCTCTGGAGCATATCTCTAAAGTCTGCCCATATCTCTTTTTCTTTTCGTAACGAGTCCATGACAAGGACTTTTCCTGAGTCGGGTTGAATGACTAGCAGAATAAAGTGGAACCTACGCACGCATAACTCATCATCAGTTACACTTAACATCGAGTAAGCCGAAATAGAATGTGTACAAGAGAGAGGGTAACAGTACTCACGAGAAGTTGTAAGGCAATAGTATTTCCCTTTTGGTTTGTTGTCTCAGTAAAGACCTTAGCAAGTAATCTTCTGTTTTCCCGGGTTTGGTTCTTACCACTTCTTCATGAACTCTATTTGGGTCAACGAACCCAATGTCAAAAGGGCCTCCTTTCCTGCATTCCATAACCTTTTTCCTGCATAATAGTATATACATATATGGTGAGCATATATATATACATGCAATTAATGAAGTGAATGAGATGAGATATAAATTACAGAAATAGTACTTACATACAAGATTGAATAGAAAATGCAAGTCTTGAATGTTGAAGTCGATCCCGTCGTCTCCGCAGAAGAAAATCTCATCTCTTATATGCGCCGTGATCCATTCTTCTTGTCTCGTCTTGCAGAAATCAAGGTACCACTTGTGCAATTTTCGCATCTTTGTTGGTAGATTCTTGAGCTCCTCTTTCTTGACGAGATTCTTCCCATACTTCCATGGCTGTATGGGGTTGGCATCGCATTTGGGCAAGTTGTCTCCCATGACGTTCAAGTATGCAATGTAAGTCATCCCCATCTCATTGGCCTTTCTTTGTAGATCTGCCACGTAATCATATACGGGAGGAGCGTCCCGTGTGTCGAACATTTGGAGCGGGGCGCATGATTGGTTTTCCTGCTCTCCGAGCATGGGAACTGTTTTCTGGGGTGCCTCACGACTGCTACTTTCAGTCTCCCTACGGCGCCTTGCATCCGCCTTCAAAATCTGGCGCTCGTAGTCCGGCACAAGTGGGGTTTCACGTTTCAAAAGATTTTTGTAAAACTTCTCCACCACCGCCGGATCTATTTTCTCCTTTGGCTCGGCCCGTCTAGGTGCAAAGAATTTCTTGACCTATTCTTCCGAGATCCTATTGGTCTCCTCGTCGCTGCGATTCAACGCTAAAATCGGCAATGGCTTGGCGGAAGGCTGCGGGACGTAGTTTTTTGAACTCTTTGGCGTACGGTTTCCTGCGTATTTCTTTGTGGCAGTGCTACTGATGCTCTTCGTGGAAGTGCTCTTCCGCTTACGCTGAGGAGATGGCTAAAGCACCGGAGATGGCTGCCGCGCAGGAGATGGCTGCCGCGCAGGAGATGGCTGAAGTGCCGGAGATGGCTGCCGCGCAGGAGATAGCTGAAGCGGCTCAGACTACTGAGGTTGCGGAGACGGCGGGGGTGCCAGTGACCTCCAATTTGGAAGCACGATGTGTTCCTTCTTCCAAAGAATGGTTGTTTTCACTGCAAATTTGAGTTGAGTTTCCCCTTCACCTGTAGCATGGTCAAGCTGTGCTTCCTCATATTCCTTCACAACCTCATCCACCCCGACAATAGCATAGCCATATGGAATCGGTCGGTAGTGGTAAGTTCCACCAGCTACAGGAGGTAAGGCATAGCCGACAGCCACCATAATGGATAAGCCCATTAATCTCCCATGCAACTCATCGTGTTCGTTCTCCGTGAACTCATCCACGGGGTATCGAGGACCCGCCATTTCAAGCGTGGGCTTCATGTTCTCCATGGAAGCCACACTGCTTTTCCGCGCAGAGTCTGGGCCGCCGGCAGCTTCCAATGCAGGATCTTCGTGCCACTGAGATGGGCCGGTAGCTTGATGGCTCTGTTGTGCATTCACTTGCGCCTGCAGCGCTGCAAGTGCATGTTCTATCTGTGTCATCCGCTCTGTACGCTCTTTTTCTTTTCTGCCGCGCCATCTGTAAGAGTCGCTCCACTCGGCAAACCCATCCTTCTATGAGATAAAATTAGGTCCATAGTCAAGTTCCCATATCTCCTCTATGAACCCATAATACGTGGTCTTTTGCCCATTGTCTTCTGCTGCATCGAAGCGGACACCACTGTTTTGGTTGGTGCTCTTTTTATCTTGGCCTATCATGTAAAATGTATTCCCATTTATCTCGTACCCTTGGAAAGTACATACAGTCGAAGATGGTGTCCTGGCCAACAAGTACAGCTGATCCCCAACAGTGGTGTTATTCGTGAGAAGTCTTTGCAGCCAGCCGCCAAAACTCGCCATGTGTTCACTTATAATCCATTCATCAGACTGCCCCGGGTGTTTGAGGCGTATTAAATTCTTGTGTTCATTGATATACGGGGCAACCAAGATAGATCTTTGTAAAACCGTGTAGTGTGCTTGATTGAGAGAATGCCCGTCCCTACATATCTTTGCTTTACATCCTAGGGTGCCTTTTCCACGCAGTATCCCCTCATGTCGTGATTCTGGAACACCAATCACCTTAAGGTCAGGAATAAAATCAACACAGAACTCAATGACCTCCTCTGTTACATAGCCCTTGGAGATGCTTCCTTCTAGCCTAGCACGGTTATGAACATATTTCTTTAAGACTCCCATGTACCTCTCAAAGGGGAACATATTGTGTAGAAATACAGGACCGAGAATGGCAATCTCTTCTACTAGGTGAACTAGGAGATGCGTCATAATATTGAAGAAGGATGGTGGGAACACCAACTCAAAGCTGACAAGACATTGGGCCACATCTGTTTGTATCCCTGGTAGGCTTTCTGGATCGATTACCTTCTGAGATATTGCATTGAGGAATGCACATAGCTTCACAATGGGTACTCGAACATTTTCAGGTAGAAGCCCCCTCAATGCAATCGGAAGCAATTGTGTCATAATCACGTGGCAGTCATGAGACTTCAGGTTTTGGAATTTTTTCTCTGCCATATTTATTATTCCCTTTATATTCGATGAGAAGCCAGACGGGACCTTGATACTGCTCAGACATTCAAAAAAGATTTCCTTCTCTGCTTTGGTAAGAGCATAGCTAGCAGGAGTTAAGTGGCATTGTTTACCCTTCTCGTTCTCAGGATGCATAGGCTCTTCAGGGGCTTTCAGACGTTGCTGGTCCTGCCGTGCTTCCGGTGTATCTTTTGTCTTCCCATACACTCCTAGAAAGCCTAGCAGGTTCACGCAAACATTCTTCGTCACGTGCATCATGTTGATTGAAGAGCGGACCTCTAAGACTTTCCAATAGGTTAGGTACCAAAATATAGATTGCTTCTTCCACATGGGCGCGTGTCCGGCATCGTCATTCGGAACAGATAGACTGCCAGGACCTTTTCCAAAGATTACTTCTAGGTCCTTGACCATACCAAATACCTCCTCACCGGTACGGAGGACAGGCTTCCTCCGGGGTTCTGCCAGACGTTTGAAATGCTTGCCTTTCTTTCTTACTGGATGCGGGTTCGGAAGAAATCGGCGAAACCCTAGGTACACAACCTTCTTACATTTATCCAAATATACACTTTCAGTCTGATCTAAGCAGTGTGTGCATGCATTGTATCCCTTGTTTGTCTGCCCTAAAATGTTACTAAGAGCAGGCCAATCATTGATGGTTACGAAAATCAATTCTCGTAGGTCAAATGGCTCCCCTTTGTGCTCATCCCACATACATACACCTGGTTTGGCCCACAGCTGTAAAAGTTCTTCAACTAATGGCCTTAGGTACACATCAATGTTGTTGCCGGGTTGCCTCGGGCCTTGGATGAGCACTGGCATCATAATGAACTTCCTCTTCATACACAACCAAGGAGGAAGGTTATAGATACATAGGGTCACAGGCCAGGTGTTGTGACTGCAGCTCTGCTCACCAAACGGATTCATGCCGTCTGTACTTAGACCAAACCTTAAGTTCCTTGCGTCACGTGCAAAGTCCGGATACTCTCGCTCGACTTTTCTCCACTGTGACCCATCAGCGGGGTGTCTCAACATCGCGTCTTTCTTACGGTCTTCCATGTGCCATCGCAACAACCTGGCATGCTCTTTATTTTGGAAGAGACGTTTTAACCGTGGTATTATAGGAGCATACCACATAACCTTGGTGGAAACCTTCTTCCTAGGGGCCTCGCCCTAAACATCGCCAGGATCGTCTCGTCTGATCTTATACCGTAGTGCAGTGCATACAAGGCATGCATCCAAATTCTCGTACTTCTCACCGCGGTAGAGGATGCAGTCATTAATGCAGGCATGTATCTTCTGCACGTCTAATCCTAGAGGGCAGACAACCTTCTTTGCTTGGTATGTACTGTCGGGCAACTCATTATTTCTTGGAAGAAGATTCTTCATTTTTACCAACAACTTTGAAAATGCGCTGTCAGTCACACCATTCTCTGCCTTCCATTGCAGCAAATCCAGTGTGGCACCTAGCTTTTTGTGTCCATGTTCGCAAGTTGGATACAACAATGTTTTGTGATCCTTTAACATCTACTCCAGCTTCTCCTTCTCCTTTTCAGTTTCACATTCTTCCTTTGCATCAGTAATGGCCCGACCAAGATCGTCATCAGCGGGCCCATCTGCTCCCTCTTGATCTTCATTATCTACCCCCGTTGCATTATCATCATATTCAGGATACATATTATGATAGTTGTCATCATCCTCTTCTTCTTCGTTGTCTTCCATCACAACCCCTTTTTCTCCATGCTTGGTCCAACAATTATAGCTGGGCATGAAACCGGATCGAAGCAGGTGGGCGTGAATGGTTCTGGTATTTGAGTAGTCTTTCTTGTTCTGACAGTGAACACACGGACATCACATAAAACCATTGTGACCACGGTTTGCATTAGCCACAACGATGAAATTTTGGAGTCCCGTAATGTACTCGGAAGTGCGGCGGTCACCGTACATCCATTGCCGGTTCATCTGCATTAATATGTAGTATGTATCAAAAAATAATAGGGAGATGACCATTTATATATATAGTACATCAATGACACATGAAAGGATAGTTGCCGACCTCGACCGAGACGGAAAGAGCAACAAGAAAACTTATTTTGAGCTCTTGGGAATTTCACCAAACACCTCTTGTGCATATGAAAAAAACTAGCACTCTTCACACCCTCTTGCTAGGCTCCAAAATGTGAAAGAACGGAAGAGTGGGGTGTGTGTGGGCTGGGGTGGTGTCTTATATAGCCCCCCCTTTAACACCGGTTCATGCCACTAACCGGTGTTAAAGGGGGGGGGGGGGCTGCGCAGGCCACTGTTCCAGGGTCCTTTAACACCGGTTCGTGGCATGAACCGGTGTTAAAGGGGGGCTCCTTTTTTGCCGTAGGGGCCACGCTGGTATGGCCCCCCCCCTTTAACACCGGTTCGGAGAAGAACCGGTGTTAAAGCCCTTTTTCGGGATCAACAAAAGACCTCGTTTGCACTAGTGCCAGCAGATCGAGAATGTGACAAAGTCTTTCCATAGAAGTCCTCCCAATACACAATGCTAGCTTATCAACCGGCACCAATGTAGGGATATGTTTCCCATACACAATTCTAGTTAACCTGAATATGCCAATGCATGGGTCTTCCACTATGTAGTTGACTAAGCCAGAGCCCAATTAGCATGTGGCTGTACACGGAAGCCACTGTACGAGAAACATGTTCAATCTCTAAGTCCCTGGGTGGTTTTCTTCTAGTGCACATACAAAAAGATAGCCATATAAACATGGTTACCTTTGTTGCCACCTTGTCCAAAACTTTAGTATCCTCTTTCCACCCAGGTGGTTCATTGGGTACTTGTTTTATTACATAAAACATATATTTTTCCAACACTTCATATAATCATATCATGTATCCCATCCCAAATATATAGCAGGGCTAATCATACTACAACTACATTGTTTTTCACTAAGGTAGATATAAGGATATCCTAATAGGATTTAGCATAGCATAAAATATAGTAGTCATATCATGCATGTTACAAAAATCCACTAAGTGTAATGAAAATAGTAGGACTTGGATGATAGTATCACTTGCCTTTTTAGTAGAGAATGTTGGTTCACTTATTGATGTTGCAAATATCACACTCTTCTAACTTCACTACAATTCAATCAAGCAAACACATATTCAACTAGTATTCAAACCATTTCACCACATAAAATAACAAAAACATGGCCATGCATGCAAGCATGCAAAAGATGGTTTTATTTGGAAAGGTGGTTTCTAGTAGGCTCTAAACATTTTAAAGCTCATCTTGTTCATTTACAAAAGTGGTAAAACCATTTTCAAAAGGTTTCCCCTCATAAACCAAATATCATGCCAAGGTGATATTTTATGTTGTTGAAAATGCCTTTTGCAAAGTAATAATTTTATAGGGTTCATCAAATATATTTTAAATCTCAAAAATTGGTGTTTAGGGTCAGAAGGTTTGAATCACATCATTTCCCAAATGTTTTACTCAAAAATCATTTCTAAACCATATTCAATAATTTTATTTAGCTAGAAATGGTTTAAATCAAGGATTTATTCCTTAGTCTCACAAAATATGTTTCTAAGCCCAAAAGTTGGTTCCTATGGTCAGTAGGTTCAAAACAAACCACTTAGCAAAGATTTCACCTTAAAAATATTTCTAGAACAATTTTTATATCCAAATTATGCCTATAAGTTTCTGCAAATTCAACCAATTTTCCAGAAGCAAAACATTAAACAAAGTGCATGGTTTGAAAGTACCCTGTTGATTCCATCTCAAAATTTCTGTTTTTAAATCAAACCTTGTCCACGTGGCTCATTCCTATTGGTCGGTAACAGTTCATGCAGATCGATCAATACTGGCCGCAGGATCTTACTTAAAACGCACGGCACAGATGGACGTGTACCCCTTCATCTAAAATCTAATCTCGTTTCTTTGATCTGGATCCGACGGTCTACAGCAGCTCGACCATGGTTTGGCGGCGCTGGCGGCGGCTGACGGCGGCGTGTGCTCGGCCAGTGAGCTTGCCGGCGAACTAGGTCGTGCGGGAGAGGGAGAGGATGCTCACCGTGCTCGCAGGAGTGTGGCAAAGCTCAAGGCGTGGTCGGTTCATCGAGGGGCGCACATGAACGGAGTGGATTGCTCGTCGGAGCTTGCAGCGGCGTCGGGTTCTTCTGGTTGTCGTCGGAGGCGGGGTTTGAGAGCGCGCTAAGGCAAACAGAACATGCGGTTAGATGCGTATGGTACTGGGGATCACATGAGCATCATTGGGAGGTGCAGGGGCGGTCTGTGCTTACCGGGGGAGCTTGCCGGAGCGATGGCAGACACGGCGGCGCTCAGGTGGTGGTCCTTGCCGACATTTCAGAGCACGCGCTGGCGAGTGAGTGATACAGGGAGAAGAGCTAGGAGAGGGGGATCAGGCTTGCGTGCACTGGGAGGCGAGGGATGGTCAGACGGCGCCAGAATTCGTCGAAAGGCTTGCCGGAGTCAGTGGCGTTGCCGCGAGCGATTCGGGCAGCCTAGGGGCAGAGAGGGACTAGTGTTTGGGGGAAAGAAGGAGGAGATCAAGGCGCTTAAATGTGCGTGGTCACAGTGAAGAATTACTGCGGCGTTGATGCGAATTAACGTGGCGAAATCAAAGCAGAAACGGCGGTGCGCGAGGGGAAGAACGGTCGAGCGAGGTTGATGACGATGAGGTGGCTGTGGGTCCCGTTCGTTAGTGAGAGAGAGGAAGAGAGTGTGGGGTCCACCTGTCTATGACTGCGCGGGTGAGAATGTGGGTGAGAAAAACGTTTCGGGGAGGAGGGAAAGGTGGGCTTTTGCTGGGCTGGCCAGATGGGTTGGGTTTGATTCGTTTTTTTGTACAAAACTTTTTTCTTTTTCCATTTTGAATTCCTGTTTTGATTTTATTCAAACAATTCCAACTCTATTTGAATTCAAATCTCCACCAAACTTTGTGTTGATTTTAATTCTGTTTATTAACATAATCTAAAATAAAATATAGAATAATAAATTTTAGGGTTTATTATTTATTAAGAATAAATAAATAGACATTAGTCTTTATTTCAAATAGGATCAAATATGTTTTAGAACTTTATTTGAAAACTAAATTTTTATCAAAAACCCTTTTCAGTAGGTTTTATTAAAAACATAACACTTTGAAATATCATTTAAGATACTTTAATAAGTTTTTAATGTTCATTCAAAATAGGAAAATGTCTTTACTTGAATGAAATTTGGATATAAATAAATCCTCGTGGTTTTATTTAAATAAGCCTTTACTCTTTTTATCAAACAAAATATTTTATTTTTAAATGCTTGGCCAAGAGTTAATTTGGCTCTTTTAAAAATAGTCCTTATTCATTATTTCTACCTTTGCTTATAAAAACCATATCTTTTTATTTAAAGATCCAAAAATGGTGATTCCAACTATTATAACTTTATTTATTTATTTTTTTGTTTATCTTTTTCAAATCCTTCTAGGATTTTATTTGATCAAAATAGGTTTTCATGTTTCCAAATGGAATCAAAAGTTTCTTTTCACCCTAAATTTCAACAATTATTTATTTTGTTTATTTATTTTTCACATTTCAAAATTTGGAAAATTTTGGGATGTGACAACCATACTCGCTCCGGCTTAGGCGAAGCCCTGCGTGATCTTCCCTCTACTTCTGTCACCATGCCGTCATGCTGCCGGAATCACGAGGAGAGTGCTACAACCTCCGCTGCCTGCTGGAACAAGGGAGAGGAAGGTCTTCATCGAGTACCAAACGTGTGACCGACTGAGGAAGCACTGCCGGAACGCAGCACCGGAAGGATCGTCTATGCGATCTTGAGATCGGCAAGTGTACGACTACATCACACACGAGAATCTTCTCTCGTTAACTGCTTTGGAATCTTCGAGGGTGAGTTCTTCTATCGACTCGTTGCTACAATCTAGTAGATAGATCTTGGCTTGTTTTTGTGCATGCGGTAGAAATTTTTTGTTTTCCATGCTACGAACCCCTACAGTGGTATCAGAGTCGTGTCTATATGTAGATCTGTTGCACGAGTAGAACACAATGGTCATTGTGGGCGGTGGTGCTTTTATTATCAATTGCTTTTTGTGTACTTTGCATCTTGCGGTATAATGGGATGAAGCGGCACGGGCTAACCTTACATGACATCGTTCATGAGACTTGCTCCACGCTCAACATGCAACTTGTATTGCATAATTGGCTTTGCGGGTGTCTGTCTCTCCCATCATAGTATAAATTCAATTTACAACGGGCACTTGATAGTTCAAACGTCAACGTTGTGGTTCTTGTTCGTAATTTAGAACGACACTTATTGAAAGCCCCAAACCACGTAAAATATGCAAAGAAAATTAGAGGAGTCTAACTTTGTCTTGCAGGGGTGTGCTGTGATGTGATATGGCCATGATTGTGATTATATATGATGTATGCAATGTTCCTTATTGTAAGTTGGCAACCGGCAGGAGCCATATGGTTGTCTTTAAATTCCGTTAAAGACCTGCGTGTCTATTCAAAGTAGTTGTAATAGTTGAAGCTGGTGGACGACAACCATGAAATGGCGCCATTGACCTTGACGCCATACCGGTGATGATGAAGATCATGTTTGTGCTTGAAGATGGAGATCGAAAGCACAAGAAGAAAGGCCATATCATATCACATATTATGAATTTCATGTGATGTTAATCCTTTATGCATCTTGTATTGCTTAGTTTGCGATGGTAGCATTACAAGATGATCCCTCAAGAACACAAATTTCAAGTTTTAAAGTGTTCATCCTTAGTAAGAACCGTTGCTAAAGCTCGTTGTTTCAAAGCACCACGTGATGATCGGGTGTGTTAGATTCTGCGAGTATATACAACGTGAGCAAGCCAGATTTTCTCATGCCGAAGCTAAGGTTTGATCTTGACGAGCCTAGCATGTAAAGACATGGTCTCGGAACACGGATCACCGAAAGGTAAAGCATGAGTCATATAGTAGATATGATGAACATGTTGATTGTTCGCCATTGAAGCTACATCAACTCTCGTGATGATCGGTTTTGATGTGGTGGATTCGTGTGATCACTAAAACAATTTGAGGGATATTGTTTTGAGTGGGAGTTCACCTAGATTAATTTAACTATTAATTACAACTCAATTTGTCATAAACTTAGTCTAAACTATTGCAAATATGTTGTAGATCAATGGCGGCCCCTACCATCAATTTTAATGCATTCCTAGAGAAAGAAAAGTTGAAAAACAATGGAAGCAACTTCATGGATTGGTTCCGCAATTTGAGGATTGTCCTCAATGCTGGTAATTTGACCTGTGTGCTGGATGCACCGCTGGGTGACCCGCCTGCAGCTACTGCTACCGATGAAGTAAATAATGTTTACCTCACTCGGAAGAATTAGTACTCCATAGTTCAGTGTGCTATCTTGTATGGTTTGGAATCGGAGCTTCAGAAAAGGTTTGAGAACCATGACCCACATGATATTGTCTGTGAACTCAAAATTATATTTGAGGCTCACGCGACAGTTGAGAGTTATGAGGCTTCTGAAAAGTTCTTTAACTGCAAGATGGAAGAGGGCAGCTCCGTCAGTCAGCACGTGCTTAAGATGTCTGGGCACGCAAACAAACTCCAAAGCTTGGGTATATTGATTCCTAATTCTTTAGGGGATTCACCGTGTCCTCTAATCACTACCACCAAGTTACAAGAACTTTGTGATGAACTACAATATGCAAAACATGGACAAGACGTTGCCAGAACTCTTCTCTATGTTGAAATCTGCAGAAGTGGAGATCAAGAAAGAGCACCAAGTGTTGTTGGTCAATAAGACCACCAAATTCAAGAAGCAAGGCAAGTCTAAGCAAAAGGGAAACTTCAAGAAGGGCGGTAAGAAAGTTGCCGCGCCGACGAAGAAGACCAAGGCTGGGCCTAAGCCTGATACTGAGTGCTTTTATTGCAAGGGAGAAGGTCACTGGAAGCGGAATTGACCAAAGTACTTGGCGGATTTGAAGAACGGAAACATCAAGAAGAAAGGTATATCCGATATACATGTTATTGATGTGTATATCACTAGTACTCGTAGTAGTGCCTAGGTATTTGATACTGGTTCGGTTGCTCATATTTGTAACTCGAAACAGGTGTTGCAGAATAAACGGAAGCTAGCGAAGAACGAGGTGACTATGCGCGTTGGAAATGGATCAAAGGTTGATGTGATTGCGGTCGGCACACTACCTCTTCATCTACCATCAGGATTAGTTTTATACTTAAATAATTGTTATTTGGTGCCTGCGTTGAACATGAACATTATATCTGGATCATGTTTATTGCGAGACGGTTACTTGTTTAAGTCCGAGAATAATGGTTGTTCGATTTATATGAGTAATATGTTTTATGCACATGCACCTTTGATAGATGGTCTATTCTCATTGAATCTCGATTGTGGTAATACACACATTAATAACGTTGAAGATAAACGTTTGAAATTGAGCGATAACTCGACCTATATGTGGCACTGTCGTCTTGGTCACATTGGAGTGTAACGTATGAAGAAACTCCATTCCGATGGACTTCTTGAATCACTTGATTTTGAATCACTTGAAAGATGCGAAGCATGTCTGATGGGTAAAATGACTAAAACTCCATTTTCTGGTATGATGGAGCGAGCTACGGACTTATTGGAAATCATACATACCGATGTGTGTGGCCTAATGAGTGTAGCATCGCGTGGTGGTTAACGTTATGTTCTTACCTTCATAGATGACTTGAGTAGATATGGGTATATCTATTTCATGAAACATAAGTCCGAAACTTTCAAGAAGTTCAAGGAATTTCAAAGTGAGGTAGAGAATCAACGTAACAAGATGATTAAATTTCTACGATCTGATCGTGGAGGTCAATATCTGAGTAACAAGTTTGGCGAGCATTTGAAGAAATAAGGAATACTTTCACAATTGACACCGTCGGGAACACCACAGCGTAATGGTGTGTCTGAACGTCGCAATCGAACTCTCTTAGATATGGTTCTTTCTATGATGTCACTTACAGATTTACCGCTATCGTTTTGGGGTTATGCATTAGAAACAGCCGCATTCACTTTAAATAGGGCACCATCTAAATCCGTTGAGACGACACCGTATGAATTATGGTTTGGGAATAAACCTAAATTGTCGTTCCATAAAGTTTGGGGTTGCGAAGCCTATGTAAAGAAGTTACAACCGGACAAGCTTGAACCCAAAGCGGAAAAATGCGTCTTCATAGGATACCCGACGGAAACTATTGGGTATACCTTCTATCACAGATCCGAGGGAAAAATCTTCGTTGCCAAGAATGGATCCTTTCTAGAGAAGGAGTTTCTCTCGAAAGAAGTGACTGGAACGAAAGTAGAACTCGACAAGGTTGTTGAACCTTCTCTCGAACTTGCGAGTAGCGCGGCACCAGAAGTAGTTCCTGTGGCGCCTACACCAATAAGAGAGGAAGCTAATGATGTTGATCATGAAACTTCGATTAAAGTTACTACGGAACCTCGTAGGTCAATAAGAACTCGTACCACTCCTGATTGGTATGATCCCGTTATGAGTGTCATGTTGGTGGATAACACCGATGACCCTGCGACATATGAGGAAGCGAATGGCAAGAAGCCATGAAATCCAAGATTGGATCCATGTATTAAAACCAAGTATGGACTTTGGTGGACTTACCGGATGGCCGGAAGGCTGTCGAGAACAAATGGATTTTCAAGAAGAAAATAGATGCTGATGGTAATGTTACTGTCTATAAAGCTCGACTTGTCGCAAAAGGGTTTCGAAAAATTCAAGGAGTTGACTATGATGAGACTTTCTCACCAGCAGCAAAGCTAAAGTCTGTGAGGATTATGTTAGCAATCGCTGCATATTATGATTATGAGATATGGCAGATGGATGTCGAAACAGTGTTCCTCAATGGAGACATTGATGAAGAGTTATATATGATGAAACCCAAAGGTTTTGTCGATCCTAAAGATGCTAACAAGGTATGCAAACTTCTACTATCCATATATGGATTGAAGCAAGCATCCCGAAGTTGGAATCAACGTTTTGATAAGGTAATTAAAAGTTTTGGTTTTATACAAACTTATGGAGAAGCTTGTATTTACAAGAAAGTGAGTGGGAGCTTTGTAGCATTCTTAATACTCTATGTAGATGACATATTGTTGATTAGGAATGAT